>CM028129.1:284384000-285092000 GCA_016271365.2 Neoceratodus forsteri
CCACCCAAGTTCAATAGAGCCAGAAACTAATGTGGTCAGTGGTCAAGGAACTGAGGGCGAGAGATATCAAAGCCCAAATCTTATCCCAGCCCATCTAAAAGTAATCACAGAACAAGGCAATAAAGACTTTTGTGGACCTCCTATGGGCCTCACAGTTTCTTGAGAGCCTGGGCATTGTGGTCCCCCCCACTAACTAAACAGAAGCTTGAGAAGGACCTGCTGGCCTCCGTGTGGTCCGTAGCAGGAAAGGACACTTCACAACTGGGCTCCTGTCAGAAGTCCCCCAGCAACAACCTGCATGCAGACCTTTCCTTGATGCTGCGCAAATACGGGGATCCCACTCAAATGAACAAGAAAGCACCATACCTCCTAGAAGACGAGGCGGAGCCTGCTACCTCAGATCTGGGTGTTCATCTAGAGAGGTGACCTGAAGATGCATCGCCCTTCTTCCACTTGTTTGCTGCATGCCTGCGAGGCTTTATCCTGTAGCCCGGTTCCGGAACTGAGTTCTTTTGCTATTTGCCCGGTTTCTGTCGGACCCACCACTTCAACTGCTCAAGATCCTAGCTTCCACATGTCCCCACAACAACATGACCAGAAGGGGTCTACTGAAAGTACTTCTAAAGCCGTGCTTTGACCCCTCAGAGATTGAGGGGGCCATGATATTTGTCCCTCCCGATTGTTTTGGAGCTCTACTCAGAAGGGAGTGGCTGACTGAATTCTCAACCACACAGCCTATCTCTTGCCTTTGCGGTTTTGCTCTGGGAAGTTCAGATTCTGAAACAGCTGGTGGGGGAGATTAAGCAAATTACCCTTTTATCTTACTTTATGAAAACTAGAACTGCCAAAAAGGGTTTTTACAAATTCTTTTTTTTTTTTTTACACTCTGCTAATTTATTGTTCTAATTGCTGTTATTACATGTTGCTGACTTTTGCTGACTAGTGTCCCTCCCCTTAATTGTTCTCAGCGGGGAGACCTGGTGGTGGATGGCTGTGCACCAGGGCAGGAGTGGGAGGCTGCCTAGCTCCCTGGCATTATTGGCCTGTCGAGGGGGAAGGGTTCCTAGTGAAGTGAGAGAGGCACATTGGGGAAGCATGGGCACTTCCCTTCCCCGGCCTACAATACATCTAGGGCCTGAACCTTATTTCCCACCCCCAAGACCACCTAAGGCCTACCTCTCGTGGTATTATACAACCCTGCAGTTTACTCCCTCCTCCCCAGGTCGGTTACCCACACTTTTAACACCCCATCTCTGGTCCTAATGCTATTTAATAGAGCGCATATTCATACCGAGGTCCCCACTAATGAATCCTTATGTTCCCATATGTGCCACTTTCACCCCATTTCATATGGAACCTGAATTTTAGCATAAATAACTTTTTGTCCAACAGGATTAATGTGCTTATGGCAGGAGTACTACTGCAGTTTTGTTTTGAGCAGCCTCAGAGTTGTTTTACTTCAGAAGCTTTGGGGGGGGGGGGATGTCCTGGGACACTGCTGACTTACAACCCTCACTGATGTCGGGTTAAACAGCATCACCAGGGGCAAACCCTCGGAGTGAATATGGCTGGATCATGCTCATATTGTGCATGACTGGGTTCATCAGTGTGGCGATGAACCCCAAGCAGCAAGCCTCATCGCAGCTCGACCTTGGGAGTCACACCAAGACATCAACTAGAATGGTGCAAAACTGCACTCAGCCTATCACTACAGGGCGCATGGAGGCTCTTGCACCACAGATCTACTTGCATCATAAACAAGTCGTGTATTCAGTGATTTGGCCCTGGTTAGGGCCTTGTTGATATTTGCTTATGTTCTTTTGAATAATGTTACTGATTTGTTGTTATCAACTCATGTTTCACAAGGTTACTTAGATAGAAGGACAACAATTGTTAGTGCTCTATTATTTACTGCTAACAGTCAGAAACTTTTGCCAGATGGAATAACACCTCATAGTCATTATGGCCACTCAGAATACTAAGGTTTTGTCATTCAACATAAATGGGGTCAGTAATCCTATTAAAAGAAAACAAGTACTGAAATTCTTGGCAACACAAAAGTGTGACATGAATTTCTTGCAGGAGACGCATCTGTTCCCCTCCAAGGCTCTAAAGGGAAAGGCTAAAAATTTCCCTCATTTATTTCAATCCTCCCTGCCTGCAGGGCGTAAGCGAAGGGTGGCATTATTGCTCTCAGTCTCTTTTCCTTTCGAACAAGAAGAGGTTTTTGAAGATTCTGGGGCCAGATTCATCATAATGACAGGTAGAGTCCAGGACTCCCCAGTCACACTTGTGAACATTTATGCCCGCCCTAGTTCTCCCTTGTCCTTTTACACCTCCTTTCTTCAGCTCATTGCAGAAAAGGCAAGGGGCTTACTGATCATGGGAGGGGATTGGAATTTAATATTGGACAGGAAAGTGGATACCACCTCCCAAATTCCAAAGCCTGACATCAGGAAAGCATGACTCTTTGTTAAAACCCTTGAGGAAATAGGCCTAACAGTTGCTGCCCTATTTGCAGGCAACTATCAGCTCTGAGGGAGGAGGTTGCCTACCTCCAGGCTGAACTGCCAAGGACTAAGGAGGCCTCCCCCACCCAAAGATCATCAGTTCCACAACCACTGCCTCAGAGGTTGCCATGTGTGAAGAGCAGATGGACCACAGTAGGTTCTGGGAGGGTGAGGGTGGTGGAACAGAGGCGTAGCCCCCGAGTTGCACCTCTGCACAAATCATATGTCAGTCTGGCAAATCAAGGTTCCTCTATGATGACACCCTCATTGGAGACCAAGAAGAATGCTGGGGACATCCACAAGGGAGACCCACAAAAGAGTGGCAAGGGACACCACAGGGGAAAGAAACAGCTTCTGATAGGGGACTGAGTTGTTAGGGGTGTAGACCTGGGGAAGGGAGAGGAGAGGGAAGTAAGGTGCCTGCCTGGTGCCATGGCTTGGAGGGACAGGAAGCGAATCCTCAGGATTGCAGAAGCTATATCACAGGAGAGGAAACTAGATATCATTGTCCACCTCGGGACAAATGACCTAGCTAGGCATGAGATCAGTGCAGTGCAGGATGAATTTGTGGAGTTGGGGAGGGGCCTCAGACAGGTAGCAAGCACGGTAACCTTCTCAGAGGTGCTGTCAGTCTATGGCAGGGGTGAGGCTCGGGTACTGCACACCATGCAGTTTAATGAATGGTTGCAAAACTGGTGCAGAGCACAGGGCTTTGGTTTCATTGGGGACTGGGGGTCTACCTGGAGAGATGAAGGTCTATACTGGCATGATGGTCTGCATCTGTCCAGGAAGGGAAACACGCTCCTAGGTGACAGGTTTAAAGGCTTCCTTGGCAAGCTTTAAACTAGCGGGGAGGTGCTGATAGGAAACAGGAAAGTTCACGCCTCCCCCCACAAAACATGGCAGGTAGTAGGGTAAACACTGAGGCACAGAGCTTGACAGAGGGCAGGACAGGGGTAAATAGAAAGATGGACAAGGGCAATAAGAGCAGGGATGGGGTTAAAAAGGATAAAGCCAACATTAAATGGAGGGCAATGAGTACCAATGCCCGTAGTCTTGGAAACAAGCTTCCAGAGCTAGTAGCCCTGATGGAAGAGGAACACTTGGATATTGTGGCAGTCACAGAAACATGGTACACGGAGAACCATGACTGGGATGTCAACATACCAGGGTACACAATCTACAGAAGGGACAGGGAGGGTAAAAGAGGAGGTGGAGTAGCTTTCTACATATGGGAAGGTATCAAAGCTACAGAACTAAAAAGTAAAGGGGTAGGACAAGAGGAACTCTGGGTCACCTTGGAGACAGGGAATGGCATCACAATCTGCACAGGGGTTGTATACAGACCCCGTCCTCAAGGGGAGGAAATGGACAAGAAAATGATAGAGGGCATTCTCAAAATGGCTGAAAAAGGGAGATACTGTTGATGGGGGACCTGAATATGCAGATGTTAACTAGGCGACATGGACTGCAGCCACATCCAAGATCAGGTAATTTCGATGCCCTACAGGGAGCATGCCTTAGACAGCTAGTGGTGGAACCCACTCAGGAGGGAGCAATATTAGACCTAGTACTCTCAAATGGAGAGGATCACAAACTTAGAAGTCAGTAGACATCTGGGAACAAGCGACCACTACACAGTGTGCTTCACAATAAACACAACCATAGAGACAAGCCATACAAAGACAAGGATACTGGACTTTAGAAGGGCTGACTTTGGCATAATGGGTGAATACCTGAGGAATGCATTAGCAAATAGCCAGAAAGGAGGGGTGGAAGAACAATGGAGAAAAATCAAAACTGCTGTCATGGAAGCAACAAGCCTTTGTGTGAAACAAATAAAGAAAACAAAGCGGATTAAAAAAACACTATGGCTCTCAAAAGAGGTGTCAGGGAAGGTTAAGGAGAAAAAGGCTACATTCAAAAAGTATAAGGAATCACAGACGGAGCACGACAGGAACTGTATCAATTAAAGCAGAAAGAAGTGGGGAAGGCAGTCAGAAAAGCAAAGGCCCAAACTGAGGAAAAGATAGCCAACTCAGTTAAGAAGGAGGATAAACCTTTATAGGTACATCAGGGAGCATAGAAAGGTTAAGGAGGGATAGTGAAGATTAATAAAGGAGAGGGGAGGTGGGCAGAGCGAGACAGTGAAAAGGCAGAGATACTGAATTAATACTTTTGCTCAGTATTCACAAAAGAGGAAGAGGAGGAGTTACCTAAACCAAACAGTAGAAGCACTCTGGATAGTGGGGTTGACACCAGTCCATTTACAGAAGAGAGAGTACTGAAAGAACTCCTAAAACTCAAGGTGGACAAAGCAATGGGGCCTGTCGGGATTCGCCCTAGAATCCTAAAAGAGCTAAGGGAGGACCTAGTGACACCACTAACCACACTTTTTAACAAATCATGGGAAGATGGGGTGGTACCTGAGGACTGGAGGAGGGCAGATGTGATTCTCCTTCACAAAAGTGGGAGCAAGGCAGAAGCAGGAAACTACAGACCTGTAAGTTTAACCTCAGTGGTGGGGAAAATGATGGAATCACTTCTGAATCAGTCTGGAGACCCAATCTCTGCAAAGACATAGACAGGATGGAAGCTGTCCAGAGGAGGGCAACTAAAATGGTGCAGGGTCTGCACCGGAAGACATATGAAGAGAGACGAAAGGAGCTTAATATGTATAGCCTCGAGGAAAGGAGGGAGAGGGGGGACATGATAGAAACGTTCAAGTACCTCAAGGGAATCAACAAAGTCCAAGAGGGTAGCATCTTTAAAAAAGAGGTGTGCAAGAACAAGCGGCACAATTTGAAGATAGAGGGGGCTCAGAGGTAATTTAAGAGTATTTTTTCACAGAGAGGGTTGTGGATGCATGGAACGGCCTCCAGAGGAGGTTGTGGAGTCAAAATCAGTGGTGGAATTCAAGCATGCATGGGACAGTCATAAGGCCATTCTAGGGGGTTGGGGTAGGAAGAAGTAGGCTGCTGGTTAACTAGGATCTGCAGCTTATCCAGTAGGTAGGGAAATGGGCAGACTGGGTGGGCCAAGCAGTCCTTATCTGCCATCAAATTCTATGTTTCTATGAAAGAAAGAATTGTGGAGTACCTAGAGGCCAGCGGGGCACAGGACCCAAAGCAGCATGGATTCACAGCAGGAAGGTCATGTCAGATGAATCTAATCGATTTCTTTGACTGGGTGACCAAAGTAATAGACCAGGGAAGGGCTGTGGATATGGCCTACCTAGACTTTAGCAAGGCATTTGACACAGTCCCGCACAAAAGATTAATAATCAAGTTAGCCAGCCTGGGAGTGGGTCCCAGGGTGGTAGCCTGGGTAGCAAACTGGCTGCACAACAGGACACAGAAGGTAATAGTGAATGGAATACATTCTGAAGAAAGGGGGGTTACTAGTGGAGTACCTCAGGGCTCAGTACTGGGTCCAGTCCTCTTTAACGTCTTTATAGGTGACATTGCAGAGGGTCTAGAAGGAAAGCTATGCCTCTTTGCGGATGACACAAAGATCTGTAACAGAGTTGATACACAAGGGGTAGAAAGGATGAGAAGGGACTTGGCAAGGTTGGAGGAATGGTCAGACATATGGCAACTTAGATTCAATGCAAAGAAGTGCAAAGTAATGCACCTGGAAATAAAATCCAGGAGAAGAGTACACAATAGCAGGAGGTACTAACAACAACAATAATGGAAAGGGATCTGGGTGTAGTCATATCAGATGACTCTAAAGGTGGGTAAACAATGTGAGAAGTCAGTAAGGAGAGCCAGGGGGATACTGGGATGCATAGGAAGGGGCATCACAAGTAGAAAAAGGGAAGTGATTATCCTCTATACAGACAGTTGGTGAGACCCCATCTGGAGTACTGCGTGCAGTTTTGGAGACCTCATCTATGCAAGGTCATAGACAGGATGGAAGCAGTCCAGAAGAGGGCAACTAAAATGGTGCAGGGTCTACATCAGAAACCATATGAAAAGAGACTGAGAGAGCTTAATATGTATACCGTTGATGAAAGGAGGGGCAGGGGGGACATGATAGAAACTTTTAAGTACCTCAAGGGAATCAACAAAGTCCAGGAGGTAGCATCTTTCAGAAAAAGAGATGTGTAAGAACAAGGGGGCCCAATTTAAAGTTAGAGGGGGGACGGCTCAGGGGTAATGTGAGGAAATTCTTTTTCACGAAGAGAGTGGTGGACGCATGGAACCGCCTTCCTGGAGAGGTTATGGAGTCTAAAACAGTGGGGAATTCAAACATGCATGGGACAGACATAAGGCAATTATAGTAGGGGGTTGCAGGAAGTAGGCTGTTGGTTAATTAGAATCTGCAGCCTATCCAATAGGTAGGGAAATGGGCAGACTGGGTGGGCTAAGTGGTCCTTATCTGACGTCAAAGTCTATGTTTCTATGATGTCTGGAGGAACAAATATCCCTCATCCAGGGACTACACATATTACTGCCCTAGATTTAAGATTTATTCCAGGCTGGACACTTTCATTGCCTTTACTAGGGATCTGCCCACTTTTTCCTCTATGTGGGTCGGGACTGCTACCCCATTGGACCATTATTCTATTTTTATGGAAGTCGAATTAAACCTACCAAAGAAAAGTACTCTCTGGGGATTAAATGTGTCAATGCTTCAAGATAAATCCGTGGTTTCGGAACTAAAGGATCATATTAAAAAAATAATAGAAGAACACTCCCAACCTGGTACAACGCCCCAGATTCTCTGGGATACAGTCAAAACAGTGATAAGGGGGAAGCTAATCAGAGCCACACATAAAAAGAGAATAATGAGACAGAAGCAAGCAGACCTTCTCTCCCAACCTAAAACTTTGGAAACCACCCAAAAAAATAAATGGACTCAGACCAGACATCTCGATATTACAAAATCTCAAAAAAAAAAAAAGCAAAACCACCAGAAGGCTGAGACTGAAAAGACCCTGTGGTACTTAAAACAAAAGTATTACGAGGGAGGGCCCAGGGGTACCAAACTTCTGGCATACTGCCTCAAACAACAGGCGGCCAGAGCTACCATCACCAAAATCAGACATCCTATCTCTGGAGCTCTCACTCATAAAAGTCAGCAAATCACTGATGCTTTTGTCACCTTCTACTCCAAATTATATCAATCCCCACTGGAATCCGCTCTGGACGACAAAACGTCGTACCTTAAATCTCTAGCCTGACCCACACTGTCCATGGAACAGAGTCAATCTCTGGTTATGCCAATCTCTCAACTATAAATTCAAACAACAATCAACAACTTAAAAACAAGGAAGTGCAGAGGTCCCGATGGTTTCAGTGGCGAGTTTTACAAGATATTTGCAAAGGAAACGGTCCCACTCCTGGCTGATGTCTTTTCAGAGGTCTGGCGGGAGGGCAGTCCTATGCTGCTGGCATGGCACTATGCCACAATCTCCCTTCTTCATAAACAAGGCACAGACCCCACAGAATGCGGATTGTATCACCCCATCTCCCTCCTTAATTCAGATTACAAAATCTTCTCATCCATCATTGCTTCCAGACTTAATTCCCTCCTCTCACAAATTATAAAAATGGACCAGACTGGCTTCATTCTAGGTCGCCAAGCCCCAGATAGTGTACGCAGTACCATCAACGTAATAGACACTATACATAAATCCCATACACCTGCCTGCCTTATGAGTTTGGACGCAGAGAAGGCATTTCATAAGGTCTCCTGGGGCTTCCTTTTCTCAGTCTTAGAGACAATGGCCTTTCCTCACCCATTCATAGACAGCCTCAGAGTCCTCTACTCCACTCCGCAGGCTTATGTCAGAGTGAATGGAGGGATCTCTGATAGATTTAGTCTGGGCAGAGGCACCCGCCAGGGTTGCAACTTGTTGCCTCTTTTCTTTGCCCTCTACATAGAGCCTCTTGCCGAAGCCATCCGATCTGCTCGGGACATTCACAGAATTACATACTAACATACTATTTGCCAGCAGATTAGGCCTTACGGTCTATCGAGTCTGCTCGAACCTCAGATCCCTAGTTGGATTCCGAGGCCGTCCCCTCCCTTGTGTTCCAGAAACCCCTATCATCCATCCCCACCCCCCTGGGACAGGCCATCATCTGATACATCCACTTTCTGTTTCTGTCCCATCCTCTCTTGAAGCCCTCCACTGTGGATCTCTGAACCAGCTCGCCAGGCAGTGCATTCCAAGGGTCCATCACCCTCTCAGTGAAAAATCTCCTCCTCTTTCCCCCCTCACCCTTCCACCCTCCAGCTTCAAACCATGCCCTCTCATGATACCTCCCTGCTTTAGTCTAAAGATCCCCTCCATGTTTACCCTATTTATTCCCTTGAGGTACTTGAAGACCTCAATCATGTCCCCCCATCTCTCCTCTCCTCCAATGAAAACAGGCAGAGCTCCTCAAGTCTGTCCTCATACGTCAAATACCCTAGTCCTCGTATCATCTTAGTTGCCCTCCTCTGTACCCTCTCCAGGAGCTGTATGTCCCTCTTCAAGTGTGGTCTCCAGCACTGTCACAGTACTCAAGGTGTGGTCTAACCAGTCCATTGTACAGCGGCAGAATCACTTCCTTGCTCCTAGAGGTGATCCCCTTCGATGCATCCCAACATCCTGTTTGCCTTGCTAGCAGCTTTCCTGCACTGCTCAGAGTTATTCATACATGCATCCACCATGACCCTAGGTCTTTTCCCTATTGAGGCCTCCAGCGCCTCCCCTCCCAAGGTGTACCTGTGTTTAGGGTTTCCCCGCCCAAGATGCAACACCTTGCACTTGGTGATATTGACATTTAATTTCCATGTGTGAGCCCAGCTTTCCAGGGTGCCCAGGTCCCCTTGCAGGGCCAACCTCCCCTCTTCTCCCTCAACTACTGCTGCCATCTTGGAGTCATCAGCAAAGAGACTCATTTCACACCCTATACCCTCCCTGATGTCCGATATGTATGCATTAAACAGGATCGGACCCAGGACCCGAGCCCTAGAGTACCCACTACCAACGTCTCTAGGGTTCGAGCTCCCCAGCCTACTACTCTCTGGGTGCGTCCAGCTAGCCAGTTTTCAATCCATCTGACCATCAAAGGGCCTACTCCCAACCCCATCAGTTTCTCCACCACGACCATTGTGGGGACAGAGTCAAACGCCTTGCTGAAGTCCAGAATAATACATCCACAGGCTTTCCTGTCCAGTTCTGATGTTACCCATTCGAGAACTCCACAAGATTGGTTTGACATGATCTAACTGACACAAACCATGTTGCCGACTATCAGACCTCCCACTCCTCCAGTACACCCCCAATCATTCCTTTAGTATACTCTCATTAATTTTCCACCACCGAGGTCAAACTAATGGGTCTATAGTTACCTAATTGCTTCCCTCGACCCCCTTATGGATTGGCACCACATGACCTCTCGCCAATCTAGGTACCCTCCTCTCTCAAATGACCTGTTGAAGAGTCCAGCCAGAAGTGCAGCCAGTATGTCACCAATTCCCATAGTACTCTCAGTTGAATGCCATTCAGCCCAGGAGATTTGTCTTTCTTTAGGGCCTTGAGGGCTAACCACACCCTTTTGGCGGAGATAGCATCATCCGTTCCTTCCACCTTACTGGCCTTTTTTATCCTTATCCAGATGTGACACCCCTTGGGTACCTCTCCCTCCCTCTTGCTCCATTTCTGTTGCTCCCCTGATCCCACTCACTGCCGCTTCTATCCCCATCGTGCCTTGCTTTATAGATATCCCATCCCCCTCCCTAGTGAACACAGAGGCAGAGTACTCGTTAAATACCTCTGCCTGGTCCCTCGCCTCTGCCACCCACTCTCCTTCTGATCTCAATCTGCGAGATGACCCTTGAATTTTCTCCGCTCACAATGTACCAGAAGAACCCTTTTCCTCCATGTATCCCTGTGCCAGCCACTGCTCTTTACTGGACTTTGCTCCCCTCACCATCCGTGACTTTTCTAGATGCCAGATGGTACATTTCTTATCCCTATCCCTCTTGTTGTTTTATATTTTTGTAGGCCGCCTTCTTTTCTCTGACCGCTACCTGTACCTCACTGGACCACCAGCATGGTTTATGTGACCTTGCTCCCTTACGTTTCAACTTAGCGCAGATCCTGACTGCCTCATGAAGTCCCCTTTGTATGACCTTCCATCTCCTTTCCACATTTGTCATTGATGTAATCCCCTTCAAGTGATCCTTGAGAATATTTCCCATGCCCACAAAGTCTGCCCCCCTGAAGTCCACTGCCAGTGTCCTAGATCTCACCCCTTCCCCATGCTTATTTGAAACCAGACAGTATTGTGGTCGCTCCCAGTCAGGGGTCCTCTACAACCAGGTCCCTTACCAGATCCCCATCTGCTAGAACCACGTCCAGGACATGCCCCTCCCTTGTGGGCTCCATCTCATGCTGTGTTAAGAACACATCCTGGAAGCCGTCCAGCAGCCTCTGCTCCTTGGCCACCTTAGAGGACATGGTTCCCCAGTTTGTACCTGGCATATTAAGGTCCCCCATCAACACCACTCCTTCCTCTTTTGGTCCACACTGGGCAATGATGTTGTCCAGCAAAGCATCCTCTAGAACATCACCCAGCTTGACCTTATCTCCTGCTGGGGATCGTAAGGTGACCCATAAGGCCTCCACGTTTCCCTCTGCCTCTTCTACCCTAGCAATTTCTATGTCATCTCTAATGAACATAGCCACTCCACCCCGCCCTCCTTTCTATCCTTCCCAAAGCATAGTGTACCCTGCACGCTTAGGTCCCATTCATGGGTTTTGTTGGCCCAGTCTCCATGACTGCTGCCACATCCACCCCGAACAGCATGGCCTGGAACTCTGGCAACTTGTTTCCCAAGCTCCTGGCATTTACTAACACCAACCCCACCCTTATCCCTGATCCCTTTGTCGAACCCACAGGTTCCTTATACTTCCATCCTCCCTCTGCTCCTCCTGAAACCTCCACCCCAGTCTGTTTCCCCCTCCCCTTGTGTTTGAGGCTACTCCCTCATCTGGAGGAGAGGGCTTCTGGTCAGCCACTCCCTTATCCCTTCCCCCCCTCACAAGTTTAAACCCCACCTTTCTTGAATGTAGTCAGCCATTGATGTGGGGGGGTCCACCATAAAATCTCATTGTACATGGACGATGTCCTGGTTTGCCTCTCCTAACCAGAACAATCAGTCCCTTCAGTGTGGGCCATCTTGTAAGATTTCAGTAGACATGCAGGCTACACCCTGAATAAAGGCAAGACCGAAGTTCTGAGCTTTCATTATAAACCCTCACAACTATTTACTCAGATGTTTCCCCTTGACTGGAAAGCCACTAGAATGAAATATCTGGGTACAAATATTACAAAAAGTACATCCCAACTATTCAAAGTTAATTACTCCCCCTTGGTTAACCAATTGCAAAAGGATCTGGAGAAATAGTCTATAATTAACCTGTGTACAGTACTCCAGAATACAGACTGTCTCAATGAATGTACTCCCAAGATTTTTATACCTATCCCAAAGTCTCCCCGTTTTTATCCCTAAACTCTGCTTCCACAGCTGGCACAGGATGCTCTCCAAATTTATTTGGGATAACAAAAAACCCAGAATAAAACTTCATATTCTCCTGCTGCATAATCTAAAGGGCAGCAGATCCCGGCCAAACCTAGAAGGCTGCTTTCTGGCAGCACAGCTAAGAATGGCCCTTTTGTGGTCTGTCCCTTCCTACAGCGCTAACTGGAAAATGATGGAACGAGGAGAGGAGGAGGAGAGGGGACCCCCCCCGGGAGCCAGAGTCATGAATCCCCCAGATAGGGAGGATGTTGTAGCCCCCGTTTTGTCAGGGGTCTGAGACACACTTAGAGCAGTTTGTAGAGCTTGGCAAAAATTTAAGTTAAACTCCCTTTGGCCCTTAAGATGGCTTGCCTGGGATCCTACTTTTCCACGCTCTAGAATGGATCATACCATCCGCAGATGGGATGGATGTGGCCTGACTCATCTTGGTCAACTAGTAACACAAGGCTCTATTTCAGATTTTAAAGCACTGAGGGACACCTATACCCTTCGTAACTCGGACCATTTCAGGTACTTGCAACTTAGCTCCCATATAACCCACTGTCAGCACTTGGACCAGGATGCCCACAGGATGGCCCCGCTCCCGGACACCATTCAAAATATACTTACTGGTCAGACCCAAAAGGGCCTAATCTCTTTACTTTATAAATCATTACGGGAACTGGACAACTCTGCACTAGGGAATATTAAATCTAAATGGTTGCAGGAGGGGGGCCTGGCCCTATCTGAGGCTGACTGGTGTAAGATTTTCTATATACCTACCAAACCTTCTCTGACATCTCTTCCCCGCCTCTCTTAACACCCTCTTTCAGGTTCTCTCTCTCTCTCTCTCTCTCTCTTTCTCTCCCCTGTTCTTTAACCACCAAATTGTGACTTGATACAGTATATTGTTTCTATGTATGCCCTCTATTGCAATGCCTGTGTTCTTACATTCTATTGATCTTCTGTTACTTGTCCTACTGTTTTGTAACTGCATCATGCCGTTTAAACCTACTCTTGTTTGTTGCAAAATTTGTCTCCCCATACCTGAAGTTTTTGATTTGACTCTGAACTGTGCTGCTTTTCATATGCTGCGTCACATATACAATTATGTATGTCTAAATTGTGTTCTCCCGGGTCGTGCATGAAAATAGGCATCCTTATGCCTAGCACACTTACCTGGTTACCAAAAGCAAATAAATAAAGTGAAGAGTCGCTTCTTCCTTACCCCAATCTTACAAAACAAAAGAGACCCCTCTCTTACCCCAGTTTGTTGGAGACCGTGTGGAGAGCAGGTAGCTCACCACTCACACATATTCTGGGACTGCCCCATTCTCCGGCCCTTTTGGGGGAAAATAAACTATATATTAGCTGAACTCTTCACCTTAGATACCCATTGAACATGTTCAATAATATCTTGGGATTGCCACCGAGAGGTCTGAAGGGTGCAGACTCTCTGTATATATGGTTTATATTAATTGCAGCCTCCCATAAAGCAAATACCTGTAACTGGTTGGACATCAACCCTTCTTCAATTCATCTCTGGATGCAGGTGGTTCAAGGGATCTCAGACCTAGAGGAGATAATGTATAGGGTCAGCCAGATGATTCATATGTATACACGCAGGTGAACCAGGTGACAAGTGCTTATGGAGTCATACCCAGAGCTAAGGCCCAACCTCTCTGCTGGTCCTGAACACCACCAGCCCCCCCCCCCCCATGAGTCATCGTCCTGCAAGGGGCACTGAGTGGTCTGGCCTCCTATTTATTATCTGGTGTAACCTATCATTTTTATTCTAAATACATCTTGATATGCTGTACCTCTAAGTCATTGCTATGTATCAGATAATTAGACATGACAAGAACCTGTGATAAGTAATATCCTGTTCTACTGTTTGGTACCCTATTTTGTCAATAAAGATGAATTTAAAAAAAAAACTACATTTGCTTTTCCCCTCAGCTGTCCCTCATGCAAAAGTTACTACCCACACAGGGAAGGTTCTTTAAATTCAAGCTTTAATGCAAAATTTCATAATATTCTAAGATACTAAATAAAAAATAAAGTTTGCTTAAGTACAGGCAATGGTATCCACAATGTTCTGAGTTTCTATCTCCATGTTTGAGGATGTGTCCCTAATTACGAGGGTCAGTGTCCCTCATTGTCCCTCATTTTGAGTGCCTTTTTCCCTCATTTCAATGACAAAAGGTTGAGAGGTATGCCACCCCCCTTCCCCACTGAGGTCATGCCTAGTACCTTTTTGATGTTAAAGTATCTCTTTCAGAGACTGACCTAAGGTAAAAATAAGGGTGACCAGTAGCTTGGTCCCTCAGTTGGTTTGAATCTACCCCAGTACCATTACAGAACTGCGGTGCAGGGCCCGATGAAATATAAGAGCTTAAAAGGACACTGTCAACGCAGGTTTTCTAAACAAATTTCCATAGTGCACTGTTGGTATATTCCTGACTAGGCTGTCATCTTAAATGTGCCTATGATACTTATTTTTTGAAAACGAGGCTTAAATTTTCATAAAAATGACAAAATCTGAGCATCTCGCATGTTAAGATTAGCACACTGCCTGAGCTGTCTGTTTACGTGTAGCTGCGCAGCTGTGCTGCTGAACTGCGAACAGTGTGCGTGCTTGCTCCTGTGACTCCCACAGCAGTCTGTGACGCAGCTTGCTCATCTTAGTACTGGATCAGTTGCAAACACTGGATCTGGCATTTCCTGAGGGAAAGGAATCCTCAGTGAAATACAGTCTGTACCACTTCTCTATAATGTTGAAGAAGTAATAATGCCTCATCTTGTGAAATTGTGATTATCTGAAAGGTAGTTTTCAGCGGCGAGTGCTTTGCACATCTACACATATGCGGATTCTTGTGCAAATTATCATCATGTATTTTATAATGCAACCACAAAAAAGCAAACATATATTACAAAAATAAGTAAACTAAGTACGCAAGCATACTTCCTGTCTAACCATGATCTATACATATATTTTTAATTTGATAAGTGTAAGCACCTCTTACATGAAGCAGCGAGCGCTGTTAGGGACTGCTACCAAATGCCACATGACTCTTGTGGGAGTTGCACAGTAGTAGCACGTTAAGTTCATTTAAGCTCACGGACTCTGAATCGGTAATTCTCTCATTAAATCAGCTAAGGAAGTCTTACTTATGAGAGATGCAGGCAGAGTTATGCCCCTCTGCTGAAATGCTGCTGTAAGTGGCTCTGGTGGGATTCGCACGACAGTACCACGTAAACTACATTTATGCAGGAGCACTCAAAATCAGTGATACACTCAGCAAATCGGCTATGAAACAATAATGTAATCTGTACACTCACCAAATCGGCTGTGAAACAATAAAGTAATCTGTAACTGACCAAGAAAAACACTGCTGTTGACTGAGTATTCAAAGGAATAAAATTGCTTTTTGATAGGGAATCGAGGATGAATGCATTATTGTAGACCGTAATCACTGTAACTGTGAGAATTTTCGATGACAGATTAAAAAGAGCAAATACTGCATACTACCCCACTTTCAACCCCACAGCACAATTTGTCATTGAGACATCTTTTTAAATCACCTTTTTAAGAATCTAACATGTCAGTATATTTAACACTTAAAAAGAAATGAAGAAAAAAATTGGTAACAGTAAAAAAAATCTTTGACACCACTGACAAACACAAACTTCATGTTCATCATAAGCAGCTTAATTTATTCTGGAAATCAGGAAAACTTGCTAGAAAAATAGTCACACCTCAGAATAGATAAAAACATCTTTAATGTCACTGCTATACTGACAACACTGAGGGAAAACAGACTGACAGTGCGGGAGCGCACATATAAGAAGGCACATATACACAGAGAGGAGGACGAGAGTGCATCCAACCACAAAATGTCATCACGCATGTCGTCAGCAGCAGCATTGAGGAAGGCAAGCAAGGTACCACATAACTGTAAAATGTAAACAAATAAGATGCTTTCAACAAAATGCATATTTTATTACAAAAAAAGGCACATAGTAAACACATCAATGAGTTATGAATATCATTCTTATTGCAAAACATAGTAATGAGTGTGCAGTCCAGCTAGAGAGCTGGCAGTGTCCCATTAAGTCCATAAAGGCCACGTTAAAGGCCTTGCAGGATTCTGATTTTTCTGTTTTTATCCTCCATTTGTCTTCGTTTCTTAGTTCCTTGAATTTCTGAAGGTGTATTGAAGACTTTGTTTCTCATGCTAAACATTGCATCTTAAAGAGTATAGTGTCGATCATCGTTTGACAGTCTAGTCTTCTGTAGATTTTTTCCCTTTGCGGACCTTTTTCATTGTATCATGTTGTTGCCAATGTTGACTCTGGAGTACTGCGTGCAGTTCTGGAGACCCCGTCTCTGCAAAGACATAGACAAGAGTGGAGGCTGTCCAGAGGAGGGCAACCAAAATAGTGCAGGGTCTGCACCAGAAGACATACAAAGAGAAACTAAAGGAGCTAAATATGTATACCCTCAAGGAAAGGAGGGAGAGGGGGGATCATGATAGAAACTTTCAAGTACCTCAAGGGAATCAATAAAGTCCAAGAGGGTAGAATCTTTCAGAAAAAGACATGTGCAAGAACAAGGGGGCACTATTTGAAGATAGAGGGGGAGATGCTTAGAGGTAATGTGAGGAAGTATTTTTCATGGAAAGGGTTGTGAACACATGGAACAGCCTTCCTGAGGAGGTTGTGGAGTCAAGAACAGTGGGGGAATTCAAGAATGCATGGAACAGACATACGGCAATTCTGTTGAGGTGGGGTGGTAGGAGGAAGTAGGCTGTTGGTTAACTAGGATCTGCAGCTTATCCATTAGGTAGGGAAATGGGCAGAATAGGTGGGCCATAGAAACATAGACTTTGACGGCAGATAAGGACCGCTTGGCCCATCTAGTCTGCCCATTTCCCTACCTACAGGATAGGCCGTAGATCCTAGTTAACCAACAGCCTATTTCTTCCTACCCCCCACAAGAATTGCTCCATGTCTGTCCCATGCATTCTTGAATTCTCCCACAGTTTTAGACCCCACAACCTCCCTGTGAAGGCTGTTCCATGCATCCACTACCTCTCTGTGAAATAATACTTTCACATTGCCCCTGAACCGCCCTCCTTCTATCTTTAAATTGTGTCCCCTTGTTCTTGCAAGTCTCTTTTCTGAAAGATGCTACCTCTTGGACTTTGTTGATTCCACTGAGGTACTTAAAAGTTTCTATCATGTCCCCCTCCCTTCTTTTCCTCAAGGGTATACATATTAAGCTCCTTTAGTCTCTCTCCTCATACGTGGCTTCTCTTGCAGACCCTGCACCATTTTAGTTGCTCCTCCTGGACTACCTCTATCCTGTCTATGTCCTTCGTGAGATGGGGTCTCAGAACTGGACACAGTACTCCAGATGGGGTCTCACCAGCTGTCTGTACAGAGGAATAACAACTTTCTGTTTTCTGCTGCTGATGCCTCTCCCTATACATCCCAGTATACCCCCAGCCCTCCCTACTGCCTTCACATTGCTTGCTAACCTTAAGGTCATCTGATATGATTACCCCAGGTCCCTTTCCTTTTTTGTTGTTGTTACTACCTCCCCACCCATTGTGTATTCTTCCCCTGAGTTCTTGTTTCCCAGGTGCATTATTTTGCACTTCTTTGCATTGAATCCTAGCTGCCATACTTCTGACCATTCCTCCAACCTTGCCAAGTCCCTTTTCATCCTTTCCACACCTCCTTGTGTATCAACCCTGTTGCAGATCTTTGTGTCATCTGCAAAAAGGCATACTTTTCCTTCCAGTCCCTCTGCAATGTCACTGATGAAGACATTAAAAAGGACTGGACCCAATACTGAACCCTGTGGTAACCCACTAGTAACCTCTCTTTCTTCAGAGTGGACTCCATTTACAATTATCTTCTGTGTCCTGTTGTGCAGCCAGTGTTTTACCCAGGCTACCACCCTGGGACCCACTCCCAGGCTGGTTAATTTGATTATTAATCTTTTGTGTGGGACTGTGTCAGATGCCTTGCTAAAGTCTAGGTAGGCCATGTCCACAGCCCCTCCCTGGTCTACTACTTTGGTCACCCAGTCAAAGAAATCTATTAGATTTGTCTGACATGACCTTCCCGCTGTGAATCCATGCTGCCTTGGGTCCTGTGCTCCACTGGCCTCTAGGTACTCAACTGTTCTTTCCTTCAGAAGTGACTCCATCACTTTCCCTACCACAGAGGTCAGACTGACAGGTCTATAGTTTCCTGTGTCTGTCTTGGTCCCACTTTTGTGAAGGGGAATCACATCCGCCTTCCTCCAGTCCTCGGGTACCACACCATCCTCCCATGATTTATTAAAAAGAGTAGCCAGTGGTTTCACTAGTTCCTCCCTTAATTCTTTTAGAATTCTGGGGTGAATTCCATCAGGACCCATTGCTTTGTCCACCTTCAGTTTTAGGAGTTCTTGCAGAACCCTTTCTTCTGTGAAAGGACTGGGATCAACCCCCCCCCCAAGTGGTCCTTATCTGCCATCAGATTCTGTGTTTCTATGGTGCCGATGCTGATGCTGGTTTAGGTGCCAGCATTGGTCAGCCTCATTGCTGACATTGCTCACGTCCTCTGTGCCGACGTTGTTGCTGGCCTCAGTGCCGACCTTGGTGCTGAAATTCTTGAGCTTCATTTGCACACAATTTGCATTTTTCACATGTTGAGTGCATCTTATTAACTTAACTTGTGTGATTTTCACGCAAGTCTGTGCATATTTCATGCAAAGTGACCTTGTTATGCAGTTAGCATTTTTCCACACTGTATGTATATTTACATGGCTTCTTAACTCCCAAGCCTACTTAATCACGCAGTTTGTGTTTTTGATGCTGTGTGCAATCTTTTTTGAGCATCTTGTACTATTTTCTCCTGCAATCTTGTGTTATTTGTTGCCCGTGTCTTGCAAACTTGTGTATTTTTCCAAGCATTCTTCTGCTAATTTTGCACATGATTTTCAGGCAGTTTTGCACTCCTTTTTTGCAAAAACTCTTGTTATTGTCCCTCTGGGCTTCCCACTTGCACATCACGCTCTTCACTTCTGCTGCAGTGCTGACAATGGGTTTCTTCTCTTGCAAGTGTTGGTTTCCTGGAGAGTTTCCTGAAGGTTCATGGTGGACTGTCTTCAGGCGCATGACTTGGGATATTTTATTGGTTTGAGTGGGCTACCCTACAGGGTGCCCTTGTCCCTGTCTCTATCCATTTGCCTTTCTTGCTGAATTCTCAGGAGTTTTGTCCACTATTTTAACCCTGCAACATTTTTGGGGAGCTGAACCCCCGTTGGCTCTTCCTCACTCCAGTTGAGGTCCCCTTTCACTTGTTGGCCAGTTTCTTTTGGTGTTTAGAAGTGAGCCTGGAAAGTTGCATTGGGAGGCAGGCCATGACTGAGACAGCTGCTGCTCAGCAGTGCCTCTCGGGGAGGGTTGGTGGTGGACTTCACCACCACAGCAACCCCTGCGGCTGGCCCAGAGATCTTGCTTCTGCCACACGAGTGATGCCGCAACTGTGCATGGTTGTTACACTCATTCCTGCCAGGTGTGGAGGGGGGAAATTAAAGAGGGGGAAAACCTGGTAGCTATCTGAATGACGACTTGGTTCGGCCTGACCAAAGTATATCCCTGAGAGCCGGGTCTATTCTTTTTTTTTTGGTTATACTTTTTTCTCCCTTGGCATACCTGATCTTTTCCCATGTCTCGGCATCCTGTGTGGGACTCCGGCTGCTGGCGTATCTACACATTCTCCAGCCTGCCTTCTAACTCCTGCGGCTCTCCCTCCGCAGCGTGGTGGGGGGGAGCCCCCAACTCACCCACCCTGTACGGATCCAGTTCAGGCGAGGCAGGAGCCAGAGATAACATGGACAGCTATCAATCCGCGTGGTTGGGTTGACATCTTTTTCTGGTTTTCTCCCTCAGGGCAGAGGAGCATGCAGTGCCATTGGGGGATGCACTGTGCGCACGCGTCCAACGGCAGCTTCTCTGCCTTCCGTAGAAATTTCAGTGTCAGCGTACCTGCCCCCAGCTGTCATTAGGGGCCAGGCAAACACCGGCAACTGGGAGACGCCCCGGCCCAGAGAAGGAGAGCTGTCTGAGGATGCTTCATCCTTCTCCTCCTTTGCTGACCCGCGCTTGCTCCAGAACACGGGTCATTAGCGTGGCGCGAGGTAAGGCGTTCAGCATTTCAGCCCTCAGCACCACTGGGCTGGTTCAAGCAGGGTCTATTCTAACCCAGGAATTCTTCAATATGATTAACTGTTACAGTTAGCCTCCTGTGTTGAACTGCCCCTGAGAGAAATGGAACATATGCAAATGATGGAACACTCATTGGCTCGTGCGATTCATTTGTCCACCTGCCTAGTAAAGACACCACTGGGCTCGCTCCTCAACTTGTCTAATTTTTGTTTATTTTCTCATGAAAAGTTAGTCGCTTTCATTTATGCTGATGTACTGCTATTATTTTTAAGTTTTGTTTAGTTTAGAGCTAGCTTTAGGGTTTTTTTACCTCAGTTTGTGGTTCCTCCACGGTTCCGTGAAACCGTTGAGGAACCAATATATACTTTGTTTATTTCTTACTTTTTATCATTATTTGTGCTTCATTTTGGAACCCATTCTGATATTTAGATACCTTTGTTGGATTTTTGGGTCAGACACGGTTCTTTCCCAGTTGGGAACCGACCTTTTGTATTGTTGGATGTCTGACTAGATCCAATTGCTTAACCCTCATTTATTCTTTAAATTTAGTCCGGAAACTATTTTTTTTTTTGTTCTTTTTATTTATGAATTTTATAATCATACAGTAGGTACCATACTACATGAAATAACCAGAATGAGGTATGCAGACCCCCAAACTGGATGTACAGGAATGAATTTATAGACAGGCATATGGTAAACTAAGGTTCATCTGTCCATACAGTGCAGAGAGCCAACAGCATTAAAATGCAGGAGTTAAGTCCAGCCTGATTGCTCTGTAGATCGATGTCACTCTCACCAATAACATGCCATAAAAAGTAATCAAGTCCAGCACATCAGGTCCCAAGCAGAACTAAAAGCTTTGGGGGGGTTGGGGGTAAGAAAATACTTTTGGATATGTAGAGAAATAAATCACGATGTCTTGGCCTCAATTAAGTTGTTGTGCTTACCTGCATGACTAGGCGAGACATGGCAACCCACCCTGCAGGTAATCAGGCGATCGCAGTAGGACATGATTAATGGTCACAAACTGAGAGGTGTATATACACCAGCCTTGTAACTACCATATCATTCAGCATAAACAGTACTTGAAATACGATTATTAACTTGGAGCAGTAAACTAGGCTCAAAGGACCTTAAAAAAAATCAGATCATTGTACAAAGGTTAAAACAATCTAGCGTTATCTAGAGGATGTACTAATCATCAAAACACTGTTAACAGATAGACAGAGTGCAACCGTCACCAACCCAACTAAGGGAATATTGTCCAAAAGCCTTGTCCTTTAATGGATAAATCCAGATGGCAGTCGAGACAAATACCAATCCTGAACGATCATTAAATTGTCACCCCTCTTCATCCGATTCTTCCTTAGGGTTCAGTTCCCTGATTTTGTTTGCTGCAAAGGCTGTAGCTGCCTCAGGGTCCACAAAAACATGTGTTTTGGCCTTGTAACGAACTTGCAGTCTCACTGGGTAATTAAGTTGTGCCGCAATGCCATGCTTTTTTTTTTTTTTTCCTTTTATTGGTAATAACACAGCAATAACAATAAAGTAACGTGTTTGGAGTGTACATACATTCACGTCTTAGTTATATACCTATACAAGCATCACGTTAGTGAGTATCATAAGTTGAAGTTTTCTTGAAGGTCAGAAAAGCTCTTATCCTAAGCATACTATGCGTTAGGAGCTTCAACTATATTTCATGCACTTCAGAAAATTAAATCAAAGATTTGCCATATACCAAGGTCATGTCAGTTCCATTGTAACAACAATTGGGCAAACTTTCATAGTCTACTTTGGCACTTTGAAAGGTAAGGTTTTAGAGTGAGAGTTAGGTTTAGGCTGACATCTAAATGCCCCAGGGTCCCTATATAGGAAAACCACCATCAGCAATCGCATTCAAGAGTGGATCCCAAAGAGTTACAAACTTCTCACTGTCCCCATTCGCCGTGAACTGGACCTTCTCCAGCTTTAAACAGTGCATCATATTATTGGCCCACTGTTGTATCGATGGGGCATTAACTGATAGCCATGACTGTGCTATTGCTTTTTTTTTGCATTTACCAGGACTAGAGACCAAAGCTGTTTGTTTGGGCCACTCTGTATAGCAGCATTTCCAATGGGAACCTTGACAGCCTACCATCCAGCACTCCACTCATTATTATATGTACCTCATGCCAGAATGAGGTCACCCTAGGGCGGGTTAGTGCTAGGTGGACAAAGTCTGCATCATCTCCCGCACATTTAGGGCATTGCCCAGAGTTGACTGGGTCCATGGTATGAAGTCTGCTTGGGGTTAGGTAGGTTCTATAAAGAAAGTTCAGGTGCATCTGTCGGAGTTTATTACTCCTAGAGCAGGAGCCAAAGTGTCTGATGGCTGATGTCCAGGTTGCCGGGTCCAGCAGTACCCCCAGATCCCACTTCCATCTGGTCTTGATACCCTCAGCTGGGTCCTCGTTGGCCCTTGAAGGGTTTAGTATATGTGGTTAGTGGTTTGGAGCATAGTTGAGGCCTGTATAGTTCTTCCTGTGTTAGTGATGACGTCGCCCATCCGTTTGTTGCTCCCAATATCTCTCCCAGTCTTTGCCTATTCATCAGATAGACAAAATAGTCTCTTGGGGTAATGTGCCAGTTTGTTTTTAGAGTGGAGAACTGCCCCCTTCATATAGTTGGGCTGTGCATGATAAACCCAGTTTCCTCCATTGCAAAAGGTGCTAATGTACCTGGCTGGGTAGGCCCCCCCCGTAGGACTGTGATTAAGTCAGTGTATGGGGAGTGAGAAGGCAAGTAGCCAAGTCTTCTGTGTGCTGCCGGCCAGAATTTAATGGTAGTCTGTGTACACGGATTGGTCACTTGACTCGTCTGGCTCACCCCAGTGCACCAGATAGAAATTGCGTACAGAGAGGGCCTTTCAGTTCTTCCTCTTCTAATGCAAGTCACGTCAGTTGGCTATCAAGCACCCCCTTGAAAGATATGCCAGTTGCTCCGCCCAGTAGTAATTTTGGAAGTGTGGGAGTCCCAGTCCACCCCGGGGGTAGACAGAGTATATTATGCTTAATTCGGGCCATCCCTACCCTCCAGAGGAACCTATGTATTATGGAATTAATTTGTTTAAAGAGTTGCAGGGGAAGCATGATTGGCAGGAATTGATACAGGTGTAAGCATCTAGGCAGGATCATCATCTTTTACTTACTTGGCCTATCAGGGACAGTGGGAGATTCTGCCAATGCTTACAGTCCTCTGCTACCCTCTGCACCAGTGGGTTGTAATTAATGCCATACAGAGTTCCAATTTTGGCCGTTAGCAAGATTCCCAGGTATTTTAGAGAGGTCACCATAACCAGGCCTCCCAGCACAAGCGAGAGCCCTGGACAGTTCTTCTGGCCAGTAGGGAGGAGCTCACTTTTAGACCAATTCACCTTGTGGCTGGATAGGGTGCCGTACTCCTACAACTGCAGGGAATGCACTGCGGGAAGATCTTTACAGGGTCCTGCACGTAGTAGAGAAACAGATCGTCAGCATAGAGGGCTACCTTGTGACTCCTTCTCCCACCCTAAAAACCCTGGATGCCTGGGTGCTGCCTAACAGCTGCTGTTAGAGGCTCCAGAGATATTACATATAGAAGCGGGGTAATGGGCAACCCTGTCGGGTCCCCCTGCTCAAAGTGAATGGCTGTGTTAGCGCCCCATTAATGACTGGTTGCACTGTCGGCTGTGAATACAGTGTCCTTACCCAACTCAGAAGCCGGGGACCCACCCTCAAGCGCCCCAGGGTCTCAAACATGTACCCCCACTCCACACAGGCGAACGCTTTCTCTGCATTTAATGCCAGTATAGCAGCCCCATGATGTTTAGCAGTTCTCCCCCAACTGTGAATCACATTCAGAGTTCTAATATTATGTTTACCCTGCCTACCCTTTACAAATCCAGTCTGATCAGTGTGGATCAGGGAGAGGAGCGGGGCTCAAGCCGAATGGCTACCATCTTTGCTGGGATCGTATAATCTGCAGTTAGCAAGGTTATCGAGTTGTATGATGCACAAGATGTAGGGTCCTTACCTGGTTTAGGCAGCACAGTTATAGTAGCAGACCATGAGGAGGGGGGAGCACACCCTTATCCAGGCTCTCCTTCACCATGCGAAATAAAGGGGGGTAAATGTATTTAAAGAAATCTGTAGGGAGGCCATCCCTTCAGTGCCCTCACTGCCTTTTGAACCTCCTCTTCTAATGGGGGAATCCAGATCCTGTGTTTCCTCAGTTATCAATGTGGGCAGGGAGGTTTTACTAAAAAAGCTGTCTATCTGCTGAGCGGTGGGGTTCACCTCTGAAGTGTAGAGGGCCCTGTAAAATGTATTAAACTCTGCTCCACTCTTTGGGGTTAATGAGGATAGGGCGCTCTCCCGTGACTTAATCTGGTTAATAGTTCAAACAACATGAAGTCTTGCTGTATTCTGACTATTGCAGTTAGGTCCTGCCTTTCAACTGCCCCGGAGAACAAAGAGTTAATTTTCCATGGCCAGCATGGAACGTTCAGTGTGAGCTCGGTTGAAGCCCCTGTCTGCTGCTGTTTAAACTCCAACCATCAGATTCTTTACTCCGCCTCACTGAACAGTCGCTCCGGAGATTTCTTCTCTGCTCGGTTCGAAAAAGTTGGTTAAAGTGTCATTTTTTCGCTCGGTTTCTACCAAATTTCTGCTACCGAATCTGTCTGTTTAAGTCTCTGTCTGTGGTACCGTGAGTACTAGATAGGTTTTACAATTAGTTTCTGTGTGGAACTTGTAAATTTGGGATCGGTTTGGTTTGAACCTATCAGACTGGTCTTAAAAAAGTTTTGAATTTATTAGAGTGTGGTAATCGGTCTGTATCGGTTCTAAAAAAAAAAAACGGATTTAATTACGTTTTTTCCAAGACCTGTAACACAGTCAGGAACCGATAGGGGTGTCATGCCTGACGGATTGCCAAAAAAAGGGTATGTTTTGGATAGGATTGGCCATGTCTGAGAAACCCAATAAAAAAACCGGGCCCACTGGGTTTCAACACTGCAGTGTGTGTGGGGAAGCCTTTGCTAAGGCTGATCCCCACACCACCTGTGTTTATGTCTGGGGTTTGACCACCTCGATTCAGACTGCCAAATTTGTAAAAGTTTTCCGAAGTTACCCTGGATAAAGAGTAGGTAGACTGAGGGAAAGGGAGGCGAAGTCCACTGACCGGATGGCCAGCCCGGTTCGGGTTCCGACTGAACCAGAAGGAGTGCCCTCTGACCAGGCCGAAACTTCTTACGCAAAGGAGAGCCGATTCTGAGGAGTCGGTTCGGTTAAAAAAACAGAAGAAAAATCATCGGTTCGGATCCACAAATTCTTTCTCCGACCGCTGATGAAATAGTCGAAGCAATAAGGATAGTTCAGTCGCTAAACCCGGACTCGAACTGGCACCATCTGGCAGGGCTCGTTCGGTGGTTTGTTCCCGGTTCAGATATACTTTAGAAGAATTTTAGTAACCAGAGGAGGAGGAGGGAGAGTATGAGGATAATGATGATGATGATGATTATGAAAGTCTGGATGTGCCTATTGACCCGGACGTCTCCCCAGACAGACCTTCAGGTGTTTCTCCTCCTAGGCTTTCTGAGTCCCCTTCCCACTTTATGTTTTACAAGAAAGTGGCTGAAACCCTCCAGCTTCCAATGGAAGAAGTAGTGGAGGATCAGGAGGAGCCTGATTTTGTCGAAATGATGGACATCCCAGAGTCCAGGAGACTGTCTATTCCCCTCCATAAATCTTTTGGGAAACAGACATTTAAAATTCTAAAGACTCCTAACTCCATACCTCCTGTGGACAGATGAATGGACAAGAGGTATACCCTTTCAGGCTCGGACACGGAGTTCCTTTCTCAGCAATGCAGCCATGATGGGGTAGTGCAGGCTGCTGCCTGTGATAAGGCAAATATTCCCTTGGCATCACACCCCCCAGATAAGGACTCCAGGAGGATTGATGCCATGGCAACAAAGCAGTGCATGACAGCATCTTTGGGACTCAGGCAGGCTAACTATATGGCCTACACAGCTAGATACCAGAAGCCCAGGTGGGACACTGTGCTGGTTCTGGCTATACAGGCCCCTGACCAGCTTGCCAGGGAGCTGGAGCAGGTGGCTGCGGATGGGACTGAGGCATCCAAGGTGCAGTTTCATGCTGCTGTGGACTCCAGTGAGGTTTCATCTAGAGTCATGGCTACATCTGTGGCCCTTCAGAGGATGGCTTTGCTCAGATGTACTAGCCTATCACAGGATACCCAGGCTAAGGCCATAGATTTCCCTGTCATTGGTAATTCTCTGTTTCGGGAGCAGACAGAGAATTACATGAAAAAGATGGACAAGTACAGGACCACCTACATGAGTGCTCAGGCCAAAGAAAGGCAAGCCACTTCTCAGAGACAGCACTCCAGGGGCAGGGGAAGGCACTTTCAGAGGCCTTTTTACCAAGCCCAGGCCTCCTCTTCTTCTTATGCTCAGAGGGGGTTCTTCAGAGGGAGAGGCAGAAGGGGAATGAGCAGGCCTGCTTCCACCCCTCAGCCTAAAGCCCCTGCCAAGCAGACACCCTGATGGGTCTGCCCGGGCCGATTCTCCACTACCTGTAGAGGGCAGGCTAGCTTACTTTGTCCAGGACTGGAAGTCTCTGACATCAGACAAGTGGGTCCTGGAAGTAGTAAGCCAGGGACTGGTTCTCAGCTTCAAAAAATTTCCCAAGATGAGAACCAGATCCTTTCCACCTGCAAGTCCATCAGAGACCCTTGCCCTGGAGGCAGAGGTTTCTTCCCTCTTGGCTCTCAGAGCCATAGAAAGGATTCCAACCCTACACAAGGGCAAAGGATTGTACTCCAGGTACTTCCTAACCCTCCAAAAAACAGGAGAATGGCGGCCCATCCTGGATCTAAGATATCTGAACAAGCACCTTTTAAAACCAAAGTTCAAAATGGTGACTCTGGGAATAATTCTGCCCTCTCTAAGGCCAGGGGACTGGCTAGCCTCCTTGGACCTCAAAGATGCCTATTTTCACATTCCCATCAGGTGCTCCCACAGAAAGTGCCTCAGGTTCGAGTTGCCCTCAGGCCACTATCAATTCAGAGCAATGCCCTTTGGCCTAACATCAGCCCCAAGGGTGTTCCCAAAGTGCCTGGCAGTAGTGGTTGCTTTCCTAAGGAGAAAAAAGATCTCCATCTTTCCATACTTGGACGACTGACTCATAGTGGGTCAGTCTCCAGACCAAGTCAAGTCACATCTGCAAATAACTCAGCAAGTGCTCACTTCCTTAGGATTCCTCCTCAGTCTTCCAAAGTCAGTTCTCGAGCCAGTACAACTCCTCATCTTCATAGGGGCGGAGCTGGATACAATAAGGGCAAAAGCCTTCCTTCCCCTGGACAGGGCAAGGACCCTGATAGAACTGGCCTCTTCATTCACCCTTCAGGTGTCTCGACCAGCAAGGCATTTCTTGCAGCTCTTGGGCCACATGGCAGCCTATACAGCAGTGGTCCAGGGAGCAAGATTTCAGATGAGGGACATTCAGTTCCACTTAAGAGCCTTCTGGTCCCAAAGAAAGGATTCCTTTACCAAACTAGTCCCAGTGACTCGAACCCTGATCCAGGCTTTGCAATGGTGGCAGGATCAGGACAATTTGAGACAAGGAGTTCCTTTTGTCACTCAGTCTTATTCAGTGATACTCACCACAGATGCCTCCCTGCTGGACTGGGGAGCCCACCTGGGGGATCTTACCACCCAAGGGCTGTGGTCACCTCAAGAATCTCTGCTTCACATCAATCTCTTCAGTGTTTCTGGCACTACAGGCCTTTTCCAAATCTGTACAGAACAAGGTGGTCCAGATCAGAACAGACAATACCACCACAATGTGGTACATCAACAAGCAAGGAGGCACTCGGTCTACGGCCTTGTGCACAGAAGCAATGAAGTTGCGGTCCCTGGCCTATTCCCTGCAAACCTCTCCGATAGCAGTTCACCTCCCAGGGAAGGACAAGGTCCTAGCAGATGCTGTCAGCAGGATATCCCAGGGCCATCACGAATGGACCCTAGATCCCCTAGTTTTGAAAGTGATTTTCTTGAGATGGGGCACTCCACAGATAGATCTTTTTGCAGCCCCAGACAATCACCAACTTCCTCTCTTTTGTTGCAGAACCCCAGTCTTGGGCTCAGTCCCCCCTGGATGCTCTGATTCTGAACTGGGAAGGGAGATTTCTGTATGCTTTTCCCCGCTTCCCTCTCCTTTTCAGAGTGTTAGTCAAGATCAGGTCTCAACCATACAAAGTGATTCTGATTGCTCCAGACTGGGCCAGACAGCCCTGGTCCCCACTGTTGCTGTCCTTATCAGTCCACCTTCCCCTGTCTCTTCCCAGGAATTACAACCTGTTGACGTCCTCTCAGGGGAGGATTTGGTATCCGAACCTCAAATCTCTCAATCTCAAGGCCTGGCTCTTGAAGAGTTAGTTTGCTGATCTGCATCTCTCTTTCAAGGGGTTCTGGATATCCTTAAGGCTTCTCGAAAGCCTTCCACCAGAAAGACTTACAACTCCAAATGGAAAAGGTTCACTATTTGGTGCTCTAATAAGCATATTTCTCCAGAATCTGCTGGGTTGCCTACAGTCCTGGACTATATGGTTCATCTTAATGGCTTAGGACTTAGGCCGGCTACACTTAATGTGCATCTGGCAGCTGTTTCTGCCTTCTTGTCAGTAGGAAAGCCCTCTCCTCTGTCAAGGGGTTGCTGCACACCAGTACCCCCTTTAGGGACCCTGCTCCTGCTTGGGACCTTAATGTTTGCATTGCTCAGCTTATGCAACCACCTTTTGAGCCTTTGTCCTCTGCAGAGCTTAAGTATTTGACTTGGAAAACTGTGTTTTTGGTAGCCATTACCTCTGCCAGGCATATCAGTGAATTGCAAGCCCTGTCAGTGGAGCCTGATTTCATCTCCTTCCATAGAGATAAAGTGGTCCTAAGAACTAACAGGAAGTTTTTGCCTAAGGTGGTTTCAGAGTTCCACCTTAATCAGTCTATGTCTTTCCCTGTTTTCTTCACTGAGCATTCCTCCTCTGGAGAGAGGAGGTTGCACAGCTTGGATGTCAAGAGGACCCTCAGCTACTACACAGAGCGCACCAAGGGTCACAGATTTGAGTCCCTCCAGTTGTTCCTCACATATGGAGAGGTTGGTAAAGGCAAACCTGCTACTAAGAGATCTATTGCCAGGTGGATTGTCTCTTGTATACAATTCTGCTATGAAAAGCTGGGTAGAACCCCACCCTCAGGCCTGAGGGCTCACTCTACTAGAGGTACAGCTGCTTCCCTGGCTGCTGCCAGGGATATTCCTCTCTTAGAAATTTGTCAAGCAGCCACCTGGAAAACAGTCCATACATTCACCAAGCGTTACTCTCTGGATATCCAGGCTAGGAGTGATGCTCAGTTTGGCACAGCAGTACGTCAGAGCCTATTCCCAAAGTAGGTTCTGTCCCTCCTCCATGGAAGTACTGCTTGGTAGTCTGCAATAGTCAGAATACAGCAAGACTTCATGTTGTTTGAAGAAAAAATTGCTCACCTTAATAATGTTGTTTCTTCTAATGGAGTCTTGCTGTATTCTGACCTCCCCACCCCTTCCCTCTCAGAACCTGGTTTTTGGGTTGTGGGCGGGCAGGAGCAGTGTTGGCACCCTAGAGGTGCCCCTTTTTCACCCTCCTTTATTTTGGATGTGTGTTGTGTTTTGTTTTTTGGCTTTCTTGACTTGAGTCTTTGCTTTGAAACCAAAAAACCCTTTTTTAATAAATTTAGTTGCCAGTTGGCTAGTGTGACTTTTACAGTTTCCACACAGAACTTCTAGTGAGTATTGCTCGTAAAGATCTGACAGTTGGAGTTTAAACAGCAGCAGACAGGGGCTTCAACTGAGCTTGCGCTGAACGTTCCATGTTGGCCATGGAAAGTTAACTCTTTGTTCTCCGGGGCAGTTGAAAGGCAGGACCTAACTGCAATAGTCAGAATACAGCAAGACTCCACTAGAAGAAACAACATTACTAAGGTGAGTAATTTTTTCTTCTCTCCCCTCCCTCTTTTTTAACTGCCATGCCAGATACTTCCCTCCCCTGTCCCTGTCAAAGTAAGCTCCTGCATGGGGCAGCAAAACGGCACGCTCAGTTGTTGCCATACACAAAAGGTTGTATTCCCACTTCCGTTTTTGCACTACACGATACAGGGCAGGGGTTGGCCTATTCATACGGGCCTCTTCGCATGCTTCAATCTTACTAACATACTATTTGCCAGCAGATTAGGCCTTACGGTCTATCGAGTCTGCTCGAACCTCAGATCTCTAGTTGGGTGCCGAGGCCCTCCCCCCCTTGTGTTCCAGAAATCCCTATCATCCATCTCCACCCCCCTGGGACAGGCCATCATCTGATGCATCCACTTTGTGTCTGTCCCACCTCTCTTGAAGCCCTCCACTGTGGATCTCTGAACCAGCTCGCAGGCAGTGCATTCCAAGGTCCACCACCCTCTCAGTGAAAACCTCCTCCTCTTTTCCCCCCTCACCCTTCCACCTTCTAACTTCAAACCATGCCCTCTGGTGATACCGCCCTGCTTTAGTCTAAAGATCCCCTCCATGTTTACCCTATTTATTCCCTTGAGGTACTTGAAGACCTCAATCATGTCCCCCCGTCTCTCCTCTCCTCCAATGAAAACAGGCAGAGCTCCTGAAGTCTGTCCTCATACGTCAAATCCCCTAGCCCTCTTATCATCTTATTTGCCCTCCTTTGTACCCTGTCCAGCAGCTGTATGTCCCTCTTCAAGTGTGGTCTCCAGTACTGTACACAGTACTCAAGGTGTGGTCTAACCAGTCCATTGTACAGCGGCAGAATCACTTCCTTGCTCCTAGAGATGATCCCCCTTACGATGCATCCCAACATCCTGTTTGCCTTGCTAGGCGCTCTCCTGCACTGCTCAAAGTTATTCATACATGCATCCACCATGACCTCTAGGTCTTTTTCCCCTATTGAGGCCTCCAGCGCCTCTCCTCCCAGGGTGTACCCGTGTTTAGGGTTTCCCCACCCAAGACGTAACACCTTGCACTTGGTGATATTGAAATTTAATTTCCATGTGTGAGCCCAGCTTTCCAGGGTGTCCAGGTCCCCTTGCAGGGCCAACCTCCCCTCTTCTCCCTCAACTACTGCTCCCATCTTGGAGTCATCAGTGAAGAGACTCATTTCACACCCTATACCCTCCCTGATGTCCGATATGTATGCATTAAACAGGATCGGACCCAGGACCAAGCCCTGTGGTACCCCACTACCAACGTCTGTAGGGTTTGAGAGCTCCCCACAGACCACTACTCTCTGGGTGCGTCCAGCTAGCCAGTTTTCAATCCATCTGACCATCAAAGGGCCTACTCCGAACCCCATCAGTTTCTCCACCAGACCAATTGTGGGGGACAGAGTCAAACGCCTTGCTGAAGTCCAAGAATAATACATCCACAGGCTTTCCCCTGTCCAGTTCTGATGTTACCCATTCGTAGAACTCCACAAGATTGGTTTGACATAATCTACCTGGCACAAACCCATGTTGCCGCCTATCCAGACCTCCCACCTCCTCCAAGTACACCCCCAATCATTCCTTTAGTATACTCTCCATTAATTTTCCCACCACCGAGGTCAAACTGATGGGTCTGTAGTTACCTGGTACTTCCCTCAACCCCCCTTTATGGATTGGCACCACATGCGCCTCTCGCCAATCCCTAGGTACCGTCACTGTCTCAAGTGACCTGTTGAAGAGCTCCGCGGGGGTGCAGCCAGTATGTCTGCCAATTCCCATAGTACTCTCGGATGAATGCCATCCGGCCCAGGAGATTTGTCTTTCTTTAGGGTCTTGAGGGCTAACCACACCCTTTTGGCGGAGATAGCATCATCTGTCCCCTCCACCTTACTGGCCTTTTTATCCTTATCCTGATGTGACACCCCTGGGGTACCTCTCCCTCCCTCTTGCTCCATTTCTGTTGCTCCCCTGATCCCACTCACTGCCGCTTCTATCCCCATCGTGTCTTGCTTTGTAGATATCCCATCCCCCTCCATAGTGAAGACAGAGGCAAAGAACTCATTAAATACCTCTGCCTGGTCCCTCGCCTCTTCCACCCACCCTCCTTCTGATCTCAATCTGCTGAGATGGCCCTTAGTTCTTCTCCGCTCCCCAATGTCCGGAAGAACCCTTTTCCCTCCATATCCCTTGTGCCAGCCGCTGCTCTTTACTGACTTGGCCCTCACCATCCGGGTAACTTTTCTAGATGCAAGATGGTACATTTCCTTATCCCTATCCCCTCTTGTTGTTTTATATTTTTTGTAGGCCGACGCCTTTTCTCTGACCGCTACCTGAACCTCACTGGACCACCAGCATGGTTTATGTGACCTTGCTCCCTTACGTTTCACCTTAGCGCAGATCCTGACTGCCTCATGAAGTCCCCGTTTTATGACCTCCCGTCTCCTTTCCACATTTGTCATTGATGTAATCCCCTTCAAGTGATGCTTGAGAATATTTCCCATGCCCACAAAGTCTGCCCCCCCTGAAGTCCACTGCCAGTGTCCTAGATCTCCCCAATGCTTATTTGAAACCAGACAGTATTGTGGTTGCTCCCAGTCAGGGGATCCTTTACAACCAGGTCCCTTACCAGATCCCCATCTGCCAGAACCACGTCCAGGACATGCCCCTCCCTTGTGGGCTCCATCACATGCTGTGTAAAGAACACATCCTGGAAGCCGTCCAGCAGCCTCTGCTCCTTGGCCACCTTAGAGGACATGGTTCCCCAGTTTGTACCTGGCATATTAAGGTCCCCCCATCAACACCACTCCTTCCCCTTTTGGTCCACACTGGGCAACGATGTTGTCCAGCAAACCATCCCCCAGAACATCACCCATCCTGGGGGGCCTATATACTACACCCAGCTTGACCTTATCTCCTGCTGGGATCGTGGGAGTGACCCATAAGGCCTCCACGTTTCCCTCTGCCTCTTCTACCTAGCAATTTCTATGTCATCTCTAATGAACATAGCCACTCCACCCCTCTGCCCTCCTTTCTATTCTTCCTAAGCATAACGTGCCCCACCGTTTAGGTCCCAGTCATGGTTTTGTTGGCCACGTCTCCGTGACCGCCACCACATCCACCCCTCCGAACAGCATGGCCTGGAACTCCCAACTTGTTTCCCAAGCCCTGGCATTTACTAACACCAACCCCACCCCTTATCCCTGATCCCTTTGTCAAACTCCACCCAGGTTCCTATACTTCCATCCTCCCTCTGCTCCTCCTGAAACCTCCTCCCCAGTCTGTTTCCACCCTCCCTCCCTTGGATTTGAAGCTACTCTCCTCATCTGGAGGGCTTCTAGTCAGCCCTCATTATCCCTCCCCCCCTCACAAGTTTAAACCCCACCTTTCTTGAATGTAGTCAGCCATCCCCTGTTTAAGGACTTCCTTCCCTAATGGGGCAAGATGAAGCCTGTCCTTGGCATACAGTCCCTTATCCTCCCAAACTCCTTTCCAGTTCCCTAACACCCCCCAACCCACTCTCTTCACCCCACTTCCTGAGCCAGTCATTAACCTCTGTGATCTTCATTTTTTTCTCCACTGAGGCCTTTGGTACTGGCAATATCTCTGAAAAGGAAATGTTGCATCCATTATCCCGACAGACTCTGGCAAGTTCTTGGAACCTTGCTTGGATTTCCAAAACGCTATTTCCCTCTAGATCGTTAGATCCCAAATGCACCAGGAAATCCGGTTTCCCTCCATAATCCCTAACCAATTCGTACACCATGAACTTTGCTCTGTGCACTGTCAGCCCAGAGATACTCACTACCTTCACCTGGCTATGGCATCTACCTCCCACTGGATACCCCTAATCATCGAGTCTCCCAATAACAGAACCTTAACACCGCCATCACCCTTATGGTTACCTCCACTATGCCCTCTCAGCCCCCCATCCCTCCATTTATTCGTGATCTCAATTCCATGGGAGTCTTCCTGCCTTACTAGAGACCCCCCTTGTCACCCTCCCCTTTCTGCCTCCCTCGTTATTTTGCCCACTTAACTCAGACCCCCTCTGAATAGGTATCCCCTTTAACCCTCTCTTATCCGAACCATTTATCCTGGCCCTGATGGTTTCCCCTTCCCCCACACCGCCATCCTCCCCTTGTAATAGTACCCCTACCTCCAGAGGCTCTCTGTGGGTCCCTTTTAGCTAGGGCCCCATCCTTGGTACTGACCCCCCTGCTGAAGGGGCTCCTCCCCATCTCCTTGTCTCCCAGTTTCTCTCCAGTCATGCTCTCCTCCCTCATGTCTGCAATATGTTGCATCTCCCCCAGCTGCTTAACATTTATGTTTCCCCTTCTCCCTCTGGGACTATTTCTATCCTTTCCATTACCGATCTGTGATGCCCTATAGGTATCCGACTCCCTCCCCCCGGCCTCTGTATCAGTTTCCTCATTTCCACCAACCCCTTCCTCCCCCCCCTTAGTAGCTCAAATTTATTGTGACATTCTATGTCAGCCTCTATCAAGTAACCCGAGTTTCCCCTGACTGCACCTCTAAACTGCCCCTCTTCCTCCCCCTCTTGCTCTGTTCTCCTTATGAGCTCCCTTCCCACAGTCTGCTGTTTTAGGCTTCCCCACAACAGCCCCTCCCTTCTCAATGTCTGCTCTACTAGGCTTCCCCACAGCAGCCCCTCCTGACTCTTCCCTCCTCCACTCTCTTTGTATTCGGAATGTTCACCCCGTACACTTTCCCCTTAGCGTCAACATCCCTATCCAAGGGTCCTCTCTCCCTAATATCCCCCCTCCTGCTTGCTGTAACATAATGTCCTGTAATTTCAGAGCGTTGCCCCAGTCTCCCCTCAGCCCCACCCTTCTGCTGCCCATATCCACACCCCTTATCCTTGGACACCTACCCCAACTCCTCCAGCTTACTCCTTAACCAATATACTTCACTCCTGATACAAGATAGCTGTCTACAGAGTGGGCAGCCTCCCTCTCTCTCTCCAGGCCCAATTGAGAATTATTGCCATCCCACAGCCTGTGCAGCCTACAACCCTTCCAAAGATGCCTGCCATGGTGGAATATGGCCACCCTGTTTGTCCCCCTCTGTTTATAATGGCACACACCCCTTTTCTCAGTCCCTTTCCCCTGGAATACAGTTACTCTCTATACTGACTGCAGTTATTTACAAACCCAATTTCAACCCCACCAATAAAGTTCCCAAGTCTCACAAACACATACAGTCCAGTGTGTGTCCAGTCCCACTAACAATGTGTGTATGCAGACATCAGGTACCGTATGATGTCACAGGCCCACCAGTTCCTGTTGCTTCAAATTTCAGTCCCAAACAGAAATACATAGCCCTTCAATCCCAACCCCCAGTGGCTTTTCAGTATTTAAGAAAGCCTACAAAACAGGGTGGGTGGGAGAGCTCTTTAGGCTCTTACCAACACCAGGCAAACATCACATTTAAATTTCACTCTAATTATCACTGCCAGACAAGTGTTCCCAAGCCCCAAAATTACAATATCACAGCCCAAGAAACAGTTCTAACTCAAAGTAGTAATTTTTAACACACAGAACTAATTTTACGTACAAAACTATTCAAATATTTCAGTTAAAACAGAATATAAACCCAGACCTCTGCCCTTACCAGCCTCCTACTTATGTTCCCAAGTGAACAAAGTCTTAAGTCTTAAGTTTCTCACATTCTTCTGTGGAAATTTTCTTTTTCAAACAACATGAAGTCTTGCTGAATTCTGACAATTTGCTGTTAGCTCCAGCTCTTGAACTGCCCCGGAGAGTGAAGGATTAAACTCTATGCCAGGCATAGAACATTGGCCTCGAGCTTGGTTGTAAACTCTGTCTGTGTCCTTTCAAAACCAAACAGATTCTTTACTCTGCCTCACTGAACAGTCGCTCTGAAGATTTCTCCTACTGCTTGGTTGTTCGCGGTTAAAGTTTCGGTTTTAGTCCGATTTTCGTTCCGTATTTCGGTTCGAGACTCTGTCTGTGGTACCGTAAGTACTTAGATTAGTAGCTGTTGTGTGGAAATTATGAAAATTTTTCCGATCAGTTCGGCTGAACCGATCTTGTAGTAGGATCTTGAAAAGGAAAAAGTGTCGGTTTAAAACAAAACATAATTTTAGCATTTTTTTCCATCACCCGTGACACGGTGTGAAACTGTTAAGGGAGTCTTGCCTGGTGGTTGCCGAAAAAAGGGTAAGTTTGGTTAGGTTGGCCATGTGTGAGAAACGCAAGAAAAAAAACAGGCCCACTGGGTTTCAACACTGCAGTGTGTGTGGGGAGGTCTTTGCCAAGGCCGATCCCCACACCACCTGTGTTTGCTGTCTAGGGTTTGACCACCTCGATTCAGACTGCCAAATCTGTAAGAATTTCCCTAAGTCTACCCTGGAGAAAAGGTTAGGTAGACTTAGGGATAAGGAGGCTGAGAAATCCGCTGACCTGGAAGGCCAGCCCGGTTCAGTTCCTACCGAACCAGAAGGAGTGCGTTCTGACCAGGGCAATACTTCTTCAGGCAAGAGGAGAGCCGATCCTGAGGGATCGGTTCCTACAAAGAGAAAATGAAAGGATAAATAGGCCGGTTCGGATCCAGAGCTGCATGTTCCGACCGCCGAAGAAATAGCCAAAGCAATTCGGATTGTGGAATCGCTTCGCCCGGTTCCGACCAATCCGGCGTCTTCTGGCAGAGGTTCGGTTCAGTCAGTTCCCCCAGTTCAGGATTATTCCCCTGAAGATTTTTACGAACAGGAGTTTGATGAGGAGGGGGATTTTGAAGAGGATGATTTCGACGGTGAAAGTCTGGATGTGCCTGTGGAACCGGACATCTCCCCAGACAGACCTTCTGGTGTTTCCCCTCCTAGGCTTTCTGAGTCCCCTTCCCACTTTCTGTTCTACAGAAACGTGGCTCAAACCCTCCAGCTTCCTATTGAGGAGGCTGTAGAGGATCAAGAGGAGCCTGACTTCATAGAGATGATGGACATCCCAGAGTCTAAGAGACTGTCTATTCCCCGTCATAGGTCATTTGGGAAACAGACACAAAAAATTCTTAGGTCTCCCAACTCTGTACCTCCTGTTGACAAGAGAATGGACAAGAGGTACACCTTGTCAGGCTCAGATACGGAATTTCTTTACCAACAATGCAGCCATGTTAGGGCAGTGCAGGCTGCTGCCTGTGACAAGGCAAACATCCCCTTGGCTTCACACCCCCCAGACAAGGATTCCAGGAAGACAGATGCTATGGCAAACAAACAGTACTTGGCATCATCTTTAGGACTCAGGCAGGCTAATTATATGGCCTATATAGCCAGGTACCAGAAGTCCAAGGGTACACACTTTCACCAAGCATTACTCCTTGGATATCCAGGCCAGGAGGGATGCTAGATTTGACACAGCCGTGCTTCAGAGCCTATTCCCTCAGATTTTCTTCATGTAATTCTCTGTCTGCTCCCCAAACAGAGAATTACCCACAACAGGAAAATCCATGGCCTTAGCCTGGGTATCCTGTGACAGGCTAGTACACATGAGCCAAGCCATTCTACGAAAAGCCACAGATGTAGCCATGACTCTTGAAGATACATCATTAGAGTCCACTGCAGCATGGAATTGCACCTTGGATGCCTCAATACCATCAGCAGCCACCTGTTCCAGCTCCTTGGCAAGCTGGCCAGGGACCTGTTTCGCTAAAGCCATAACAGTATCCCATCTGGATTTGGAGAAAAATTTTGGACTCCATACCTGCTGATTTTTAGTTTTCTTTGCTGGAACTGGCTCCTCAGAGCCAGCTTTACGTTGCCGAGAGTCCCGCCCTGGTCAGAGGCACTCCTCTCCAGTTCGGTTGGCACCGAACCGGGCTGGCCATCTGGGTCAGCGGACTTTTTGGCCTCTCATTCCCTGAGCCTGCCCACTCTCTTATCCAGGGTGGCTGCAGGGAAATTCTTACAAATCTGGCAGTCTGAATTGAGGTGGTCAAACCCCAGACAATAAACACATGTAGTGTGTGGGTCAGCCTTGGCAAAGGCTTCCCCACAGACACTACAGTGTTGAAACCCAGTGGGCCCGGTTTTTCTTTTGGGTTTCTCAGACATGATGCCAGCCTAACCAACAAACTTGCCCTTTTAACGGCAGTGCCAGGCAAGACACCCTTATCGGTTCCCAACCGTGTCACGGGTCGTGGAAAAAACCGTAATGAAATCTGTTTTTTTAGAACCGATAAGAACCGGGAACCGCACTCTAAAAGCTTTAAAATGCTTAAACTTTAAAGTTTTAACCAACCTGATCGGTTCGAACCGAACCGATAACATTTACAAGTTCCACACAGAAATAAAAACCTGTCTATTACTTACAATACCACAGACAGAGCTTGAACCGATTGGTTTGCGGTTAAAAATAATAATACTCGCGGTTGAATTTAACCGAGAAAATACTGTTTAAACCGAGAAATGAACCGAGCAGTAGGAGAAATCTCCGGAGCGACTGTTCAGTGAGGCGGAGTAAAGAATCGGACAGTTTCAGTTTGAAATTATCCAGACAGAGCTTCTCTAACCGAGCTTGCGCTCTAAACTCCATTCTTAGAATGGTAGTTAACCCTTTCACCTCCGGAGCAGTTCTAATGGTGGGACAAACTGCAATTGTCATAATATAGCAAGACTCCATTAGAAGAAACAACATTACTAAGGTGAGTAATTTTTTCTTTTGTCTCTACTGGCTTTAAAGGCCATAGAGAGAGTTCCTACCCCATACAGGGGCAAAGGTCTGTACTCCAGGTACTTCCCTACCCCGAAAAAGACAGGGGAGTGGCGATCCATCCTAGTTCTAAGATACCTAAACAAGCACCTAGTAAAGCCAAAATTCAAGATGGTGACTCTAGGAACAATTCTTCCCTCTCTGAGGCCAGGAGACTGGCTAGACTTCCTGGACCTCAAGGATGCCTATTTTCGCATTCCCATCAGGTGCTCCCACAGAAAGCACCTCAGGTTCGAATTGCCCTCAGGCCATTATCAGTTCAGAGCAATGCCCCTTCAGTCTTACCTTAGCTCCAAGGGTGTTTACAAAGTGCCTAGCAGTAGTAGTGGCCTTTTTAAGAAGGAAAATAATCTCTGTTTTTCCATATCTGGACGATTGGCTTCTGGTGGGCCAGTCTTTAGAGCAAGTCAAGTCAGATCTGCAGGTTACCCAGAAAGTTCTCACTTCCCTGAGGTTCCTTCTCAATCTTCCCAAGTCAGTTCTCGAACCAGTACAGCTCCTCATTTTTTATAGGAGCAGAGCTGGACACCATCAAGGCAAGAGCCTTCCTTCCTTTGGAAAGGGCAAAAGCCATCTCTCAGCTGGCATCTTCCTTTCTCCCTCTGGTTTCTTGACCAGCAAGGCATTTTCTGCAGCTTCTGGGCCACATGGCAGCTTCCACAGCAGTGGTCCAAGGGGCCAGGTTTCAGATGAGGGACATTCAGTTCCATCTGAGAACCTTTTGGTCCCAAAGGAAAGATCCTCTTACCAAGCTAGTGTCTGTTACTCAGACCTTAATTCAGGCCCTTCAGTGGTGGCAGGACCTGGACAATCTGAGGCAGGGTGTTCCATTTGTCTCTCAGACTCACTCTGTGGTTCTTACCACAGATGCTTCCCTTTTTGGGTAGGGAGCCCATCTGGGGGCTCTCACTGCCCAGGGACTGTGGTTCCCTCAGGAATCCCTTCTTCACATCAACCTACTGGAGCTCAGAGCAGTACTTCTTGCCCTACAAGCTTTCTCTCAGTCAGTACAGAACAAGGTGGTTCAGGTCAGGATGGACAACACTACCACCATGTGGTACATCAACAAGCAGGGAGGCACTCAGTCCACGGCCTTGTGCATGGAGGCCATGAAAATATGGTCACTGGCTTATTCCCTACAGACCTCTCTGGTAGCAGTCCACCTCCCAGGGAAGGACAATGTGCTAGCAGATGCATTGAGCAGGATTTCCCAGGGCCATTACGAATGGTCTCTGGATCCTTTGGTATTGAAGGAGATTTTCTCAAGGTGGGGCACTCCAGAGATAGATCTTGTTGCAGCCCCAGATAATCACCAACTTCCTCTGTTTTGTTGCAGACCCCTAGTCTTGGGCTCAGTCCCTCTAGATGCTCTGATTTTGAACTGGGAAGGGAAATTTCTTTATGCCTTCCCTCCCTTCCCTCTACTGTTCAATGTTCAAGTCAAGGTAAGGTCACAACCTTGCAAAGTGATCTTCATTGCTTTAGACTGGGCCAGGCAGCCTTGGTACTCCCTGTTGCTGTCCCTAGCAGTCCATCTTCCCCTGTCTCTTCCCAGGAATTACAACCTGTTAACCTCCTCTCAGGGGAGGATTTGGTACCCCAATCTTTGGTCACTCAATCTCAAGGCATGGCTCTTGAAGAGTTAGAGTATGCAGACTTGCATCTGTCCCAAGTGGTTCTGGATATTCTCAAAGCTTCTCGAAAGCCTGCCACCAGAAAAACTTACAACTCCAAATGGAAAAGGTTCAGCATTTGGTGTTCCAAGAAGCATACATCCCCAGACACTGCTGAGTTGTCTAGAGTCGTGGATTATATGGTTCACCTTAATAGCCTAGGCCTCAAACCAGCTACTCTCAAAGTTCATTTGTCAGCTGTTTCTGCTTTCTTGTCAGTGGGGAAGTCTTCCTCTCTGTCATCTCACCCTGTATTCTTTAAATTTTTCAAAGGATTGCTTCATACCAATCCCCCTAGAGATCCTGCCCCTGACTGGGATTTGAATATTTGCATTGCTCAGCTTATGCAACCCCCCTTTGAGCCTGTGTCTTCAGCAGAGCTCAAGTACTTGACTTGGAAAACTGTTTTTGGTTGCTGTTACCTCTGCCAGATGTATCAGTGAATTGCAAGCCCTGTCAGTGGAGCCTGACTTTATCTCTTTCCCTAGAGATAAGGTGGTCCCTAGAACCAATAGAAGGTCCCTACCTAAAGTGGTTTCTGATTTCCACTTAAACCAATCTGTGTGTCTTCTTGTGTTCTTCACTGATCACACCTCCTCAGGGGAACGGAGACTACACAGTTTAGATATTAAAAGGGCCCTTAGTTACTACATAGAACGTACAAAGGGTCACAGGTTTGACTCCCTCCAGTTGTTCCTCACTTACGGGGAAGTAGGTAAGGAAAAACCTGCCACCAGGAGAACCATTGCCAGGTGGATTATGTCCTGTATTCAATTCTGCTATGAAAAACTGGGAAAAACTGCACCCTCAGGCCTGACGGCTCATTCCAGTACAGGTACAGCTGCATCTCTAGCTGCAGCTAGGGATATCCCCTTGTTAGAAATCTGTCAAGCAGCCACCTGGAAAACAGTTCATACCTTCACCAAGCATTATTCTCTGGATATCCAGGCTAGGAGTGATGCTAGGTTTGGCACAGCAGTACTTCAGAGCCTATTCCCAAAGTAGGTTCTGTCCCCCCTCCTTGGAGGTACTGCTTGGTAGTCTGCAAATTGTCAGAATATAGCAAAACTTCATGTTTGAAGAAAAAATTACTCACCTTAGTAACTGTATTTCTTCTAATGGAGTCTTGCTGTATTCTGACCTCCCTCCCCTCTCAGAACCTGTTTTTAGGAAGTGGGTGGGCATGTGCAGTGTTGCACCCCAAGGGTGTCTTTACTCCAGTCCTATTGTGTTGAGTGCTTTGTATTTGTTTAATTAAGAGTTTTTTTAGTTCTTATTACCTGGTTTTGGTTCTTTGGGTTTCCTGACTTGAGTGTTTTTGGGAATCCAAAGTCTTTGTTGCCAGTTGGCTACTAGGAGTTTTTACAATTTCCACATTTAGTCAGTGAGTTTTAGCTCATAAGAATCTGACGGTTTGGGTTTGAAAGGACACAGACAGAGTTTTCAACCACGCTCGAGACCAACGTTCTATGCCTGGCATAGAATTTAACCCTTCACTGTCTGGGGCAGTTCAAGAGCTGGAGCTAACTGCAAGTTGTCAGAATACAGCAAGACTCCATTAGAAGAAATACAGTTACTAAGGTGAGTTATTTTTTCTTGTGTGCCTCATATGCGATCACCTGCCCTCGAATATAAGCTTTCAACGCTTCATGTCTTGTATTGTATGTGTAGTGTCTCCTTTCTTATTAAGACAGTGGGTCAAGGTGCCATCGCCTTGCCGGCTGCACCCCTCCCAGGCCAACGATCAACGCCACAAGGTACGCATGATCCGACACCACTATAGGGGAGTAGTTAGTTAGGCCCACCTCAGACAAAAGGGATGAACTAACCAGCATCCTGTTTAATCTGGCGTGTGAATGATGGGCATGAAAGAAAAACTGTACTTCTGGCTTGTCGGGTTTAGGTGTCCCCAAACGTCCACCAGGTGGAATGTGTCCTCCAGCTCACCTAATGCTTTTGCATTCCTTGATTTTTGGACCGGGGCAGGGTTGGACCTATCCAATATGGTGTCCCCCACACAGTTGTAGTCTCCTCCCAAGAACCATGGACCCAACAAGGACGCCATGGCTAGGGCCAATTTCTGAAAGAAACCCAGGTCTTCTTCTATGTTGGGGGTGTACACTGAGCCCACCGGAAGGGGTCCCATTCCCTCAGTAGATAGATGGACAAGAGCATATTTTCCCCCAGCATCATGGACCTCCTTGTGAATTTGTGCACTTCTTCCATGTGGTAGCCAAATGTCCACCCCTCTGGCCTTAGTAGAAAAGCTTGAAGTTATCCACTTCACCCCCAGACTTCCCTCATTCAAACATGAAGTCTTGCTGTATTATGTATTTAAATCTGTTATTCCTGTACTCTCCCGGGTCATACCTGAAAATAGGCAATTGTCTTGTCTAGTGTACTTACCTGGTTAACAAAAGCTAAATAAAATAATAAATAAATTCAGACATAATGCAGTTAGCCCCAGCACTTGAACTGCCCCGGAGACGAAAGAGTTAACTCTGTGCAGAAGCATAGAACGTTGAGCTTGAGCTTGGTTTTCAAACCTCTGTCTGTGGTACTTTCCAGTGTAACCGTCAGATTCTTTACTCCATCTAACAGTGAAGTCGCTCCGGAGATTTCCTCTGCTCTGTTCGGTAAAAGTAAAGTGCTCGGTTTAAACCGCATATTTTTTTGTTATTTTCGGATTTCCAGCCTCTGTCTACGGTACAGGTAGTGTGTAGATAGATAGACTGTGTTTTATTTTGGTGGAAAAGTGGAAATTTTTCTTTTCTTCGGTTTCTTTCCGGTCGGTCCAGTTTGGAACCGACGTTGTTAATTTTAATTTTTTTTTTTCTGGGATTAGTGTGGTGTTCCAGTACCGATCGGTTTCAAAAGAACCAGACCTTTTGCTGGTTCTTTTAAAAAGCCCGTGACACAGTTTGTAACCGATCAGTTATTATATTACCTGGCTTGAAAGCTGCAATAGGGTAATTTGTTAGGTTGGCTATGTCTGAGAAACCCAAGAAGAAAACTGGTCCCACTGGGTTTCAACACTATACTGAGTGTGGGGAGGCCTTTGCTAAGGCTGACCCCCTCCTCATTTGTGTTTATTGTCTGGGGTTTGACCACCTCAAGTCAGACTGAAAAATCTGTAAAAACTTTCCTAAATCCACTCTAGATAAAAGACTGAGTAGGCCGAAGGAAAGGGAGGCTGAGAAGTCCGTAGATCCGGATGGCCAGCCCAGTTCGGTTGCGGCTGAACCTGAGGAGGTGCCTACTGACCTAGGTGATACTTCCTCGGGCAAAAGGAGAGCTGACCCCGAGGGGTTGTCTCCGACAAAGAAGAAACTTAAGTCTGCCGGTTCGGATCCTGTATCTCACTCTCCATCCGCGGACGAAATAGCCAAAGCGATTAGTATTGTTCAATCACTTAGATCGGTTCTATCCGAACCGGTACCGCTGGTTAGGCGGTCGGTTTGGTCGGATCTGTCTCCTCTGGATTATGATCCAGACGCTTATTATGAGGAGTGGGAGGGAGATGAAGACTATCCCGATGACGATTATGATAATGATGACAATGACCTGGGGGGTCTGGATGTGCCCATTGAACCGGACATCTCCCCAGACAGGCCCTCAAGTGTCTCTCCTCCCAGGCTCTCTGAGTCCCCTTCACACTTTTTGTTCTAAAAGAGGTGGAAGAAACCCTGCAGCTTCCCTTGGTTGAAGCTTCAGAGGAGGATGAAGAGCCTGATTTTGTGGAAATGATGGACATCACAGAGCCCAAAAGGCTGTCTATCCCTCTTCATAAATCCTTGGGGAAACAGACACAAAATTTTACAAACTCCTAATTCAATACCTCCTGTGCGTAAGAGAATGAACAGGATGTATTTGTTATATCAGGCTCAGCTGCAGAGTTCCTTTATAGTCATTGCAGCCATTTTGGGCTAGTGCAGGCTGCGGCCTGTGACTGGGCTAACATTCCTTTGGCTTCACCCCGGATAAGGACTCCAGGAAAGTGGATGCCATGGCCAAAAAAAGCAGTATTTGGCATCCTCTTTGGGACTCAGGCAGGCTACCTATATGGCCTGCACAGCTAGGTACCAGAAATCCAGATGGGATACGGTTCTGGAACTGGCTAAACAGGCCTCTCCCCAGCTAGCCGAGGAGCTGAAGGGGGTGGCTGTTGATAGAATCGAGGCATCCAAAATGCAGTTTCATGCTGCTGTGGACTCCAATGATGTGGCATCTACAGTCATGGCTATATCTGTGTCTCTCAGAAGACATGCTTGGCTCAGATGTACTAGCCTCTCGTAGGATACCCAGACTAAGGCCATGGATTTTCCTGTAGTGGGTAATTCTCTGTTTGGGGAGCAGACAGAGGCTTACATGAAGAAAATGGACGAGTACAGGACCACTTACAGGAGTTCTCAGGCCAAGGAGAGGCAGGCAACTCCTCAAAGGCAGCAGTCTAGGGGAAGGGGCAGGCCTTTTCATAGGCCTTTCTACCAAGCACTGGCCTCTTCTTCCTTTTCACAGATGGGGTTCTTCAGAAGGAGAGGCAGAAGGGGGATGAGCAGGGCTGCATCCATTCCTCAGCCTAAGGCCCCTGCCAAGCAGACACCCTGATGGGTCGGCCCGGGTCGACTCTCCTATTCCAGTAGGGGGCAGGCTGGCTTACTTCGTCCAGGACTGGAAGTCTATTACCTCAAACAAGTGGGTCCTGGAAGTAGTAAGCCAGGGACTGGTTCTCAGCTTCAAAAAATTTCCGAAGATGAGAGCCAGATCTTTTCCACCTGCAGGTCTTTCAGAAACCCTTGCCCTAGAGGCAGAGGTTTCGTCTCTTCTTGGCTTTAAGAGCCATAGAGAGAGTGCCTATCCTACTCTGGGGCAAAGGTCTGTACTCCAGGTACTTCCTTACCCAAAAAAAGACAGGAGAGTGGCGACCCATCCTAGACCTAAGATACCTGAACAAACATCTTTTAAAACCAAGGTTCAAGATGGTAACTCTGGGAATAATTCTTCCCTCTCTAAGGCCAGGGGACTGGCTAGCCTCCCTGGAATTCAAAGATGCCTATTTTCACATTCCCATCAGGTGCTCCCACAGAAAGTACCTCAGGTTCGAGTTGCCCTCAGGCCACTATCAGTTCAGAGCAATGCCCTTTAGTCTAACATCAGCCCCAAGGGTTTTCACAAAGTGCCTTGCAGTAGTAGTTGCCTTTCTAAGGAGGCAAAAGATTTCCATTTTTCCATATCTGGACGATTGGCTAATAGTGGGCCAGTCTCCAGACCAAGTCAAGTCAGACCTGCAAGTGACCCAACAAGTGCTTACTTCTCTAGGATTTCTTCTCAGTCTTCCCAAGTCAATTCTCGAGCCAGTCCAGCTTCTTACCTTCATAGGGGTAGAGCTGGATATGGTCAAAGCAAGAGCCTTTCTTCCCCTTGACAGGGCAAGAGTTCTTATAGAACTGGCTTCTTACTTCAGCCTTCAGGTGTCCCGACCAGCAAGGCATTTCCTTCAACTCTTGGACAACATGGCAGCCTCTACAGCAGTGGTCCAAGGGGCAAGATTCCAGATGAGGGACATTCAGTTCCATCTGAGGGCCTTTTGGTCCCAAAGGAAGGATTCCCTTACCAAACTGATTCCAGTGACTCGGACCCTAATCCAAGCCCTTCAATGATGGCAGGATCAGGACAATTTAAGGCAAGGGGTTCCATTTGCCACTCAGTCTCATTCAGTGGTCCTTATGATGGATGCTCCCTTCTGGGCTGGGGAGCCCATCTGGGGGCCCTCACTGCCCAGGGACTGTGGTCCCCTCAGGAGTCCCTTCTCTATATCAGTCTCCTAGAGCTCAGGGCAGTTTTTCTGGCCCTGCAAGCTTTCTCTCAGTCAGTACAGAACAAGGTGGTTCAAGTCAGAACAGACAACACCACCGCCATGTGGTACATCAACAAGCAAGGAGGCACTCGGTCTATGGCCTTGTGCACAAAAGCCATGAAGTTATGCTCCCTGGCTTATTCCCTACAAACTTCTCTGATAGCAGTTTACCTTCCAGGGAAGGACAATGTGCCAGCAGATGCACTGAGCAGGATCTCACAGGGCCATCATGAATGGTCCCTGGACCCTCTGGTCTTGAAGGTGATTTTTTCAAGGTGGGTACTCCAGAGATAGATCTTTTTGCAGCTCCAGACAATCACCAACTTCCTCTCTTTTGTTGCAGACCCCCAGTCTTGGGCTCAGTCCCCCTGGATGCTCTGATTCTGAACTGAGAAGGGAAATTTCTGTTTGCCTTCCCTCCCTTCCCTCTTCTGTTCAAAGTTTTAGTCATGATAAGGTCACAACCTTGCAAAGTGATTCTGATTGCTCCAGACTGGGCCCGACAGCCTTGGAACCCCCTGTTGCTGTCCCTAGCTGTCCATCTTCCCCTGCCTCTTCCCAGAAATTACAACCTGTTAACTTCCTCTCAGAGGAGGATTTGGTACCCCACTCTTCAGTCTCTCAATCTCAAGGCATGGCTCTTGAAGAGTTAGAGTTTGCAGATTTGCATCTGTCTCAGGGGGTTCTGGACATTCTCAAAGCTTCTCGAAAGCCCTCCACCAGAAAAACTTATAACTCCAAATGGAAGAGATTTAGCATTTGGTGTTCCAAGAAGCATATTTCCCCAGATACTGCTGAACTGCCTACAGTTCTGGATTATATGGTCCATCTTAATGGCCTAGGCCTCAGATCAGCTACTCTCAAGGTTCACTTGTTAGCTGTTTCTGCTTTTCTGTCGGTGAGGAAGTCTTCCTCACTATCTTCTCATCCTGTGTTCTGTAAATTTTTTAAAGGATTGCTTTAGAGACCCTGCCCCTGCCTGGGATTTAAATGTTTACATTGCTCAGCTTATGCAACCTCCCTTCGAACCTATGTCCTCAGCAGAGCTTAAGTACTTGACTTGGAAAACTGTGTTTTTTGTGGCCATTAGATCTGCCAGACGTATCAGTGAATTGGAAGCCTTGTCAGTGGAACCTGATTTTATCTCCTTTCACAGGGATAAAGTGGTCCTTACAACCAATAGAAGGTTCTTGCCCAAAGTGGTTTCAGACTTCCATTTGAATCAGTCCATTTCTCTCACTGTTTTCTTCACTGATCATTCTTCCTCAGGGGAGAGGAGGCTACACAGTTTAGATGTTAAAAGAGCCCTTAGCTACTACATAGAGTGTACCAAGGGTCACAGGTTTGATTCCCTCCAGTTGTTCCTCACTTATGGGGAAGTGGGAAAGGGCAAACCTGCTACCAAGAGAACTGTTGCCAGGTGGATTGTGTCTTGTATACAATTCTGCTGTGAGAAACTGGGAAAGATTCCACCCTCAGGCCTGAGGTCACTCTACAGAGGTATAGCTGCTTCTCTGGCTGCTGCCAGGGACATCCTCTTTAGAAATTTGTCAAGCAGCCCCTGGAAAACAGTCCATACCTTTACCAAGCATTACCCTCTGGATATCCAGGCTAGGATGATGCTCGGTTTGGCACAGCAGTACTTCAGAGCCTATTCTCAAAGTAGGTTCTGTCCCTCCTCCATGGAAGTACTGCTTGGTAGTCTGTAGTTGTCAGAATACAGCAAGACTTCATGTTGTTTGAAGAAAAAATTGCTCACCTTAGTAATTTTGTTTCTTCTATTGGAGTCTTGCTATATTCTGACCTCCCCCCCGGCTCCCCTCTCAGAACCTGGTTTTGGGAAGTGGGTGGGCAAGCGCAGTGTTGCACCTCAGGGGTGCTCCTTTTACACCCTCTTCTTTTTGTTTGAGTGTTGTTTTATTATTATTTGAATTGTTTTTTGGGTTTTGGGTTTCCTGACTTGAGTCTTCCTTTGGGACTCCAAAACTTTTGTTGCCAGTTGGCTAGTAAAATTTTACAATTTCCACTTAGGACAGTTTGTGAGTTTTTGCTCGCAAGAATCTGACAGTTGGATTTCAAAGGGCTCCAGACAGAGACATGAACCAAGCTTGAGCTCAGCATTCTATGCTCTGCATAGAAAGTTAACCCTTTGTTCCCCGGGGCAGTTTAAAGGCTGGGGCTAACTGCATTTGTCAGAATACAAGAAGACTCCAATAGAAGAAACATAATTACTAAGGTGAGTAATTTTTTATTTTGGGGGGCTTTGTTTTCTAAGCTCCTAGCATACTGCTACTACAGAGCTCATACTACTTACTTTCAGTTAGAACTCTCAGATTACTTGCACTGCAACTGCAAGCCTACTCAGAGCTTATGCTACTGCTTTCAGTTACCTACAATTGCAGCCACTGCTGTTTACTTTACTTACTATTGTACCCAGTGCTTGTGTTTTTTACACTATGCTCACCATGCTCAAACTACTGCAATGCAACTGCTGTTATTATCTGTGTATTTCAGCTCAACCATAGCTGCTCCATATTGCATACTTAATTCTTTTCACCTGACACAGTTTACTCTGACCCTAGCTGTGCTGCTCATTCCTGCTCTCATTCTACCTGAGCTTCATTGTGCTGACTGGCTACACCTGCTTCAAAGCATTTGTCCTCATGTTTCATTGCTGTTACAAGTCTGAGGTCAGCCAACTAAGCTCCTGCTGAGGCTGTTAATATAGCTTGTTATTAAACCTTGCCTCGCCGACGAAAATCCTCAGAGTGTTTGTCACCTTGATTTGGCTAGTCATGTCTGGCTGGCTTGCCCCCAAATCAGTGCTGTTTAATTGCTATACAGTATGTTATGCAGGTACACATATCATTACTACTGCTTAATGACCTATCAGGTCCACACTTGTTTATGCAACCATTGCTCCTTGCTTACGCAAACCATTGCTTCATGCCTACTACCATCCCCTCGGCTTCAGCCTGGGATTTTGCTGCACTCAGTCTGCATTCGACCTTGTAAGGTCTCAGTACTCAGTTTGTAAGGTCTCAGCACTCGATCAATCAATCAGTCAAATCTTTATTTAGACAGGCGTTCACCGTTGAGCAGAGCTCTTTTTCAGGGTGGACCTGTTTGAAACATGGATACAGGTTATGCAAACGACATACATTAGTTACAGCATACAATATGGGCAATGCCCCAACACTGGGTTTATATGCAAATATACATAAATATATAAGGTTTAGGATACTGGGTAGGTCTGGCCAGTAAGAGATAATAGCAACAACATTCGAGAACTAAAGACCTCATGTATGCTTAAGGCTGAACGCCGGCTGGTGCTAGGAGGCAAGGAAAATTTCAGAGCAGCATATATGGATTATATGCCCCAATGAACTATAAGTCATGGCTATCTGGGGGAAGTATGGCCGCAGTTTAGGGGTGGCTGTGGTCATGGTTCAGATCTGGCAATGAGCTACGGGTGGTTTAGGAACTGTTGGGGGACGAGCAAGGCAGTTGCAGATTTTGCTTACTGTACTCGAGTATTGAGCTTTGAAGATGGGCATAGGGACAAGGGCATCTAGTTTTAGGGACTTCTGTATATTATTCCAAAGGGTTGGGAGCGTAAAGCTAATTGCCTCTCTGCCGAAACGCAAGTTTACTCTAGGTATTGCAAGGGAGATGTAGGAATGGCTTCGAAGCACATATTTTCTTATTGTGCATAGGGGTAGGCAGTCAGAAATATATTGGGGTAGTTTGTTTGTAAGGGCACGGTAGATCCAGAGAGCAGCATTTTTGTGGTGCCTAAGTTTAAGGGATGTCCATCCCACGGTATCGTACAGGATGCAGTGATGAGTAGAATTAGGGGGACCTGTGATAAACTTTAGCGCTTGGTGGTACAGTGTGTCGAGTTTGACTAGCTGGGAGATGGGACACTGGCTGTACAAAAAATCTGCGTAATCCACCAGAGATAGGAAAGTAGATTGGACCAGTCTTGTTTTTGCATCAATAGTGAGGAAGTGGTTTACCCTGTAGAAAAGTTCAAGCCTTTGCCGGAGCTTTTTCAGCAAGTCTTCGATGTGTTCTGTGAAGGAGAGTCTGTTATCAATCCATACTCCCAGATATTTGAATTTGGTTACAAATTCTAGTTTTTCACCTAGTATTGTAGTGATTTCTGGAGTGGGCCCACCTACTGTAGGGCTAGGTGAGTGGGCAAGCGGAGAAAAGAGCATTACTTTTGTTTTTTTAGCGTTCCATAGTAGTTTCTTGTGGATTAGCTGACTTTGCAGGTGGTCAAACTCATTTTGGAGGTCATTGCAGGCAGCCTCAGGTGTGGGTCTGCTGATGTAAAGGACGGTATTGTCAGCAAACAGGTGGATGTTGGCATTTTTTATATAGCAGTCTATGTCATTTATATATATTGCGAATAAGAGCGGACCTAGTATAGATCCTTGAGGAACCCCTCTTTGGAACGGTTTAAATGGGGAAAGCTCACCTTCAGCTTTGACTTGCTGGAGACATCCTGAGAGGCAGTCAGTGAACCAGAGCAGTGAGGTAGAGTCCACGCCTATGTTTTGAAGCGAGGTGAGGAGAAGGTTGTGATCGACGGTGTCAAAAGCTTTGCTTAAGTCCAAAAAGACCGCACAGGTGAAGTTCCTTGTGTCAAGGGCTCGTAGCCATGCATCGGTAACTTTGGACAGCGCTGTAATAGTGCTGTGTTCGGCTCTGAATCCTGACTGCATCGGGTTCAATAGATTTGTTTCTTCGAGGAAGTTCCTTAGTTGTGTTTTTACGATTTTCTCTAGTAATTTAGATAGTGCTGGGAGTAGAGAAATGGGTCTGTAGTTGTTGAGATCCCCTGGGTCACCTGATTTAAAAAGTGGTATGACATGGGCGGTCTTCCAGACCAGTGGTAGGGTGCCCTGGGAGAGAGACAGGTTGAATAGATGAGTGATTGGGATAGCGAGGACATGGTATGCGATTTTGATAAAGTAGGGATCCAACGAGTCAGCACCTACGCCTTTTTTAGGGTCCATCCGTAATAATAGGTCTTCAACTTCTTTTAGAGAAGTAGGTTGAAGCTTGAAAAGGTTGGGGGTAGCTAAGGGTATTTGAGGGGCGTAGTTTGATGTAGAATGTATCTTGCAAGCTGGGGAGTTGTCAAACGCCAGACCTGCAGTTGCGAAGTGGTTATTGAAGGAGTCTAAGATCTCTGCCCTATCACTGATGATATTGTTTCCTGAGATGACTTTTTTTGGGAGGGAGTTACCTGTAGGGTGACCCGTCAGATTCTTGATAGTGCTCCAGAATTTGCATGGGTTTTTTGAAGAAGCATCGCGTTCTGTGCAGTAGGAGGAAGCTTTAGCATCTTTGATAGATTTGGTGCATAGGTTACGCGCCTTTCTGAATAGGTTCCAGTCATTAGGCAGGTTAGATTTTCGTGTCCTTTTCCAAAGTTTGTCTCTTTCAAACAGCAGTGATCTAACCTCAGGGGTGAACCATTTGTTGGTTATGATCGTTGTGCGGACTTTGGTCATAGGGGCATGCTTGTTGAGGGCCCCTGATAGTATATCATAGAGGATGTCGTTGGCGGCGGTGACTGTTTTAGCAAGGTAAAATTCCTGCCAACACAAGGCTAATTTCAGTTCAGCAATATAGGCAGGTATGTTAAAGTTTCGTCTTGCTCTCTTCTGTCGTAAGTTGAAAGGAGCGGGAGGCTTGCTGGTAGATCTTATTCTTCCGATGAAACAGTGATCACTGACGTTGGAAAAGAAGGTGCCAGCATGGGAGAAAAGGTGTGGTTTGCTTACGAGCAATATGTCCAGAATGGTACTCTTCACAGAATTTTTAGTGTTTGGGCGTGTCGGTTCATTGATGAGCTGGCTTAGGCCATGGTCATCACAGAAAGAGACTAGTGGTGCAGCTGCTTTGGACATCCAGTCATGAGTAAAGTCGCCGAGAATGATGGTTTCAAGCAATCTTTTTTCTAGGATATCGCTTAGATAGGTTAGGAGCTTTAAACCAACAGAGTGGGGTCTGTAGCATCCTATAAGCTGGAGAACACATGACTGGGTGATTTCCACTTTGAGGGTAAGGCACTTATACTCGTTGGGAATGGAGGATGCAATCATGCAGGAGACTAAGAGTTTATCTTTAACATATATGGCCACACCACCTCCTCTGGTGTGCCTATCTGCTCTGAATAGGGCATAACTGGGGATGTTTTCTTCCGTATTGGTAGTTGTTGTTCTCAGCCAGGATTCAGAGATCACTAGTATATCGGGGATGCATGGGATACCCATGCTTGGATCAGTGTTAACTTTTTGAGCAGGCTGCATACGTTGATGTGCAAAAAACTCAGGCCCTTTAGCAAGGGCAAGTCAAAGGGTGAAGGAATTGTTGCCGGTGGGCCAGGGTTCAGTTCTACATTGCCTGAACATAAGAGGAGGAGTAGAAGTATTTTTCTGAGACTGGGAGAGGATAGTTTTGGAGATTTAGTCCTACTCCGTTTGTAGTAATTAGTGGCTTTTGCTGATACGTTGTATCCATTGCTGGAGGCGCCATCAGTAAGTAATTGCTGCTATTAGTACTCTAAGTGAATACAGCCTGGAGGTGCGGGAGTGTTGCATGAAGGGGGTTTTGCGCTGAGATGAGTGTATCAAACTTGTGCTACCTTAGTTAGGAGGCCATAAGTACTGGTGCAGTTGAATGTCCATAGTCGTACAGGGGCAGGTAGACTTTAAGGTACCAGAGGATGTAATGCAGAGGGAGGGATTAAAATCCATACAAGGAGTCTGTCCGTTAGGTATGTGTTTGATCGACCAGGATTCCAAGTAGGAGAGGCAGTAGACATAGGTGTAGGGGTCCCCACATGGTGAGGCTTAGTGTAGGCAGAGGGAGCCAGTAGCAAAAAGGGGCGGGGCAAGATGGTCTATATAGAAATGTGCCGGGGGAGATGGGCAGGTGGGCGAAGATTTGCGGCTTTGCCGTACCTCTGTGCAGGCTGAGTCCGGTGTTGAGGTGTCGGGCTTCGGCTTCTGCAGCGCTGACCCCCCGGTGGCCGCGGTTCAAGCGGCAGAAGGGCTGGGAGCCCTAGGAGGGTCTCGGCAGCTGAGGAGGGAAGAAGAGAGGATCCAGTTTAGTACCGGGAGAACAAAGGAGTCTCACAGCCAGTGACACACAAATTACCACTTGAATGGGGGCGATTTCCTTGGCGCCTAGTAGTCTGGCTTCTGTACTCAAATGGAAGGGCTGTAATCATTCTAACCCTGTAACTTTAGCAAGTTTAAAACAGCTTTTTTAAGCATAAATTAACAATTTCTAGGCAGGTTTAGGCAAAAACAGTCTAGAAAACAAGTTTACAGGCAGGTTTGCAGTTCGAAATGCGCCTTTTCAATGTAGGAATGGAAGAAGTAAAAGGGACCAGTCAGTGTGAGCCTGGAGAAAGGCGCTCACACTCTGATTGGTTTGTGGCTTTGAGTCTGGCGTTGAGGTATCGGGCGTCAGCCTCTGCAGCACTCAATGCTCATTACGATCTCAGCATGTCATGCTCATTCAGCTCACCAGCTTTTCAACTGTCAGTCAATTTCTGGGGCATGCCAGCCATTCTGTTCTGGCACAAGGTTCCTGCAGCTGATGGTCTCGCTCTGCTTTAGTCCACATCTCAAGCATGTCCAACTTGAGGCGTGATCCTTCTCACCTGGCCCATAGCTGGGAATGTCCTCGCCCCGGGCTTGGCTTTAGCTGCCTGCTACGCGATAGCAGCTTCTGGTGTAGAATTTAAGACTAGCGGTGAAGGGTGGTTACAACAATCTCCTTTGGCTCTAGTGTTCCACTATAACCATTGGCCATTGTCTTTAGTGGTATCCCTAGCAAGGCACCTTCACTGCATCCTCCCTATGACTGCCTCTGGTTCACCTAGTTTGATTTAGGGCCGGTAGGCCAGGTGAGTGCCTCAGCAGTTGTTGCTCTCCTCCTGTGCCTTGGATGCACATATTGTTGTAGAGTTTTCTCGCAACCTTCCACGGCATTCCGCTAGAGGGTTTGAGTGAGAGCCTTCCTCCAAATTGGAATATTTTCCACCTCCCTTTAATTGGGTGTTCCAAATTGCAGCTGCAGAGCCGTCACTAAATAAACTATCCCAAGCCTGAAGGGAAGGCGACCTAGGCCTTGGATCCCCAGAGATTTCCTCCTCGTAGGGTATTTTTTCCTCTCCTCTGTTGCCTCAGGTCATAACACTTAGTTAGCTTAGTTGTTTCCCTAGTTTCTTTAAGTAGGTTCCGTTGTTGGATGGAGGTGGAGGATGTCCTGCCATTCCCTCTCTCCTTAGGGGATCCCCTACTCTCAAAGCAAACCATCAGTATCATGCTATGCAAACCTGGGCAGTCATTACGACAACTGAGCATCTCATTGCATTATCAACCTGCCTATACTTCTCTACTACTACATTACAGTTACTGCTTGCTTATATGCTTCATGTTGCCTCCTTTTGGGATGATACTTCTTTTTTTTAGGGATTCCTAAGGTACCTTTAGTAACGGAAACCGTCCCGTTGCACCTCTAGAGATGGAACTCGCTCCGAGGGTTCCTTGCCTTCGTACCTTCACAGGGTGGTAATTCCTCTGGAATAGACAGTGCGAATGGCCAAAACCAAACTAACACAGTTGCACAAGCATAACACTATACTGGCTGCGTAGGTCAGTGAATTATGCATTAAGCAGGTTAGCAACAGGAAAAGGAAGAGGAGGCCATTATGGTTTTCCAAGGAGGTAGCTGAGAAAGTGAAAGCCAAAAAGATTGCATTCAGGCAATACAAAAAGACTCAGGCAGAAGGGGATAGGGAGGAGTACCAGGAGAAGCAAAGGGAGGTCAGTAAGGGAAGCCAAAGCTCAGACAGAAGAGCGCATCACAAAATCAGTGGGTAAAGGGGACAAAACCTTTTAATAGTGTATGGTGGAACGTTATTCGGTATGAAAATCCATGCTGACAATAGTCTTGTTGTGCTTCACTCACTACGTCATGCTGCCTGTTGTGCTGCATTCACTCTGTCATACTCGCTGTTGTGCTGCACTCAGTATGTCAGAAGTGAAGCACAACAGCATGGAATGCTGTCTCGCGCTGCATGGATTTTCATACCGAGTAACGTTCACCTCACATCTGCACGCACAGTTCAAACGGTTAATTCAATAGTAAAAAACAACATCCGCAAAGCGCTTAATAACTAAAATGACATCCACCAACCAGCCACAATCCGACTGTGAACGCTTTATCCAGGATCAAGAAAACACCCGTACGGAAAAAAAACAGAAAACGATCTAAGAATTTTTAAAAGTTTCCTAGCGAACAATGGGGAATCACGTAGCATAACTGAGATACCAGTCAATGAGCTAGATCTCCTGGTAGCGGATTTCATCTTTAAACTTGAAAGGCTTGATGGGGAGTAGTACGAGCCTAGCACCATACGTGGCATACGTTAAACATCTACCCCGATAACCTAAACCTGTCTTCTGTTTTTTTTTTTTCGTAAAACGATTAGAATTGCAGCCTTCAAGTCCTGGCGTGAAGAAAGGGACTGTTCACCTGATCCTAAGGACAGCAGTGAGATCCATGACGGCCAAAGCTGCGCAGTAGCAGATAAGAAAAATACTTTATTTTCTGAGACTATGGACATTTTCCTCTATTTCTCGTGTTGTTATTTCAGTGGGTGAAAAATGTAATTCTGTGTCGGCAGTCGACCAGCACCGTAGCCAAAGCTTTTGTGTGACAATTCTGAGTAAAGCGTCATGTTAACCCCATTTAAAATGTTTTGTTTTCTTTCACTATAATTGTAAGCATGATTGCCCATACACTATAAAAGATTGTGTATGAGCAATCATACAACAGCCGGGTAATTCTTGAATCTCGCCGTTTCCCTGGTGACAGGAGACCTCTCGAGGTCTTCTGTCACCAGGGAAATGGCTCGATTCAAGAATAACCTGGTTGTGTATGACTGATCATACACAATCCTCTATCAGATACATAAGTGAAAAAAGAAAGGCAAAGGAAGGGATAGTGAGACTGAAGGGGGAGGATGGGGGGCCGTTTGGAGGATGGCAACAGTAAAGCTGACATACTGAACAGGTATTTCTGCTCAATCTTTACTGAGGAAGAGGAGAGTAATGGGCCTGAAGGGAGTACAAGGGGTGGGAATGGTGCAGAAATGGACACAAGTCCCTTTACACGGGAAAGGATCCTAAAGGAACTGGAAGGAATAAGAGTTGATAAAGCAATGGAGCCAGAAGGGGTGCACCCCAGGGTCCTAAATTAATTAAGAGGTGGTGGCTGAACCTCTGGCAATCCTGTTGAGCCGATCACTAGAAACAGGGGAGGTACCCAAAGACTGGAGGACAGCAGATGTAGTCCCCTTATACAAAAGCGGGAACTAATAAGAAGTGGGGAACTACAGACCAGACAGCCTGACCTCGGTAGTGGGAAAGATCATGTAAGCACTACTGAAGGAGAGATTGGTAGAACATCTGGTTGCCAACGGACTACAGGACCCAAGGCAGCATGGTTTCACCTGGGGGAGATCATGCCAGACCAGCCTTATTGAATTTTTCGACTGGGTGACAAGGGAGGTGGATCGGGGAGGGCAGTGGATGTGGCCTATCTGGACTTCAGCAAGGCCTTTGACACTGTGCCACATAGAAGGCTATTAAACAAACTGGGGAATATGGGAGTGGGCAGGACAGTAGTGCTATGGGTAGGTAATTGGCTGGGTGGCAGGCACAGAGGGTGGTGGTAAATGGCTGTCACTCCACAGAGGAAAGAGTGACCAGTGGGACACCACAGGGATCAGTGCTGGGACCGGTCCTATTCAGCGTCTTCATCAGTGAGATTGCGCAGGACCTAGAAGGCAGAATTTCCCTGTTTGCTGATGACACGAAGCTCTGTAACAGAGTGGACATGCCAGAGGGTGTAGACAGAATGAGAGACATGCAGAAGCTTAAAGAATGGTCAGGGGTTTGGCAGATGAAATTCAATGCAAAGAAGTGCAAGATAATGCATATGGGGCACAAAAACCTTGGAACAACATATCATTTTGGGGGGTGAGGATATAGCATGCACCAAGCAGGAAAGGGACCTTGGGGTTATCATCTCTAATGACCTCAAGGTAGGGAAACAGTGCGACAAGGCAGCAGATAAAGCAAATAAGATGCTGGGATGCATAGGCAGGGGCATCACAGTAGGAAAAGGGAGGTAATAATTTCACTATACAAGACACTAGTGAGGCCCCACCTGGAGTACAGTGTACGGTTCTGGAGACCTTACTTACATAAGGACATAGACAGGGTAGAGAAGGTTCAGAGAAGGGCAACAAAGATGGTACAGGGATTGTATCACAAAGCTTATGAGGACAGGTTGAAGGACTTGAATATGTACTCCCTGGAGGAGAGGAGGGAGAAGGGATATGATAGAGACATACAAGTTCCTTACAGGGAGGAACAGGGTGCAGGAATACACTATTTTCCAGTGAAAAAGATGTTCCAGGACTAGAGGGCATTGGATGAAGTTGGAGGGAGGGAGGGCGATTCAGAGGAAATGTGAGAAAGAATTTCCTCACAGAACGTGTGGTGAACAAGTGGAACACCCTGCCAGAGGAAGTGGTGGGTGCTGAAACAGCCACGGGATTTAATAATGCATGGGATAGACATAAGGGAATTCTGGAGGTCAGGGGTAAGGGGCAACAGACATCTAGGAAAACATAAAGTGAACTTACAAGATCAAATATGCAGACTGGGTGAGCCATAGCAAGGCCCATATCTGCCGACAGTGTCTATGTATCTATGAAAGGGCAGACATTTTGAACAAATACTTCTGCTCAGTGTTCACAGAGGAAGGGGGAGGGACCACAAAAGAATAACAGAAGCCTTGAAGGTTGGGAGGTAGACACTGATCCTTTTTTGGAGCAGAGAGTCCTGAAGAGACTTGCAGATGTAAAAGTGGACAAAGCAGTGGGGCCGGATGGGGTGCATGCAAGAGTGTTGGAGGAGCTCAGGGAGGTACTGGCTGCACCTCTGACAGCCCTGTTTAACAGGATCACTGGAAACCAGAGTGGCTCCAGAAGACTGGACGAGGGCAGATATAGTCCCGCTTCACAAAAGTGGTAGCAAGTAGGATGCTGGTAATTAGACACCAGTTAGCCTAACATCAGTGGTGGGGAAGTTAATGGAAACACTGCTGAAGGAAAGGATTGTGGAATATCTTGAATCCAACCAAGTACAAGACTGGAAATAGCATAGATTCAGTGGGGGAGGTCATGTCAAACAAATCGGATGGATTTCTTTGACTGGGTGGCCAAGGAATTAGATCAGGGTGGAGCGGGGGATGTGGGCTTCCTAGATTTCAGTAAGGCTTTCGACACTGTTCCACACATGAGACTAGTGAGCTAGCTGGGTAGTTTAGGAGTGGGACCAAAGGTGGTAAGCTAGGTAAGAAATTGGTTAGGGGATAGGCGTGAGAGGGTGGTGGTAAACGGAGTTCACTCTGCGAAAGGGAGGGTGACCAGTGGGGTTCCTCAGGGACTGGTGCTGGGACCGGTCCTTTTTAATGTCTTTATTTATTTATTTATTTATTTATTTATTTATTTATTTAACCAGGAGTAGCACAGTAAGCTGAAAGCTTTTTTACAGGAGCGACCTGGGAGCACAGGGAAGTTAAGTGACTTGCTCAGGGTCACACAGTATGCAAGTGGAAGCTGTGGGATTCAAACCCAGGTCTGGTTTGCTGGATGTCACCAGATTTGCAGCTCAGAGCCTTAAACCACTACACTATACTGCCTCATAAATTTATAAATGACATTGCAGAGGAGCTGGAAGGAAAGATCTGCCTCTTGCAGCTGACATTAAAATCTGCAACATGGTGGACACTGGGGAGATGAGCAGTGACCTGAGAGAACCTGAGGAGTTGTCAAGGGTATGGTAGTGGGTTTCAGTGTGAAAAAGTGCAGAATAATGCACTCAGGGCACAGAAACCTGGGGCGGAGTACAAAATGGGTGGAGTGGTACTGATGACAGCCAAGCAGGAGAGAGACCTAGGGGTCATCACATCGGATGACCTGAAGGTGGCGAGGCAGTGCAACAGGGCAGTTGGGAGGGCTAGTGGGATGCTGGGGTGCATAGGGAAGGGCATCACCAGCAGAAAGATGGAGGTGGTGGGAGGTGGTGTTGCCCCTGTATAGATGACTGGTAAGACCCCATCTGGAGTATTGTGTCCAGTTCTGGAGACCACATCTCTGGAAGGACATTGACAGAGTGGAGGCAGTCCAGAGGAGGGCAATTAAGTGGTGCAGGGTCTGAATCAAGAGCCCCATGAGGAGAGACTAAAGGACCTCGGTATGTACACCCTGGAAGAGAGGAGGTGGGGGGGGCGGAGTATGACAGAGACCTTTAAATACATCACGGGGGTAAATAAGATACAGGAGGGAAGCATTTTTCAGATAAAAAAGGAGCTCAAGAACAAGGAGACATGCTATAAAGCTGGAGAGGGTAGATTCAGGAGAGATGTCAGGAAATCTTTGTTAGCAAGTTATGGTTCAGACTGCTCCCCTCCTACCTTCTGTTCTCTCTCTCTCTCTCAAGAATATCAATGCCAGTACCTGTGCTGTTCCCTACCGGTCCTCATCTGCTGGACAGGCATCTTTCTCCCACTGCTTTCCTCAACTTTGGAACGCCCTCCCTATTAACATTCAAAATGCCCTGTCATTTTGCTCTCTGTCCTCTGCTGTGCTCCTTTACGTCCCCATCTTGCAACTGCCCCTAATTCCCCTGCCTCCTCCATGACATCCGCGTGACCCAGCTCAGCTCCTCCTTCCCTTGCTGCTTTTCCAGCCTAGCTGAGTTACAATGTCATGACTGCACTTACAATGAGCACTTAGTTTTGCAACTGTTACCATCAATTTAATGTTGCTGGTCATTACCTGCTGTACCCCTGCTTGTAAGGTTGCTTGTTACCATGTCTCTGTATACTGTACACTGTATTATGTACTGCACTTTTGCTTTTATATCCCCATCCTATGAAACCAGCCCCTTCCCGGTCCCCCATGACACATCTAGAAATGAGCAGCTTTGCTCAGTATGTCTTCCTGGTGAAACCTTTCAATAAATAAATACATTTTCAGTAAACAAGTTCAATAGTCTGGGGATCTTCAAAAAACCCTCTTTATAATCCCCCTTATCTTTTTACTGTAAAGTCTTGTTACAAGTTTTCTTATCCACTTCCAACCCAGTTGCTAGAGGTGAACTGGTAGTTTACCTCCTAACTGCGATAGTTGAATTATGCGTGGCATGTTACTGACTCAAAATTCTAAACAACCAGGATAATCCACTCCCTGCAGCTTGTCTGCTGGAGAAAATTAGCTGGTCTGCCTCAAATTTTTCATCTCCTTGGTTAAAAGCCCTTAGATCTATAATCGCTAACTCTTCTCTAAACCACTTATGGTCAGATTTTCAGAAGGGGATTTTGATCTCATCTACTGTACCTTCAAATATATTTAAAAAAAAAAAATTTTTGCAGCTGCACAGTCAAATCAAATGGATCAGGTTAAGGCCCAGAAGCAAGCCTTCTGGCTTAGTACTAATAAGATCAATTCTTATCTCGAGGACTATTGAACTCTCCCATTAACTCCTAATGTTAGAAAAGCTATTACTTGGGCCAGATTTGGCACTGTTTGCTCAAAATATATTTACTTCAACAATTCAAATGCTGAAATTTCGCGACAAGACTACTGTCGATGTAATAGGGACTTTTTTGAAACCTTGTATCATATCACTATTCAATGCCCTCAATATAAGACCCCATATGAGCAAATTCTCAAAGATTCTCTGGTGAAGTATGCAGAATTGGATTACGATCCTTCATTCATCCTTCTTCACCCCATGACAAGAGATGATGTGGAGACGGCTGCAACATTTTTTGCAAATGTGATGAAGCTTAAAAGAAGACACTCTTCTGCCTCAACACTAAATTTTAGGATTTTGCTAATTTTGTACATATAGGCTAGGGACGGATATTCAAAGTGGTTGCTCATGGCGTAACAGTGTTGCACCAGGCGAAACCCACTGATGCGCCCCAGTGTGATATTCAGACGTGGATGTTTGCACTGCACAAATCACGATGCACGGGATCGTCAATGTGTATGCAGAAGAACTTGAAGTTAGGAAGGCGTGCCCATGCATACTCGCACATCCGATATTCAGCCAGGATGTGCTAGCATATGCAGGTACCTTCTGCGCACACTGGTGCTCAAAGTTGAGCAAAAAAAATAAAGGAGCAGACTGGCCACCCACAGGTGAGCTGCTGTATTGCAGTGCGCCAACCACTGACGGCCGCCAGCTATAGCTGGCCACCAGCTCCGAATGCGGGTCTGTCGGCCATGCCCCCCACGCCCGATCGCGCAGGCATGGTAATAGAGAATATATCCTGCGGTCCAGTGACCACTTCCAGCCCTATCGCGGCATCAGTAAAATAAAAGACATTTTACATTATCCCTGGTGGTCCAGCGGTGCCCCCCACCGCCCACTCAGACCTGCCACCCGCTCCCCAGTCAGTGGCGGGCAGTATGTGCACTGACCATGCCATATTCAACTGTGCTGCGTCATGGCGCATCCTCGTTGAAAATCACCTGGTCCTGGCCCCAGCGCATCACAGTTGCACTGCGCCCAGGCTTGCACCACTGCCCAGTGCAGTCTGAATATCTGGGTCGCTGAGTATATTGCATATTGCTTATATATACTTTCCTTATATTGTGTATGTGCTGTGATTTTTGTAAATTACATATATTGTATACGTATTTAAATGTATGAGGCATAAATAACTTGTATCTTTATTCAGCCTTGTTTAGACAGATGCCCAGTATCGCTTGTCGCTTGTGTCTATATATTGACAGGTAATGTAGCCCCTTGTTGATTGTATCTCTGTGATGACTTACTGTGACCCTATGCAGGTCCACCTCGTAAATGAGTTCTTCTCAATGGTTTTCCGCCTGGTTAAATAAAGGACTGATTGAGTAAAGGTATCTTAGTGAAAAAGAGGGGAGGAGGGAGAAAGAGCCAAAGACAGATTAGGGTCTTCGGGGATACTGTATGTAGGGAACAAATGGGCAGACTGGGTGGGCCAAGTAGTCCTTATTTGCTGTCACATTCTGTGTTTTTATGTTTGGCACAACATCCCACTGGTAAGTCCATACTGTCTTGAATCCTGCAGGCCATTGGCCTCCAGAAGCTTCACTATCCTTTTCTTAATTATGGACTCCAGTAGCTTCCCCACTATAGATGTCAGACTGATTGGTCTTTCATTGCCTGGCTCCTCCTGACTCCCACTTTTATGTAGGGGGGGCCATATGTTGCTGTCCTCCAATCCTCTGGTACTACTCTTGTCTCCAAAGGCAGTTGAAGAGATCTGTTAGCGGACCTGCCTCTTGTGCTTTAACACCCATGGAAGCAACCCATCTGGTCCATTGCACTTTTTCACATTAAATTTCAGCTGTCACTCCCTTGACCACCTCTCCAGATTTTCTTTGTAACCCCTAAGTCCTCCTTGGTGTCCACTGCTCCAGAGACCTTAGTATCATCTCTGAAGAAGCATATCTTTCCCTGAACCCCCTCCTCTGTCTTTTTTTTTTTTGAAAACTGGTCCTAGAACCAACCCCGGTATACCCTGCCCATGACTTCCATTCCCCCGAGAGTTCTTCATGTAAGGCCACCCTCTGGGCTCCTCCCACTCAGTCAGTTTACCACCCACCCTGTAATCTTGTCTCCTTCCTCTAGCTAACCCAGCTTCTTTATCAGTCTCTCACATGAGACTGAGTTGAAGGCTTTGGCTGAAGTCTAGGTAAAAGACAGCAACTGCATAACCCTTTGTCCATGGCCTTTGTCACTTGATTGAAGAATTCAGTCAGGTTCATTAGGCATGACCTCCCACTGTGCTGTCCGGAATCCTGCAGGCCACTGGCCTCCAGGGTCTCCACTATCCTTTCCTTAATTATAGCCTCCAGTAGTTTCCCCACTGTAGACATCAGACTAGCTGGGCCTTTGTTGCCTGGCTCCTCCTCACTCCCACGTTCATGTAGGGGAACAATATTTGCTGTCCTCCAATCCTTTGGCACTTCTCTTGTCTCCAAAGAGCAGTTGAAGAGATCTGTTAGTGGATCTCCCAGCACCTGCTCCATCTTTCTTAACATCCTTGGAAGCAACCTATCTGATCCCACTGGTTTCTTTACACTCACTGCTTAAAGTCCCTTTTCCACACTCTCCCCTCAGTTTTCGGCTCCTTGTTTACACCTGCTAGCGATCCCCTGCTGGCTGCCATGCTGTAGCCTGGCAGAGGGCCCCTGTATTCCACCGGGAATGTCAAATAGAAATAATCATTCAGTAAACTGGCCTTACCCTTCTCATTATCTCCCCATTCCCCACCCTTCTTTAGCCTGATCATTCCTCCCTTGGTTTTGCGTTGCTCTTGTATATAGTGACAAAATGACTTGCCACTCTCCCTGACCTCTTCCTCTAGCCTTGCTTCTACCTCCACCTTTACTTGTCTTACTGTCCTGTTTGCCACTTTCTTTTTTTCCTGGTATGCCTCCGACTTCCTCTGTTTGATTTGTTTTATACCTAATAAATGCCTTTTTTTTTCCCCTTACTACCTCCGCAGTACTTTATGAGAACCATTGTGGTTTGTTTATCCTCCTGCCCTTCCCCACCATTTCTGCACAGAGATCTGTTGCCTCCAGTACTCTTCTTTTAATCAGATCCCATTTTCTGGCTATTCCTACTGCCTCCTCCATATTCCACAGTTTAGCCTCCCCAACACCCCCGTTGTGCTCCCAAAATGTGCTTTTCTGAGGTCCATGACCATATTCCTGGAGTAAACTTTCTCTGCTTTAAGCTTGATTTCAGTCCATACCATCCTGTGGTCACTTGAACCCAGGTGTTCTCTCATAATTACCTCCCCTAAACGGCTCCTGTTTGTTAGGACTAGCTCTAATATGGTACTTTTCTAGAGGGATCCATAACTCTCTGGCTGAGAAGTACCTTCTGCACCCTTTTCACCAGGGCCTGCTCCTTGCGCTTGCTACTGTTGGGGTGCTACAGTCTACATCCGGCTGATTAAAATCCCCCAATATTAATACTTTCTCCAAGTTCCACCATCCTGTTTATATCATCACAAAACTCAATGTCTGTCTCTTCCCTCTGTGCTAGTGGCACTGCACTAGTATGTTCTGAGACACAAGGCCCCAGGATACAAGTCTGGGTGAACGTGTGTGTGTCTGTGTGTGTGCACATGTACCATTTGCAATGCAGCTGCATCATTACACACTTTGGCGCAGACCTGTAGTCGACTTTACCAGTGGCCCACAGCTGAATCATCACAGACATTTTGCCAGACCTGTATTAAAATTTGTGAATGATCCTGTGGGCCACTCTGGAGGCAGCAGCAACATTTCACATGGATCCCTAGGCCTGTATTCTGTGGCCTTGTGTCTTACATCGTGCGAGTGTAGTGTTCATCAAGGGGTGTAACTATTTCTTGTACTATGTTGATTATTTATGCTGTTAAAACATATTTTATTTATTTCAAAAGTTTTATCAGGAAAGATGCTGAGCTGATAACAGTTCGATCTTCTTCAAGGATATTTCATTCACCAGGCCACACATATGGAACTATAGCCGCCAGGCACTAGGACCACACGGTAACTTTTTGCAAGCAGTCCGCTAGGGGCCACCCGTGGTGACGTCCTACGTTGGCACTTCCCATATAAACGTGAGTGGCTCCTTCCCACCTCATTTCTTTTCCTGCCATCGACCATACTTGCTGGACCCTCCACGGAGATGTTGCCACTACAGTCAACTGCTACTCAGTGTTTGAGTATTTCTCTTCCTTGTTCGGCATCACTTTTTTTTGTTGCAGGTTTTTTTTTTCAGTTTTTTTATTGCCTGCCCCCAATCCTCCATTCGGAGGTCAGCCCTGCTCCATCTGCCATCCCCCCATGCCCAGAACTCCCCCTCCCAATGGACACTGTAGGCAATCCCCGGCTTACCCCCGGGTTGGGGTCATGGGAGCAGGACCCCTCTGACAGACATTGGTGGCAGTGGGGACAGTGGTGGCACAGAGCGTCATACCTGGGGGCCGGCTTTTTTGCGAATGCTGGATCTCTGGGAGCACAGAAGTGCAATGATGTCCTGTGTCCGCTCTGCCCCCCTTAAGTAATGGCGCTGGCTGCAACAGTACCCCCAGCCTCCGCCAGGGGTCCGTAAAGTGCCAGGAACTCTTCTATCTCCCCCCAGAGAAGGAGAACAGTCCCCAGGACACTCGATCCTTCTCCCCCCAGCTGGCCCTCTGACTCTTGAGTCCGTCACTGAACCCGGGATGTCGGGATTGTAAGCAGATGTCTTGCCACTGCATTGGCGGGCCAGCCTGGCGCCACTTTTTATAAGTGATTATCGTCATCGTGTATGTCATCTATCAAACCCACAAAGCTCTTCAGATACTGCGAAAGTGGTGAAAAGATTTACTCAGGAGACTCGCATGATGTCTGCGTGTGCTGCCTCGGCACTGCCCATAACATTAAGGCCTGTGAGAGCTGCATAAAGTTTGACAAACTACTCGGCGACGCCAACAGAACGCCCTAGAAACCCACCTTTTAAAACAGCAGGTGGCCAGGATGGAGAAAGAGCTCCAGGAAAAGAGCTGTCCCACATTGCCATCCTCTTCCTTGGGCTCCCATTCCTCTAAGTAATGGGGAGAAATCCTCCAGGCAACATAAACAAAAACATGGGACAGGGAGAGAAGCAAAGAAAAAATTCACCCCTTCATACCATGGCAACCGCTTCAGCAATGTCGACCTCCTCAATGGTGATGCCACAAACCTCCCAGACCTCTGATTCTTCCAGGACGGGACAGACTCTGAGCACCGCCGGGCCTGTTATGACTGGTAAGGGGCCGTCAGCGTCAGGGATGGCACCTGCCCCGTTGACATCACAGGGCACACCTGCAGTACAAGCAAGCGCCAATATGCAAGCAGTGCTCTCATTCTTCATGGACATGCTGTAGCGTCTACTACCTCCTCCTCCTGCAGCAGGAGCAGCATCGACGGGGCGCCCCAGACTAGCACCAATACCGACGCTTACTAGGTTGATGCGCCAAGTACCTTCCAGGGCATCAACGACCTCTTCTGTTCCCTCCTTGAGACCTACAGAGACTGTTGACGAGGATCAGGACTATAACCCTGACCTCATAACACAAGAGGAAGAGGAGGAATATGTGGAGAGCTCTTATGAGAGGTCTGGCTCCACCATCTCCACAGGGAATGAGTACTCCATTGTGTACACTCCAAAGTCCCCTTCTAAAGACCCCTCATTCATCTCCATGATGCAGCAACTCCAGTCTGTCATTGGGTTTGAAGCTGAGGTGCAAGACATCACCAAAAGGAATTTGATGAAGTTCTTAGAACTACCTGACTCCCTACCTATTATCTTTCCTCCTCTATTGCCTGCCTTAAGGATGTCACCCTAGCTGCTCAGCACAGACCAAATATGATTTCTGCCATTCTGAGGAAGGCAGATAAAATGTACCAGGCCCCCTCAGGAAAGCCCTTTTTTGCTGAACAACCTGAGGCTGACTCAGTTGTGATAAATGCAGCCCATGATAGGTCTAAAGTGCTTAAACATCTTAGTTCTCTCCTCCCCCTTGACAAGCAGTCCAGGAGACTAGATACTCTGGCAAAGAGGACCTTTGCTTCTGCTACCTTGGCCTGAGAATTGCAAATTATTGGGCCCATATGGTAAAATACCAGAATACCCTCTAGAGGAAGGCCAAGGAAGTGGCCCAAGCCCTCCTAGAGAGTACCCCTAAACAGGAGCTGCTAAAAGGCCCCTAGACAGGGGTAGATGTAGGTAAACATCTGTTATGGTCTACCTATGCATTTCTGCTAGATCAGCAGCTTCTGCTGTCTGCTTAAGAAGGCAGTCTTGGTTGGGGATGGCAGGATTTGCCAGTGATGTTCAGCAATCCATCCTGAGTGCCCCATTCAGAGGATACAAGCTGTTCGGAGCAGATGTTCAGGATATCCTCTCAAACCTACAGGCTTTGGGCAGGACTTTAAAATCGGTACACTTCCTCTATCATACACAACCAAGGAGTAGGCAGAGGGTGCCCTTTTATCTGGCCAGCAACGGATACCATTCAGGAGCCAGACAACAAAGTAAAAGCAGAGTAGGATCTGCTCTGCCTGCCCCAGGACCCACCCCAGGTGCCCACTCAAAAGCCCCTAGAGGTGGGAGTGCAGCTGCAGCCACAGGATCTGCATCTGCATGACTCATCCCTAGACCCCCAACCACCAGTACCTTCGATGGTAGTAGTAGAGGACTACCTTTCCATCCACCTGGACCAATGGAGGAAGGCCACATCAGGTGCTTGGGTCCTGCAGATAATAGAACAGGGCCATGCTCTAGAGCTTCTGTAGGTACCTCCAGACCATGCACCAGTGCCTTCTTATCCTCCAGAACACATACCTGTGCTGCTAGAGAAAGTACATAAAAGGGCCATAGTACCAGTTTCTTGGGAACAAAGGAAGAGGGGGTTCTATTCGCACTACTTTCTAGTCCCCAAATACACAGGGTACCTGAGGCCCATTCTGGACTTAAGAAATCTGATCCTGTTTATACAGTACAAGAAGTTCAGAATGGTCACTCTAGAAGGCCTGTTGCCACTACTGCAGTGAGGGGACTGAATTTTTTCCCTAGACATGCATGATGCTTACCTGCATATCAAGATCTGTCCTCCTCACAGGAAGTATCTCAGGTTCCTGTTCCAGGGGAAACATTACCAGTTCAGGATATTGCCCTTTGGTTTATCATCTGTGCCCGAAGTCGTTACCAAATGCTTAGCAGTAGTGGCAGCTGCCCTCAGGAGCGAGGGACTATATGTATTCCCCTATCTGGATGACTGTCTGCTCAAAGCTCATTCCAAACAGCAGCTTTACCAGACCCTAGCATGCACTAGGCAGTTGTTCAAATGCCCTAGGAATAAAAGTCAATGTGCCAGAATCAGTCCTGACCCCTTGTCAGCACCTGCAGTACATAGACAATCCTGGACATGGCTCAAGGCTTAGCCTTCCTGCTCCAGAACAGGGCAGAACGCCTGATTGCACAGGCCCAGATGGCTTACAACAACAGATATGTCACAGCCAGGGTATTCCTGAGACTGTTGGGCCTGATAGCAGCAGCTATTGTTGCGGTACCATTGGCCAGACTGCATATGAGGATTCTCCAGTGGACATTAAGAGTCCAGTGGGACCAGCACACTGATAACCTAGAGCAGAAGGTTTTAGTAACCTCTCCTGTCAGAAAGGTGCTTCAGTGGTGGATGGAACCTGACCATTTGATAAGGGGGGGTTCCTTTCCTGATCCCTTCCCCTTGTCAGATCCTTACCACAGATGCCTCAGGGATGGGCTTGGGGGCACATCTGGGGCCTCATCAGACACAAGTAACATGGACAAAAGTGGAGGGTAACCTCCACATAAATGTCCTAGAAATGCAGGCTGTCCTGTGTGGCCTACAAGCCTTCCAGACCCATCTTTGTCTGGTACATCAGCTGGTGCAAACAGACAACATCAGTGCGGTGCACCACATAAACAAGCAAAGGGGAACTCTCTCCTACCCCCCTATGCAGGGAAGCATTGAGGGTTTGGTATTGGGCTGTAGAACACAGTCTAGAACTGTTGGCAGTTCATGTTCCATGTGTCCAAAACGTCTTGGCAGACACACTAAGCAGGTCGCAGTCCAGAATACATGAGTGGGAACTGCTAACCTCGATAGCAGAAGACCTGTTCGATAGAAACATAGACTTTGACGGCAGATAAGGACTGCTTGGCCCACCTAGTCTGCCCATTTCTCTACCTAGAGGATAAGCTGTAGATCCTATTTAACCAACAGCCTATTTCTTCCTACCCCCCACAAAAATTGCCTTATGTCTGTCCCATGCATTCTTGAATTCCTCCACAGTTTTAGACCCCACAACCTCCTCAGGAAGGCTGTTCCATGCATCCACCACCTCTGTGAAAAAATACTTCCTCACATTGCCCCTGAGCTGTCCCCTCTATCTTCAAATTGTGTCCCTTGTTCTTGCACATCTCTTTTTCTGAAAGATGCTACCCTCTTGGACTTTGTTGATTCCACTGAGGTACTTAAACGTTTCTGTCATGTCCCCACTCTCCCTCCTTTCCTCAAGGGTATACATATTAAGCTCCTTTAGCCTCTCCTCGTATGGCTTCTCTTGCAGACCCTGCACCATTTTAGTTGCCCTCATCTGAACTGCCTCCATCCTGTCTATGTCCTTGTGGAGATGGTGTTTCCAGAACTGGACGCAGTACTCCAGATGGGGTCTCACCAACTGTCTGTTTAGAGAGATAACAACTTCCTGTTTTCTGCTGGTGATGCCTCTCCCTATACATCCCAGTATCCCCCCAGCACTCCCTACCGCCTTCTCACATTGCTTGCCAACCTTAAGGTCATCTGATATGATTACCCCCAGGTCCCTTTCCATTTTTGTTGTTGTTACAACTCCCCCCAATTGTGTAATCTTCCCCTGGGTTTTTGTTTCCCAGGTGCATTACTTTGCACTTTTTGCATTGAATCCAAGCTGCCATACTTCTGACCATTCCTCCAACCTTGCCAATTCTCTTCTCATCCTTTCCACGCCTCCTTGTGTATCAGCCCTGTTGCAGATCTTTGTGCCATCTGCAAAGAGGCATACTTTTCCTTCCAGTCCCTCTGCAATGTCACTTATAAAGATATTAAAAAGGACTGGACCCAGTACTGAACCCTGGTAACCCACTAGTAACCCCTCTTCCTTCAGAGTGGACTCCATTTACAATACCTTCTGTGTCCTGTTGTTCAGCCAATGTTTTACCCAGGCTACCACCCTGGGACCCACTCCAAGGCTGGTTAATTTTGACTACTAATCTTTTGTGGGACTGTGTCAAATGCCTTGCTAAAGTCTAGGTAAGCCATGTCCACAGCCCCTCCCTGATCTACTACTTTGGTCACCCAGTCAAAGAAATCAATTAGATTCGCTCTGACATGACCTTCACGCTGTGAACCCATGCTGCCTTGGGTACTGTGCCCCTCTGGCCTCTAGGTACTCAACAGTTCTTTCCTTCAGAAGTGATTCCATCACTTTCCCTACCACTGAGGTCAAACTGACAGGTCTGTAGTTTCCTGCCTCTCTCTTGCTCCTAATTTTGTGAAGGGGAATAACATCAGCCTTCTTCCAGTCCTCAGGTACCATACCATCCTCCCATGATTTGCTATAAAGGGTAGTCAGTGGTGTCACTAGTTCTCTGCTTAATTCTTTTAGAGTTCTGGGGTGAATTCCATCTGGTTCCCCTTACTGCAGCACAGGGGGAGTTATTCAGAGTTGAACCTTTTTGCGACCCCACACAACCCAAAACTGCTGCCTTTCTGCTCGCTCGTTCCAGGGCCTGGAGTTTTCTGGCAAGACGTGTTGTCCCTCTTTTTGAAGGGGAGGTTCCTTTATGCCTTTCCTCCCGTCCCTGTAATCCAGAGGGTGTTGATTCAGTTCCAGATTGAGGGAGCAACTCTAATACTCATAGCTCCCCTTTGCCTCATCAGATCTGGATCCCCTTACTGCAGCAATTGGCGGTGGAACCACCAGTGCCTCTGCCCCTGTGCAAGTGCTTGCTGTCACAGGAACAGGGAACCCTGGTTCATCCAGACCTCAGGTCAGTCCATCTCCACGCATGGTTCCTGAAGACATAGCCATTGCTAGGTTTGGGTGTCTTAGAAGATGGCTGATGTTCTGGTGGCTGCCAGAAAACCTTCGGTCAGAGTCACCTATTCTGTAAAGTGGAAGCAGTTTGCTTTGTGGGCCACTTCTCGTCAACTAGATCCTTTTGTGTGTCCAGTAAATCACGTGCTAGAGTATTTTCTGTCCATGTCAGATGCAGGATTGCAATACTCTTCTATTAAGGTGCACTTGGCTGCTATTTCAGCTTTCCACGTGCCTATTGTTGGTCATTCAGTTGCACAGCTGGAGGTAGCCCATACCTTCTTAAGAGACATTTTGCACTTGAAGCCTCCTAGCCACAATCCAGTCCCAGCTTGGGACTTGAATTGTGTGTTAGAAAAGCTTATTTTGGCCAGCCCACCTGCAGTGGTTGCGCTACTGCTTGTGGCGCTGACAGCCGGGGTCTGGAATGACCTCGGAGTCAAAGGCCGGGAGAGGAGGATCCAGGCATCCCAAGGACTGCTCTCCGGAAGGGGGGCTGAAGCTGGACTAGCCCCGTGTGGAAGCCAGGGAAAGACAGCCTGAGCTCTGATAGGTGGGGGATGTAGCAGACGGCGGCACGCATGCCATGATGTCAGCCCTTGCCACGTCCCCAAAGGGAGAAACCAGAAAATAATCCTGGTCATGCTGGATGACCGCCAGCCTCCGCACCCAGTGACTTAGGTGGCTCCGAACTCTGGATGAGTCCTGGCAGGTAGAGGGGATCCTGCCACCCCAGCCATTGAAGGGCACGTGAGGGGGGGACTCCAGGAAAAGTGCCAGTGTAGGATGTCATCGTGGGTGGCCCCTAGCAGACTGCTTGCGAAAAGTTTCCGTGTGGTCCTAGTGACTGGCAGCTATAGTTCTATAGGTATGGCCTGATGAAGGAGATTCTCTTGAAGATCTACTGTTATGGTAAATGTGTATCTGTTCTTTGCCAGATGCATCCGGGGTGGGGTGGGGAGAGGTATGGAAGACAGTGCAAGATTTACAAAAAACAATCTATATAGGCAGTGCAGTACATCAAAAGGAACAACTTAGCAAGGCAAAAACAGTACAAGGTGCACACGGTAGATACAAATTGAGCATAGATAGGCAGGAGGAAATGACCTCCTCAGTTAGACATAATAGGGTGGAGAGAGCAATATGGCCAGAGCAGTATGTGTAGGGAAGGAGGTAGATCAGTTAAGGTAAGAGGACAAGGATAGGCGCAGGTGGATGTGGAAAGGGCAGCTTGACCAGCAGTAGTTTTCCTGAATGGAATAGAAAGGGAATGGGAATGCGGAGAGGGTAGGAGGTAGGAGTGGGAGAGGAAAGGAAGGGGAGGTAGGCTAGGCTAGGAATACATATGTATTGTATTGTGCTTTGCCATTCAGTTAGGTAGGGTAAACAGTGGTAGTGGGTGGGAAGAATTAGGATTCAAAAAACTCTAGCATTGCATTTCCTCACTTTTGTGGTTTTAATAATAAACTCTGACTTGTGCACTCATGTAGGTTTTTTGCAAAGAATTTCCTATTTTTTTCAGATAGATCACCATACTGGCTTACTTTGTGTATGTATAGTCCTATGGGCCAAAACAGCTGTTACACATTCTGCTAGAGCTGTAATGAACTTTGGAGTGGCCCAGAATCAGCTGCATCACACACATTCCCCCAGACCTGTAGTACTCAAGTGGCTCTGTGGGACAATTACGGAGTGGCTGCATCATTACACACATTGCCCAAGACTCCCTGCAGGGACAACACCCTAAAACACATTTAGAAGGGGATGTACCAGTAACCACTTATGTGGTGGTGGTGGTGGTGGGAGCTAACTTAAGATATCATCCAAACTTAGAGTAAAAATGTTTAAAAATAGCAAAGTAATGAATAAAAGAAAAGAAATCTGCATGCATGTATTCTTATTTATTTATTGGTTTACTGAGTTGGTGCACTGATCCGAAGATCTTTTTCAGGCATGGCATGGCACGGGCCAGAGACTGGCACATAACAATGGTATACATACAGTGAGAGAACAGTAAAAAGATGCAAAAAAAAAGAGAGAGAGAGAGAGAGAGAGAACGAACTATGCATGTGCATGGACTTAGTTTAAAAAAATTCCCAAACTTGGGTGATATCTTAGCACCCTCCTAACACAAGCAGATAAGTGTATGTTGGTAAACTGGGAAATCTCCATGAAAATGGGGGAGTTCATCCCCCCCAATGAAAACACATTTCAGGGGGAGTTACCTGTAACTGCTTATGTGGTGGCAGTGGGGGGAGGTGCTAACCGAGATGGCATGCATGAATGTGTGCCTTGGGCATCACTCCACGTCCCAGGGGAAGGAAAAAAGGGGGGTAAATCAACCGCTGGTCAGTCAGATGAAGCCCAGCCTAGTCCCCCCACATCCACCATCGGACATCCCACCCTGGCTCCTCAGCATGCTCCCGGTTCATATCTGCCAAGGGTGACTGGAAAATGGGGGTGGAACTGCCCAAGGAGCTGAATAACAGCAAAGGGAACTGACTCATTAAGTTTTATAGGAAAAATGGAAACGCTCACAGTTCAGAGACCAGTGAATCAGGTTTCTCAAATGGTTAGGCCAGCCTCCCTTGGGAGGCCCAACATCTTCCAGGGGAGGCTCACGCAAGTCTGAAAAAGCATGGTATTTAAATTTGGAGTTTTGGATACTTTGTGTGAAGGGATGAGGCAAACTGAAAGAGAATGATAGCAGGCAAATTTATGTATATATTTACAAATCAGTGACCTTGAAAGATACACACCGAGCCAAGGCTCATTTCATGTGTACCCAGGGAAGGGTAGAGAGTGAATACAGTTCAAAGGTCACTGCAGAATAGTCAAGCAATACACAATGAATAGTAATTCAATTAAATGAGAACAATGAACATTTATAAATAATGAGAGGTAACAATTGACAAATTAGACTGGGGCAGAACAGCCCAAATACAAGGGTTAAGTAGAGAGATACTTGGAGCAAGCACAGGAGGAAGCAAAAGGATCCCTGAGAAGTTGCTTAATGGCAGGATGAGGGGGTAGAGGCAGAGGTGAATAGAAAGGTAATTCCAGATAGAGGGGAATCAGAGAATGCAATCCAAAGCATGTAGGTACTGCAACAGGAGGTAACAATGGTTCAAGAGTTAAAATAGCGGAGCAAGTAGGTTGGCCTGGAGAGGGAGGTCATGGGGGGGTTGGGTTACAATAAGCTGAATAAAATTACAGCCTACTACTCGAAGGAGTTTCATTTTATTCCAGTGTACTGTGTATGGTATGATATTTTTCTATGGGGAAGCCCAAGATTACTTCATTGTTTAGGGGAGGCTCAAAATCTTTTCCATGGCTTGGGGGAGGCTACCTATGACAAAGTTTGAGAACTAAGGTTCCGGACTTCTGGTGACATCACAGACATAATGGCAGCCTAGATCTGGTGGCTCCCCGAGTGATCCCGCTAACAACCCTCCTAAGGTAGCGAATCCATTGGCATCTATTCAGCACTAAACTCGGAGGGCAACAAAAAATGCCTAAGAAGCGAGGGGAGACGAAATATTTGATCCTGACACATCACAATGAGGAGAAATTGCAGAATGAGGGGTCGGAGAGTGAAGACTCCCGGGCCTCGTCGTCCTCGTGCCGGAGCAGCGTAGCGCCTGAACAGGCCCCCCACACGATTCTCCAAAAACAAATGGCTCAGATGCTGGCGGAGATAAGGGATTTCCACAGAGAGATGAAATCGACTGCAACTGCGTTGCAGACCGACATTGGGAAATTGGAGCAGTGCCAGGAGAGCAGCGAGGCCCGTATCATGGAGACAGAAGGAAGGTTGGTGGACGTGGAGCGCGCCATAGTTCAGCTCCATGGCAAGATTAAAGCACTGCAGTCTCGCGCCGAAGATGCGGAATGCCGCAGTTGGAGAAACAATGTGAGGCTGTCGGGGATCCCTGAGGGCTGTGAAGGGACAGAAATGATCCCCTTTGTACAAAAACTGCAAAGAGAGCTGCTTCACTTACCTGAGAATGTCACGCTGGAGCTGGAGCGAGCACATCACACCCTGGGCCCTAGGCCGGCGCTGGGCTCTCGCCCTCGCACCATTTTGATCAAATTCCTTAGATTCCAGGAAAAGAGACTGTTCTGAGAGCGGCCTGGAAGAAGGGGAAGGTCCTGTTTGAATCGCAACATCTGTTCTTTGACAATGATTTTGCCCCTGAGATTATGGCGCGAAGGCATGCTTACACTTCTGCAATGAAAGCACTGAGGGCAGCTGGTATTAAATTTCGCACGCCCTATCCTTCTAAAATGATGGTTCTCTTTCAAGACGGAGCGCGCACATTTGAGATGGCTGAGGAGGTGAATGCAAAGCTCAAGAAGAAATATTGATGTCCCCCAGCCCACTGTGCATCGGGAACCCTCCGTGGCTTCTAAGATTGCCCAGAAGATGTGGAGCAGTGGGCAGAGAGATGCGAGGCGCAGGCAGGGAGTGGAGGCCCTTCAGAAGATCATTGGTGCTTTAAGAGCGTCCCAACCGACCGTGGAAGAACAGCAGCTGTCAAAAACCGGTGCAGCAACATGAGGGGGCCACAAGTATTTTCTAATGTTTTAGCTAAAAGGATGGAGGGGATGGCCTAGTGGCGGCAATGGACAGAAGAAATGCAGAACCTAACCCTAGTTTGGGGGGGGGGAGGAAGGTCTTGTGAGGAGGGGAGAGCTCTGATTAATATTAACTGCCTAATCTGTTATTAGGGAAGGTGGCTAATGTCAGGGGAGGTAAGATGGATTCTACTTGGATGAGGGGTAAATAGGAAGGAGAGTGGGGTGGGTGAAGGGCTGCGCCTCAAGGGTGATATGGTTCTTTAGTGGGAGGGAGGTTTGGAAGGGTGGAGGTGGTGGGAAATGTAGACAGAAGGTTAGCAGATCGCGGTGGCCCTAACCCCAGTGCAGCAGTTGTACCAAGCCACGGCATGGGGTGCTCCTCAGGCTTGTGCAGGGAAATTAGACAAGGAGGGGGTTGGATTGGGGGTAGAGGGAAAGAGAGGGAAGGTGGAGAGGTCTATGGGGAGGGGATGGATTTTCATGACATGGAAGCTGCTTCAACAGGATGGAAGGAAGATGGCACTGCTCTGCGGGCCGCTTGGTAATAAAGTCACGGCCTATCAGGCATGCCCGATATATGCTCTGCCAGGGAGAGGGAAGAGGAAAGGGGGTGATTGAGGAATGGGGAGGAAATGAAATGGAATGGGGGAGGAGGGCTACAAGGAAGTGAGGTTGCATGAAGCACAGCACCAAGCTACAAGACTGAGATCCTGGGGCCTATCTATGTATGGGCCGGCCATTAATGACTGGCAGACAAATAAGTGGTATAAGACGGCATGGACTATTACCATGGACAAGAAGAACCCGGGATGGAAGGGGGGCACGGGGAGGAACAGGGGAGGAGGGACTAGGGAACAATGAAAGTATTAAAGATATTGCCAGTAGGGGGTGGCTTGGGCCATCCCTCTTCCCCCTCCTATTTATTCCTATGGGGGGATACCCGATGGGGGGTACATGAGGGAGTCTTCTCCTCCCTCGAGAGTTAGTGGGGAGGCCTGTTTCTTTCTGACTTCGGGAGACAGGGGTTGCCTTTAACTAAGTAAGGTCATGTGGATGGCTAATTTGAAGGGGTTGTGGAGAGACTGACCTTACCCCGGAGGCCCTGGCCTCTGGAGACCCACAGTTATTCCATGAGGGTAATGTGCAGGCCTGAATGCCTTCTTCCTCGGGGCTGCCGGAGGGACGGGTGCGGATCTTGTCTGGCGTGGTCGGGCACAGGGAAGGTCCCCGGCGGCTGGCCCGGGTCGGGTGAAGGGCATCATGCCGGACCCAGCCCTTGGGATTGCCATCCTTGTGATTGGGGGGGGGACTCCCCTGTTGCTCTTCCTCTCCCCCTTGGGGGGGGGGGCCGCTTGAGGAGGGGCATACGGGACCCTCCCGGGGGCTTGTGGGCAACACCTATATCCTCTGGTCCCTGAGGCCAGGGGCTTCTTTCATTGCAGGGGATCGCATAGTTGACCACCCTAAATGGGTGGTGTAGAGCCCGTACCTACCCCGGAACCCCTGAACCTTGATTATGCACAGTTGCTGCGGGTATACAATGTGTGGGCCCATCTATTCCCTCCCCTTTGGGGATGATGGGGGGGGGTGGCGGGCGCCTCTGTCTGTGTGACCAGGAGCGGCCCCAGCGGTTCGGCCTGGGCTGGGGGGGTGCCATGCTGGGCTTGGCTGAGGCCTTTGTGTCCTGGGGCGGATGCTTTTGCCCTCGCCCGGCCCTGGTTGGGTCTCTTCTGGGGCCTGCGTGAGGGAGATTGTGTCCTCAGAAGAGTATTTCTCCTCCTAAGTCATGGCTGGGATCTTAGGGGGCCACGAGTGGTGCCTACACCCGGCACCATATCCTATTTACCCTTTCCCATGTAGCACATAGTGCTAAAGCCCAGGGACTCTGGGCAATTGATAAGGTTCTCCTTACCACAGGATCAGGACTTCCTGATTCATGGAAGTACCAGTTTGTTAGTTATGATTATTGCAATGTTTATCTGTTGTATTATGTTTCTTGTTGTGACCTATGGTCATTACGCATTGTTTTGTACTGATTGTTGTGATGTTATAGTCACCAGATCCGAGCAAGTGAGCTCAGTGAGGGTATACTCCAGAGGTGGCAGACCTAGGGCCCCACTGTGGGGAGAGAGGTTTGGATCAGAGAGGATGTCCCAAATAATAACGTGTACTCCTAAGGTGAAATTACTCTATCTTAACATCAATGGCCTGGCATCACTTATTAAGCGATCTAGGACCCTAGCCTTTATCAGGCGTTCTAAAGCCGACTTGACATACTTGCAAGAAACCCATATGAATTCGGCTGAACATGCAAAATTGGCCAAGCTGAGCCGGGGACAGGTTTTTTACTCTTCCGCCAAGGCAGGAAGACGTAGAGGAGTTGCTATAATAATCCCCCCAAGCACCCCATTCAAAGCCGAGCTCACCTGGGCTGACCAGGAGGGCTGCATGGTGCTGGTACAAGGCACATTAAATAACAAACCAGTAACCTTGGTCAATGTACATTTTCCCCCGGGTACCTTGGTGCCTCATATGAAATCTTTGCGGGACAAGATTGTACAAAAGACAAAAGGGGTGCTCATGATGGTGGGTGACCTTAATCTCATTACTGACCCTAACCTGGACTCCACTAACACTAAACCCCCTAAACAGCTGGCAACTCAAAGATTCTTCAAGACATTCGTTAGTGAGGCGGGATGGTGCTATGTCTGGAGGAGGCTTCACCCCTATTCGAGGAACTACACCTACTATTCCCCAGTTCATCAAACCTATTCCCGTATCAATCAGGTGTACACTCAGGTGGAAAACCTGGGGTCACCGCACAATATTCAAATTGGGGACATCTCTATCTCGGACCATGCTCCCCAGACGTCAATATGAGACTTTGAGCTTCAGCCCAAAAGGACACTTTGGAGGCCTAATCCATATTACCTGCACTCTAAACAGTTATGCGAGTTTCTTATAGAGAAAATTCAGGAGATTAAAGGCGATAATCCGATCGCAGACTCCACCCCTGCAGTGTATTGGGACACGATTAAGACCGTACTCAGGGGACACATAATAAAATACACCGCAGAATGGGAAAGACAGCATAAAGCGCAAAGGCTTAGGTTGGAGGATACCCTCCACTTCTTACAAATGGCCCACAAACAGGGGGATGCAACCGTACTCCCCCAGCTGCAACAAACCAGATTTGAGCTAGATCGGCTAATTTAACAGTAAATGGAGATTGCCCTGACTTTCCTACGCCAGAGGTTCTATGAGGTAGGTCCAAGAGCTACCCGGTCGTTAGTGTATCAAATCCTGAAACAAAAAAAAGCGGCCACGATCCTAACGGTGCGCCACCCCATGGAAGGCCGGTGCCTCACTAAGACGCACGATATTGCGGAGGCCTTTACCCTATACTACAAGTCCCTTTACACCCCGAAAACACAGTGTCTCCACAACAAATAGCTGAATTTCTGCAGTCAATTACCCTGCCATGACTGGCAGAAGATCAAAATCAAGCCCTGACCTCCCCGATAACGGAAATGGAACTGTTTGGTGCTATCGCAAATGCCAAGTCACTGAAGTCACCTGGGCCAGATGGGTATGGGGCTGAGTTCTATAAGGTGGTAAAGACACAGACCCTTCCTAATCTTCTTATCGTGTTCAACTCAGTCTTGGAGGGGAATTCCCTCCACCCCATCTTGGTCATATGGTACGATATCTGTAATCCCTAAACCCGACAAGAACCCACAATTATGTGCCTCCTATAGGCCCATATCGGTACTTAATCAAGACTATAAGCTATTTATGACAATTTTAACTCACCAGGTGGATCAGGTGCTTCCCCTGCTAATCCTTAAGGATCAAATCGGATTTGTCCGGTCCCGCACTACCACTGATAGTATCAGACGGACCCTTCATATAGTCCATCATATGCAAACCAGTGGAACTCCAACCATACTTGTTAGCCTGGACGCCGAAAAGGCGTTTGACAGGGTGGCATGGCCATTCCTCTATGCAACCTTACACAGGCTTGGCTTCCCTCCCGCACTAATAGCCATCCTTCAAAATATCTATTCTTCCCCTCAGGCCTGTGTGTGAAGGTGAATGGGCACCACTCCACCTGTTTCCTGTATAGAGGAACAAGGCAGGATGCCCTTCTCTCCTTTGTTGTTTATGCCTTCATTGAGCCTTTGGCTCAGAAGATCAGGGAAGCAAAGGGAATAGAAGGGGTGGAACTGGGAGGTAATGAACACCGGATAGCCCTCTATGCGGATGGTGTTCTGCTGTACTTACAGAACCCCAAACAAACTCTCCCTACAGTCAAGCTAATTTTGGATTCCTTTGGTCTGGTCTCGGGGTACAGGCTGAACCTTGCTAAAATGGAGTTGCTTGCCTTTCACTACTCCCCTTCACTAAAAGTTCGGACGGATATTCTGGGAAGATGGGACCTGGGAAAACTAAGATACCTGGGAGTATCCATTCCTAAATCCCCCCTGCAGTTTTATAAGCATAACGAAGCTCCCTTTGTGTCACAGCTCTGTCCTCATGGGCGACTCTTCCCCTGGGTCTTGCTCAGAGGATTGACCTTGTCAGAATGGTTTCCCTCCCGAGAGCTTTGTATTTGTTTCAAAATATTCCCATTCACCTTCCTTTAAAAACCTTCCGAGAAATAAATCGCCACATCACCAACTTTATTTGGGCCAACCATAAACCCCGGGTATGCCTAAAAATTCTCACTCTCCCCCGTGGTGGAGGAGGAATGGGTCTCCTGGACCTGAGACTCTACCAGCAAGCGGTAAACTTGATGCATTTGATGTCCAGACAAACCAAAACAAACATCCCACATTGGTTGGACATAGAGCGAGCATTGATGGATTATCATACATTTTACCGAACCCTGTACCAACATAAGGAGGATAGGACCTCATATAAACACACAAACCCTTGGCTTGCGGCCTCAATGCGAGGCTGGCAGAGCATTAAAAGGACTCACCAATTGACTCCCTACCTACCACTCATATGCCCAATCTCCAGCCTGAGCAATTTTCCTCCAAACAGCCTAGATGACAGTTTTCGGCAATGGGAAAGGAGACATCTGAGATATCTGGGACAAATAGTGACCCAGGGTATAATGTGGACTTGCGCGGAAATTCAAAGAAAATACAATCTAACCAATGGGGACTTTATCGGTCTGCACAACTTAGACACTATGCAGACAATCTACCCTGCATGGTCTGAACATGAGTTACCCACCATTAATACAAAACCAAATCATTCTCAACAAAACCCTAAAACAAAGTCATTTAGTCTTGTTGTATTATCAAGCCTTGAACGTACAGAGCTCTTCCTACACAGATAGCATCCGTGAGCAGTGGAGTCAAGAATCCGGCTACCGAATAACATCCGAAGACTGGCAACGAGCTTGGAGATACTCGGCAAGAGTTTCCAGCTCCCACGTATGGAGAGAATTTGCGTGGAAATGCCTAATCCGATGTTTTAGGACCCCAAAAATTACTAGCCACTTCAAATCAACGCTTCCAGCTACATGTTGGTGCCTATGCGGCAACGTGAGGGCAAATCACACCCACATAATGTGGGAATGCCTGCTCTTGAGACCCTATTTTGTGCTCTTGCAATCCCACTTTCAGGAAATATTGGATCCTCAGTTCCAACTGACAGTGGAGATGTTTTTGTTCTCCGTGTTTCCCCAAAACTTACGCGGTCCAATTACTAGATATCTGCTCCTTATACTCCTTACCGCGCGGTGAAGAAATCCATTACAAAGCGGTGGTTGTCACCTAAGATACCCATGATACAAGACTGGTGGAATATTACTAGACAGATCTACACTATGGAGAAAATAACACACAGCCTAAATAACCAAGAGGAAAAGTTCGCCACTAGGTGGGCTAGGTGGCAAATATACTACATGTTAAAGGACCCTACCTTTATACCGTAAATGGGAGATCGGTGGTGGGCGAGGGACCTCCTCCCTCCCCTCCCCCCCACGCGTGGCCATGGATTGTGTTTTTTTTTTTTTCTAACCTGGGAGCCCGTGGTCTGCCATCGAGGAGATTACCCTCAAGATACCCTTTTTGATTAAGTATGAGATATCATTGTGTCGCATATGAGCCTGAGTCATATAGAGCAGGGCACTTTGGAACTCGCCCAAGCTGTTTTTCTTCGCCTCAGGAAGAACCTGAAGTGACCCATGGTCCAGGAGACCTTAAACTTTGCCTTATTACCTCAAGGCCAGGACGAACTGCATGTGAACTATCTTCCCCCATGGACTCTGCTAAATATGGGTTTATAGCCCTAGTTTTTGTCTTAAAGTATTATACCTATACTGAGTGTGTTAATATTTGTCTACATAAAGTTAATCTCTCTGATCTGGTTGACATGTTTGTAAATATGTTATAAAATCTAGATAAAGATGATATTTAAAAAAAAAAAGAAAACTAAGGTTCCCACTCAGTCTCCTTCGGACGATGATTCTCCCTCCACTCCTGCTTCCATTTAAATTTCAAAGTGGCAAGTCAGTTTATCTGCCTCCCTGTGATCATTAAAGAAATGTTGGTGTTCATTCCAAATTAGACGAAGTTTTGCTGGTAGCAGAATTTGGTGCAGCAACTTCATGTTACATAAGTGGCTTCGGGTGCCATCAAATGCTTTTTACCACTTCCGATTTTTATAAGACAAGTCTAGGAACATTTGTTAAGTATCTTCCCCATACTTCAGTCCTGCAGTGTCTAGCAGTCATGTGAGCACTCTATCTCCTGTGCCTGTACATACCACCTTGAAAGTACGGGGCACAGAGGTGTTTGCTGCCGCCCACCAGGGCGTTGTTTGGAACACCTTTTCCGGTGCAAGATGGGGATCATCCTCCGACAGACCCAACATTTCTGGCAGTTGTTTCCTGGCGTATGTTAAAGAGTCTTCCCCCTCTGCTGTTTCAGTCAACCCCACGAGCTGCATGTTCTGGTCTCGGGTCTGTTTTTTTCTACACTTTCTAACCGCTGGTGCAGTAAGATGTTTTCTTTTATGAGCATGTTTGTCACACCAGCCAACTTGTACTGAAGCCTCCGACCTTTGGATCAGCTGCTCACAGGCATCCATTCTCATCTGTAGCACTGAAACCCTGGGAATTAGACAGTCAAATTTGGGGTCTAGATCTTGGACCATCTACACTAATCGATTGAGCGTTGTCTGGATTGTGATGTGTGTAGTCCCTCCTGTCGGTTGTTTGGCAGGCTTAATGGCTTTGCCATGTTGTGCTGGCCTTGCTTCTCGTTGTCCCATGGGGGAAATAAAGTCTGTTGCAGATGCAGTTGCTCCTCAAGGCTTACCTAGATTGGTTTCTCTAGGTTCACTGATGAAATAGCTAATGAATAAAGCAGATTTGATTCTAAAATGTTTTAATTAGTTTTTATGAAGTTTATCCCAGGAGCTCAAGACAAGCGTTGCTTTCCTGTCAGCTGCGTCCCCAGAAAAAATACAGGTTGTTTGTGGCTCCCACACTGTGTTTTCAGCAAACTGCTATCATTTTTTTATCTTTTAAAAGTTCCTGAATAGTTCCAGGAACTGTGACCTAAACCGCATGTTGCACTTTGCACACAGTGACTGTGGTGGAGTAGTGGTTTAACATTTAAGAGCCAAACAGTTCCAGTTTCTGGTACCTGTTATTTTTAAAATTACTGTAGTGCTTGTACAACTTCTTTAGCACTATAGGCTGTAAATTTCGGTTCACAATCACTGTGTTTGAACACTGTAAAAATATAGCTGGCTAACGACTGTGGTCAGAATTACCATTGGTGCTCAAGAACTAAGGTTGATTTGAACTGTGATGTTTGTGCTTCTGCCATTTGTTTTAGCACTGTAGACTATACATTTTAGTTCACAATGACTGTGGTCAAACAATATAAAAAAAATTTGGTTCACAATGACTATGGTCAAACAATGTAAAAACAATTTGGTTCACAATGACTGCAGTCAAACAATGTAAAAAAAATTTGGTTCACAATGACTGTGGACAAACAATGTAAAAAAAATTTGGTTCACAATGACTGTGGTCAAACAATGTAAAAAAAATTTGGTTCACAATGACTGTGGTCAAACAATGTAAAAAAAATAATATAGTCGGCTCACGGTGACTGTGGTTGACGTTACTCATTAGGACTGTGATAGAATTACTACCACCCTCTATGACTGAGATTGATTATAAACTGTGGTGCCTATTTGGGTCTCATGTCTGAGCCCAAACAAAAGCCAGAAGAAAACTGAGTAGAGAGGTGTTTTAAGAATGACCACAAGGTGGCGCTGATTGTTTACAGCACATAGGCATTCAGACTGCTACCATTGATTGGACCAGCTCACGAGCAGCAGCCCTGATGTGTGCAAGGTATTTCATCCAGAGAGTGCTCTCCATTTAAAAAAGAAAAGATTGCGATCCTCTTTGAAAAATTGTGATACAAAATGTATGTAGAAACAGTTTCCCCTAATGACTAGTCTAATGCAGAGTCTGCAAGGCAACCAAATTAGGTCCATACAGATCCCCAGGAACAGACAACATTAATCCCCACCTACTCAAGAATTTGACCAAAAAGATAACTAAACCCATATTCAACATATTTAAACAGTCATTTCATACAGGCACAAGCCCTTTTGATTGGAAGGACGATGTGGTAATCCCAGAATTCAGAAACGTTTTGGAAGGACCGCAGTTCTTGGGTAAGAGAATATGGCAGACAGGAAACAGTATGGAGGATGGGAATACTGTGCCTCACAAGAACACTGTCAGTGCTCAGTTCAAAAACCAAAAACCTGAAACCAGCATATAGTATGCATGCCACTTTGGATAATTCATTTCTGTGGTGGGTTTTGCGCCCCGCACCCACCATGCTTGGGGGGCCTTCTCCCCCCCACACCTCCCTAAAATAATATAATTAACTCCACGCCTTGCATATTTCATACAGTATGCAAGCGGAGGTTGTGGAATTGAATCCCGGATAGCAAGCGGAGGTTGTGGAAATTAAACCCAGATCATGTGGACGTCACAGTATGCAACATGGAGGTTGTGGGAATCAACCCAGGACAGTTGGATGTACCACACTCACTGACGGCTCGTTGCTGTAACCTCTAGGCCATTGTGGCAGGTCTGTTGCGCCACACTCCAGCCGTCAGTCCTATAGTTTTCCACGCTGATGTTGATGGACTGTCCCATCAGCCACAGCACAGTATTACCACCCACCACAGTATTCTCGTCCACCATACTGTTTCCTGTCCTACCAAAACACTGCAGTTGAGCCAAAGTTTTAAACATTTGACATCCAACTATAGGTCAGTCGGCCTCACTTCTGTACTTGGCAAAATTATGGAAACAAATCTCTTAAGACTACATCACAGAAACAACTAGTAAGAACAATATAGTAGATTATTCCCAACATGGTTTTACCAAGAACAGATCATGGGTTACAAATTGATTTCATTTTATGAGCCATTAAGTAAACTACCAGATATAAACATACTAAGTGATGTCTTGTACTTGGGCAACAGGTAAGAGGCAAGCAACTGTAGGCAGGTGACCCTCACCTCAGAGGTGGGGAAATTAATGGAAACACTGTTAATGGAAAGGATGGTAGGATATCTTGAGACAAATGGGCTGCAAGACCAAAGGCAGCATGGATTCATGGGAGGAAGTCATGCCAGACTAACCTGATTGATTTCTTTGACTGGATGACCAGGGAAATTTATTTATTTATTTATTTATTTAAGCTTTTAACCAGGAAGGCATACTGAGCAGGCTACTGCTCAATTCCAGATGCATGCTGGGGGAGGGGGAACACAGACACAGAGAATGACATCAAAATACAAGTGCGGGTACATAATGCTAACAGTAGGTCCTGGTATTAAGACATAATAGAGCGAGAGATACAGGCACAGTTTATATACATTACCAAAAATAAAGGCAGATAGGTAGAACAATACATTGATATAAACACGGGTTGGTTAAACAGTGTTGCCACTCTGTGGTCTGTAGACTACCTATACACATGTGCAGGTAGAGGCAAAGTGAACTTGGAGCATGAAGTTAAGGTGCTGGTGGGAGGAGTAGTGACAAATGTTTGCAGGGAGGGACTTCCACAGAGTTGGTATGCAGTAGCTGAATGCTGCCTGGCCGACAGCAGTGGACCTTTGTGGGACAGCTAGGCACTGCGAGTCAGTGTTTCTGAGAGAGTTAACTAGGGTGCTGGGGTTGGCTAGGGCAGTGGCAAGGTAGGGGGGAGCAGCTGGGACCAGAACTTGGCTGGGATCTTAGCGCAGTGGGACTGTCTATGATTATCTAGAGATGAGAGTCTCATTGATTGGTATAGGGCACAGTGGTGTGTGGAGTATGGACAGTCCAGGACAAAGCATCAGAAGGAGTGGAAAAGAGGGTCCAGTCTGGCTAAGGTGGACTTGGGACTGGTACTGTAGATTACGTCGCTGTAGTCGAAGACGGGGAGGGTCATTTTCTGCATAATGGCCTATCGGCTGGTTCAGGAATGCTGTCTTGGTTCTGGTAGAGTGCACCAAGCCTGGCGTGCAGCTTCTTGAGTGTGGAGTTAACGTGCAGAAAAGTTGAGGTGCCGATCAAGCCAGACCCCAAGGTATCTGAAGGAGGTACAGGTCTCCAGGGGCATCCCCTTCAGGGTGTGGAATGTGATCGGGGAAGGTAACCTCAAGAGTCTCTGCCTTGTGCCAAAGGTTAATGAGACTGTTTTCTTGGCATTGAGGAGGAGTTGATTGGTGCGAAGCCAACGCTGGACCTTAATAAAGTCCAGCTGCAGTCTGGCCGAAACCTCTGAGGCCGAAGGGCCAGATGCATACAGCACAGTGTCGTCTGCATACATGTTGATTGTGGTGTGTGGGCAGGCAGAAGGTAGGTCATTCAGAAAGATGGAGAACAGGAGTGGGCCTAGGACGGAGCCTTGCAGTACCCCTGAGGTGACAGGAAGGGGTGCCGAGGTGGAAGAACTGATTCTGATGGATTGGGACCTGCCTCCGAGGTATGAGTGGAACCAACTGGTGGCCCAGGTGGACAGACCAGCTTTGGTGAGTTTGGTCAAGAAGAGTGAGTGTGAGACAGTGTCAAATGCTTTGGCCAGGTCGATGAAAATGGCAGCTGTGATGTGACCAGCATCCATCCCAGTGAGGATGGCATCAGTGAGCCTGAGAAGGGTGGTAGTGTTGGAGTGGGATTTCCTAAAGCCAGGCTGGTAGGGGGAGAAAAAGGAGGAGGAATCCAGAAAGGGTGATAGGCGAGAGAGTACGAGACACTCTTGTAGTTTTGCCAGAATTGGTAGAAGGGAGATGGGTTTGTACTTGTTAGGGACTGAGGCATCCCCACCCTTGGGAAGGGGGATTATGGTGGCATGTTTCCATTCAGAGGGGACTTAAGCAAGGGAGAAGGACAGGTTAAAAAGGGAGGCCAGGGGTTTAGCATTTTGGAGTCCAGCCTAGTGGGGCATTTGCCCTTACTTGGGTTAAGGGTAGCCAGTGCATTATATACCTCATCCGGGGTGACCTGCAGGAAGGAGAAGGAGTGAGCTGAGGGTGTGACACTGGTTGGAGAGGTAGGGGTGGTGTACTGTGCAGGGTGAGGTGAGGACAGGAGAGAAGCATGACTGTTTGTGAAATGTGAGTTAAACAGTGTGGCCACTTCTGAGGGGTCAGCGATGGTGAGACCACCTACGTGCAGGGAAGGAGTTGGGGGCTGCGATGGAGGACTGAGAAGTGATTTTACCACTTTCCAGAATTTGTCCGGGTGATAGGAGGTGGAGTTGAATGCGACTTTGAAATAGCTGGCTTTTGCTTGGTGGATTTTCCTCATACTAGCATTGCATAGCGCACGATACTGCTGGAGGTCAGCTGGTGAACTGGAAGTCTTAAAGGCTTTCCAGGCCTTGTCCCTGATTCTGAGGAGGTCTAGGATTTCAGTTGAGATCCATGGGAGGTGAGCGCCTCTGACTCTGGTTCGCCTGCGGGGGCGTAACGGTCTCAGACTGCAGTGAACTTGGTCTTAAAGACTTCAGGGCCTCATCTATGGAGGTGGATTGACCAATGGGTGACCAGTCAGAATTGACCAGTTCACTAAGAAGTGAGGTGAGGTCCAGTGATTTGAAGGATCTGGTCGTAATGACTCTGGGTGAGGGAGCTTTTGGTCTGAAGATTTTGCATACTGAGTAGATTCCATGGTGATCGCTAAGGGAATCTGGAAGGAGGCCTGAGGCTAGGATCCTATGAGGATGTGAGGTGAGGGACCAATCTAGGAGAGTGTGATTCAGTGTTTTGTGGTTTAATCGAGTGGGTTCGGAGATTAGTTGAGCTAGGTTTAGGGCAGTTACCCTGTCCCGAAGCCTGGAGTTAGCCCCAGCAAGCCAGTTCAGGTTAAAGTCCCCAAGTATATGGAGCTCACCTCCAGGGGCCAGGGAGTTTACTGTGCCCAGGTGATCCAGTGTAGCAGGTGTGTTGATGTCAGGAGCGCAGTAGGTACCTGCTATGTAAATTGGAATTGAGTGGGGGAAGGAAAGTTTTACCATTAGGGCGTCGATGGACTCGAGGCAGTGTAACCCTCACCCCTCCTTTTTGCCAAACGACAGGTGGCATGCTGTTGAAGCTGACAGCAGTACCTGGTGGGGACCTGGGTTCGGGGAGGATGAGGTTATTCGGCACAGGGGGACCTAGGTGTGGCTACTCTGCACAGGGGCACCCAAGTAAATCCGAATACAGGAAGCAATAACTGTAATGTCCAGAACCAGGAGTGGGATTCTTCAGTGTGGTTTTTATTCACAAACTAGCTGAACAAAACAAAGCATAGACGGACCCCCATGGGGCTACATTTCCTGGTAATGCAGATTAGAGACTACAACGCGGTCCACTGGAAGAATGAACCAATTATACTGTTTCAAACAACATGAAGTCTTGCTATATTATGACATATGCAGTATAACCCCCGGTTAGAACTGCTCCGGAGGTGAAAGAGTTAACTTCCATGCAGAGCATGGAATCTTGAGTGCGAGCTCGGATGAACACTCTGTCTGTTGAAGCTCAAACTTAAACTGTCAGATTCTTTACTCCGCCTCACTGAACAGTTGCTCCGGAGATTCCTCCTGCTGCTCGGTTTGTTTGTCGCTTTAAAGTGTAATTCTCGGTTTATTTTACCGAAATTTAACCGCAATTGTCGGTTCAAGCTCTGTCTGTGGTATTGTAAGTAATAGATAGGCTTATTTATTATTTTTTCTTCTGTGTGGAACTTGTAAACGTCTTTTTCGGTTCGGTTTGAACCGATCGAGGGATTTAAAAGTACTTTCTAGCCCTTTAAGTGCGGTTCCCGGTTCTTATCGGTTCTAAAAAAAACGGATTTTATTACGTTTTTTTCCACGACCCGTGACACGGTTGGGAACCGATAAGAGTCTTGCTTGGTGGATTGCCATTAACGGGCAAGTTTTGGTTAGGCTGGCACTATGTCTGAGAAACCCAAAAGAAAAACCGGACCCACTGGGTTTCAGCACTGTGGCCTCTGTAGGGAAGCCTTTGCCAAGGCTGACCCACCCACCATTTGTGTATATTGTCTGGGGTTTGACCACCTCAATGCAGACTGCCAGATTTGTAAGAATTTTCCTGCTGCCACCGTGGAAAAAAGAGTTGGTAGGCTCAGGGAAAGGGAGGCCAAAAAGTCCGCTGACCCAGATGGCCAGCCCGGTTCGGTTCCAACCGAACCTGAGGGAGTGCCCTCTGACCAGGGCGATGCTTCCTCGGGCCAATGAAGAGCCAGCTCTGAGGAGCCGGTTCCAACTAAAAGGGCTAGAAGGTCAGCTAGTTTGGGGCCAAAAGTTCTTTCTCCAACTGCTGAGGAAATAGCTAAAGCTATCCAAATTGTCCAGTCTCTTTCCCCAGTTCCGTCCGCAACTGCACCATTGGGCAAGCGTCCCGTCGGTCGGTTCCCTCGTTCAAGATTATGATTTTGAAGATTTTTATGAACCAGGGGAAGGGGAGGAGGGGTACGAGGAGAGTGAGTGTGATTTTGACAGTCTGGATGTGCCCATTGAACCGGACATCTCTCCAGACAGACCCTCAGGAGTATCCCCTCCCAGGCTATCTGAGTTCCCTTCTCATTTTTTGTTTTACAAGAAAGTTGCTGACACTCTGCAACTCCCTGTTGATGATCAAGAAGAGCCTGATTTTGTGGAAATGATGGATATTCCAGAGTCTAGGAGACTGTCTATTCCCTTGCATAAATCTTTTAAGAAACAGACAGTAAAAATTCTGAAAACTCCTCATTCTATCCTCCCTGTGGATAAAAGGATGGACAAGAGGTATGCTTTATCAGGCTCTGATACAGAGTTCCTATCTCAGCAGTGCAGCCATGTGGGGGTAGTGCAGGCTGCAGCCTGTGACAAGGCTAATATTCTCTAGCCTCTCACCCTCCTGAAAAGGATTCCAGGAGGATGGATGCCATGGCAAAAAGCAATACATGGCAGCATCTTTGGGACTCAGACAGGCAAATTATATGCCTTAATGCAGCTAGGCACCAGAAATCCAGGTGGGATACTGTCCTGGCTCTAGCAAAGCAGGCCCCTGAACAGCTTACTCAGGGAGCTGGAGCAGGTGGCTGCGGGGATGATGAGGCATCCAAGGTGCAGTTTCATGCTGCTGTAGACTCTAATGATGTTTCATCTAGAGTTATGGCTACATCTGTGTCTCTTGCAGAATGGCCTGGCTCAGATGTATTGCCCTGTCACAGGATACCCAGTCTAAGGCTATGGATTTTCCTGTTGTGGGAAATTCTCTGTTTGGGGAGCAGACAGAGAATTATATGAAGAAAATGGATGAGTATAGGACCACCTGTGGAGTGCACAGGCCAAAGAGAAGGAAGTCACTCCTCAAAGGCAGCATGTCAGGGCAGGGGCAGCCTTTCTATAGGCCGTTTACCAAGCCCAAGCCTCCTCTTCTGCTTATGCCCAGAGGGGGTTCTTTAGACGAAGGGGCAGAAGGGGCTCTAGGAAACCTGCTTCTACCCCTCAACTCAAAGCCCCTGCAAAACAGGCTCCCTGATGGGGTAGCCAGGGCCGATTCTCCACTACGGTAGGGGCAGGCTGGCTTACTTTGTCAGGACTGGAAGTCTTTAACATCAGACAAGTGGGTCCTGGAAGTAGTAAGCCAGGGACTGGTTCTCAGCTTCAAAATTTCCGAGATGAGAGCCAGATCTTTTCCACCTGCAAACCCATCAGAGGCACTTGCCCTGGAAGCAGAAGCTGCCTCCTGGCTCTCAGAGCCGTGGAAAGGGTTCTACCCATACACCAGGGCAAAGGATTGTACTCTAGGTACTCCTTACCCCAAAAAAGACAGGAGAATGGCGACCATTCTGGATCTCAGGTATCTAAACAAGCACCTTTTAAAACCAAAGTTCAAAATGGTGACCCTGGAGATTATTTTACCCTCTCTAAGGCCAGGGGACTGGTTAGCCTCCCTGGACCTCAAGGATGCCTACTTCCATGTTCTCATCAGAGCTCCCATCAAGTACCTCAGATTCGAACTGCCCTCAGGCCATTACCAGTTCAGAGCAATGCCCTTCGCCTCTCTCGGCTCCAAGGGTGTTCACAAAATGCCTGGCAGTAGCAGTTGCTCATTTAAGAAGGCAAAGATTGCCATCTTTCCTTATCTGGATGACTGGCTCATTGTAGGCCAGTCTCCAGAACAGATCAAACTTCATTTACAAGTAACCCAGCACCTGCTTACATCTCTAGGTTTCCTTCTCAATCTTCCAAAGTCAGTTCTGGAGCCTGTCCAGCTTCTCACTTTATAGGCACGCAGAACTGAACACAAAAGAAGCCAGAGCCTTCCTTCCTCTGCAGAGAGCAAGGACCCTGGTGTCTCTGGCCTCCTCTTTCACCCTGCAGGTCTCTCGACCAGCAAGGCATTTTCTACAGCTCCTGGGGCACATGGCTGCTTCTACAGCAGTAGTGCAGGGCGAGATTTCAGATGAGGGACATTCAATTCCATTTGAGAGCCTTTTGTCTCAAAGGACAGATCCTCTAACCAAATTGATTCCAGTGACTCGAACCCTGATCCAGGCCCTCCAGTGGTGGCAGGATCAGAACAATCTGAGACACTGGGTTCCCTTCACTCCCCAGTCTCATTCCTTGACCCTTACTACAGATGCATCCCTCTTGGGGAGCTCACATGGGCGACCTTTCCACCCAAGGGCTGTGGTCCCCTCAGGAATCTCTGCTCCACATCAATTTGCTGGAGCTCAGAGCAGTTTTTGTAGCACATCAGGTTTTCTCCACAGCTGTCCAGAACAAGGTAGTTCAGGTCAGAACAGACAATACCACTACAATGTGGTACATCAACAAGCAAGGGGGCACTCGGTCTACAGCCTTGTGCACCGAAGCAATGAAGTTGTGGTCTGGCATATTCTCTGAGCGCCTCCCTTCGGCAGTTCACACCTCCCAATGAGACAATGTCCTAGCGGATGCTCTCAGCAGGATTTCCCAGGGCCATCACGAATGGGCACTGGATCCCTAGTACTGGAGGTAATATTTGCCAGATGGGACACTCCACAAATAGATCTCTTTGCAGCCCCAGACAATCACCAACTTCCCCTTTTTTGTTGCAGGCCCCCAGTGTTGGGCTCAGTCCCTCTGGATGCCTTCCTTCTCAGTTGGGAAGGGAAGTTTCTCTATGCTTTCCCCCTTCCCCTTCTTTTCAAAGTGCTAGTCAGAATCAGATCTCAATCCTGCAAGATGATCTGATCGCTCCAGATTGGGCCAGGCAGCCCTGGTACCCACTCCTCATGTCTCAGCAGTCCACCTCCCTATGCCTTCCCAGGAATCACAACCTGTTAACCTGTGCCCAGGGAGAGTTTGGTATCCAACCTCAAATCTCTCAATCTCAAGGCCTGGCTCTTGAAGAGTGAGAGTTTGTTGACCTACACCTTTCTCAAGGTGTATTGGATATCTTGAAGGCCTCTAGGAAACCTTCCACCAGGGCTACCTATAATTCAAAATGGAAGAGATTTTCCATATGGTGTGCTGGTAAACATATTTCCCAGAATCTGCTGTGTGCCCACGATCCTGGATTATTTGGTGCATTTGAATTCCTTGGGGCTGAGGCCTGCTACCCTAAAGGTGCACTTGGCAGCTGTGTCTGTCTTCTTGTCACCAGGTAAGCCCTCTTCTTTATCAAGCTCACCTGTGTTCTCCAAGTTTTTTAAAGGGTTGCTCACACCAACTCCCGCTTAGGATCCTGCCCTGCTTGGGATCTTAATATTTGCATCGCCTAGCTTATGCAACCCCTTTGAGCCATTGTCTTCAGCAGAGCTGAGGTACTTGACTTGGAAAACTGGGTTTCTGGTAGCCATCACCTCTGCCAGGCGCATAAGTGAGCTACAAGCCTTGTCAGTGGAGCCTGATTTTATCTGCTTTCATAGAGATAAGGTAGTCCTCAGGACTAACAGGAAGTTTTTGCCTAAGGTGGTTTCAGACTTTCACCTTAATCAATCCATGTCTCTTCCTGTGTACTTCACTGACCATTCCTCCTCTGGTGAGAGGAGATTGCACAGTTTAGATGTCAAAGAGCCCTTAGTTACTATATAGAACGTACCAAGGGTCACAGGTTCGAATCCTCCAATTGTTCTCACTTATGGTGAGGTTGGTAAAAGGAAACCTGCACTAAAAGATCCATTGCCAGGTGGATTGTCTCTTGTATCCAATTCTGTTACAAAACTGGGTAGGTTCCTCCCTCAGGCCTGAGGGCTCACTCTACCAGAGGTACAGCTGCGTCTCTGGCTGCTGCCAGGGACATTCCTATCCTAGAGATATGTCAAGCAGCTACCTGGAAAACAATTCATACTTTTACTAAGCATTACTCCTTGGATATCCAGGCTAGGAGTGATGCTCGATTTGGCAAGGCTGTGCTTCAGAGCCTATTTCCCAAGTAGGTTCTGTCCCTCCTCCATGGAGGTACTGCTGTGTAGTCTGCATATGTCATAATATAACAAGACTTCATGTTGTTTGAAGAAAAATTTACTCACCTTGGTAATGCTGTTTCTTCTAATGGCGTCTTGCTATATTATGGCCTCCCCCCAGCCTGCCTCTCTCAGAACCTCTGTTTTTGGGAGGTGTGTGGGCAATGCAATGTTGGCACTTCTTTAATGCCCACTTTATTTCACCCTCCTTGGGTGCTTAGGTGTTATGCTTAAGTTCTTCTTGAATCCCCCGACTTGAGTCTTTGTTTTGGGATCAAGATCAAAAAGGTGTTTTTGTAGTTAGTAGCCAACGGCTAGTGTAGGTTTACGGCTTCCACACAGAACCGTAGTGAGTTTTTGCTTGTAAAGATCTGACAGTTTAAGTTTGAGCTTCAACAGACAGATTGTTCATCCGAGCTCGCACTCAAGATTCCATGCTCTGCATGGAAGTTAACTCTTTCATCTCCGGAGCAGTTCTAACCTGGGGTTATACTGCATATGTCATAATATAGCAAGACTCCATTAGAAGAAACAACATTACTAAGGTGAGTAATTTTTTCTTTCAGGCTCTGGACCCACCAGGCACACATCCCGGACTTGCACGCGCTTTGGGTACACAGCCCGACTGGCCCGGCTCCCCTGCCGGCCACTTGATTCACGGTCCATTGGAAGAATGAATCAATTATCCTGTTGTGGCTCCCCACACCACTTAGAGTCTGCGACTCCTAGAGAGATTTCTTTCTTACTTGTTATGACTCCCCATCTCACAAAGAGAATTTTTCTTCACACTAGTTGTGGCTCCCCACACCACTTAGAGTCTGCGACTCCTAGAGAGATTTTCCCTTTAGCAACCCCACGTCTGGGTACTTCCCCCATCACTGGCCAAGTGCATGAGGCAAAGTAGCAACCACAGCAGAAATCCGTAGAGGTGGACCTGGTTACTAAAGATGGGGGGTTTGCCCACCTCCAGCTCCCACAGCCCATACCCGGTCATTTCCATGGGAACACTGAAAGTTCTGAGTGTAGATTAAATGGTAGATGAACTGGCGCATCTCCTCTACATATTACTTGAATCACACAGCACTCTAGCATTTGTCACTACTCCACTTGTTTGGCCTAGTCCTATAGGCTTCCCAAAATGTAGCTCAATTCCTAGATTCCCACACATGTCCCAGGGTGAAGAAAACATTTTGCCCTCATGTTAGAGCAAACACTCACCCTTTAGTTGCAGGTGCCCCACAGGCGAATCACAAATCTTCCAACTTTCCAAACAAAGGCTGAACTGAAATGGCAGCTTTTCTTCCTCTTGGCAGAATTAAGGGGATTGCCCCAGGAATCTGCATGGGGATCTTTACATCCCCCCCCCCCGGAGGGAGGGGGCACTGAGACCCGAACAGCGGTCTCCACCACTTGAGCACACCTTACTTGCTCAAGACAAACTGGACACTGACGCCTTCTTACTGAAGGCAAACTGGAACTGCACTCTTCTCTTTGAAAACTCCCAACGTTCTATCTAACTCCCTCTGCTGCAGATTCCAATGTGGCTTATGCAGCTGCGAAAGTTCTATTGGTGATGTCATCCCTCAGTCTCAGCTGAGACTAAGAACAGAGTGAGACAGTGTGAAACCCATTTAACTGGAGTTTCACAAGCTGCCTCCCTGCCTACCACTAGGTCTTACTGGGATTCTAGTAACCCCGGTAACAGGGGTTACACTTGCCCTGACAGGAAAATGACTGTCTGCAGTCATTATTTACCTGGCCTTAGGCCACTATCCCACCCCATGTGCTACCTGTGGAGGGGTGATCAGGCCTCCCTACCATGTGCAAGCACAGGCAGGTAACACTAAGGGCCTAGAGGCCTGTAGCTGACATGTCAGCCTCTACTCTATCCACTTACTATGGACATCTAGTGGCTCTGGTAGAACTATCCAGAGCATAGCCCAGATAGATCAGCACTGCGGACCCCATGGCCACTGAGGACCACAGCCTGTCTATCCCCCCTAACCCTCTAGGGAAAACCTATCTGCCTCTAACATAATACCCCAAAACAAAAACAACCCGGGGACCTCCACGACCTTGGGCAACCTGCAACCACACCATTAAAATACCACATTACTGCCTCCTCCCTACCCCCACAACCACACCTGTGGAAGGAAAGGGTTAATACAGCAATAACCATAACAATAACACCACAGTACTTTAAATTTCTACACAATATAGCACTGATGAGGAACTCCGATGAGCCCCTCCTCCTCTTCTTGTCTTCTCTTCTGTCTTCCCAGGAACACCTGTAAGAAAAAGAAAGACAAAACACACTCCTAATCTGCATACACAGTCTACCTAAAACCCCTACCATCAAAACACTGAAAAATCACAAAAATATATATATTTTTTTTGTTGTAGAAAAAAGGTAGAAAAACAGTATTTACATTAGATAACGACACTATTTACAGTACACGTTTGGGGGGATGGAGTGCCCTAAAAGTCCCAACTAATGACCACAGTGCCCGAAGGCTAGTCCAATAAAGAGTTTCTTCTGGGCCGGAGCCCGGAGAAGCACGGTTCTAAAGGCCAAAGTCCTGAAGGGGAGAGTCTTTGAGGACAGTTCACACAATTTGAAGTCTGTTAGTGTAGGGTGTGTACTGCAGTGTCATAAACATAGAAAAGTTCGGACTTACAAGCCACTTGTAGTACGAGACTCTGCACCAACCTGCACCTCTGACGAAGACTCTCCCTGGCAGCATTTCTTCCGATACAGCTGGGTGGACATCTTCCGGGAACCACAGGAGGGAACATCTGGAAACAGCTGGGTTGATGTCATCTCTGGAGACGGAACCTTAGAACAGGAACAAAAAGAAAACAGCTGGTCCGACATCATCCGATTACCAGGCGATGAACAGGATACAGCTGGGCTGGTGTCCTATCTGGATCTGAAGTCATCTGGTGGGCTAGTTGATGGATGCTGGGAAGGACAGTACACTGCAGACTGATGAATGTGGGGCACCTGAGTCCTGGATATTCATATTGGCGGATCAATAAGGCACTTCACAGTCTGTTGTGGCACTATTGACTACCACTGCTTGGCTCTCCATTTTGTAGGCACGGGCTTATTTGCTGGGAGGTCCTTGCACTGAGGCCAGTAGCACCGGGGGTCAGGAGCTTGAATTATTACCCCGTCTGGGCGCACATAATTCATACAGTGGGAGATTTCACGTCCCTCTCCGTCCACTATTCTCACTCTGTCCATAAACAGTGTCCTGCCTCTCTTCCACTGGGTATACTTTTCGTGGAACAGTCTATTCTTTACATGCTGGTTGGCCCCAGGATGCACACTTTTCATTGCTTCATCCCAGATCCAGGATTTCCTGCAGTTCTCAATCTCTTCCCAGACTTTTCGAGGAAAGGTAGGAAAGGTCATACCATAGATCTCATTTGCCTTTCTACGAACCAGTCTCTCCTCTTTACTTGCTTTGGTCAATCTGAGACCGCTGGCCTGGCTTGGGGGTGGCCAGTCCTGGTTCTGCCAGCTACGCATCCTTAAGGAAATTAGAAACGGATCCCTGACTTCTTCCTCCTGTAAAGCCAGGGCAGTGTCATTATCACTTTATTCCATGCATTCCTCCGAGGCAAGATCCTGAGGCTGTGTACCCGTTCCTTTTTCACAAGGCCACATAGGTTCCCCCTCATCTTCCTCTTCACTGAGGATCTGAGCCCAGGAATGAGCAGTTGTTCTCACTCCTGAGACTGTCCACTCATCACTAGGCGTGGAGGTCGACACCTCTCATTCAAAGGCCTGCTGCATCTCATCTTCACCTAAGAGACTCGGACTAGGCCCCCCCACCCAGGGGTCTATTGATGCTTTATCCAAACTTTCTTTCTGGGATCCAGCATCTGAAACTTCAACTTCTGGTTCTGTCTCTAACTCTGCACCCTCTAGCTTTGTGCCACACTCCCCCGAGGGGCCTTCCTCCACAGGCTCCGCCTGGTGCTGTGTGCTGCCAACTGCCGATTCCTGAATTTTTGTTCATGTGGGGGCCAAACGAATTGGAGGCGCTTTATACAGTTTCATATTTTATAGGCATCCAGCACAGTGAGGAATCATGAAGACATCCCTTCCAGCACTCAAGCATATTTGGCATACACGCACTGGATAATTAGGAATTGCCACATCAGGAGGCAGTTGCCCTCCATAGCACCACTTTTCAATATCTCTCAGTCTATTTACTGCTGCTGTTACTGCAACCCAGGCATGATCCGGGTAACGAGCTAGTCCTGAGGCCATAACTGCAGAAAAACAAACAAAAGTTCACTGTAACTGAAAGTCCCATTTTATTGAACACACTCTGTAACTGTAAAATGGCTCCTCTGCTGCTGTGTTTACTTTACTACCCCACCCTGTAATGGCGGCGGCAGCACTCCTGTGCATCAACATTTAGAATCTGGGTCAAGCCACTGCGCACTCGATTTACACAAGCTATTGATAACTTTTGCTCAAACTGCACAACTTGCTCTGTTCTGGCTTTAAACACATTTACAGGATTTTCCACGGACTTTTTACAAGTTGGTATAATTTATTTGATTCACAGTCCCTTAAAGCTTCAGGTTTTTAGCACAGGATTGCCTGCTTTTACTAGTGTTGCATTTTGCTACAACCCACAGTCTCTCTCTGGCTGCAAACTTTAAATTGAGGCTAATTTCATTACTATGCACACAGTCAATGGCTTAACAGACTTGCACTTGCTGGCAGGACTTAACACAGTCGTTACTTGCAAAGGGACTACACTGCTGCACACACATTTTATATGGCATAGGCTGAAAATCACTGTTTGAGCAGTTTCTTGGTGGTTTACTTACTGTTATCAGTAGCAGCTTGCTGCGATGGGGAAAAACGGCCTGCAGCCAGTTCTTGAAGGCCTCGGTACACAAACGGGCGGGCAGTCCTAGCGATTGTCGTTTTAAACACCAAACTTGCAATTCTGATGATCGATTAGCGGGTTGAGCCCGATTTTAAGCAAGAAAGTCTATTTTTTAACTGTTTACAATGCTTTAAACACTCCGCGATGCTCCTCCACTGCCAGTAGACGCACTCCACTCTCACTCCCTCTCAAATGCTGGGGCAGTCTCTGTAGAGCTGGCTGAGGGGCGGGACTGATTGCAGCCTGACCAACCACACGACGCCATGCAAATGAGCCCCTTCTTCCTCGCGAGGGCTCTTCTCCTCACGGCGATCGTCGAGCAGGCAAATTTAAACTGCAGAATGCAGCTTTTTTTCTTTTCCAACTGACTCCACTGCTGGAGCCCATTTCAGCCATATAACATAGCCATTTACTCTGCAGTCTCTCAATTCACTCAGAAAGCATTTCCAACGTCCAGGGCATAATTTTCCTTTTGCTACCCCTAGTCTTCCACACTTTCCTTCACAACAGTTCATTTTAAAAGCATTTCAAATGTCCAGGGCACAATTTTCCTGTTGCTACCCCTAGTCTTCCACACTTTTCTTTACCACAGTTCATTTTAAAAGCATTTCCAACGTCCAGGGCGCAATTTTCCTGTTGCTACCCCTAGTCTTCCACACTTTTCTTTACCACAGTTCATTTTAAAAGCAGACAAAAACGCTGTAAACAATTTTGATGCAGGACAAGGGCACACTCTTTGGCTTTACAGCTCCTTGGTAAACAGTTGGTATTTTTAAACAGCAGCACAAGATTCAAAGCACACAGCAACACACACTAGGGAAATTGCTTCAGCTTTTTGGGCTACCCACTGCCAGACAGCCAAAACGCTAGCCCCCCTTGCCCAAGCACCTTCCTCCCAGAACAAAATCCCAGCGGTGCCTCCATTTTTGTAACCCCTCACCCTTGCCTTTTTGCCAAATGACAGGTGGCATGCTGTTGAAGCTGACAGCAGTACCCGGTGGGGACCTGAGTTTGGGGAGGATGAGGTTACTCGACACAGGGGGACCTAGGTTTGGCTATTCTGCACAGGGGCACCCAAGTAAATCTGAACACAGGAAGCAATAACTGTAATGTCCAGAACCAGGAATGGGATTCTTCAGTGTGGCTTTTATTCACAAACTAGCTGAACAAAACAAAGCATAGACGGACCCCCATGGGGCTACATTTCCTGGTAATGCAGATTAGAGACTACAACGTGGTCCACTGGAAGAATGAACTAATTATACTGTTTTCAGGCTCCAGACCCACCAGGCACACAGCCCGGACTTGCACGCGCTTTGGGTACACAGCCCGACTGGCCCGGCTCCCCCGCCGGCCACTTGATTCACGGTCCATTGGAAGAATGAACCAATTATACTGTCATTGTCCCCACACACCACTTAGAGTCTGCGACTCAGAGATTTCTCCTTACTTGTTATGACCTCCATCTCACAAAGAGAATTTTTCTTTCACACTTGTTGTGCCTCCCACACCACTTAGAGTCTGCGACTCCTAGAGAGATTTTTCCTTTGCAACCCCACGTGCCTGGGTACTCCCATCACTGGCCAAGTGCATAAGGCAAAGTAGCAACCACAGCAGAAATCCGTGAGAGGTGGACCTGGTTACTAAAGATGGGGGTTTGCCCACCTCCAGCTCCCACAGCCCGTACCCGGCCATTTCCCTGGGAACACTGAAACTTCTGAGTGTAGTTTAAATGGTAGATAAACTGGAGCATCTCCTCTACATATTACTTGAATCACACAGCACTCTAGCATTTGACACTACTCCACTTGTTTGGCCTAGTCCTATAGGCTTCCCAAAATGTAGCTCAATTTCTAGATTCCCACACATGTCCCAGGGTGAAGAAAACATTTTGCCCTCTCATGTTAGAGCAAACACTCACCCTTTAGTTGCAGATGCCCCACAGGTGAATCACAAATCTTCCAACTTTCCAAACAAAGGCTGAACTGAAATGACAGCTTTTCTTCCTTTTGGCAGAATTAAGGGGATTGCCCCAGGAATCTGCATGGGAATCTTTACCCCCCAGAGGAGGGGCACTGAGATCCGAACAGTGGTCTCCACCACTTGAGCACACCTTACTTGCTCAAGACAAACTGGACACTGACTCCTTCTTACTGAAGGCAAACTGGAACTGCACTCTTCTCTTTGAAAACTCCCAACGTTCTATCTAACTCCCTCTGCTGCAGATTCCAATGTGGCTTATGCAGCTGTGAAAGTTCTATTGGTGATGTCATCCCTCAGTCTCAGCTGAGACTGAGAACAGAGTGAGACAGTGTGAAACCCATTTAACTGGAGTTTTACAAGCTGCCTTCCCTGCCTACCACTAGGTTTTACTGGGATTCTAGTAACCCCGGGTAACAAGGGGTTACACAGGGATAGGGCAACCAGGGAGAACTGGATGGTGGAGGCAATGTACATAGCTATGCCACCCCCTTTTTTGCCCAAACAGTCATGCTGGATGAGTGTATAGCCAGGTATAGAGAATTCGGTGTCAGGGTTGAGGGGCTTCAGCCAGGTTTCAGAGATGATTAGGAAATCTGGGCTAAGGGACTGGGTGAGGGGTTGAAGCAGGGTAATTTTACCTAGTATGCTACATATATTTAGGTGAGTCAGTTTTGGGCCTGAGGGGAGTTGGAGTGGTACAGAAGGGTTTGGAGTGTGGTGGTGGTTAGGTTCGGGCTTTGACTCAATATCACCTGCTAGGAGTAGCAGTAGAGTGAGCAGGAGTTTGGTATTATGTACTACCCAGTGAAGCTTCCTAGAGGTGCCATGAGGCTTGGCAATAGCAGCTGTTGGCCTACGAGCATGGGGCAGAAGGGCTAGCTGGCTAATTTGGAAGCTGGATGGGAGTTCTGCGGGGCCAAGTGATAGTGTGTGGAAGTGGCAGTCAGTGTGTGTGTGTTAGCTTTGGTACCAGAGGTAATAAAGTTAATTGGGAGCTTGATACATGATACCTGACAGTCTTGCAGATCAGGGTAGTTAGACGGTGGGAGGGACACCCAGGGGATGGGGATTAGGATGAAGATAGTTATTAGGTCCAGTGGGAACATCATATAAGTATATCTATATATATGGTAGTGCAAGAGTTAACTTTTGTTTTGTTGTTGTGTTCTTAGCATAGTGGCCTCTAGTGGTTGGAAGGTATAGTATGCAAATGGGAAAGTGAGCAGATTGGTTTTTATACCATGTGATCAGGAACAGGCCTATATAAGGATGCTGGTGGGGGTGGGGCAGCTCTCTGCGGGCTGCCGAGAATGCCGTGCCTGCTTTCTGCGATGTCGGGGGCGCCTCCGAACGGGAGGGTCACAGATACCCTCACGACCTCCTGCACTCACACTGCCTTGGAGAGCTACGGGGGATAAGAGGGAACAGGTTTTAAACAGGTAAGAGTGAGGGAAGAGCTAAACTAAACCGTAGCACAAAACGCTCAACAAACTAAACCTGCTTTAGCACTACAGAGTTTTAAATCATAAGCTGTACTGCACTAAAATGCTAATAAGGTACTAAATTCAGCGCATGCAGTATGTTACATCGTAGAACTAGCCTCCCTTAATTCATTGCATTAGTACAGCATTTGAGCAGGAATTACATAGGGAGCAGCACAGTTCAGTTAAGCCATGCATTAATTCTGTGATTCTGATTGTGAAAAGAACAATGGGTTCGGGCAGAAGTACATGCAGTGATTCAGTAATTCAGTTGTGTGCAGCTAAGTATTTAAAGCACACTGTTGTAGGCTGAGAAAACGTCCCTACTTATTTATTTATCTACATATACATATATTGTTTTTTCAAGGCATACAGCAAACTGAAGTAAAGTGTCTGGCTGTAGGCAGAGAAAACTAAGTTTTTTTTGTCAGGGAGCAGAATTGTCTGCCGACTGGAATTCAAATTTGGCGCCCAAACTTAGCTCAAGCTCTCTGCTAAGCTGCCGAGAATGCCGTACCTGCTTGCTGCGTGGTTGGGGGTGCTCTCCAGAATGGGGAGGGCTTCACAGATACCCTCACGACCTCCTGCACTGCCGACTGCCTTGAGAGCTGCTTGCTGCGTGTTGGGGGCACTCTCCAGAACAGGAGGGCTTCAGATACCCCCATGACCTCCTGCACTGCCGACTGCCTTGAGAGCTGCTTCGCGGTCGGGGGGCGCCCAGAACGGGAGGGTTCACCCCATGACCTCCTGCACCGCCGATCGCCTTGGAGAGCTGCTTGTGTGTCAGGGGGCGCTTGTCCGGAACGGGGAGGGCTTCACAAATACCCTCAACACCTCCTGCACTGCCAACTGTCTTGGAGAGCTGCTTGCCGCGTGTTGGGGTGCTCCGAACGGGAGGACTTCACAGATGACCTCCTGCACTACCGACTGCCTTGGAAAGCTGGTTGCTGTGTGTCGGGGGGGGGGGAATAGATCAGGGGAGGGCAGTGGATGTGGCTTGTCTGGACTTTAGCAAGGCTTTTGACACTGCCGCATAGGAGACTGATTAAAAAATTGAGTAGCCCAGGCGCGGGATCCAAAGTGATGAACTGAGCTAGACATTGGTTAACATATAGGTGACAGAGGGTGGTGGTCAACTGCACCCACTCTAAGGATGGAAGGGTAACTAGTGGGGTGCCGCATGGCTCAGTACTGGGACTGGTCCTCGTCAGTGTCTTCATAAGTGAGCTTGCATTTTTGCAGAAGATACCAAAATCTTCAATAAGGTGGAAAGGATGAGCAGAGACCTGAGAAAACCAGAGGAGTGGTCAAGGGTATGGCAGCTGGGTTTCAATGCAGAAAAGTGCAAAATAATGCACTTTTGGCACAGAAGCCCAAGGGTGGAGTGCAAAATGGGTGGAGTGGTATTGATGACCACCAAGCAGCAGAGAGACTTGGAGGTAATCATATCGGATGACTTAAAGGTGGCCAGGCAGTTCAACAAGGCAGTTGGGCGGGCTATGTGGATGCTGGAGTGCATAGGGAGAAGTATCACCAGCAGAAAGAGAGAGGTGGTGTTGCCTCTGTATAGATCACTGGTAAGACCCCACTTAGAGTACAGTGTCCATTTCTGGAGACCACATCTCCGGTAGTTCATAGACAGAGTGGAGGCAGTCCAGAGGTGGGCAACTAAAATGGTGCATGGTCTGCATCAAAAGCCCTACAAGGAGAGACAGAAGGACCTCAATATGTACACCCTGGAACAGGGGAAGGGATGATATGATAGAGACCTTTAAATAACTCACACGGGTAAACAAGGTACAGAAAGTATTTTTCAGAAGAAAAGGTGCTCAAGAACAAGGAGGCATGCAATAAAACTGGAGGGGGGTAGATTCAGGAGAGATGTGAGGGAGCACTTCTTCAGAGAAAGAGTGGTGGATTCCTGGAACAGCCTTCCAACGGGGGTGAAAACAGTGGTGGTGTTCAAGAGTGCATGGAATAAGCACATCTGAATCATAGTGGAAAGGAGGGGGGTGCAGAAAAAACTGCAGATCGGGTATGGTCTGTGTTAGTAGTGAAGATAGGGAGGAATGGGCAGACTGGATGGGCCATGCAGTCCTTATCTGCAGTCAGATTCTTTGTTTCTATCAGGGGTCAAAATAACCACCTGTCTACCTGTCCCAGATACCCAGTTTTCACCAGGGACAGCTGGTTTCATTTTTCTGCCTGTCCCTGGGACAGGCACCAAGAGAAAAAGCATTAATGGCACCAAGACCCAGGACAGATGCTGCCACCTTTATGTTTGGGCTTTCAGCATCCCAACATCATGATATCTTTTGCTGAGAGATGCCCATTCAACCCAACATCCCATGATGGGCTGTTCTGTGCAGTCGGTGGTTTCATCAAGCAGCAGAAATGAAACAGTGCCACAGTTGGAGTAGACTGCAGATGTTTTCCTTGTCATCGTGCACGAGCAGTTGCTCATCTTCTTTTTGCTTTCTGCACTTGAATTCTTTGTGTGATGTTCCTGCAGCACCAGACCAAGACTAGCTCTTGTTCACAGGCAGCAGTTTTAGCAATGCAGATTAAAGACCCTTTTCAGGGCTGTCTGCTAATGAAGAGAGGCTTGGGTAATGCTAATTAAAACCCCTTGTCAGGGCTCGAAAACAGTATATGAAAGCCCTTTTTAGGACAGTCAAGGCAGAGAGAGGGGATGACTCGGCATTTAGAAATTAAGAAAGGAACTTAAAGGGCTGAAACAATCACTTAAAACCCTCTGTCAGGGCAGGAAGGGCTCTAGAGACAGGAGATAGGGAGGCTGGTCAAAAGGCTTTGTTAGAGCTGTCCCTGTGGTGCAGTGTTAGCATTACCACTCAACGGTGCCAGTGACCCGGGTTTGGGAATGAATCTAGGTTGTTGGGGGCTGACTGGGGAGAGGAGGATTGAGCATCCCATGGGACACACTCCTCCTCTGGGGAGCGAGGGCTGTCACACCGCTTTGACACTGTCACCTGTGGATGCATGGCTGGCAGTGCAAGGACAGTGTTCAGTCAGTTTCTGTGTTTCAAACAACATGAAGTCTTGCTGTATTCTGACTTATTGCAGTTAGCCTCAGCACTTGAACTGCTCCGGAGAGGAAAGAGTTAAATTCTATGCAGGGCATAGAACGTTGAGCTCGAGCTTGGTTCAGACCTCTGTCTGGTGCACTTTGAAGTGTAACCGTCAGATTCTTTACTCCGCCTAACTGAACAGTCGCTCTGGTGATTTTTCCTCTGCTCATGGTTCAAAGTCGGTTAAAGTCGTCGGTTTTACCGATCTGTTTTTGTTATTTTTGGTTCAGATCCCTGTCTGTGTACAGTAAGTGCTTAGGTAGTGGACTAGCTGTAAAAAAAAAACTTGTGGAAATTGTAATTTTATAAACTTTTAACCGGTACGGCTGAACCGGTTACCTTGTGTGCTATTGTTTTCTCTTTCTTACTTTAAGTATAAGTGCGTGGTACAGGTCCTTATCGGTTTTAAAAAAACATGTTTTTACATTTTTTTCAAACACCCGTAACACGGTTAGAAACCGATAAGGGGGTCTTGCCTGGCTTTTGCCGAGTAAAGGGTAAGTTTGATTATTAGTATGGTTATGTCTGAGAAACCCAAAAGAAAAGCCAGGCCCACTGGGTTTCAACACTGCAGTATGTGTGGGGAGGTCTTTGCTAAGGCTGATCCCCACACCACTTGTGTTTATTGTTTGGGGTTTGACCACCTCGATTCAGACTGCCAAATTTGCAAGAATTTCCCTAAATCCACCCTGGATAAGAGATTGGGCAGGCTTAGGGAGAAGGAGGCCAAGAAGTCCGCTGACCCAGATGGCCAGCCCGGTTCGGTTCCGACCGAACCTGAAGGAGTGCCCTCTGACCAGGGCGATACTTCTTCGGGCAAAAGGAGAGCCGATTCCGAGGGATCGATTCCGTCGAAAAGAAAGAGAAAGGACAAATCAGCCGGTTCAGATCCAGAACCACATGTTCCGACCGCCGAGGAGATTGCCTGAGCGATTAGGATTGTTGAATCGCTTTGTCCGGTTCCGACCAATCCAGCGCCTTCTGGCAGGCATTCGGTTCGGTCGATTCCTCCGGTTCAGGATTATGCCCCTGAAGATTTTAATCAACCGGATTTGGAGGGGGATGGTGATTTTGAAGGTGGTGGTGATGATGATGATGATGATGATGATGGAATGGAAGGTCTGGATGAGCCCATTGAACCGGACATTTCCCCAGACAGGCCTTCTGGTGTTTCCTGTCCTAGGCTTTCTGAGTCCCCGTCCCACTTTATGTTTTACAGGAAAGTGGCAGAAATCCTCCAGCTCCCTTTGGAAGAAGCTGTTGAGGAACAAGAGGAGCCTGATTATGTGGAGATGATGGACATCCCAGAGTCCAAGAAGTTGTCTATTCCCCTTCATAAGTCTTTTGGGAAACAGACACAGAAACTGTTAAAAACTCCAAATTCTTTACCTCCTGTACACAGAAGGATGGACAAGAGATACATGCTATCAGGCTCAGGTATGGAGTACTTGTACTAGCAATGCAGCCATGTTGGGGTCATGCAGGCTGCAGCCTCTGATAAGGCTAACATACCCTTGGCTTCATACCCCCCAGATAAAGACTCCAGGAAGCTGGATGCCATGGCTAAGAAACAGTACATGGCATCCTCCTTGGGACTCAGGCAGGTTAATTACATGGCCTATACAGCCAGGTACCAGAAGTCCAGGTGGGACACTGTACTGGCACGGACTAAGCAGACCTCCCCCCAGCTTGCCAGGGAGTTGGAGGAGGTGGCTGCTGATGGGACTTAGGCGTCAAAGATCCAGTTTCATGCTGCTGTGGACTCCAGTGATGTGTCATCACGAGTCATGGCTACATTTGTGGCTCTTCAGAGAATGGCTTGGCTCAGATGTACTAGCCTTTCACAGGACACCCAGGCTAAGGCCATGGATTTCCCTGTGGTGGGTAATTCTTTGTTTGGGAGCAGACAGAGAATTACATGAAAAAGATGGATGAATACAGGACCACCTACAGGAGTGCACAGACCAAGGAAAGGCGGGCAGCTCCTCAAAGACAGCAAGCTAGGGGCAGGAACAGGCCTTTTCATAGGCCTTTCTACCAAGCACAGGCCTCCTCTCCTTTTTCCCAGAGGGGGTTCTTCAGAGGGAGAGGCAGAAGGGGGATGAGCAGGGCTGCATCCACTTCTCAGCCTAAGGCTCCTACCAAGCAGACACCCTGAGGTGTCAGCCCAGGTCGACTGCCCCATTCCTGTAGGAGGCAGGCTGGCTTACTACTTCCAGGACTGGAAGTCTGTTACAACAGGCAAGTGGGTTCTGGAGGTAGTAAGGCAGGGACTGGCCCTCAGCTTCAAAAAATTTCCAAAGCTGAGAGACAGATCTTTTTCACCTGCAAACATCTCCAAAACCATTGCCATAGAGGCAGAGGTTTCATCTCTACTGGCCTTAAAGGCCATAGAGAAAGTTCCTACAATACACAGGGGCAAAGGTCTGTACTCCAGGTACTTCCTTACCCCGAAAAAAACAGGGGAGTGGCGGCCCATTCTAGACTTACGATACCTAAACAAACATCTTTTAAAACCAAAGTTCAACATGGTGACTCGGAATAATTCTTCCCTCTCTAAGACCAGGGGTCTGGCTAGCCTCCCTGGTCCTAAAGGATGCCTACTTTCACATTCCCATCAGGTGCTCCCACAGAAAGTACCTCAGGTTTGAACTGCCTTCAGGCCATTACTGGCTCAAAGCAATGCCCTTCGGACCTAACATCAGCTCCAAGGGTGTTCACAAAATGCCTAGCAGTAGTAGTGGCATTCCTAAGGAGGAAAAAATATCTCCATATTCCCATACCTGGATGACTGGCTCATAGTGGGTCAGTCTCCAGACCAAGTCAAGTCAGATTTAAGAGTGATCGAGCAAGTGCTCACTTCTCTAGGTTTCCTTCTCAATCTTCCCAAGTCAGTTCTTGAACCAGTGCAACTGTTGACTTTCATAGGGGTAGAACTGGACACTGTCAAGGCAAGAGCATTTCTCCCCTTGGTAAGGGTAAAGGCCATCATGGAGCTGGCTTCTTCCTTCCACCTTCTGGTTTCTCGGCCAGCAAGGCACTTTCTTCAGCGTCTGGGTCACATGACAGCTTCCATTGCTGTGGTCCAGGGGGCCAGATTTCAGATGAGGGACATAAAGTTTCCTCTGAGGGCCTTTTGGTCTCAGAAAAAAGATCCTCTAACCAAACTTGTTCCAGGAACTCAGACCCTGATCCAGGCCCTTCCATGGTGGCAGGATCAGAACAATCTCAGGCATGGAGTCCCATTCATCACTCAGTCTCATTCTGTGGTTTTAACCACAGATGCTTCTCTCCTGGGGTGGGGAGCCCATCTGGGGACTCTCATAGTCCAGGGAGTGTGGTCCACTCAGGAGTCTCTTCTCCACATCAATCTTCTAGAGCTCAGGGCATTTTTTCTGGCTCTGCAAGTCTTTTCATAGTCAGTACAGAACAAGGTTGTTCGGGTCAGGACAGACAACACCACCACCATGTGGTATATCGACAAGCAGGGAGGCACTCAGTCTATGGCCTTGTGCACGGAAGCCATGAAATTATGGTCCCTGCTTTATTCTCTACAGGCCTCTCTGGTAGCAGTCCACCTCCCAGGAAAGGACAACGTGCTAGTACATGCATTGAGCAGGATTTCCCTGGGCCATCACAAATGGTCCCTGGATCCCCTAGTGTTAAAAGTGTTTTTTTCAAGATGGGGCACTCCAGCGATAGATCACTTTGCAGCCCCAGACAATCACCAACTTCCTCTCTTCTGTTGCAGACCCCCAGTCTTGGGCTCAGTCCCTCTAGATGCTCTGATTCTGAATTGTGAAGGGAAATTTCTGTATGCCTTCCCTCCTTTTCCTCTACTGTTCAAGGTCCTGGTCAAGATAAGGTCACAATCTTGCAAAGTGACCCTGATTGCTCCAGATTGGGCCAGGCAGCCTTGGTATCCCCTGTTGCTATTCCTAGCAGTCTATCTTCCCCTTTCAAACAACATGAAGTCTTGCTGTATTTTGACTATTGCAGTTAGGTCCTGCCTTTCAACTGCCCCGGAGAACAAAGAGTTAACTTTCCATGACCAGCATGGAACGTTCAACGCGAGCTCGGTTGAAGCACCTGTCTACTGTTGTTTAAACTCCAACCGTCAGATTCTTTACTCTGCCTCACTGAACAGTCGCTCTGGAGATTTCTCCTTTGCTTGCTTCAAAAAAGTCGGTTAACGTGTCGTTTTTCGCTCGGTTTCTACCGAATTTCTGCTACCGAATCTGTCTGTTTAAGTCTCTGTCTGTGGTACCGTGAGTATTAGATAGGTTTTACATTTAGTTTCTGTGTGGAACTTGTAAATTTGGGATCGGTTCAGTTTGAACCAAACAGATTGGTCTTAAAAAGTTTTGAATTTATTAGTGTGTAGTAACCGGTCAGTATCGGTTCTAAAAAAAAACGGATTTAATTACGTTTTTTTCCAAGACCCGTAACACGGTCAGGAACCGATAGGGGTGTCTTGCCTGGTGGATTGCCAAAAAAAGGGTAAGTTTTGGATAGGATTGGCTATGTCTGAGAAAACCAAGAAAAAAACCGGGCCCACTGGGTTTCAGCACTGCAGTGTGTGGGGGGGAAGCCTTTGCCAAGGCTGATCCCCACACCACCTGTGTTTATTGTCTGGGGTTTGACCACCTCGATTCAGACTGCCAAATTTGTAAAGTTTTCCCAAAGCTACCCTGGATAAGAGAGTAGGCAGACTGAGGGAAAGGGAGGCCGAGAAGTCCGCTGACCTGGATGACCAGCCCGGTTCAGTTCCGACCGAACCAGAAGGAGTGCCCTCTGACCAGGGCGAAACTTCTTCGGTCAAAAGGAGAGCCGATTCTGAGGAGTCCGTTCTGGTTAAAAGAGAAGAGAAGAGAAAAATCATGCGGTTCGGGTCCACAAATTCTTCCTCTGACCACTGATGAAATAGCCAAAGCGATAAGGATAGTTCAGTCGCTAACTTCAGTTCCGGACGAACCAGCACCATCTGGCAGGGGCTCGGTTTAGTCAGTTCCCCCGGTTCTGGATTATACTTTAGAAGAATTTTATGAACCAGAGGAGGAGGAGGAGGAGGGAGAGGAGGAGGATAATGATGATGATGGTGATTATGAAAGTCTGGATGTGCCTATTGACCCGGACATCTCCCCAGACAGACCTTCAGGTGTTTCTCCTCCTAGGCTTTCTGAGTCCCCTTCCCACTTTATATTTTACAAGAAAGTGGCTGAAACCCTCCGGCTTCCAATGGAAGAAGCAGTAGAGGATCAGGAGGAGCCTGATTTTGTTGAAATGATGGACATCCCAGAGTCCAGGAGACTGTCTATTCCCCTCCATAAATCTTTTGGGAAACAGACATTAAAATTCTAAAGACTCCTAACTCCATACCTCCTGTGGACAGACGAATGGACAAGAAGTATACCCTTTCAGGCTCGGACACGGAGTTCCTTTCTCAGCAATGCAGCCATGTTGGAGTAGTGCAGGCTGCTGCCTGTGATAAGGCAAATATTCCCTTCACATCACACCCCCCAGATAAGGACTCCAGGAGGATTGATGCTATGGCAAAGAAGCAGTACATGGCAACATCTTTGGGACTCAGGCAGGCTAACTATATGGCCTACACAGCTAGATACCAGATGTCCAGGTGAGACACTGTGCTGGCTCTGGCTAAACAGGCCCCTGACCAGCTTGCCAAGGAGCTGGAGCAGGTGGCTGCGGATTGGATTGAGGCATCCAAGGTACAATTTCATGCTGCTGTGGACTCCAATGATGTTTCATCTAGAGTCATGGCTACATCTGTGGCCCTTCGGAGGATGGCTTGGCTCAGATGTACTAGCCTATCACAGGATACCCAGGCTAAGGCCATGGATTTCTCTGTCATTGGTAATTCTCTGTTTGGGGAGCAGACAGAGAATTACATGAAAAAGATGGACCAGTACAGGACCACCTACAGGAGTGCTCAGGCCAAAGAAAGGCAAGCCACTCCTCAGAGACAGCATTCCAGGGGCAGGGGCAGGCCCTTTCAAAGGCCTTTTTACCAAGCCCAGGCCTCCTCTTCTTCTTATGCTCAGATGGGGTTCTTCAGAGGGAGAGGCAGACGGGGAATGAGCAGGCCTGCTTCCACCTCTCAGCCTAAAGCCCTTGCCAAGCAGACACCCTGATGGGTCTGCCCAGGTCGATTCTCCAATACCTGTAGGGGGCAGGCTGGCTTACTTTGTCCAGGACTGGAAGTCTCTGACATCAGACAAGTGGGTCATGGAAGTAGTAAGCCAGGGACTGGTTCTCAGCTTCAAAAAATTTCCCAAGATGAGAACCAGATCTTTTCCACCTGCAAATCCATCAGAGATCCTTGCCCTAGAGGCAAAGGTTTCTTACCCTCTTGGCTCTCAGAGCAATAGAAAGGGTTCCTACCCTATACAAGGGCAAAGGATTGTACTCCAGGTACTTCCTAACCCCCCAAAAAACAGGAGAATGGCGGCCCATCCTGGATCTAAGATATCTGAACAAGCACCTTTTAAAACCAAAGATCAAAATGGTGACTCTGGGAATAATTCTGCCCCCTCTAAGGCCAGGGAACTGGCTAGCCTCCCTGGACCTCAAAGATGCCTATTTTCACATTCCCATCAGGTGCTCCCACAGAAAGTACCTCAGGTTGAGTTGCCCTCAGGCCACTATCAATTCAAAGCAATGCCTTTGGCTAACATCAGCCCCAAGGGTGTTCACAAAGTGCCTGGCAGTAGTGGTTGCTTTCCAAGAGAAGAAAGATCTCCATCTTTCCATACTTGGACGACTGCTCAAGTGGGTCAGTCTCCAGACCAAGTCAAGTCACATCTGCAAATAATTCAGCAAGTGCTCACTTCCTTAGGATTCCTCCTCAACCTTCCAAAGTCAGTTCTCGAGCCAGTACAGCTCCTCACCTTTATAGGGGCAGAGCCTGGATACAATAGGGCAGAGCCTTCCTTCCCTGGACAGGGCAAGGACCCTTATGGAACTGGCCTCTTCATTCACCCTTCAGGTGTCTCGACCAGCAAGGCATTTCCTGCAGCTCCTGGGCCACATGGCAGCCTCTACAGCAGTGGTCCAGGGAGCAAGATTTCAGATGAGGGACATTCAGTTCCACTTAAGACCCTTCTGGTCCCAAAGAAAGGATTCCCTTACCAAACTAGTCCCAGTGACTCGAACCCTGATCCAGGCTTTGCAATGGTGGCAGGATTAGGACAATTTGAGACAAGGAGTTCCTTTTGTCACTCAGTCTCATTCAGTGATACTCACCACAGATGCCTCCCTGCTGGGCTGGGGAGCCCACCTGGGGGATCTTACCACCCAAGGGCTGTGGTCACCTCAAGAATCTCTGCTTCACAACAGTCTCTTGGAACTCAGAGCAGTGTTTCTGGCACTGCAAGCCTTTTCCAAATCTGTACAAAACAAGGTGGTCCAGATCAGAACAGACAATACCACCACAATGTGGTATATCAAAAAGCAAGGAGGCACTCGGTCTATGGCCTTGTGTACAGAACCAATGAAGTTATGGTCCCTAGCCTATTCCCTGCAAACTTCTCTGACAGCAGTTCACCTCCCAGGGAAGGACAATGTCCTAGCAGATGCTCTCAGCAGGATATCCCAGGGCCATCACGAATGGACCCTAGATCCCCTAGTTTTAAAAGTGATTTTCTCGAGATGGGGCACTCCACAGATAGATCTTTTTGCAGCCCCAGACAATCACCAACTTCCTGTCTTTTGTTGCAGACCCCCAGTCTTGGGCTTAGTCCCCCCTGGATGCTCTGATTCTGAATTGGGAAGGGAAATTTCTCTATGCTTTTAACCCCTTCCCTCTCCTGTTCAAAGTGTTAGTCAAGATCAGGTCTCAACCATACAAAGTGATTCTGATTGCTCCAGACTGGGCCAGACAGCCCTGGTACCCACTGTTGCTGTCCTTAGCAGTCCACCTTCCCCTGTCTCTTCCCAGGAATTACAACCTGTTGACATCCTCTCGGGGAGGATTTGGTATCCGAACCTCAAATCTCTCAATCTCAAGGCCTGGCTCTTGAAGAGTAAGAGTTTGCTGATCTGCACCTTTCTCAAGGGGTTCTGGATATCCTTAAGGCTTCTCAAAAGCCTTCCACCAGAAAGACTTACAACTCCAAATGGAAACGGTTCACTATTTGGTGCTCTAATAAGCATATTTCTCCAGAATCTGCTGGGTTGCCTACAGTCCTGGACTATATGGTTCATCTTAATGGCTTAGTACTTAGGCCAGCTACACTTACTGTAAAGTGCATCTGGCAGCTGTTTCTGCCTTCTTGTCAGTAGGCAAGCCCTCTCCTCTGTCAGCCCATCCTGTGTTTTGTAAGTTCTTCAAGGGATTGCTGCACACCAGTCCCCCCTTTAGGGACTCTGCTCCTGCTTGGGACCTTAATGTTTGCATTGCTCAGCTTATGCAACCACCCTTTGAGCCTTTGTCTCCTGCAGAGCTTAAGTACTTGACTTGGAAAACTGTGTTTTTGGTAGCCATTACCTCTGCCAGGCGTATCAGTGAAGTGCAAGCACTGTCATTGGGGCCTGATTTCATCTCTTTCCATAGAGATAAAGTGGTCCTAAGAACTAACAGGAAGCCTTTGCCTAAGGTGGTTTCAGATTTCCACCTTAATCAGTCTATGTGTCTCCCTGTTTTCTTCACTGACTATGCCTCCTCTGGAGAGAGGAGGCTGCACAGCTTGGATGTTAAAAGGGCCCTCAGCTACTACATAGAGCGCACCAAGGGTCACAGATTTGAGTCCCTCCAGCTGTTCCTCACATATAGAGAGGTCGGTAAGGGCAAACCTGCTACTAAGAGATCTATTGCCAGGTGGATTGTCTCTTGTATACAATTCTGCTGTGAAAAGCTGGGTAGAACCCCACCATCTGGCCTGAGGGCTCACTCTACTAGAGGTACAGCTGCTTCCCTGGCTGCTGCCAGGGATATTCCTATCTTAAAAATTTGTCAAGCAGCCACCTAGAAAACAGTCCATACATTCACCAAGCATTACTCTCTGGATATCCAGGCTAGGAGTGATGCTCAGTTTGGCACAGCAGTACTTCAGAGCCTATTGCCAAAGTAGGTCCTGTCCCTCTCCTCCATGGAGGTACTGCTTGGTAGTCTGCAATAATCAGAATACAGCAAGACTTCATGTTGTTTGAAGAAAAAATTACTCACCTTAGTAATGTTGTTTCTTGTAATGGAGTCTTTCTGTATTCTGACCTCCCCCCCTGCCTCCCCTCTCAGAACCTGGTTTTTGGGATGTGGGTGGGCAGGAGCAGTGTCGGCATCAGAGAGGTGCCCCTTTTTCACCCTCCTTTACTTTGGGTGTGTGTTGTGTTTTGTTTTTGGGTTTCCTGACTTGAGTCTTTGCTTTGAAACCAAAAAAAACCTTTTTTAATAAATTTATTTGCCAGTTGGCTAGTGTGAGTTTTACAGTTTCCACACAGAACTTCTAGTGAGTATTGCTCGTAAAGATCTGATGGTTGGACTTTAAACAACAGCAGACAGGGTCTTCAACCGAGCTCGCGCTGAACGTTCCATGCTGGCCATGGAAAGTTAACTCTTTGTTCTCCAGGGCAGTTGAAAGGCAGGACCTAACTGCAATAGTCAGAATACAGCGAGACTCCATTAGAAGAAACAACATTACTAAGGTGGGCAATTTTTTCATCTCTTCCCATGAATCACGATCTTTTAACCTCCTTTCAGGGGAGGATCTGGTATCCCAACCTTCGGTCTCTCAATCTCAAGGCATGGCTCTTGGAGAGTTAGAGTATGCAAATTTGCATCTGTCTGACATTCTCAAAGCCTCTCGAAAACCTGCCACCAGAAAAAACTTATAACTCCAAATGGAAAAGATTCAGTATTTGGTATTCCAAGAAACATGTCTTCAGATTCTGCTGACTTGTCGTCTACAGTTCTGGATTACATGGTTCATCTTAATGGCCTAGGCCTCAGACCAGCTGCCCTCAAAGTACATTTGTCAGCTGTTTCTGCTTTTCTGTCAGTGGGAAAGCCCTCCTTACTGGCATCTCATCCTGTTTTCTATAAACTTTTCAAGGGATTGCTTCACTCCAATCCCCCCCTTTAGGGATCCTACTCCTTCTTGGGACCTTAATGTTTGCATTGCACAGCTTATGCAATCCCCTTTTGAGCCTTTGTCTTCAGCAGAGCTAAGTACTTGACTTGGAAAACTGTGTTCCTGGTAGCTATTACCTCTGCCAGACGTATCAGTGAATTACAAGCTCTGTCAGTGGAGTTTGATTTTATCTCATTCCATCGAGATAAAGTGGTCCTTAGAACCAATAGGAGGTTCTTACCTAAGTGGTTTCAGATTTTTATTTGAACCAATCCATGTCTCTCCCTGTGTTCTTCACTGATTATTCTTCTTCAGGAGAGAGAAGATTACACAGTTTGGATGTTAAAAGGGCCCTTAGCTACTACATTGAGCGTACTAAGGCACACAGGTTTGACTCCCTCCAGTTGTTCCTCACTTATGGGGAAGTGGGTAAGGGCAAACATGCCAGTAAGAGAACTGTTGCCAGGTGGATTGTCTCTTGTATACAATTCTGCTATGAAAAGCTAGGCAAAATACCACCCTCAGGCCTGAGGGCTCATTCAACTAGAGGTACAGCTGCTTCCCTGGCTGCTGCCAGGGATATTCCTTTACTAGAGATATGCAAAGCAGACACTAGAAAACAGTCCATACCTTCACCAAGCATTACTCTCTGGATATCCAGGCTAGGAGTGATGCTTGGTTTGGTACAGCAGTACTGCAAAGCCTATTCCCAAAATAGGTTTGAATCCCTCCTCCATGGAGCTACTGCTTGGTAGTCTGCAATAAGTCAGAATACAGCAAGACTTCATGTTGTTTGAAGAAAAAATTACTCACCTTGGTAATTGTGTTACTTCTAATGGAGTCTTGTTGTATTCTGACCTCCCTCCCTACGTCCTCTCTCAGAACCTGTTGTTTTGGGAAGTGGGCTGGCAGGTGCAGTGTTGCACCCTAGGGGTGCATTTGGGCACTCCCCCTTTTTAGAGAGGGGGAGTAATAGTCATAAGTTGTTCACTACCTGGTTTTTGATTTTAGATTTCTCGACTTGAGTCTTTTGGGGGATCCAAAATATTTGGTTGCCATTTGGCTAGTAAAATATTTACAATTTCCACATAGTGGGTTTAGTTAGTATTAGCGCATAAGAATCTGACGGTTACACTTCAAAGTGCAGCACACAGAGGTTTGAACCGAGCTCGAGCTCAACGTTCTATGCCCTGCATAGAATTTAACTCTTTCCTCTCTGGAGCAGTTCAAGTGCTGGGGCTAACGCAATAAGTCAGAATACAGCAAGACTCCATTAGAAGAAACACAATTACTAAGGTGAGTAATTTTTTTCTTCCTAGACAGTCTGTGATGTCAGTTTCCTACCTCCAGCCCCTGTGTAACAGCTTTAAGTAATGATCACCCTCAATAAGAAGGTGTGTATTGTGAGGATCCAGGCTATCATGACCAACTGGTGTCTTGCTGTGTTTTTCCATGATGTGTGTATGTGTGCGTGTATATAACTGCATGATAATATCTCATGTCTATAAGCATGTGGGAGGCAGTGGCTGCACTCTCTCTGGGGAAAAACACAACTGTCCACGCCAGCCCTTGGTGGCGTGAACCAACTTTTGATGACACCAGACAGTCCTTGCTGCACTCACCAGCTCTTATTGTACTAGTCCACTACTTCAGTGGCAGTAGTTCAGAGTAGTCAGCTGGCAGCTGCCTGTGATTTAACAATACTGCTTTGGTCTTCAACTAGTTGGAATATAATTTGCAAATTACAAAGATTGTTTGCCAGATAAGAATGAAGAGATGTGGTATGCCCTAAGATGCTTGGCATCCATCTTAAGTTTTTTTTTTTTTTTTCCTCCTTACAGAAATTCAACATTTTTTATCCGAGGAGGAGTGCAAGCTGATCATCCACTTGGCCAAGCTGACAGGGCTCCAGGACAGCCAGCTCATGCCCCACGACAGCTATGAGGCAATCATGGATGAGCTTGACATTAGCAAAGAGGAGATCTTCAACCTGCTGGATCATAACCAGGACGGGCAGCTTCAGATGAAGGAGGTACTGTGCACTAGGCCGCCAAGCAGCTCTACTTGTCCCCACCCCACCTAGACTGCCCTCCTAAAGATCATGGGGTAAACATTTGAAAAAGTCCATCCCTGGCCTGCTGATGCCTGTGGTAGTGCACTGTTCTATTATGTGGGGGGACCCAGGTTCATATCCCAAGCCTAACTTCTGTGCCTCAGGCTGGATGAGGCTAAGACTCCAGTGGGTGGGCATCGCTCACCATGCTATATGAATGCCTCCTTTGGAAGGGGGGGAGACAGCATGGACTTCACAGGTGAGCACATAATGTCAGCACCCCCCCCCCCCGTAGGCAGGCATGAGATACGATTGTGCCAAGAATAGGAAATAGTGAGAGCCTACACTCGGAAGAACATTAGCAGTACCAGTATGGATGACACCCAGTCTCTTCCTACCACGTTCCAGTGACCTAACAACATCTCTGTAGACTCCCAGTCCCCACATTGTGTAGTACGGCCCACTGTAAGAGTGAAGTCTTGGGGGCAGTCGGGGAGGTGGCTGAAGGAGGACTAGAGGGCTGCTTGGAGGTTTAAAAAATTGAAAACAATTGGAACTATAGTGATTTAACAGAATACCCATATTAGTAGGTTGAGGGCAATGTTTTAAAGGTTTAACATTTGATCTTTGAGGGGCTTCTACAGCACTGAGACAGATTACTAAAAAGACAATGGTTGGCACAGTGGTAGCGCTACTGATAGTGAAGACGGCAACCCAAGTTCATGAGCAAGCTTTGCTTATTGTGGACTGGCTGGAGGAGGGAGGATTAAGCAACCAGGAGACTGCTGTCCTCCTTTATCAAGGAGCGAGAGTGTGCTATGCACCACACCTGCCAGCTGGCTGAAGGTAGGTGTTAGTGCAGCAGGAGACACAGTTAGAGATGGGATGTTGCCGGATGTAAGTTGTAGGATTGGTGAATTGTTTGGTACTTAACTCAAGTAAAACTAAAATTATGTTATTTGCCAACAAAGTTATTGAGAGTGTTAATCTTCCTCAGTTTCATACATTGGATGGTAAGGCCATTGAATTTGTGAACAATTTTAAATATTTGGGGATAATGTTTGATCCAAAATTGTCCTTTGAAGCCCACTTGAATAATCTAAGGAAAATACTCCATCAGCGGTTAGGTTTACTGTACAGGGTTAAGCATTTTTTGACAAAAGAGTCCAGGTTTCTTCTCTCTCATAGTTTCCCATTGAGTGTTATGGATTACGGTATTATTGTTTATTCATCCTTCTCTGGTACACTTTTAGATAAGCTTAAGGTGCTATATAATTCAATTTTATGCATTATGCTTGATGTCCCTTATAGAACCCACCATTGTTTTTTGTTTAAGAGTTCTAATTGTTTGTCTTTAGAAAATAGAATTTCATATAAATTAGGCATTCTGCTGTATAAGGTTATGCATGGTCTTCTATCTCCTACAGTTATGTCCTTATTTTCAAGGTTCTCGAACCTTTATGGAACTAGGTCTTAATCTAAATTTACTTTTGAACTTCCTCTGTTCAAACAACATGAAGTCTTGCTGTATTCTGACAATCTGCAGTTAGCTCCAGCCTTTAAACTGCCCCGGAGAGTAGAGGGTTAATTTTCTATGCAGTGCATAGAACGTTGAGCTCGAGCTCGGTTGAGGTCTCTGTCTGCAGCACTTTGAAACCCAACCGTCAGATTCTTTACTCCGCCTCACTGAACAGTCGCTCCGGAGATTTCTCCTTTTGCTCGGTTCAAAGTCGGTTAAAGTTGTCGGTTTTATTCCAAATTTATTTCCGCATTGTTGGTTCAGGCTCTGTCTGCAGTACCATGAGTACTTAGATAGTTTCTCTGTTATTGTGGAAATTGTAAACTTGTATTTCGATCGGTTTGGCTGAACTGATCCTTTATATTGAATTCTTGTGTTCTTCTTTCTTTAGTGTGTGGTTACCGGTCCTTATCGGTTTAAAAAAAAAACGTGTTTCAACTGTTTTTTCCAATACCCATAACACGGTTAGAAACCGATAAGGGAGTCTTGCGTGGCGGTTGCCGAAAAAAGGGTAAGTTTGGTTAGGTTGGCCATGTCTGAGAAACCCAAGAAAAAAAACGGGCCCACTGGGTTTCAACACTGCAGTGAGTGTGGGGAGGTCTTTGCTAAGGCCAATCTCCACACCACCTGTGTTTATTGTCTGGGGTTTGACCACCTCGATACAGACTGCCAAATATGCAAAAACTTTCCTAAGTCTACCCTGGAAAAAAAGATTAGGTAGACTTAGGGAAAAGGAAGCCGAGAAGTCCGCTGACCCGGATGGCCAGCCTGGTTCGGTTCCGACCGAACCAGAAGGAGTGCCCTCTGACCAGGGCGATACTTCTTCGGTCAAGAGGAGAGCCGATCCTGAGGGATCGGTTCCTACAAAAAGAAAAAGAAAAGACAAATCGACTGGTTTGGATCCAGAGGTTCATGTTCCGACCGCCGAGGTAATAGCCTGAGCGATTTGGATTGTTGAATCGCTCCGTCCGGTTCCGACCGATCTGGTGCCTTTTGGCAGGAGTTTGGTTCAGTCGGTTCCCCCGGTTCAAGATTATACCCCTGAAGACTTTTATGAACTGGAGTTTGAGGAGGAGGGGGATTTTGAAGATGATGGTGATGATGGTGAAAGTCTGGATGTGCCTGTGGAACCGGACATCTCCCCAGACAGACTTTCTGGTGTTTCCCCTCCTAGGCTCTCTGAGTCCCCTTCCCACTTTCTGTTTTACAGAAAAGTGGCTGAAACTCTCCAGCTTCCTATGGAGGAGGCTGTGGAGGATCAGGAGGAGCCTGATTTTGTTGAAATGATGGACATCCCAGAGTCCAGGAGACTGTCTATTCACCTTCATAAGTCCTTTGGGAAGCAGACACAAAAAATCCTAAAGTCTCCTAATTCTGTACCTCCTGTTGACAGAAGGATCGACAAGAGGTACACCTTATCAGGCTCAGATACAGAGTTTTTATACCAGCAATGCAGCCATGTTGGGGTAGTGCAGGCTGCTGCCTGTGACAAGGCAAATATTCCCTTGGCTTCACACCCCAGACAAAGACTCCAGGAAGATGGATGCCATGGCTAAGAAACAGTACATGGCATCCTCCTTGGGACTCAGGCAGGCTAACTATATGGCCTATACAGCCAGGTACCAGAAGTCCAGGTGGGACACTGTACTGGCACTGGCTAAACAAGCCCCCCCCAGCTGGCCAAGAAGCTGGAGGAGGTGGCTGCTGATGGGATTGAGGCATCAAAGGTACAATTTCATGCTGCTGTGGACTCCAGTGATGTGTCATCAAGAGTCATGGCTACATCTGTGGCTCTTTGGAGGATGGCTTGGCTCAGATGTACTAGCCTGTCACAGGATACCCAGACTAAGGCCATGGATTTCCCTGTGGTGGGTAATTCGCTGTTTGGGGAGCAGACAGAGAATTACATGAAGAAAATGGATGAGTACAGGACCACTTATAGGAGTGCTCAGGCCAAGGAGAGGCAGGCAACTCCTCAAAGGCAGCAATCTAGGGGCAGGGGCAGGCCTTTTCATAGGCCTTTCTACCAAGCACAGGCCTCTTCTCTCTTTTCCCAGAGGGGGTTCTTCAGAGGGAGAGGCAGAAGGGGGATGAGCAGGGCTGCATCCACTCCTCAGCCTAAGACCCCTGCCAAGCAGACACCCTGGTGGGTCTGCCCGGGTCGACTCTCCTATCCCTGTGGGGGGAGGCCAGGGTCGGACTGGCCCACCTGGATACCTGGAAATTTCCAGGTGGGCCCCCTCTGTTGGGTTCCTGGCCACTTTCTAAACTCTGAGAATTTTTGGTTGTATCTTCTATTTTTTAATTAAATAAGCCCTGTAAGTAAATTCATAATGCAAACACAGAGCTGGTCTATCATATTGAAGTGGAATAGTTATACAAGTGTGACACCCTGGGCCCTCCCTTATTGATTTTCCAGGTGGGCCCTTGTGTCAACTTTCCAGGTGGGCCCTCTGTAGCCCAGTCTGACCCTGGGGGAGGCTGGCTTACTTCGTCCAGGACTGGATGTCTGTTACTTCAGACAGGTGGGTCCTGGAAGTAGTAAGCCAGGGACTGGTTCTCAGCTTCAAAAAATTTCTGAAGATGAGAGCCAGATCTTTTCCACCTGCAGATCTCTCCAAAACCCTTGCCCTAGAGGCAGAGGTTTCATCTCTTCTGGTCTAAAGAGCCATAGAGAGAGATTCTGCCCTACACCGGGGCAAAGGTCTGTACTCCAGGTACTTTCTTACCCCCAAAAAGACAGGGGAGTGGTGACCCATCCTAGATCTAAGATACAGTACCTGAACAAACATCTTTTAAAACCAAGGTTCAAGATGGTGACTCTGGGAATAATTCTTCTCTCTCTTAAGGCCAGGGGACTGGCTAGCCTCCCTGGACCTCAAAGATGCCTACTTTCACATCCCTATTAGGTGCTCCCACAGAAAGTACCTCAGGTTCAAGTTGCCCTCAGGCCATTATCAGTTCAAAGCAATGCCCTCTAGTCTAACATCAGCTCCAAGGGTTTTCACAAAGTGCCTGGCAGTAGTAGTTGCCTTTTTAAGAAGGCAAAAGATTTCCATTTTTCCATATCTGGATGACTGGCTCCTAGTGGGTCAGTCTCCAGACCAAGTCAAGTCAGACCTGCAAGTGATCCAGCAAGTGCTCACTTCCCTGGGATTTCTTCTCAACCTCCCCAAGTCAGTTCTCAAACCAGTGCAGCTTCTTACCTTTATAGGGGCAGAGCTAGATACTGTCAAAGCAAGAGCCTTTCTTCCCCTGGAAAGGGCAAGAGTTCTTATAGAACTGGCTTCTTCCTTCAGCCTTCAGGTGTCCCAACCAGCAAGGCATTTCCTGCAGCTCTTGGGCCACATGGCAGCTTCTACAGCAGTGGTCCAAGGGGCAAGATTCCAGATGAGGGATATTCAGTTCCATCTGAGGGCCTTTTGATCCCAAAGGAAGGATCCTCTTACCAAACTGATTCTAGTGACTCGGACACTGATCCAAGCTCTTCAATGGTGGCAGGATCAGGACAATTTAAGGCAAGGGGTCCCATTTGTTACTCAGTCTCATTCGGTGGTCCTTACCACGGGTGCTTCCCTTTTAGGGTGGGGAGCCCATCTGGGGGCTCTCACAGCCCAGGGACTGTGGTCCCCTCAGAAATCCCTTCTTCATATCAATCTCCTGGAACTCAGGGCAGTTTTTCTGGCCCTGCAAGCTTTCTCTCAGTCAGTGCAGAACAAGGTGGTTCAGGTCAGAACAAACACCACCACCACCACCACCATGTGGTACATCAACAAGCAGGGGAGGCACTCGGTCCACTGCCTTGTGCACGGAAGCCATGAAATTGTGGTCCCTGGCTTATTCTCTGCAGACCTCTCTGATAGCATTCCACCTTCCAGGGAAGGACAATGTGCTAGCAGATGCACTGAGCAGGATCTCCCAGGGACATCACAAATGGTCCCTGGACCCTCTGGTGTTAAAAGTGATTTTCTCAAGGTGGGGCACTCCAGAGATAGATCTCTGTGCAGCCCCAGACAATCACCAACTGTTTTGTTGCAGACCCCTAGTCTTGGGCTCAGTCCCTCTGGATGCTCTGATGTTGAACTGGGAAGGGAAATTTCTCTATGCCTTCCCTCCCTTTCCTCTACTGTTCAAGGTTCTGGTCAAAGTGAGGTCACAACCCTGCAAAGTGATTCGATTGCTCCAGATTGGGCCAGGCAGCCCTGGTATCCCCTCTTACTGTCCCTAGCAGTCCATCTTCCCCCTGTCTGTTCCCAGGAATTACAACCTGTTAACCTCCTCTCAGGGGAGGATTTGGTGCCCCAATCTTTGGTCCCTCAATCTCAAGGCATGGCTCTTGAAGAGCTAGAGTATGCAGATTTGCATCTGTCCCAAGGGGTTCTGGATATTCTCAAAGCCTCCCGAAAGTCTGCCACCAGAAAGACTTATGACTCCAAATGGAAAAGATTCAGCATTTGGTGTTCCAAGAAGCATATATCCCCAGACACTGCCGATTTGCCTTCAGTTCTGGATTATATGGTCCATCTTAATGGTCTAGGTCTCAGACCAGTTACTCTCAAGGTGCACTTATCAGCTGTTTCTGCTTTTCTGTCAGTGGGAAAGCTTTCCTCTCTGTCATCTCACCCTATATTCTGTACGTTTTTCAAGGGATTGCTTCATACCAATCTTCCCGTTAGGGATCCTGCCCCTGCCTGGGACTTAAATGTTTGCATTGCTCAACTGATGCAACCCCCATTTGAGCCTATGTCCTCAGCAGAGCTTAAGTACTTGACTTGGAAAACTGTGTTTTTGGTAGCCATTACCTCTGCCAGACGTATCAGTGAATTGGAAGCCCTGTCAGTGGAACCTGATTTTATTTCCTTTCATGGAGATACAGTGGTCCTTAGAACCAATAAGAGGTTCTTGCCCAAAGTGGTTTCAGACTTCCATTTGATTCAGTCCATGTCTCTCCCTGTTTTCTTCACTGATCATTCTTCCTCAGGGGAAAGGAGGCTACACAGTTTAGATGTTAAAAGGCCCCTTAGCTACTACATAGAACGTACCAAGGGTCACAGGTTTGATTCCCTCCAGTTGTTTCTCACTTATGGGGAAGTGGGAAAGGGCAAACCTGCCACCAAGAGAACTACTGCCAGGTGTATCGTTTCTTGTATACAATTCTGCTATGAGAAACTCGGAAAAATTCCACCCTCAGGCCTGAGGGCTCATTCCACAAGAGGTACAGCTGCTTCCCTGGCTGCTGCCAGGGATATCCCTCTCTTAGAAATCTGTCAAGCAGCCACCTGGAAAACAGTCTATACCTTTACCAAGCATTATTCTCTGGATATCCAGGCTAGGAGTGATGCTCGGTTTGGCACAGCAGTACTTCAGAGCCTATTCCCAAAGTAGGTTCTCTCCCTCCTCCATGGAGGTACTGCTTGGTAGTCTGCAATAGTCAGAATACAGCAAGACTTCATGTTGTTTGAAGAAAAAATTACTCACCTTAGTAATTGTGGTTCTTCTAATGGAGTCTTGCTGTATTCTGACCTCCCTTCCTGCCTCCCCTCTCAGAACCTGTTTTTGGGAAGTGGGCTGGCAGGTGCAGTGTTGCACCCCAAGGGTGTCTTCAGCACACCCTCCTTTTTACTTGGGTGCTTATATTATAATCTTTATCTTGGATAGGTTTTTGGTTTTGGGTTTTCTGACTTGAGTCTTCCTTTGGGAATCCAAAATCTTTTGTTGCCAGTTGGCTAGTTAAAATTTTTTTACAATTTCCACATAGTCAGTGTTTGCTCATAAGAATCTGACGGTTGGGGTTCAAAGTGCTGCAGACAGAGACCTCAACCGAGCTCGAGCTCAACGTTCTATGCACTGCATAGAAAATTAACCCTCTGCTCTCCGGGGCAGTTCAAAGGCTGGAGCTAACTGCAGATTGTCAGAATACAGCCAGACTCCGTTAGAAGAAACAAATTACTAAGGTGAGTAATTTTTTCTTTTATACTGTTCTTGGAAAGAGATCTATATTGTATAGGGCCCCATTGTTTTTTAATTCAGTACCTGTTGATATTGTACAAAGTAAGACTTTATGGTCTTTTAAATTTAGACTAAAATACTGGTTGATGGATAATGATAATTGCACATGTTTTACTGAGTATGTGTAATGCTATTTATGGTTTTGTATTTTGTATTTCATATAATGTTTCATGTTTGTATGTATGGATCTGTATGTTTGTGTCATTTGTAACTTGTCACTGGTGAAAATGGGCAGTTTTGCTCATCTTGCTTACAAGTCTATAAAATAAAAATGAAATGAAATGTCAGCACAGCTGTGCACATATGTGCCTTGTAGATCTGTGCACAGCACACTCCAAGGAAACAAAACACTGGTGGAAAACCCTAACTGTGTCTGGATGAATACCGGTTCCCTACAGGTCTGACACAATTAACTAGACATCTATGAATCTGGATTGCACTCCTGAGGGTCTGGCCAGCCCCAGCGGCCCAGAAAGGAGATCAAGTCATACGAGGAGAATCAGTAACGAGTAAGCTCTGAAGAAGGTGGGTGATGGAAATCTGTGGGCTGAATGGACAGGGGCCAGTCGCTGCAAGGAGAAAATCCCTTTTTTTTTCATAGATATTTTCTCTCCACTGGGCGACTTCAGCAGGTAGTTCTACCCCTGCTCTTCTACCTATGTCTGTCCACCACTCCCTCCCGGTACTGCCGAGCCCCATGTCCCCCATAACAGGGCCGGAAAGTTGAGGGCCATCCTCTCCTCACTCAGGACTCATCATCCAGATTTGGGTTTCTGGTGATCCAGGAGTGGAGCGGGATGCCGGTCGGCAGGCAGGGCTTCACATAGCCTGTGGTTGCTTATCTTTTTCCGTTTTCTGTCCCTCCCCCTTGGCAGCTGTGAACGCACATGCATGCACCACGTAGCCATGCTCTTTACCTCCCTGACTCCAGTGCTGCCCCCCAACCTCCATCAGGAGGCAGCCAAGGAGCGGGACAACCTTCCCTCCCTCCCATGGAGAAAAGAGCAGTCCATTGGATGCTCAATCCTCTCCCTCCCTTACTGACTCCCAGCAACCTGTGCTCGACCCCGAGCCCGGGTCATCGGCATGGCACGAGGTGTGGCGTCCAGTGCCTCAAGATTATTGGTGGAAAAAATAAGGTAGTAGCTGGGGCTGCCGATGGCCCAGTGGTAGTGTGTCGCTATACCATGGAGGTGACCTGGGTGTGCAGTCAACGCTGCACATCAGATGGCAGGGGGCAGGATGAGCATCCACCTTGTATGCCCCCAGTCACTGGGGGGAAGGGGACTTCTCCCTTGTAGCCTAGGTAAGGGAGTCATGCTGACAGGAACCCTGGATCCCATTGGCCATCACCTGGCCCTGATAAATCCCTCGCCATTTGATGTTTAACAGAGAGGATCAGAGACCAGGGAATCAAGGATGAGCGGCCACAAGTTAGGGGGATTAGCTTGCCCTGCAGTGCACCTAAAGTCTGTCCTACAGGATCCACCCACATGGGAGGTGGATGGGAGTGTTGGGAATGTCTGTAGCTGGCCTTCACAGGATAATGAAGTCCACCTGCTCCAAATGTCTCCATCCCCAGTCCTGCCTGGGCTGAAGTAGGAATTGTCCTCTGGTTTCCAGTGAATGTCCTGTAGTGGCCCTGCATTGGAGGCTAGTCATGGTTGGAACTACAGGTTGGCTGGAGTTTGGAGGTCTAGCAAGCAGTAGGGTGATGGAGGGCTTCTATGGTGGGAGTCATGAATTTTAGGTGAAGGAAATGGGCCCTGTCCTGGACAAAAAAATATCAGTGATGAAAGGAATGTAAAAAAAAAAATATAATAATTTTTCAGCTATTTCACGGTACCTGGATTCTTGCTGCGAGCCTGGTTGTTGGAGTCTGAGACTTCCTGTGGAGGCAGCACGTTCAGACTAGGAGCTATTGGGGAACAGAGACACCCTGCTCCCACAGCACCTCCTGTGACAGCCGACTGTTCAGCATTGTTGTCATGGGTGGCCACAAACAGTCGTCTGAGGCCCTGTCTTTTTTAGGGCCATGGAAGGGGTATGTATGGAACTAGAAGGATGGGTGGAACTGAGAGAGCAAAGTGGAAAAATATGACTTGACATGTTGGATGATGGCTTTCAGCCCCCCTCACCTCACCAGCAGGCCTCTGTAGTTTGGGTCCTTCACCAGCCACAGGAAAACAAAATGACCCCTCCCATATCAAGATAAATCAAAGACATTAGGCTGTAGGTGTGTGGGTGGAGGGGGTTCCCAAATGAACACAGTGAGGCATTAGGGGCTAATGGGTGAAACAAAAAGATGATAGCTATAGCTGGTCTGATGGCATTGCAGTTAGTTTTGCTGCTGTGTGAGAGACCTGGGTTCAATCTTGATCTTGGGCATCTTCTCCTTAGGCAGAAAGAGCTCAAGGATGGTCATGGAGGGTGATCCACTTAGCTGCAGGGCATGAGTTCACCTGTTGCTTGAGCATTCACCCCCACGGCTAGCTAATAGGTGGCCGTGGTGTCATGATGCAGAAGCACCAGCATGAAAGCCATTTGAACAAGGTGTGTGCATGTGGTAAAATAGAATCCTTATAAGAGGGATATAGGAGTATATGGGGACACATGGCGTGGAGCTAGTAAAAACAGGACACGCTCTGCCTCATTTCACCCCACCCCATATCATGCATGTGTCCTCACCAGGGGGTTATGGGCAAGATGGCCCTAGTCAGCATTGCTGGCATGTGAGGAACCAGGGTCATCCACAGCAGCCTGCCATTTTTCACCTGTTCTTTCCCTCTCCTCTAGGACGATAGCTCAGTGTGTTCTAGGGGTGAATGCAATGAGCATGAGTAGGAGTGCTCAAATCCTCCCTCCCATTACTGGGTCCGCTTTGCTGTGCCACCTGTGAAACCAGAGGCAGTACGTTCAGACAGGGGTGGAGGGAGTGTTGGGGAACAGAGACTTCTCACCCCAGGAATTCTTTAGCATCTATTGACAGGTGCAGTATGCCAGCTGGATTCAGCTGCCCCGGAGAGGAGGAGTCAATGCAAATGAGGAAGGCATTGGCCAATCAGGATACAGTTAGAATAGAGGTCTGCCTGCAGTCAGTCTGAGAGACCTCAGAACTTTTTCTCCGCTGAATTGGCAACACTGCCCTGGAGCGCCTCTCTTCAGAGATTTTCCTGTGCCATTTTATTTCTTTTTGAGTGCTGCTTTATGGTATTTTGTATATTTTCTTCATTTTATCTACTTTTACTGAATCCGCGCTGGGTTCCGCGCAGTTGCTGGATTTTTGCGTATTTTCCTGTAGCGTTGTTTTTCTGAAGCCAGAATTTGCCCGTCACGTGATAAATTGCGTCATTTTATTTAATTTGTTAGTTTTAGTATTTTCGGTTGTTTTTAACACTTTTGCGGTAAAATCATTTTTTGTTTTTTTTGTGCACGTGCACATTTTTTCCGTTGCACACCAGCGTGAATTCTTGGAACCCTTTTTTCTCTATTTAAAATTCAAAATGATTAATATTTGAATGATAATCCCCTCTCTTTTGGGGTGAGACTCTTTTGTTTGCTGTGTAGTGGACTTTGTTAACAAGAAGTGTGGAGGTGGTTCTGTTTTTTCCTCTTTGTGAAAAAAAAAATCTTAAAGTTGATTTTGATTTGTTTAAGCTTTGGCCTAACTATTATTATCTGGGCTTTTAGTCTACCTCCCCCTCCTCTAAAAGTGCTGAGAAGGGTACCTCAAGTTAACACAAAATAAATTAAAGTCCCCTTGGGACTTCTATTATTACAAGTCTGGTTCTGTAGTAGTTGTTTCTCTGTCCAAGCCTTTAATTTGAAAATAGGCAGGGTGTCCTCTTCCCTGCACAAAGATAGAGATTAATCTCCTCTGACCCTCCCTCCTGAAGGACTTAGGGAGACATCAGGGGTTGATAAAATTATGCCCTCTGCAACTGAATTTCTGTGAGCTTGGCAATTATTCCAGACTTTATTTTTCTGGGCGTTTCTCGGCTCCTTTGGGTCCGAGTATTCCTCTCCTTGTTAATCCTTACACCCAAGGATATTGTTGTTATAATTATTATTAGTAATTTAGGAGAGGATTTTCCTTCATGAACTCCTCTCGGGGCCCACTAATTCCAGTTGTCACCCTGAGGTTGATTCAGGTTATGGTATAATGAGGCATATATATTCATTCATCTGGTGGACTTCCTGGACTTTCCCCCTCCAGGATGACACTGATAAAGAGGTGGAGGATGACGACTTTGTAGATCTGGTGGTTGCTCTCCTCCAAAGAAATTGACAACTTTCTGAAGACACCTACAGGTAGGTTCTGGAAACCCCTCCTTCTCTTTCGGGGTTGACAGAAGCATTCAGATGAATTACCAGCTCGGTAAGTGTTCTGCTGTTTTTATCTGTACACTTTCAGATTAAAGAGAGTTAGTGCAAACAGCGGCCTGCTTCTCAGCCTCATGCCACTGTCTGCTTTCCCTCCAGAGCTAGACTCTAGATAATCATATACCATATGTAAGAAATTTTACATAATGCCTTTAATTTTTGCAGCATACGCTATTATATATTAAGAGTGTGTTGATGTTTCCTGTCCTTGCCATAGTGTGGCATTTCTGGAGCACTATTCACAAGGAAGTTTTCTGGAATACCCAAGGGGCATTTAGTAGCACTATGCCCTCACAGTAAATCATAATGTTACAGCTTCCAGAGTCTTGGCGTAGGTCATTTCTCTCAGGCTTGCCTGTCTGAGAAGTTCCAGCCTTTTGGGTTATGCTTTGGTGCAAATTTTGGTTTGTCTTTATGGCAAACTATAGCTGACAGGCACATATGGACGAGTTTAACTCTCCTAGTACTAAGTTAAATATAAGCGTTCCTTCCCCAGAAGTGTCAATGGGGGGCTTCAGTAGGAATTATTCTCCTTTTAACCTTTTTCCCCTACGCCAACACATTAGGACATTTTCAAATGTGAAGTTTTCTAGGGGTTACGGCAGGAATGCTCTTTTCATTCCTGATAATCCCTTTTTTCTTCAGTTACTTTTCTTCTTAGTTCAAGTTTTTACCCTTTCTTTGGTTGGTGAAAAGAAAAAAAAAGAAAAATAATTAAAGGGAGATAGATATATGCAGATATTAACATTTAAATATATATACAGTATATCTATGCATGATAACTAAATAATTATCTAACGTTTACCTCCAAATGCTGCATTCTCTGTTGTTCTTCAGTAGCATGTCAGCAGTGGTAACTAGAGCACCAGAACCTCATGAGGGTCGAAGTTGTGAAAGGTTTCCCTCCTTCTTGGGAGTTGGACCATTTTTCTCAGGCTATTACCTGAATCTTAAAGGAAAATAGGGAACAGCAAATCATTATCGATTTCCACAACCTGGGGCCAGGATGCTTCCTTGACTCAGGTCCTTCTTTTGCAAACGTAGGGGAATTTTTCTTGTTTCCTTCGATACATTCTATATTCTCTGTTCCTTAGTACGGGTTTTTTTCTTAGGCAGTTTTATTCCATGCCTCCAGAGTGTTCTCAGATATGGAGTAAAAATCAGGCTGTTCTCCAGGTATCTGGGTAGTTTGGCGGTTCTCCCCTGAAGAAAGGGAATCTCTAGTTTCCCTTATCAGGGGCTTGGCTGACCTTAGCCAATTCTCCTTGACTTTGGTTTTCAAGCCCTAAGTCTGACATTTTGTTTCCTACAGTCTCGACGGTTCTTTGTACCTAGTAGAAAAAAGTTCCCTAACTATTTAAATCTTGGCAACTATTAGGGGGAAATGTTCATCTCTTGTCAGGGGAAGCTCTTTCCCTGCATGGGGTGCATAATTTTGTCATTAAAGTCCCGGGGCTAGGCCTCTAGGTTACATTCCAAATAAGAGAATTTTTCGTGAAGCTTGAACCCTGTTACAAGCTGGACTGGTGTAAGGAAACAATGAGCTTCACTCCTCTCCACTTCAAATCTTCGGTACAGAGGCTTCCTTCTGGTGGGTGCTTCCCTTCGGGGGGTTCCATCATTGGGTCTTGGGTTCTGAGAGAGTCCTTCTTTCATCAGTCCCTGGAATCTCAGAGCATCTCTTTCAGGCCTGCATTTTTTCATTCCAGAGGCCATTTAGTTCGATATCCCTGCCCTGTATCGCACTAATGAGCACTTGGGACACAGGGCTTCCAATCTCTCTGCAGTAGCTACGAGTTGTATCTCTAGCTGGCTTTTTTGAAGGTATCTTAGTCACTTATCCATCTGTCGGGCAAGGACAAAACTTTGGAAGGGCCATCACAAGTGGGCCCTTTGGCAGATCCTCTAAGCCGTAATAGTCAAGGCCACCGCAAGTGACCCCCCGGCACACAAGTCCTAACCACATCAGTAAGGGGGAAGGGCAGGCCCAGAACTCAATTTTTGCCTCCAGCCCTAACCTACAGTTTTTTTCCTTTCTTCCTGTTGCAGGCCCCAGCTCGGGGTTCCATCCAGCGGATTTTCTTATCTCAAGACTGGCCTGAAAAGTTTTCTCTCTCCTTATATCCCTTGTTTCCTAAGTACCTCTCTAGTTAAGGTATCAGCCACCATGATCCTGGTGGCTCTGGACAACCCTGGTACTTTCTGAAAAAAAAAAAAATGTTTCAGTTAAACAGCCTTCTGGCTGCTTTCGTTTCCACAAGCTACTTCCTTTCTTGCACAGGAGTAGTGTTTTTCTCAGCTCCCAGTCTTTTCTTCTCAAGGCCTGGTTCCTGAGAGGCTAGATCTCCTGGAGTCCCTGTATCCAAACAAGGCCTGGAACGTCTATTAAAAAAAAAAAAAGGTTTAGCATCACGAAAACCTCAGTTTTCCTACGGGAAGTGTTTTTTTCCCTTGGTACAAGGACAAGAGCTTAGAGTTTTTCAATCCTCTTTCCTCTCATGACTGGATTATTTAGTTCATATCAAGGCACTACTGTCTTGTTCTTTGAACTAGTTTGGTCTGGTGGCTTGTTTCCTTTAAAAATATAAAGGTTTTTAATTTTCTTCCAACAGTGGGACAGTAGGCCTCTTTTTTGGGAGTACATCTAGCGGTTACTCGGATTCTTTTTCCGTCAGGCAAGAGAAATCTGTCATTTCTCAGACCATTTCACTTCCAGACCCTTCTAGGGACCAGAGTTTTTTCCCATGGAACACAAACCTCTGTGCGTTCAAGTTCATGGGGTGTCCTTTTGAACCTGTGGAAATTATGTCCTGAAGCTAGTAACATCGAAGACAACTTTTCTGCTAGTCTTTCCTCTGTCAGGCATGTTTCAGAGTTTCAGGTTGTTCTCTTAGGCCTTATCTTCTCAGTGCCTTTAAGAACAATTTAGTCTTCTGGATGGATAGGAAATCCTTTTCCCAAGTGTTCTACCATTTCCACCTTCATCAGCCCTTTTTCTCTGCCTGTACTGCTCTCAGGCAAGTCCCGTCTAGGCTATCTCAAGCTGCTTGGATGGGGCATGAATTAGTCCTGTCGGTCTGCGTCAGCAGTCCTAGCAGTTCAGGTACTGTCATTATCATACCTTCCTTTCCTGCATTTTTGCAGAAAAGGAGAAACCAGTGACCAAGAGTATTTTCCCACGGGACTGTTTTCCTGTGTTTTGGGTCTGCTACAGTAAGGCTGCCATTCAGCCCTTCTCGTGCTTAGGGCCTACTTCCTGGAGACCAGCTGCCTTCTGGGCAGCGTTCAAGGCTATATCCTCACCAGAAGTGTGCAGACCACTTATTTGAAATTTTTTTTCACATTCAATAAGATCTTTCTTGTATGTGTAGTCTGATAGGATGCCAATTTTGGCAGGATGGTACTTCAGAGCCTCTTCTTTAAATAGGTTTATGTGTCCTCCTCCCAACTACACTGCTTCGAAGTCTGCACCTGTCAATAGATGCTAAAGAATTCCTGGGATGAGAGGAAACAATTACTCACCAAAGTAATATTACTTCTTCCAGGGTATTCTTTAGAATTATTGACACTCCCACCCTTCCTCCCCTTGAAACCTTGTCTAAAGGCTCTGCTAGGGGATTTAGCCAAATTTCACGACTGTCATTCATTCGTGTGTTGTAAAAAAAAAAAAAAAATTTTTTTCATTATAGTGGATTAGAATATATAGTGGGTTATTGTTAACGTTCTTTTGCCCCTAGCGGGCACAGTTTTTGCTCTTTTTCAGCTCCGAAATGCGTTCTGAGGTCCTTCAGGCTGACTGCAGGCAGCACTCTACTCTAACTGTATTCTAATTAGCCAATGCCTTCCTCATTTGCATTGACTCCTCCTCTCCGGGGCAGCTGAACCCAGCTGGCATACTGCACCTGTCAATAATGCTAAAGAATACCCTGGAAGAAGTAATATTACTTCGGTGAGTAATTGTTTCTTTCTGCTGCCACAGCACCTACGAAGAGGTGAGCGTCTCATGGGACACTCAAGTCTTGTTTGGCCAGCCCTCAGCAACCCAGGCTCATTCTCGAATCTGTGTTGCAGGCATCACAAATGGCAACCCTGTTACTAAATGAAGGGGCTGGCCAGAAAGAGTAAAAAAAAATAGCTAGCCTGTCAGCACGGCAGTAGCACTACAGCTCGCGATGCCAGTGGCCTGTGTTCAGGAACAAGCCCAAGTTGCCAGAGGGCCAGCTGGTAGGAGAGGGCTTGAGCATCCCAGAGGATGCCCGCCCTCTTGGAGAGATGGTGTCTGCCTGTACCATTGCTTGAGTGCCTCCCGTGGACACAGAGAAGGAGCAGTGCAGTCTGCAGGAGGACTGGGAAGTCAGTAGGCTTGTGTGTGCCTATGCTTGGTGCGTGCATACATGCATGCATGTGTTAACTAGCCAGCTCCAGATTGAGGGACAAGAAGACAGAAGGAAAAGATGACCAGGAACACAGGACAACTCTGGCATCCCACAGACCCAGCATCCGCAACCAGGCTCTGATCTGTTGCGGATTCAGTCACTGCTGGAAACTGGTCCCATCCCGGCTGCTTCACCATGGGGGGCACGCCATGGGACATCAGAGCAAGGTAAGTCCTGGAGATGGTGAGATGGCAGGGCTGGGTGGCACCAGCCAGGTTGGGGGGAAGTCGTAAATAAAAAAATTAACATGAAATTCCATTTCATTACTGCTGTACTTAGGATGAGGGTCTGGTATCTGCAGTCCTGAGTTAATCTGGCGGTTGTATGGTTTCAGGTGTTAACACACTTGCGTTTTGGTGATGGGAGATGGATGACCATGGAGAACATTAAAGAGATGTATGAGGCAGTCAAAGCAGATCCCAATGGAAACGGTGAGTACGAAACTGGTGTGGAGATAAGACTGTTTTAATTTAAAGCCACTACTCATTGTGTGACTTCAGGTAAATGACTTGTTATACAGTGGGCTAAAAAATACTGCCTTATGATTGGCTGGCTGGCACAATTTACAACTTGTAAATACTGCCATCACCCCACAGTAGAAGTACCAGCCAATCACCTACCAGACTTCAAAGTTGCTAGCCGCCATGTTGTTTTCTCCCGGTAACCAAAATGCAGGGAAACACACAAAAAAATTAAAACTTCTCTCTCCTACATTGTATAATCGCAATATACCCCGACAGGTTGTGGGTGATGGCAGGATTTACCCATGCCTGGTGTGTTTTGCTCACTCGACCTGCGGCCCAGTGAGCAAACCACCACATCAGGCGTGGGTAATTTCTGCCATCACCTACACCTTGTTGTGGTATATTGCTGAAGTTTAGCATAAAGGGCTGAGAGCCACAGCCTCCAAGTGTGATTTAAAGCAAGTCATTTAATTTTCGTCCCAACCGGCTATAGAAGGAGATCCAGGGGTGCCTCATGCAAGACATAAATTAGCACCCATGCTACTCTGAGCCATATACTGGCTAGGGACCCCAACATACACATACTATTTAAACATGTTACTGACCCTGTCCCTCAACCTTGTTTATCTCCTAATGTCCTAACTGGAATACAAGCTACAAATCTTAATGTCCTAACTGGACAGGCTGCACATCTTCTATTTCAAAAGGAAGTTTGGTCAAGCAGCATTTTGTTGCAGGCAAACCTACCTGTGGAGAGGCCCACCAGCACCAACAGTTGTCATGAAATAAGACAGAAGCTGTGTCTTGCCTCCACACACATGCTCCTGCAGTGGGATACCAGGCTCCTTATTCCTCTGCACCTCCACAATTGGGACTACTACACTAATTGCATGTTATTTATAATAACTTACTACCTCTGATTCCACAGTAATGTAACGCTTTGTATTGCTGCAACTTGTATCATCTCTGTTCTTTCCAAATACTCCCTTTCCCCTGGTCCCAGCTGGAGACAGGGTGCTATAATTTAGCTCTTCATATACTAATGAAACTAGTGACACTGTGACATCTCCCAGCATCATATACAGTATACTCTAGTGTTGTACTTTTGCTTGAAGGAACTTTTGACAATTATTGTCCCGTCTGTCTTGTGTGACTTTGCTGAGGGGCTATGCAGTAAGAGCAGGTCAGGTGTTATCTAAGAATTGTGACCTTCCAAGGAGTCGACCACCATAGTCGTCGCTTCTGGCAGGATCACACTGTGGTAACTGATTTCTTTACAGCTATTTCCCATATGTTCTCTCCACAGACGTGATCCTACAAGAGCTCAAGTGCCCTTTGTGTTAATTAGACCATGTTCCCTTGCCCTTAGGACCCTCTGCTCAGCTCTTAAGCAGTTGATTTAATTCTTTGTGGCATTCCCATGGAGCAGATCTTCATGGAAAGGGCCAAATGAGACAGTTTAATTAAAGCCCCCTGATATGCGGTAGAGCTGCTCGCACCCTGCGCAGTCCGGCTACCGGAATGCTGCCCTAACTCCATTGTTAAGACATGGGTGATGTCAGCGAAGCCTGGCTTGTGTGATGTGAGCGAGGAAGCAGTGTTGGGACTGGTGGATGTGTGCAACGAGCCATGAGTAACAGCTCAGGAAACACACAACGGGGGAATTGCGTCATCTCTCCCAAAGTAATCCCAAATTAACCTACATCCCAGGCACCCCCTTGGGAGAAAGGGCAAAATGAGCTAAACATCCAGTGTCAGTTGTCGGGGTGGGGAAGAGGGGGAGAGGGAGGAGAGCATTTCAGGACAGTATGAACCGTGCAGTCAGAGTAAGATCTAGGTTTCTGCATTGAAATACTGGGAATGGGGCGGTGGTGGTATCTACTATTCACTGTGAATGAGAACTAATCAAGCTTTAACCTTTTTAAAGTAGCACATGAACATTTAATGAGATTTTCAGGTTTCCAGAAAAATATTAACAGTTGTGTTGGCATCAGCAGAATTCAGTTCCACAACATTACCTCCCCTCCCATGCAAGTTTTATGATCTGTTTTTTTTTGTTATGGAAGACATTCTAATTTTACCACAATCTTGTCCTCTTAAATTTCCTCTTTTCATCTTCCTTATTCCTGCTGTGAATTCCTAATCTTCTACCTATAACACCACAGCCTGTTTCCACGGATATGCTTTTTATGTCACAAGTGTAAGATTATAACTTCACAGCAGGAACAGGTAAAATCTAAGAGGCAATGAGCCTTTTTTCATGTAAATATCTTTAGTAATAAAAAAATGGAATGTCCTGAAATTTAAATTTTGGGGGATATTATGAGATTTAAGCTCTTCCTTTGCCCACAGTTTTGTGGACAATTGAAAACTAATTTTAAAGAGCATGTATCCATTCCAGTACTGTATGTAGTTTCATAAACACACTCTATTTGGCTGTAACAGTTTACTACAGAACAACTTTTTTATGTGTGAGAATTTGGTGCTTATGCTGGATTGACAGCAGTGGAACCTAAAGTCCTCTGCTTACCCATGACAGATATAGCACAGGATATCACAGTGCAAGCTTACCTACACTGCCCCACCAATGTGCCTCAACCCTGCCATTATAGGACCACTACGCTGATGAGAGAGTAGTCTAGACTTCATGTTCAGTCAATCACTGACCTCTTACGTGAGATTGCCAACAAGGGTGCCAATTAGTGCCAGTTGTGTTGGTGGTTTTGTGATGTGAACACTTGGCCACTGGGAACTAGACTGAGACCAACACAACTGTTTTCACACAGGCCACTGAGCAGCCCTCAGGTGATAACAGATTTTGGCCAGTACTGATCTGTGCTAGATTTGAACCAGTGACCTAGAGGTGAAACACTCCTTAGCCCACTGAAAGCATGAGTAAAGGTGTGTGTGTGTGGGGGGCAACAGTAATTTTGTAAGAGTTATTGTCACTCTGAAGTATGTTTGAAATAAAGCCATTAAAAGATGTTTTGCTACAAGACTGTTATTGCACCCTCCCTCCTCTGGCCTTGGCTCCTGTTTCCAGATATGGACATCCAAGAGAATGCTGCACCTGAGATGATTTGATAATTAAGCAATAATGCCCGACAGGGTGTGTGTCGTGCTGAGATAACGTCATGCCTCAGGTGGTTGGGCATGAGGCCACAGGCCGAGTGCATCCAACAACTGAGGTGTGACGTTATCCCAAATGACACACACCCTGGAGGGCATTATTGCTATTATACAATGGCCCATTGTTATACAGAATAAAAAAAAAATCATTTTAAAGATATTTTTGTGTGGAAAAATATTTTTGGTTTTAAGAGGAGACAATCAAGGAGGAGCTCAAGCATATCAAGCTCATCTACATTGGTTCACAGTGTGGCTGAGACTAGACCCGTGATGTTGTGCTGGGATAACAGCACGGGTCCAGACCAAGACTGACCAATCAGAGTCCAGGATTTTTTCTTGCCATTGTATAATCTGCAGCACCATTTCCTGCATTGTTTCCTTTATCTGTAAATGACTTGGGGCCAGATATTCAAAACGTAGCCCGAGTGCTAAGGGGTGTTTGTCCACGCTAACCGGGTTTTGCACCCGAGTCGTGGGTGGGATCTATATTCAGACACCCCCACAGTGGGGGCAAAACCTGTTAGCAACTGAACGCTAAGTTACTGCTGCACCCATGCAAATGAAGACGTTGTCCCTTGCATACAAGTGCAGCAGGAAATTGAGAGGTTTGCACAGGTGGTAAATGCCACCTTAATGGGCGCAAGTTACCACATTTGCAAACCCCAACTTAACAGGTCACAATGCCCTAGTGGTGGGCTGTGGTACTGCAGTTGACCGCCCTCCTGCATCCCCTGACCCTGGCCCATTGCAGTGATGGATGCTTTGATGTCTAGTGGCACCCCTGCTCTCCAATCACCCATTCCAGTAAATATTAGTATTTCCCTTGTGTCTAGTGGAATCCCCCACTCTCCGATCCTCATCCTGATAATAATATTGGTTTCCCTTGTGTCTAGTGGCACCCCCACCCTCTGATCATCCACCGCCATGTTACAACAGATGTCCTTTGTGTCTAGTAGCACTAGGGCATACATGGTGTATTCAAGGACGGGTGGTCAGTGGTTGGGAGGACACTGGACAACAGGGAAGCTTCTCCATCTACTGGGACAGACAATCGGAGGGTGGGGGAGTGCCACTAGACACCAGAGACATCTGTTGTAATGTGGCGGCGGGCGATCGGAAGATGGAGGATGCCACTAGGCACCTGGGAAATCAATATTAATACTGCAACAAGGATTGGAGGGCAGTAGGGTGCCAATTGGAAGGCAGTAGGGTGCCACTAGACACCATGGAAGACCCATACATTTATTGGCGATCGGAGGGCGGGGGGGTAGATACATCTATTCCAACATGGCAGCGGGTGATTGGAGAGTGGGAGGTGTCACTAGACACCTGGGAAATCAATATTATTACCGCAGCAGGGATTGGAGTGCAGTAGGGTGCCACTAGACACCATGGAAACACCAAATATTTTTTGGGACAGTCAATCAGAGGGCCGGGGTAGAGACATCTGTTGCAACATGGTGGTGGGTGATCAGAGGGTGGGAGGTGCCACTAAACACCTGGGAAATCAATATTATTACTGGGATTGGAGGGCAGTAGGGTGCCACTAGACACCATGGAAGACCCATACATTTATAGGCGATCGGAGGGCGGGGGGGTAGATACATCTATTCCAACATGGCAGCGGGTGATCGGAGAGTGGGAGGTGTCACTAGACACCTGGGAAATCAATATTATTACCGCAGCAGGGATTGGAGTGCAGTAGGGTGCCACTAGACAAAAAAAGGGTCCGTTAAAGAACCAGAAAAAGTATGCTTCCACCCAGGTGAACTCTTCGGGCCCTGCTGGATGCCCGACTGTGAAGCAGCCTTCCATGAGATCATATACCAGCTCACCCACGCCCCCATTCTCACCTGTGCTGACCCCACCAAACCCTATGTGCTGCATATGGACGCTAGTCTGCAGGGTCTGGGAGCGGTGCTGTATCAAGACCATGAGGATGGCCTGAGACCAGTGGCTTTCGCCAGTAGGAGCTTGACCCCATCCGAACGAAACTACCCTGTGCATAGGTTGGAGTTCCTTGCGCTAAAATGGGCCATCATTGACCAGTTTCATGAATACCTCTATGGGGCAAAGATATTGGTGAAGACTGACAATAACCCGTTGACCTATGTACAGACTTCAGCTAAGTTAGACGCCACTGGGCACCGGTGGCTTCCTGTATTATCAACCTATGATTATGCTGTCAAATACAGACTGTGCCTGAACCATATTGATGCAGACGGCCTATTACGAAGGCTCACTTCCAAGAGAAATTGGGTCAGGCTGTCTGAACCTGACATTTGAGCATTGTGCCAAAAGTTTGATAGAGATGAACAGATGTCTGTGGACACAGTGGACTGTTTAGTAGATTACTTGGGCCCTTCTGACACCTGCATACCAGCTGCTTATTGCCACTTCTCTGCTCTAGTTATTAGTGTACTACCTCAATTCGACAATGACAGCATTCAGTGGGCTCAATCCCAAGATCCAGTGATTCAGCCAGCACTTGATGCCCTTCGTGCAGGGAAAGATGTGTCCAAGTTGCGTTCCTCTGACTTGCGAACTGCTTTATTGTTTAAAGAAGGCCCCAGGTTGAAGCTGCTTAATCAGTTCTCGTATAGAAAGACAACAGATCAGAGTGGCCAAGTAGACAAGCAACAATTGGTCCTACCCACAGCCTTCAAAGATTTGGTACTGAGGTCCCTCCACAATCATATGGGCCACCTCGGTATCGACCGGACCCTTGACCTAGTACGATCTCGATTCTACCGGCCCAAGATGGGGGCCCATGTTGAACACCATGTAAGGACTTGTAGTCGCTGCCTGCAGAGAAAGGTCCTGCCTCAGAGGGCTGCCCCCCTCGTCAACATTAATACCAGCACCTCACTGGAACTAGTCTGCATAGACTTCTTGAGTTTAGAGCCTGATCAGCGAAACATTGGCAGTATGTTAGTGGTTACGGATCATTTCACACGGTATGCACAAGCTTTTCCCGCCAAAGATCAAAAGGCGTCTACCATGGCCAAGGTGTTAGTGGAAAATTTCTTCTTCCACTATGGTGCTCCCCAGCTGATTCATTTTGATCAAGGCAGAGACTTTGAGAGTCGGCTAATCAAAAAGTGCTCTCTCTTTGGGGGGAGGGGTACGGAAGTCAAGAACCACTCCCTATCACCCGCAGGGGAACCCTCAACCAGAATGCTTTAACCGCACTGTGCTAGACATGCTAGGCACCCTCCACCCAAAAGACAAGCATAAATGGAGTCAGCAGATTAGCACCTTGTACATGCCTACAATTGCATGAAAAATGATGCTACCGGGTTCTCCCCTTACCACCTCATGTTCGGGAGAGAGGCCCAGCTGCCAGTTGATGTCTGTTCCGGGGTCTCTCCAGATGGGGTCCGAGCCGAAAACTACTTGCAATATGTACAAAAATTGAAGGCTCAATTGAACCATGCCTATCAACTGGCCCAGACAATAACCGCCAAGAGAAATCTAGCCATCAAAGAGAGGCATGATAAAAAAAGTAAAGACTCAGGAGCTTCGACCTGGAGACCATGTGTTGTTACGCAATTTGGGACTGCATGGTAAACACAAAATTGCTGATCGGTGGCACCATCTTCCCCATGTAGTAGTTGGAAAGTTGGATCATTTACCTGTGTACAAGGTGCGCCCAGAGAACAACTCCAAAGCTGTCAAGACCATGCACCGTAACCACTTGCTACCTATTGACCAAGTCAAAATTGAGGCTGAACAATCAGAGATTGCTTCCCCTGGGCCAGTGACTCATGCTGCTGCAAGGAAGAGACAGAGTCAGCCTACCCCAGTGGATACAGATTTAAGGGTTTCCCCCCAGCAGGTCCAGACTGATAGTGATTGTCAGTCGGATTCTGATGACAGTGAGTGTGACAATCAATCAATCAATCAATCAAAATCTTTATTTATTCAGGTGAACATCATTGAGCGTAGCTCATTTACAAGATGGACCTGAGTGGTCATACAAATAAGGGTACAAGTTTTTTACAAAGACAAGAGAACAGCGTAACATTAGTACAATCAAATAAATAAGAGATATATACAAAATTTACAGATATACAAGGCACAGTAAAATAACTTAACCTGTAAAAAATGAAGAGGATAATAGATGTAGCAGGGATAATAATCAAATAATAGGGCTTTGTAGGCTTTTATATGAAATGTGATAACTGACTGGTAGAAGAAGGGAAACTAAACATAGTGGATTACAGAAGGGAAGGGTGTAGATTGGATGGGAGACTAGGCCTTATGGAAGCAGTTGCACAACTCTGGAAATAGGACGGTGTATAATCTTTTGAAGGAAGATAAGGGTAAAAGGGTATTCAGATTCATAGATTTTTGGAGTGAGTTCCAGACAAATGCTAGGGAATAGCTGATAGCAGCCCTCCCAAACCGGGTGCAGGTATTGGGAATCTTTAGCACAATGCCTATTACCCCTCCTATGAATTGAGTCAGTTGTTTCGAGGAAACCCTATGACTAATTGCGGGGATGAAGCTAGGCCTTCTGGACTGTCTAACCCCCCCCAGCTTTGTCCTTGGAGCCAATGCTCCCTGAAAGTGAAGTGCAAAGTATCATGTCTGAAGATGCTGATTCCCTGTGTATTGTGGAACTGTGATGATTTGCCTGAAGGAGGGGCTGATGGTTTGAGTCTTTCTGGTGACATACCAGAACTTGAAGAACACTATGAGAGTGCTGACAACCCCCCTTCAGTGCCTCAAAGTTTGATTGTGCCTGAGCCTTCGTAAAATGAGTCAAGTGTTATAGGAACAGAGCCTGCAGAGCAAGGAGCCAACAGTGCCCCAAGTTTGGACGTTCCCATCCAGGCAGAGGCACCCCTCACAAGTGATGAAAGCCCCAAGACTGTTGCGAAAGTACAGAGACTGTGGTTTTTCCCCCCAGAAAGACTGGCCAAGCAGTCAAGCCAGTATTGCGTTTCAGCTATGATTCTCCGGGGAGGCCTGTGGACTTGCCTCTCCATGTGGTTCACAAAGTGTTTGTTTCACCAAGCTCACTGCCCAAATTGAGCTTGATGGCCCATTCCAGGTTACTTGTTCTGCCCTCTCACCATGGTGCCCCTGCCCCATCCAGCCCCAAGTTAGCTGATAGGGAAGGACCCCCTCTTGCATTGTTCAAGGCACAAGAAGTTATTACCTGATTTAGTATAGTAATGTTCAACTGACTTGTGTGAAATAAGCCTAATGTATTGTCAGAATGGACAAAGTATTGGGAAATGTAGTGAATACGTATAGTAAAGTAATAAGTTTATGTTAACTGAGGCATGATGGTACAGACTTGACGCGGACGCCAAGTTTTCTCCAGGCAGGGAAGGGTGTAACCCTCTTACAAATGGTGGTTCCCGAAAAGTCTTCCTCAAGCTTGCCTAAATGCTCACTGCCAGGCTGGTGTCCTGCGTTTTAGCAGTTAAACATTATTGTCAGAGAGTGCCTGTGTACTGCCTCTTTAAGGGCTGCCTAGATTTGCAGTGGTAATTAATCTGGGAGGGGGCTGAGTGTTGTCATGCTCGAGTCCCGCCCGGGCTGCCTGTTAATTGCTCTGTTTCTGCCATTGCTAATTGCGCAGAGGGAGTTCTGTTAGAAGACGTAACTGTTTGCTGAAAACCTATTAGTGTGATGATGATGATGTAGTTTGTCTAACCTGCCCTTTTTGCAGCAAGGACTGTTTTGTTTATCCCCACCATTTGGCCCGGGACTGCGGATTGGACCAATCAGTACTGGTGGGACCTAAAATGGAGCCAGACTACAGGAGCTGTCTGGAGTCAACATCTGTAGGAATTGTAGTTTGGGGTTTTTGGCACCTTTTTGCACCTGAAGGGGGATCCTTTGTTGTAACTAACAGTCAGATCAGACAACCGAACCTTTTGGATTCTGGGGAAACATAGAATTTGACATAGAGTTTGATGGCAGATAAGAACCGCTTGGCCCACCTAGTCTGCCCATAAAGTCCCAGGCTTGCTGGCAGTTGAGTCAGATCTCAGTTGGGAGTTGAAGAAGCAACAGCTCGACACAGCTGAGCAGCCATCTGCGTAGTTTCGCACAGGAGAACTGTGGAAAGGGCTGAGTTGTGGCCTGCATGTCTGCCTGCTGACCCTGAGAGGGAGAAAAGAGAATTATTTCGGACTAAATCCAAGTTTGTGAGAATGAAGTAAGCCACTGATTTTTTTACCAGGCTCATACCTGAAGAAGACCAAAGATTTTGCTGAATGCGATCGGCCTGTCAGGATTTCCAGCTGCTTTTGAATCCCCAGTTTGTGCAGAGACTCTGCAATCGTGACTGGAGAGCGGTTTGCCTGGTACAGTAGAATTTCCTTACATGCAAATGTGCTGTGAGTTGTTAGTGGGCCGTGATTTGGTTCCCCACTGTGTGAACTGTGTCTGCTTGCTGGAAGCTGTATCCAGCCCAAAATGGGCTGTATCCGAATTTGTCTCCATTTGGCCAGGGCCTTGTCACACTGGCCCAGCCAGACTACCCACTGTACAGAGAAAGCCATCAAGAGAGAGAACTGCCTGGGGATCAGCCCCCTGCTCCTTGCTTGAACAGGAACAACGCCTCGGCAATTCGTGTGGGCCCTCCTTCTCCTGGCACTCCAGATCAACCACCTGCTGTCTCATTTCTGTCCAGCCTGTGTCCAGTCTTGGGTATCATGAACCATAAGGGTAGCTCCCTACAACAACAGTTTCATCCAAGTGTGTCATCTGATTTCTTTGTTGTTTCTCTTTCTTCATGAACTGAGCCATCCGGCTCTGGATTACAAATAGTGTGTATTGTGCATGTTGTTTTTCTATCACAGGGCCCCAACCAGTTGCGACGACGGCCTACCCCGGGCAACGGTCCTGGCCAGCCCATCTCTTCTCCACATGGGTACGTGACTGCTTAGGGACTCTGAATGCATGCATAACTGTTTGACTGATAGAGCATTTAAGCAAATTACCCTGATTACGCCCCTCCCTTGTTCAAGTCCCTTAAATAAATCAGATCTAACTCTTTTTGCATTTCCCCTGACTGTGGTTCCAGTTTGTGCAAGAGTACTGTACTGCTGTTATTTGCTGCATATAACCTTGTTTTACAGGGGGTCCCCAGGGCCGAGCCAGAGGAAAGCCCTGGTGGTAAGTGCAGACAGTGTGGGTACTTGTGTGGTGTATCAGGGGGTATTGTGAAAGTGATTATTGTGTATTGCTCCAGCCACTAGTAAGGAAAGAGGGGGTTACAGTGTCCCGGAGGGCTGTGCGTAGGTTAGCTTGACCACTACCAACCCTGACCTCCAGGTGGAGGCACCCTTTTCAGAACTCAGGCCCCTTAACCTTCTGCTAGCCAAGCAGGCGGGGTAGTAGCCCTTGGGATAGCGCCACCTAGGGGTTACAAATATATAGATAAATTACAAAGCTATATACAGAGAGATTTACAAAATTTACTGAGCGATATACAATTTTACAAAAGTTCATGAAGTGGATTCAATTGGGATAATTCAGGATTGGAGGGTGGGGGGTGGCAGTGGACACCAGGGACTCATGAATATTATGGGGATGAGCAATCAGGGTGGAAGGGGCCTGACATGGCGGCCGGCCACAGGTGGGACACAAACCTACCACGACTTTCCGTGCAAATGAGCCCATAATGGGCATGCGTATTGGCTCCCTTAGTGCCTTGCATGCCCAATGGGCTCATTTGCATGTTGTGGACTGAATATCATGGACATGCCATGGCTCCTGGCGCTATCAGGTCTGGGTCACAATTCCCTATTGGCATCATATAGCCCGGATCCATGTTGGAACAGTGCTATTCGATTTAGTGCTGCGCCGACATGGCTCTATTTTCAGTTGGAAAGCATTGCTGCGCTATCCAACTGAATATAGCAAGCTCTGGCTTAAGGGCACATGTAACACAAGCCTTTGCACAGCGCTGTTGCCCATATTTGAATATCGGGCCCCTTGTGTGTCCTTAACTGCTACCAAGTCACTGAGCCATCCATTCCCCTCAGAGCAACTTTTAAAAAAAATTGCACTTGTTTTTCTGAGATTTTGCATTATATTTTCTAACTACCTAGTTTAAGTTCAGTATCCACATTTAGGGCTCAATCCACAAAGGCACCATGGATATGCCAAACCACACTTATCTGGGGAGGCTTACCTCTGCACCATCAGAAGTCCCCCCAGGATCTGCACCCTGAGCTGTGCAGAGGGGGCATGGGTGGGTCTGTGGGGGGTGCTGTGCCGGACATCGGTCATCAGTCGGATGCTCGGGATGACTCCATAGTGGATCCCTATCTACACACAGAGCAGGGGCTAGTACTGTATGACAGCCCTCCAGAGACTGTTGTATAATCATCTGCAGATCTGTTCTTCTGGTTTCTGCACCGGACTGTGCTGGTATAGCCCTCTAAAGTTGCTCTGTGGACTTGGGGTAGGTAATGTGGCCACGAATTGGGCACCATGATAAGTCCTGTGGTTGTGCGGAGTGAGGTGCCTAAGTACTGTGGCAGACCCTCTGGCCACATAGCCTCCACCCCTGCCGCTGGCCCCCTGCAGCACAGAGTTTTAGTTAAGCATTGGGTTTATGCATGCCCCTTTCCTGCCCCCCCTCCCCCGTCTTGGCTGGTCACATAGCTGTGTGCACCGGCTCATGTGCGGAGGGGAGTGCATCCAAGGCTGTGGATGCATGGACGTTCCCACATGTGTAGAGCGGGACTTCCATGTACCACAGCTCTGCGAAGGCACCCCTCTGCGGCTGTCGATCCATGTGTGGATCAGGCCCTTAGTGTTCCACTGAACATGCTCAATCGCTGGTGCAGAGTCTGTAAGCTTGACTCCTCCCACCACCCAGCTATGTAGTCCTCCTGCTTCACCCCTTTAGCGTTTAGATCAGTTCTTCTGCTTGAATAAACAAGACTCCTCTATCACAACTTCTACTAGTGAATTTGGATTCTGCTCGTTTTTAGGATTTTAGCTATTTTTGTAAAGTTTTACTTCAGCTTTCAACTCCTTCCTGTATACTCACTGTCCGCTTTTCCTCTCCGTCATCGATCTTCGCATTGAAAAAGGAAAAGAATCCGGGGTTCAAGGCAGCGGTGCTCAATGTGCTGGTAAAGGATGTCCATGACCAACGGACTCAGTGATGCTTTCAACAAGCATCATCTTTCCGGCAGAGAGGGAAGCCCCACAGATAGAACTTTATGCTAATTATGGTACTTAGAATCAAGGCTCAAACTCTGCACTGTGTTCACACTCCATTCTAGCCCTCAACAGCAGATGTGTTTCTTTGCCTGAAGAACGCAGTTGCACCAAGGCAGCTCTGGTCTCCAAATGGTCATTTCATTTAATTTGATTATTTTTTAGCGTGTTACCTTCTTTAGTGAAGATTTCATTGACTCTGCATTAGATAGCGTTTAGTTTACATATATTTTTCAGTTTAATTCTGGTTTCTGCTGTTCTTGATTGGTTCCCAGGAACCAGAGAAGGCTGCAGGTCAGCGCAGTTCCTGCCTTTAGGGAACCACATTTTATTTCCTTTTTCTTACCAAATTTGACAGAAGAAAGTGTTTAAACCATATCTTACCTAGTGGTTTACTATTTCAATCGTGGTTCCCACTGAGAAGGAACCGGACTACTCCTATCACTTATTTTTTAATTTGGTTAAGCAGAACCACCCAAGTCAATTTCATGCTGTTTTCTGTTGGTAAATTACATGGTTCCTGGTACTGGGAACCAAACGCAATATCATTTTTCCTGTCGGAATAATTTGATCCTGTTGGGTTCTGAGGGAAAACATTAGTCTGTTTTGGTTTTGGGAACTGAGATCATTTCCTTGGGTCTTCAGTGTGTTTGGCATGACTGATAGACCCAAGAAAAAAGAAAACAGGACCAACAGGCTTTAGAAATTGCAAACATTTTTTTCTAGCTCCTGGCAAAGGCAGACTGTCATGAGCTCTGTTTAAGGTACATGGGTCCAGATCATGATTTTACTAGTTGTGAGCACTGTATAAAGTTTTTCCCTAAAACCCAGAAGAAAAGGGTGAAAAAAGAGAAGGCTCTATGGCTTCTCAGTGTGCCTGCATGTAACCACAACATAGTAAAGGCTCTGAGGGAGTTCCTAATGATGGTGGAAAGCGTGCATCAGAGTCTTCTCAGATGCAGCAGTAGCCCGTCAGAGGGGAAAAGAGAAAACAGATAAAGCTGCTCAGCTATCATATAAGCAGATGCCTCCTTCCTAGATTGGGATGCCCACCTGGAGGATCTAACTGTGAGTGGCACATGGCGTGCACAAGAGACTCGAGCATATAAATCTCCTGGAACTCAGGGCAGTGTACCTAGCAATGGAGGCCTTTTCCTACCAGATCAGTGGTCAGTGTGTGTGCAGAACAGACAATACCACAGCCATTTACTACATAAAGAAGCAGAGAAGAAACATGATCTTCCAAGTTGTGCACAGAAGCCATGAAGATCTGGAACCGGGCATATTCCCTGAAGATGCAGCTATCCACAGTGCACCTACCAGGGAAAGACAATATTTAGCAGACGGTATACCGACAGTGCAGTGACGCAAATACCACGAAGACCATCACAGCAACATTTTCAGCAGTTCGCTATGATGGTCTTCAGGTATTTGGTCACTGCTGCCACTGAGGTGTTTGCCCCCCTCCCTGAACTAACTCCGACTGGAGGTAGTAATCTTATGTTGAGGGGCAGAGCCCCCTGCATGGGGGTGTGTGGGGGCAAAGCCCCCCACAGAAAACACTTGTTTCCCCAGCGATGGCACAACACCAGTTAGTGGTGTTGTGCTGTTGCTGTGCCGATGGTCAACAAATTTCTTGTCACTGCGGCATAGTGGAAGCCTATCAGACTCCTTGAGCAGGATCAGCCAGGGAAATCATGAATGGACTCTAAACCAGCAGATGTTCAGATGGTGGGGCACACCAGAAATAGATCTGTTCACCTCCTAGAAGAACAACCAATTCCCAACCAGCAGTGGGTTCAATCCCAGAGGATGGTCTAGTCCTCAGCTGGTCGGGGAATTTTCTCTACACCTTCCCTCCCACTTTTACTGAGAATACTGATAAAACTGAGAAGGGAGTCAGCAGCAATGATTCTAATTGCTCCAGACTGGGCCAGGCAAATTTGCTACCCCATGATGCTGTCCTTCTCCAGCAGACAGCCTATCAACCTGTCCGTGAGACATAGCCTGTTAACACTGTCCCAGGGCAGGATAACATTTCCAGATCTGAGAACTCAGATGCTTCTGCTGTCTCGGAGAGGCTCACACCATTAAGGCCTTCGAGATCTGCCTGAAGTTTATCCAGGCTACCTGGCACCACTGCCAAAAAGACCTGCAGACCTTCCTCCTAGAGCAGCAGGTAGCCAGAATGGAAAGAGAACTTCAGGCTAGAAGCTCCTCTGCATCGCCAGCTCCGTCCTTGGACTGAAGGAAGTCCTCGCAGCTTTTTGTTTCCTTCACCCTGGGAAAGAGGGTGTACCAGTTTCTAAACAGTACCTGTCCAAATGGTTGGCCAACTGTATTTCTTTTTGTTATAGGAAGTGCAATAAGGAACTTCCTGGGGTTGTGCGTGGCCATTCAACCAGAGGCATGGCCACTTCTTTTGCCTGTTTCAGGAATGTGTCAGCCACAGAAATCTGTGCTGCTGCAACTTGGAGTACTGTCCACACTTTCAGTAAGCACTACAGTCTGGACATTGCCTCTAGAAGAAGGGCAGGCTTCGGCCTGGTTGTGCTTCAAGGCCTCGTTTCTTAGGCCTGTAGCCTCTAGCCACTCAGACTGTCTCTCTGTCAGTACTGCCTGGGACTCGTTCCATAGGTGTGGCCTGACAAAAGAGATATCCTCAAAGAAGATAGTACAGTTATATAACTTACTGTAACAGTGGATCTTTGAGGGAATCTCTTTCATCAGGCCATGCTGTCCCACCCTCCGTCCCGCTTGGACTCAGAGCTCCTTTGCTCCTGTCTCTCTCTTTCCAGGATGGTGTACCTGCTGTTTTCTACCTTGCCCGATAGCGGGAACCTTTACATGGAAACAGAAGTTGACGGCAGATAAGGGCCTCCGGGCCCATCCAGTCTGTCCTAGTTCCCTATCTATAGTGATGCCGCAGGCCCTAATCAGCCTATGCTCCCCTCTTATCCTTCAAGATGCCTTTGTGTCTATCCCATGCATTTCTGAATTCAGTAACTGTTTCTGCCTCCACCACCTCTGTTGGTAGGCTGTTCCATTTGTCCACCATCCTCTCTGTGAAGAAGTACTTCCTCACATTACCACTGAGCCTCCCCTCCTCCTGCTTCATATTGTGCCCCCAAGTTCTTGAGCAACGTTTTCTTTGGAAGATGATGCCCTCCTGCACCCTGTTTTTCCCTATGAAGTATTTGAAAGCTTCAGTTATATCCCCCTTTCCCTCCTATCCTCCAGGGACTATATATTTAACTCCTTTAGCCTTTCCTCATAGGGTTTTTGATGCAGGCCCCTCACCATCTTAGTGGCCCTCCTCTGGATTGCCTCTACCCTGTTTATGTCCTTTTCAAGATGGGGCCTCCAGAAATGGATACAGTACTTGAGGTGTGGTTTCATTAATGATCTATGTAACGGGATTATTACCTCCTTTCTTCTGCTGGTGATTCCCATGCCTATGCATTCCAGCATCCTGCTAGCCTTCCCTGCTGCCTTGTCACACTTCTTAGTTACCTTCCAGTCATCAGAGATGATTTCCCCCCAGGTTTCTTTCCTGTTTTGGACCTGATATAGCCTCCCCTCCTAGGTGGCAAGTTGCCCCTGGATTTCTATGCCCATGTGTATTATTTTGCACTTTTTAGCATTGAAACCCAGGTGCCAATCCTTCTACCATTCCTCTAGCCTCTTTAGGTCTCTCCTCATTCTATCCCCCCCCCCCAAGTATGGCCACCATGTTGTAGAGCTGTGTGTTGTCTGCTAACAGGCATACTTTCCCTTCTAGACCCTCTGCAATGTTACTTATAAAGACATTGAAAAGGACTGGGCCTAGCACTGATCCCTGGGGCACCCCACTGGTCACTCTGCCTACTCCAAAACATATTCCATATACCACCACCCTCTGAGCCCTATTGTCCAGCCAACTCTCCATCCGTCTCCCTACTTCAGAACCTACTCCTAGGTTTCCCAGCTTGTTTATTAGCCTTCTGTGTAGAACAGTGTCAAACTCCTTGCTAAAATCCAGGTATGCCACATCCACTGCTCCCCCCTGATCCACTTCCCTGGTTACCCAATCAGTTAACTCTGTGAGATTTTTCTGTCATGACCTCTCCCCAGTGAAACCATACTGCCTTGGGTCCTGCAGGCCACTGGTCGCTAGGTGTTCCATTCCATATCCTTTCCTTCAGTAGAGTTTCCATTACCTTGCAGATCACTGAGGTCAGGATGACTGGTCTGTAGTTTCCTCCCTCCTCCTTGTTTTTACTTTTGTATAGCGAGACTACATCTGCCCTCTTCCAGTCCACTGGTACCTACCCAGTTTTAATGACAGGTTAAACAAGGCTGTCAGAGGTGCAGCTAACACCTCTTTTAGTTCCCTCAGTATCCTGGGGTGCACCCCATCTGGTCCCATTGCCTTATCAACTTTTAGTGTTGTGAGTTCCCTAAGGACCCTTTCCTCAGAAAAAGGACTTGTGTCCACCTCCCACCCCTTTATGCCTCTGTCCCTTATTGTTGGCTCATTATCTGCCTCCTCCTCCTCCTCCTCTGTGAATACTGAACAAAATTATTTGTTCAATATGTCCACTTTTGGAGGTCTTCCTCCACCCAACCACCCTCCTTATCTTTCAGCCTTACTATCCCTCCCTTTGCTTTCCTTTTTTCACTGATGAACCGAAAAATGTTTAATCCCCTTTTTTCATTGCATTTATTTATTGAATTTTGTTGACCGGGTAGACCCACTGAGACTGGAAGTCCCTTTTTAGGGGCGACGGAGGGGCGTGAGATACAGATGGTAGCTAACTGAAACTGAACTAGATTAAGCTGTTGGTGATTTTCTTAGTGAATGGGGGAAATCTGCCCAGGACACCGGGGAAATTCCCCAGCTTTTTTCAAGAAGTGCAATGGGATCTTTGACATCAACCTGAACAACCACCAGAACAGGCAGATGGTACCTCGGTTTAATGTGTCATCCGAAAGACAGCACTTCAGGAGTGCAGCATCCCCCTCATGATGCATTACAGTGTGAGTATTGGGATTTACCCCAAGTGCCTGGTGTGGGGCTAGAACCCACAACCTTTTTGACTTCTGGCCTCAGAGCTGAGTGTGCAACCATCTAAGCCACTGACACATTTATTTGCAATGCTCTTCTCTGTCTGTGCCTTTGCATTCCTAACTGCCTTCCCTGCCTCTCTCTGCTTTTCCAGGTAACTCTCCCTGTCCCCCTTCTCCTGTGTTTGTTTGTATTTCCTAAATTTCCTTAGGGAGGCAGTATAGTGCAGTGGTTTAAGGCTCTGAGCTGCAAATCTGGAGAGCTGGGTTTGAATCCTACAGCCCCCACTTGCATACTGTGTGACCCTGAGCAAGTCACTTAACTTCCCTGTGCTCCCGGGTCGCACCTGTAAACAAGCTTTCAGTTTAGTGCGCCACTCCTGGTTAAACAATTGCAAAAAAAAAAAAATGCCTTCTTCTTTGCTCTCACTAATTCTGCCACTTCAGTGGTCTCCTTTTCCTCTCACACTTGCTAACCTGTCTGACGCAGAAAAGTGTCGCTCCTTAAGTTCCCTCTTTGATAGTTGTCCACTGGTCCTCCACCCCCCATATTCCCTACCCCTGCTAGGGCGTCTCTCAGGCAATCTCCCATTTTTCTACAATCTGCCCTCCTGAAGTCCAGGATTTTTGTCCTCATGTAGTTTGATTCTGGCCCATTTATTATATCAAGACACAGTGTACAGTGATCTCTGTTCACTAGGTGTTCCCCTACTAAAACCTCCACCACACTGTCCTCGTTTGTAAGTACTAGGTCCAGTAGTGCCCCCTTCTGAGTAGGTTCCATGATTAGTTGTTTCAGGAATGCCTCCTGTAGGGTATCTAAGATGTTCCTGCTCCTGGCTGATCTTCCAGAATGTATCTTCATCATTTATTCACACTAATGGGTCTAGACCAGAGGCAGTAGGACCCCGTGTGAGTCAAAACGTTTGAGAGAGGGGCGGCGCTGAGGCAAGCGGTGCATATGCACGGCACTGCAAGAGTACCTCGCGGTATTAGGCTTACCTCGGCACCAGTCCCCAACTGCCTCAGTTCCTTTTTTCCAGCTGTTGAGTGCACTTCAGTGACGATGTCACTCGTCCATCAGGGATCAGAACTTCACGTATATATGACAGTTGCTTCAGTCCATTTTAGTTGTTTAAGGCTAGAATTTATTATTTTTGCATCAGTTTAGTGATTTTATGAAAACTTTTTCTGTCAGTTTCTCGCAGCCGTACTGAGCCTTATGACAACGTCTCTACAGAATCACGGTAGGGAGCCTTCCTGGCATTTTGGCCAAGAGCCATGTTCCTGGTGCCGTGTTTGAACCAGCGTCGTATCTGGCCTGGCATCGTGTTTGGTCTGGCACTGTGTTGACTCAGTGCCATGTTTGGCCCGGTGCCGTGTTTTACTGGTACCTTTTTCGGGCTAGTACTGTGTTGGCCTGACTCTGTGGTTCTCAGGCAGCATGGGCCGTGTCCAGTCCACTTTCCCACGATGGAAGAGTTCTGACCATGGGCGGTCCTGTGCTCAGGGGAAGGGCAGTTCTCCAGAGCATGAAGGAGTGAGCCAGTTCCGAATTCTGGTTGGGATCTTGGCACTGCATGGCCTCGAGTTCTTCTCTCGCCCTTCAGTGGGAGAAGAAATGGTACCTCTTCAGATCGCTCTATGGGAAGTCTCCACGAGACCCTCGGTTCCTGGGGTCATGGGCCTGTTGGGGTGATCCACATTGCCATGGGTCTTGGTGCCGGGACACTAAAACCTGAGGTCTGGAGTTCCCCCATTGTTCATGGGGGTGGTCCAGTGAGTAGTCTTCCCTGGGCAGCTCTTCGGAGCAGTGGGTGTAGCATCAGGCTGGGGTGTCACTGGTTGGGTCTGGTCCCTGGCCCTTCTTGGTTGGTGGCACAGAACCCACAGGCAAGACCCTCCAAGCCAGACAGAGCATTGACTTTGGGAATGGCCTTCTGCCCTTGTCAGTGACCGCACCGCTGACTCCTGCCCCACTGGCCGCACTCCTACCTTATGTCTTTTCATAGGGCCGGCCGGGTATCTCTCTGGTCACCTCAGGTCTGCCAGAGTCATTAGTACTCTGGGGCTGGCTTGGTGCCGAGTTCAGCCTTCTGGCCTGTCTTGGTGCCATCCTAGCCCTGATTCTAGTGCCAGTTTGGCTCTTTGGCTTTTCCTAGTGCCATACTCTCTCGGTCTCTTGCCTTGGTGTCTGTTCAGTGCCTGTAGTGTGTGGAGACGGGCCCTAATGTTGAGCTGGCTCTGTGTCCAGTGTCATGTGTGGTGCTGCGTGCGTCATTGTGTACGGCACCATGTGTGGTGTCGTGTCCGGCGTCATGTCCAGTGCCATATCTGGTGTCATGTGCGGCACCAGGTCTGTCATTGTGTGTGGTGTCTGGTCTGGTGCCTCATCCAGCATCATGTCCGGCACCTGGTCTGGCATCGTGTCAACGCAGGGTCGGGCGTAATGTGTGGCACCTGGTCCGGCATCACGTACTGCGCCTGGTCTGGAGTCGTGTCAGGTGTCGGGCAGGCTGTCGCGCTGGGTCTGGGTTGCATCTGAACTATCCCTGGTGCTGTCTCCGGCATCCTCTATGGCGTTCCATGTGGCACTTAGTTGATGTCAGATGTCTTCTGTTTAGGGGGACCTCCCCATTCCTGTCCCCCCTCCTCATCTCTGCTGGGGGTGGTGTTTATGACTTCTTGTCTGGCCTCTTCAGACCCAGGTACTTCTGATGTGTCTCAGGATATGCTCAGGTTCTTGCTGGCTCCAAGGGGAAGTTCTTCTATCTATTTGGAGCTCTTCTTGTCCCTGGTACAGGGGTTAAAAAAGGGGGGATTCTGCTGACTACCATGTTCAGGACTTTTCCAAGCAGTCACCAGTTCTTTTATTCTCCAAGATAGAAACAAAGAATTTGACGGCAGATAAGGACTGCTTGGCCCACCCAGTCTGCCCATTTCCCTACCTAATGGATAAGCTGCAGATCCTAGTTAACCAGCAGCCTACTTCTTTCTACCCCCAACCCCTAGAACTGCCTTATGGCTGTCCCATGCATGCTTGAATTCAATCACTGTTTTGACTTCACAACCTCCTCCGGGCCGTTCCATGCATCCACAACCCTCTCTGTGAAAAATACTTCCTTACATTACCTCTGAGCCGCCCCACCTTCCATACCTCTGAGCCGCCCCCATCTTCAGATTGTGCCCTTGTTCTTGCACACCCTTTTTTGAAAGATGCTACCCTCTTGGACTTTGTTGATTCCTTGAGGTACTTGAACTTTTCTATCATGTCCTCCCTCTCCCTCCTTTCCTCGAGGCTATACATATTAAAGCTCCTTTAGTCTCTCTTCATATGTCTTCCGGTGCAGACCCTGCACCATTTTAGTGCCTCCTCTGGACAGCTTCCATCTTGTCTATGTCCTTGCGGAGACTGGGTCTCCAGAACTGCACACAGTACTCCAGATGGGGTCTCACCAGCTGTCTGTACAGAGGGATAACAACTTCCTGTTTTCTACTGGTGATGCCTCTCCCTATGCATCCCAGTATCCCCCCAGCCCTCCTTACTGTCCTCTCACATTGCTTGCCCACCTTTAAGTCATCTGATATGACTACCCCCAGGTCCCTTTCCATTTTTGTTGTTGTTAGTATCTCACCCCCCATTGTGTACTCTTCCCTGGATTTTGTTTCCCAGGTGCATTACCTTGCACTTCTTAGCATTAAATCTAAGCTGCCATACATTTGACCATTCCTCTAACCTTAACAAGTCCCTTCTCATCCTTTCCACTCCACCTTGTACATCAACTCTGTTGCAGATCTTTGTGTCATCTGCAAAGACATGCTTTCCCTTCCAGTCCCTCTGCAATGTAACACAAAAGACATTGAAGGGACAATCCCTAACCGAACCCTAGGCACCCCACTAGTAATCCCCTTTCTTCAGGGCGGACTCCATTTACTATTACCCTCTGTGTCCTGTTCTCCAGCAATTCTTTACCCAGGCTATCATCTTGGGACCCACTCCCCAGGCTGGCTAACTTGTATATTAATCTTTGTGTGGGACTGAGTCAAATGCCTTGCTAAAGTCTAGGTAGGCCATGTCCACAGCCCCTCCCTGATCTACTACTTTGGTCACCCAGTCAAAGAAATCTATTAGATTCGTCTGGCATGACCTTCCTGCTGTGAATCCATGCTGCCTTGGGTCCTGTGCCCCTCTGGCCTCTAGGTACTCGACAGTTCTTTCCTTCAGAGTGATTCCATCATTTTCCTATCACTGAGGTTAAACTAACTGGTCTGTAGTTTCCCTTCTGCCCTGCTCCCACTTTTGTGAAGGGAATCACATCGCCCTCCTCCAGTCCTCAGGTACCACCCCATCCTCCCATGATTTGTTAAAGAGGGTAGTCAGTGGTGTCACTAGTTCTACCCTTAGTTCTTTAGAATTCTGGGATGAATCCTATCAGGCTCATTGCTTTGTCCACCTTCAGTTTTAAGAGTTCTTTCAGAACCTTTGTTCTGTAAATGGGCTGGTATCAACTTCTGTATCCAGAGTGTTTCTGTTGTTTGTTTTAGGTACCTCCCCCTCTTAGTTTGTAAATACTGAGCAAAAATATTTGTTTAGTATCTCTGCCTTTTCACAGTCACCCTCTGCCCACCCCTTCCCCTTTATTAAGCCTCACTATCCCTCCCTTAGTCTTCCTTCGCTCCCTGATGTACCTAGAAAATGTTTTATCCCCCTTCTTAACTGAGTTGGCTATCTTTTCCTCAGTTTGGGCCTTTGCTATTCTGACTGCCTTCCCAGCTTCCTTTTGCTTTAACTGATACAATTCTCTGTACTGCTCCTTCTGTGATTCCTTGTACTTTCTGAATGCTTTCTTTTTCTTTTGAACTTTCACTGCCACCTCCTTTGAGAACCATAGTGGTTTCTTACATAGTTTTGTTTTATTTGCTTCACACAAAGGCTTGTTACATCTGTGATGGCAGTTTTTATTATTCCCATTGTTCTTCCACCCTCCTTCCTGCCCATTTGCTAGTGCATTCCTTAGGCACTCACCCATTTTGCAAAGTCAGCCTCCTGAAGTCGGTACTTTTGCCTTTGTATGGCTTGACTCTATTGCTTTTATTGTGAACCATACTATTCGAGTGGTCGCTAGTTCCCAGATGGCTACCCCTTCTACATCTGTGATCCTCTCTCATCTCCATTTGAGAGGACCAGGTCTGGTTGCTCCTCTCCGGTGGGTTCCAATACTAGTTGTCTAAGGCATGCCCCTGTAGGGTATCTAGAATAACCCCACTCTTAGAAGTGGCTGCTGCAACTGCACTCAGTTAACATCTGACATATTCAGATCACCCATCAGCAATATCTCCCCTTTATCTGCCATTCTAAGTATACTTTCTATCATTTCCTTGTCCATTTCCTTCCCCTGAGAGGGGGGTCTGTAGACAACCCCTGTGCGGATTGTGGTGCCATTGCCTGCCTCCAAATTGACCCACAGTGCTTCTTCTCCTCCTCCTCCTCCCTGTTTACCCTTTTGTTCTGTTGCTTTGATTCCTTTTCTTATGTAGAGAGCTACTCCTCCTCCTCTTTTACCCTCCCTGTCCCTCCTGTAGATAGTGTATCCTGGTATGTTTATGTCCCAGTCATGGTTCTGTGTGTACCATGTTTCTGTGACTGCCACAATATCCAGATGTTCCTCCTCCATCAAGGCCACTAATTCAGGAAGCTTGTTACCCAGACTATGGGCATTGGTACTGATTGCTCTCCATTTTTTGATGGCTTTACCTTCTGTAGCAGCATCCCCCACTGACCTTTCTACCTTTGTCTTTTTCTCATTTTGTACCCTGTTTTGTAGGGGGAGGCTGGGATTTTCCTGGTGCTTATCAGTGCCTCCCCTCTTGACTAGTTTAAAAGTTTGCCAATGAAGCATTTAAACCGATTGCCCAAAAGACTTGTTCCCTTCCTGGACAGATGCAGACCATCCTGCCAGTATAGGCTGGTGTCCCTCCAGGTGGAACCCCAGTCCCCAGTGAAGCCAAACCCCTGTGCTCCACACCATTTTTTTCAACCATTCGTTAAACTGCATGGTGCAAAGTATCCTCGCCTCACCCATGCCACTGACAGGCAGCACCTCTGAGAAGGATACTGTGTGCTACTTGTCTTAAGCCCTCCCAACTCTACAAAGTCCTTCTGCACTGCTCTAATCTCATGATGAGCCAAGTCATTTGTCCCTAGGTGGACAATGATGTCCAGCTCAGACTCCCGTGCAACTGTTCTTGTGATCCCTAAGGATGCGCTCCTGTCCCTCCAAGCCATGGCACCAGGCAGGCACCTTGCTTCAGTTTTCCCTGCTCCCCCCAGTTCTATCCCCCTAATATTGAGTCCCCCACCAGGAGCTGCTTCTTTTCCCTGTGGTGCCCTCTGCCTCCTTCCTGAGGGCCTCCCTTGTGACAGTTGTCTGCACTCTCCTTAATCTCCGCTGCGGGTGCATCCATAGGGGAACTATGCTCCCCCAGAATGGTGTATGGATTGTGGAGTGGAACAACTGACTGGGTATGCCTCTATTCCACCACCCTTACCCTCCCTGAGCCCACTGTGGTCCAACTGCTGTGCTTTTCCCGCAACCTCTGAGGTAGTGGTGGTGGCTCTGGTGCTCCCTGGATGGGGGAGGTTCCCTTGCTACTGTCCAGTGTGGCCTGAAGACGGGTAACTTCCTCCCTCAGGGCAGATAGTTGTCTGCAAACAGGGCAGCATGTCAGCCTCCAGAAAGACTCCCGGAAGACTGCTGCCCCACAGCCATTACATTGTACTACTCCCCACATAACTGTCTATCTTGTTTAGTTGTTTTTTTTTTTTTGTGTGTGTGATTGCTGTGTTATATAGAAATATATATATATTTATATAATGTGTATGCTTATATTGTCAGTGCAGTGTGCTAGAGAGGATATGACAGTGATATGCACCTTGCCCTCTTGAGGAAATGATGCCAGAACCCCAGGTATAAATGAACTATTTCCAGGGGTGGGTGGGAAGGGTTTAGGTCTAAACTGTGCCCTCACTAAACAATCAGCTAAAAGCTCTGTCCTACTGCTGCCATGAGTGCCTTCCTGTCAGCAAGATGCCATACACGACAATTTGACAGAGAAAATACCCTGCTAATCAAACAGAGAAAAATCCAAACATCCAAGTCAGACACAGGTAAACCTCCCCAGCCCCAAAACAGCCTGGTGACTTGTGCTCTGAAAACAGTCAGCCCCAAAACACGTCAGCTGTGCAGAAGGGCAGACACAGAAAACAGTATTCAGCCTCTGTGGGTTTAAACTCTTCCTGCACTGAAAATCTCAACAATTGTAACAAAAGTAAAGCAAGCTCCACCTCCCTCTGTTGATTGAAAGACTGTCTTTTCTGATAATTCTAAGTTCCTTATTTCACCCTTCAGTTAGAAGTATCCTCCACCTGAAGAATATTAAGATTGGTTAGCTCCCTAGATATGCAAGATTCTAGGTACTGCCCCCTGTTCTCTCACAGCCCACCTGAAATGTTAGGATTCAAAGTTTCCTGTGCTCTCACAGCCCACCTGAAATGTTAAGATTCCAAGTTTACCTGCATATAGCATTTTACTTTTCTGACAGCAGCTCTGTATATGCCCACTTATTGCAATCCATCCTGGGCCGTAGGGCTGCTGATCAAGCCCCTGGTTAGATCACTCATTGCCAGTCAGTGGAGAACAATCTCCTCCAGAGTTTCCCTTTTTCCCATCCGAAACCCTGGGTAACTCATTTTTCGGATGCCCCCCTGTTTGGGTAGCCCTCTTCCAGGGTTTCACTCATAAGGTGTCTGCAATCCATCCACCAGAGTGCCCTCTCCACTTCAGTAGGTTGCACATGCAAACTGTTTTTTTGTAGCCTGCCAGCCCTGCTGGATCTCAACAGCTACAAAACGGTCTTTTTCAAAACGGATGACAGTCTACCTTGTATTTCACGAACAAACAACGCAGAACACTCTCTTACCTTGTTTCCTGAGAAGCTATGAGAGTGAGAAGGGAGGGCCTGGAGCAGAGGATCCAGTGTGCAGTACACACTGATTGGTAAGCTCGGCCAAACACATTTGACTGCACCCTGATCCTTGGCAGACGGGCTTTCAAACAACATGAGGTCTTGCTGTATTCTGACTATTGCAGTTAGCTCCAGCATTTGAACTGCCCCAGAGAGAGAAGGGTTAAAATTCTATGCAAGGCATAGAACGTTGAGCTCGAGCTCGGTTGAAAACTCTGTCTGCAGCACTTTGAAACCCAACCGTCAGATTCTTTACTCCGCCTCACTGAACAGTCGCTCTGGAGAGTTTCTCCTTTGCTCGGTTCAAAAAGTCGGTTAAAGTTGTCAGTTAGTCCGAAATTATTTCGCAAATAGTTCTGCTTGTCGGTTCAGGACTCTGTCTGTGGTACTGTTAGTACTTAGGTAGTTCTTTTGTGGAAATTGTAAAACTGTATTTTTCGGTCCTTTAGTAGATCTTTTGTGGAAAAATTTAGTGTGACGTTACCCATCCGTATCGGTTTGAAAAAAACGTGATTTGAAATCTGCTGACCTGGAAGGCCAGCCCGGTTCGGTTCCCACCAAACCAGAAGGTGTGCCCTCTGACCAGGGCGATACTTCTTCGGGCAAGAGGAGAGCCGATCCTAAGGGATCGGTTCCTCAAAAAGAAAGCGCAAAGATAAATCGTCCGGTTTGGATCCAGACTTTCATGTTCCGACCGCCGAAGAGATAGCTGAGCGATTTGGATTGTTGAATCGCTCCGTCCGGTTCCGACTGATCCGGCGCCTTCTGGCAGGGGCTAGGTTCGGTCAGTTCCCCCGGTTCACGATTATTCCCCTAAAGACTTTTACGTACCAGAGTTTGAAGAGGAGGGGGATTTTGAAGAGGAGGATGATGATGAAGTTCTGGATGTGCCTGTGGAACCGGACATCTCCCCAGACAGACCTTCTGGTGTTTGCCCTCCTACGTTTTCTGAGTCTCCCCCCCCCCCACACTATCTGTTTTACAGAAAGGTGGCTGAAACCCTCCAGCTTCCAATGGAGGAGGCTGTGGAGGATCAGGAGGAGCCTGATTTTGTTGAGATGAAGGACATCCCAGAGTCTAAGAGACTGTCTAGTCCCCTCCATAAGTTCTTTGGGAAACAGACACAAACAATTCTAAGGTCTCCTAACTCTGTACCTCCTGTTGACAGAAGAATGGACAAGAGGTACACCTTATCAGGCTTGGATACAGAGTTTTTCTATCAGCAATGCAGCCATGTTGGGGTAGTGCAGGCTGCAGCCTGTGACAAGGCAAATATTCCCTTGGCTTCACACCCCCCAGACAAAGACTCCAGGAAGATAGATGCCATGGCAAAGAAACAGTACATGGTATCATCTTTGGACTCAGGCGGGCTAACTATATGGCCTATACAGCCAGGTACCAGAAGTCCAGGTGGGACACTGTACTGGCACTGGCTAAGTAGGCTTTCCCCCAGCTAGCCAAGGAGCTGGAGGAGGTGGCTGCTGATGGGATTGCGGCATCAAAGGTGCAATTTCATGCTGCTGTGGACTTCAAAGATGCATTGTCAAGAGTCATGGCTGCATCTGTGGCTCTTCGGAGGATGGCTTGGCTCAGATGTACTGGCCTTTCACAGGACACCCATGCTAAGGCCATGGATTTCCCTGTGGTGGGTAATTCTCTGTTTGGGGAGCAGACAGAAAATTACATGAAGAAAATGGATGAGTACAGGGCCACTTGTAGGAGTGCCCAGGCCAAGGAGAGGTGGGCAGCTCCTCAAAGGCAGTAGTCTAGCGGCAGGGGCAGGCCTTTTCACAGTCCTTTCTACCAAGCGCAGGCCTTTTCTCCTTTTTCTCAGAGGGGGTTCTTTAGAGGGAGAGGCTGCATCCACCCCTCAGCCTAAGGCTCCTGCCAAGCAGAAACCCTGATGTGTCAGCCCGGGCCGACTCCCCCATTCCAGTAGGAGGCAGGCTGGCTTACTTTGTCCAGGACTGGATGTCTTGTTACATCAGACAAGTGGGTCCTGGAGGTAGTAAGCCAGGGACTGCTTCTCAGTTTCAAAAATGTTCCATAAATGAGACCCAGATCCTTTCCACCTGCAAATATATCAGAAACCCTGGCTCTAGAGGCAGAGGTTTCATCTCTACTGGCCTTAAGAGCCATAGAGAGAGTTCCTACCCCATAGAGGGGCAAAGATCTGTACTCCAGGTACTTCCTTACCCCAAAAAAGACAGGGTAGTGGTGACCCATCCTAGACTTGAGATACCTGAACAAACATTATTTAAAGCCAAAATTTTAAATGGTGACTCTGGGAACAATTCTTCCCTCTCTAAGGCCAGGAGACTGGCTACCTCCCTGGACCTCAAGGATGCCTACTTTCACATTCCCATCAGGTGCTCCCACAGAAAGTACCTCAGGTTCAAATTGCCCTCAGGCCATTACCAGTTCAGAGCAATGCCCTTTGACCTAACTTCAGCTCCAAGGGTGTTCACAAAGTGCCTAGCAGTAGTGGTGGCCTTTTTTTTTTTTTTTTGCATAAGCTTTTTATTAGTTTACCTTAGTACAGTAACAAGAACAACATTTAGCAGTCAAGTAAACACATAGGTATTCTTTTCACAAGTTTTCAAATCCTTTCCAGTTACACTTATTATAATTCTCCATCCATTTCATACATTTCTGCTTAAAAACGACTATATACGTTTACACAAATAGAGAAAAGAAAGAAAGAAAAAAAAACAAAAAAACACGCAACACCCCCCAAAAAGAACATTTAGTCAAAGGTTCAGTCTATCTAGTACATATATTAAGAGTTGCTTCTTTAGTATATGCTGTGCCCCAAAATGTCTTTTAATCCTATATTGCACTTCTGTCTTAACTAGTCCTGGATTATAAGGCGTGTTCAGTAGTTTAGGCCTACCCATTCTGTTTTATAACAACCAGGGAATACAATCCCTACCTCTTTACCCCACATTCCTGGTATTCAGCTTATCATTTCCCTTTCTACAGGGTTCATAGTGCGCCAGAATGACGGCCTCATATTCATGAACAATTCTTTACGCCCCCTAGCTTTATAAGTTATGTTTTTAAGCTTCAGAGCTCCTCAAGCCAGGTTCCTCCATTGCCTAAGGGTAGGTCTGTCCCCAGATACCCATGTATTTAGGATACACTGTCTCGCCAGCGCCAAAAGAATTCTCACCCATCTCTCAGCAGGGAACCAATCATCTTGGTCTGTATCGTCCAGGCCGAACAGCATTAGAAGCGGACCCACTTTTATGCAGCACCCCTTCATGGTCGTCAGCTCTTTCGCCACTTCCTCCCAAAATGACTGGAGTATCGGGCATGACCAGAATGAGTGAATATATGTACCCAAGGCGTTGCCACATCTTTGGCATATAGCCAAAACTGCTGTGTTATACCTGTTAACTGCCACTGGTGGGCTATAAAGCCTGTGCACAAATTTATATGCTGCTTCCTTATATTTATTGCACAGCAGGAGTCCTCGGTGTACATCTCTCATCAGTTCCCATTGCTCCCCTGTTAAAGCCACTCCTAAATCTCTCTCCCAAAGACACTTAGTTCTGACTGTCATGTCTGGTAACTGAGTACGCATAAGGTGTGTAGCTTTTCTTATTACACCTTTGGGCTCTCATTTAACCTGCTGCAGCAGTCCTTCAAGGCACTGTATTTGAGAATTTGGTTCCCTCTGTCTCTGTATATAATGAATATATTTCCTGGCTTGGAAGTACCTAAACAGATGGGTGGCCGGTAAATCCAATCCTTCTCTGAGTTCACTAAATAAATAAACCCCTTCTTTTTTTCTTTAATCATTAAGACATAGGATCCCCCCCTCCTCCCAAGTCCAAAATGAGGAGTCCCCCATGCCCAGTATAAAAAAAGGATTACCTACCAGTGGTATTATAAATGTCTCCCCCTTCTGATGTCCAATCAGTTTTTTTAATTTGTTCCCAACTGTCTATTACACTAACTACTAAAATATTATAGCCTTTTTTCTCCCGGTAGGCCCTTCTCCCCCCTTCAGCCAAGTAAGAGGATTGCCGAACACACTGCCCCTTCTCCTCTAAGTCTAACCAGCTAGCCTTCCTGGGTCGATATAACCAATCTTTAATAATCCTGATTTGAGCTGCCCAAAAATAAAACTTCATATCCGGATAATTTACCCCCCTCTATCTTGGTCTGCCTTCAGTTTACTTAGACTGGCCCTTGGCCTCTTCCCTTGCCATATAAATTTAGAGCATGCTTTCTCAAATTCCTTAACATCTTTCCCTGTTAGCCCCATAGGTAACATTTGTAATGGATATAGAATTCTAGGCAACATGTTCATCTTAATTAAATTAATACATCCCAGCCACGAGATAGGTAGGGCCCTCCATCTGTTTAACCCATCCATCACTGATCTCAATAATGGGCTGTAATTTAATTTATATGAGGATCGGAGGTCTCTCCCTATTTTTACCCCCAGATAGGTAAAACACGATCCTACCCTGCGTAGGCCCCACGTACTGTCTCCGCCTCCCACCCCCTGTCCTGTAAACATAATCTCGGATTTTTCCAGGTTCAGTTTACATCCGGAAAATGTAGCAAATTGTGAGACAACCTCTAGTAGAGCTGGCATGGACTGGGAGAGTTTCATAATGTATAATATCAGATCATCAGCATATAGCGTAATCTTGTGCTGCCTTCCACTCTTCCCTTCCACCCCATGTATTCTTGGATCCTCCCTAACAGCTATGGCTAATGGTTCCACCGCCATTGCAAAGAGTAAGGGAGATAAAGGGCACCCCTGCCTTGTACCCCTATGTAGTGTGAATTGCTCCGACAGAGTTCCGTTCACCAACACTGCAGCTTTGGGTGTTTGATCGAGTGCCCCAACCATTTTTATATAGTCCTCTCCCAGGCCGAACCGTCTCAAAATTTCAAATAAGTATGGCCATTCAATCCTATTGAACGCCTTCTCTACGCCCATAGACAAGACGGCATCTCCCCCGGTCAATTGGATTGCGCTAAGACATTAGGGACCTTTATTATATTATGATATGAATGCCTCCCCTGTATGAAACCAGTTTGATCCGGGTGAATCAATTCAGGAAGTATGCCCTCCAATCTCGTGGCTAGGATTTTAGCATATATCTTGGCATCACAGTTTAAAAGGGATATGGGTCTACATGATGCACACTCCATTATGTCCTTATTTGGCTTGGGGATCACACACACCATAGCATTGCCACACGTTCCAGGTAACTCACCTCTCTCCCTCTCCTCTTTAAACAGCTCCCACATAATCTCCTTTACGCCATCCTTTAATATTTTATAGTATTCTACCAGCAGTCCGTCAGGTCCACAGGCTTTCCCAGACTTCAAAGCATTGATGGCCAACATAATTTCCTCCTTGGTGATCTCCTTACCTAGCATTTTTTGCTGATGTATTGTTATTTGGGGCAATTGGTGCCTATTAAGGAAGTCCTGCATACATCCCTCCTTTCTTCCTCCATCTGCCTGGTACAGGGACTCATAGTATTCTTTAAATACCCCCCTTATCTCCTTATATTTAGTGACAACTTGCCCCTTCGCATTTTTAATACCCATAATGTGTGTTGGGCCTTTTCTTCCTTTAACCAAATTAACTAACAAAGGCCCTGGCTTGTTACCCCATTCATATATGTTGTGTTTCAGATAATACAACCTTGTCCGGACTTCATCTAACAATAGGGTATTTAATGCTTTCCTAGTTGTCACCAACGCCTGTCACATCTCCTCACCCCGCTCCCCTCTTGCCACCCTTCCCTCTAATACTCTCCTCTTCTGTTGAAGGTCCTTTTGGTTTTCCAAGTTGCCCTTTCTATACTTAGCCATATAGCCTATAATTGCCCCACTCATATAAGCTATGCCAGCATCCCATAGTGTTTGTTTGGAGGAGGCAGTCGATGTGTTGGTGTCTAGGAAAAACTTAAATTGTTCCTTTAAGTAATCCTGGACTCCTGTGACCCTATAGGGAATCTCCATGTGTGTACCTCCTCCTTTTCGTTTGGTAGTCGGAAAGAGGCTGTTACTCCTGCATGATCTGAAATCTCTATAGGCCCATGTTCCACCTTCCCCAACTTTTCATACTAGCTCAGCGCAGCATATATGTGATCTGTCCTCGACCATGTTTTGTATGGACTGGAGTAAAAAGTAAACTCCTTTCCTTGTGGATGTGCCGTTCTCCAAACATCCACCATATTCAATTCTGCGATTCTGACCCCAGTAATGCTCAGAATATTCATAACTTTGTGCAGTCAGCCTGGTGGGTTGGACTGCCCAGAGAGATGGAACACATGCAAATGATGGAATTCTTTGCACATGAGCATCTTTCAAAAATGCCTCTACCAACTGTAGTGTTCTAAGCCCTTCAGATTTTTCTCTCCGCCTGAAAGTCCAATTGGCTGGTCTCTGTTGCCCTCTTTCGCGTGAAGAAGAAAAAAATCACCAAAACCATAAGCATATTTAGTTTCTTTTACTGCCTCTGCTGATTGTTAGTTTACATCTAGTTTATTATTAAAATAGTTGTTTTCTCGGTTCCTTGCGGTTCGGCATAACTGTGAGGGATCCGAGTTAGTTTAACTTTATTTTGGTTCTCTGACTAAAGAACCTATACATTATCGCTAATTTTTGGTCCTTATAAACTTTAGCTGTAACCGCTTTTTATCGGTTACAGAACCGCTGAACCGGTTCACATTTCATCTCCTCTCTCGGTTCCTTCGGTTCCCGATTGGTTCTGGAACTTACCACAAAAAAAAACAAAAAAAAACTTTTAAAGCTGTTTAAATAACCGCAACAGCATTTAGTATTTAGCGGTTGGGGTTTTTCCTCTTGCTTTTCACCATGACTGAGAAACCTAAGAAGAGAACCGGGGAGCCTGGGTTTAAAAACTGTTTAAAGTGTGGAGATGTGTTTGCCAAGGCAGACAAGCACACTTTATGTGTAGCTTGTCTGGGTTTTGAACATCTGGACCAGGAATGTGAGATATGTAAAACTTTCCCAGAAAAAACTGTTGAAAAGCACCTTGAACGGCTCAATAAAAAGTTTCCTAGGGGTCCCTCAGTCTCTGACCAGCTGACACCCCAGTCTGTTGTGGTTGAAGCCACAAGTGCTACTACCCCTGCCCCTGATACAGGCGAAAAAGGGGCAAAAAGAGGGAAAGAACCGGCTGACTCTCCGGTTCCCTCAAAGAAAATAAAGAAACTCAAGCATGCAGAACCCTGTCCTGCTAAACCAGGGACTTCTGCGCAGGTGCCTGTAATGCCTTCAGCTCAGGAGATAGCTCAGGCGTTTAAAATTATTCAGGCTCTGCAGGGCATCATCCCTCAGCCTCCTGCCCCTTCATAGGATCCCCAGGTTGCTACTACTGTGTTGCCCCCTGCTCCAGAGCAACACTATTTTGAAGAGGATGAGGAGCCTTATGAGGAGGACGAACCTATCCCTCCAGAGGTGTCCCCTGAGCAGGAATTTGGCTCGCCTCCCAGGGTGTCTGAGAATTTTTCCTCCCATTTTTCCTTCGTAAGGAAAATGGCAGATGCTTTAGATATTGCCACAACAGAACAAGTGGAAGATGAGGAGGAGATTGAGTACCTTAATATGATGGGTCTAACACCCACAAAGGCCCTCCTCCTCCCAGTATATACATTTTTCAAGAAGGATGCTATGAAGCTCCTGCAGACCCCTAATTCTATTCCTCCAATTGACAAGAGAATAGTTAAAAAATACCCGCTGGATAGGGAGGGAACTGACCTCCTCTTCTCCCCTCCTGACCATCAAGGGGTAATACAGCAAGCTGCCTGTGATAAAGCTAAAGTCCCTCTGTCCTCACACCCACCAGACAAGGAATTAAGAAAATTGGACAGTATGGCCAAAAAGGGCTATTTGTCAGCCTCACTGGCCATGAGACAGGCTACTTTTCAAGCTTATGCTGCCCAGTATCAGAAATCCCTGTGGCAGTCGGTACTGTCAATGTCCATGAAGGCCACCCCACCCTTGTCAGATGACCTGGCTGAAACTGCCAGGTTTAGGCTAGAGGCGGCCAAGTACCAATTCCAAATGGCTGCTGATCTGAATGACACTGCAGCCAGATGGATGACTAACACAGTGGCTCAGAGGAGGTTTGCTTGGCTTAGGGCTACAAACCTCACTCAGGATACCCAGTCGAAGGCCCTGGATTTTCCATTAGAAGGAAATGCGCTGTTTGGGGAATCCACAGTGGCCTATATGAAAAAGGTGGATGAATATAAGGCTACTTATAGAAGTAACTCTGCTAGAGACAGAGCTTCTTCATCCACCAGGCCCTATGGAAAGGGGGCTAGGGGTCGTTCTTTCTTGACAAGACCCTTTTTCCAGCCAGTAGCCATGCCCTAATACCAGCAGTACCCCTCCACAGGGCTACTCAAGGGGTAGGGGTAGAAGGGGCTCTATGCGAGGGGCTCAGGCACAACCTCAACCCCATCCTAAACAGAACCCCTGAGATGCAGGCCGCCTCCTCCCTACCTGTCGGAGGCAGACTGTCCCATTCCTCCCCCTCTGGTCATCCATCACCACAGACAAGTGGGTGTTGGAGGTAGTGGGCAAAGGTCTGTCTCTGGACTTCAAATTTCTTCCTCGAAAAAAACAGGGTTTCCATCTCCTCACCCCTAGCACAAATTTCGTTGCTAGAGGCAGAGGTTCAGAAGCTGCCATAGCTCAGAGCAGTGGAACTACTCCCTACAACCCTGAGAGGAAGAGGTTTTTACTCCAGATACTTCCTAACAACAAAGAAAAATGGGGAGTGGCGGCCAATTTTGAATCTCAGAGCTTTAAACAAGCACCTTAAAAAGCCAAAGTTCAAAATGTCAACTTTGGCTCGGATTCTGCCAACAATCCAAAAAGGGGACTGGCTGGCATCTCTGGACTTACAGGACGCTTATTTCCACATCCCCATAAAAGAATCTTTCAGGAAATATCTCAGATTTAGACTCCCATCAGGTCATTATCAGTTCGTAAGCCTGCCCTTCATTCTTTCCTCGGCACCAAGGGTGTTTACAAAATGCATAGCAGCTGTGGTGGCATTTCTTCGAAGACAGGGAGTGACTGTTTTCCCATACCTGGACGACTGGTTGGTGGTGGGAAAAGCACCAGAACAAGTCACAACCTCTCTAAAGCTCACACAGGATCTTTTGGAATCCTTGGGTTTCATAGTAAACCAGAAAAAATCTGTCTTAACCCCTACACAGACTTTATAGTTCATAGGGACAGAGATCAGTACTGTACAGGCCAGGACCTTTTTGCCACTAGACAGGGTGCAAAGCCTTCAGGCCATAGCAAATTCCTTCAGGTTGCACAGTCAAAAAACAGCCAGGCAATTCCTGCAGCTCTTTGGTCATATGGCTGCATCCATGGGCACATTGCAGGGTTCCAGGTTTCAGATGAGACACATCCAGTTTCACCTCAGGAGTCATTGGAGTCAGAAAAAAGATCCCTTTTCAAAACTCATTCCAGTGACAAGGCCTCTGTTACAAGCCCTCTTGTGGTGGAAAAAGGAATCCAACCTAAGGCAAGGAGCCCCCTTCCAGAAGGAGGATCCTTCACTAGTTCTCACAACAGATGCATCCCTTCTGGGCTGGGGTGCCCATCTTGGGGAGCACACAACTCAGGGTACCTGGTCAGCGGCAGAGTCCCTCCAGCATATAAACTTGCCGGAACTCAGAGCAGTGCGGCTGCCACTAAAAATTTTCTCTACACGGGTGATGGGCAAGGTGGTACAAGTCAGAACAGACAATACCACCACTATGTATTACATAAACAAGCAGGGTGGCACCAGATCAGGTCCCCTATGCACAGAAGCCATGAAAATTTGGACTCTGGCATATTCTCTAAAGGTGTCCCTGCAAGCCATCCATCTGCTAGGAAAGGACAATATCTTGGCAGACACACTGAGTCGAATCAATCAGTCCCATCATGAATGGACACTGAACAAGCAGGTGGTGCAGGTAATTTTCAGCAGGTGGGGCGTTCCAGAGATAGACTTGTTCGCATCCAACCAGAACCACCAGTTGCCTCAGTATTGCTGCAGGCCACCAGCCCAGGGCACAATCCCTCTGGACGCCCTGGTACAGGACTGGTCAGGCAAGTTTCTTTATGCCTTTCCCCCTTTTCCTCTGGTTTTCAGGATACTGCTGAAACTCAGATCCCTCTCAGCTTCTCTGATCTTGATAGCTCCAGATTGGCCCAGGCAGCCATGGTACTCTCTTCTGCTCTCCATCTCAGTGAGCAAGCCAATAAGTTTGCCTCTCAGGCACAATCTCCTGACCTCCAATCAGGGAACATTGTTGTTCCCAAATCTCAAGTCACTCCACCTCAAGGCATGGCTCTTGAGGAATCAGAGTATGCAGACTTAAACCTTTCTGAAGCTGTATTAAATATTTTGAAAGGTTATAGGAAGAATCCACTAAGAAAACTTATTCTGCTAAGTGGAAAAGATTTTCCTTTTGGTGCTCTGGTAGAAACTTCACCCCAAATGATGCAGGAGTCTCAGTGGTGTTGGATTATCTGACTCACTTACATTCACAAGGTCTACAACCCAGTTCTCTAAGGGTTCACCTTGCAGCAGTATCTACATACCTTTCTGCTAGGAAAAAGGTGTCTGTAGCATCAGATCTCATTTACAAAAGATTTTTTAAAGGCCTGATACATTTGCACCCTTCTCACAGGGCACCAGTGCCCGCTTTGGATCTTAATATATGTATAGCCAGATTGATGCGGGCTCCTTTTGAGCCCATGGCTATAGCCCATTTAAAGTACGTTACCTGGAAAACAGTTTTCCTGGTAGCAATTACCTCAGCAAAAAGAATCAGTGAGCTTCAGGCTCTTTGTGTTGTCCAAGACTACATCTCCTTCCACAGAGATAAGGTAGTCCTCAGAACAAACAGACAATTCCTTCCCAAGGTTGTTTCAGATTTTCATCTGAACCAATCAGTCACTCTGCCTGTGTTCTTCACAGACCATACAAGCTCTGGTGAAAGAAGGCTCCACAGTCTGGATGTGAAAAAGAGCTCTCAGCTACTACATGACAGCTACTAAAGGCCATAGGCAAGACAAGAAACAACTTTTCCTTACATATGGGGATGTCGGAATGGGCAAACCAGCCTCAAAAAGATCCATTTCTCAGTGGATTGTCCAGTGTATTCAATTCTGCTACACTAGAGCAGGTAGGGAGACCCCAGCTGGGCTGAGGGCTCACTCGACAAGAGGAACAGCTGCCATTCTTGCAGCTACTAGGGAGGTGCCATTATTGGACATTTGTAAAGCAGCTACTTGGAAATCAGTACACACCTTTACAAAGCATTACAACTTGGATGTTTTGTCCAGAAGTGATGCCAGGTTTGGCACAGCAGTCCTGCAAAGTCTGTTTACAAAATAAGTTCTGTGCCCTCCTCCAGGGGTACTGCTTGGTAGTCTGCACAAAGTTATGAATATTCTGAGCATTACTGGGGTTAGAAGAAAAAATTACTTACCATAGTAATCTTCTTTCTTCCCAGTGATGCTCAGATATTCCTAACTCCCTTCCATCCTCCCCTTCCAGAACTTCAGCCTCTGCATTCCGCATGCTAGTGCCACATAGCCATACCCTTCTGGGTACACTTCTCTATGCTAGATAGATTTTAACAGAGTTTTCTGTCTCTCTTAATAGTTTTCTCACTGTCTGGTGAACACCATTTTATCGATGTAGTCCCTCCCATGGATGTTTTTTGGAGTAAATTGTTTTATTAGGGTAATCCTAAAAAATGTTTTAATTAATTAGTTGTTGGATTTTTTTCATAATGCCTGACTTCTGGGCTTCTTATAAATCTGAAGGGCTTAGAACACTACAGTTGGTAGAGGCAGTATTTGAAAGATGCTCACATGCAAAGAATTCCATCATTTGCATGTGTTCCATCTCTCCGGGCAGTCCAACCCACCAGGCTGACGGCACAAAGTTATGAATATCTGAGCATCACTGGGAAGAAAGAAGATTACTATGGTAAGTAATTTTTTCTTCCCTCCCTCCACTTCCTGATGCATAGGTCCCTTCGCCCTCTACCCTCTGAATGGTCCAGGACTGCTTCTGGTGTACAGTTAAAATCCCCTCCCATAATTACATTCTCAAATTGTTCTTTTACTAATATATCCAAGATTTTATTAAAAAACTCCGGGTCCAAATTTGTTGGTGCATAAATACTCCCAAATGTAACCCGTACACCATGGAAATTCCCAGATACGAACACATATCTACGTTCTTTTGGGTCCGCAATTACTTTCGTGACTTGTAAAGGCAAATTTTTATGTATCAGGACCGCCACCCCCTGTTTACGAGAGTTAAAGGAAGAGGAATAACAGGCCTCCATCCAGTCCTGCCGGAGTTTCCCATGCTCCACCGATGTCAAATGTGTTTCCTGCAATAGGGCTACTTGCAAGTGCGCCCTCCGTAGGGCTGTCAGAATAGCATTCTGCTTAATTGGGGAGGAGAAACCCCGCACATTCCAGGATTGTACAACTAGGTCATTGTATGCCATTATTATTCTGTATTTTTTCCCTTTCCCTCCATGACATCAACAAGTTATTCCCTGACATCAGTAGTAATACACTGATCAACGTGAACCTTTTATCAAAATCATCAACAAAAAAAAAATTCGAAAGACATTAAGCATAAAATAAGAAAACATACATTTTACCCCTTGTGATCCCATAATACCCTTGCATCGATCTCCCCATCCCCTCCCCTCCCCTCTACCTCCCCCATTCCAACATTAATCTCACACCCCTAAACCCTATTCTTACCAGCCTATTCCAGTGCAACCCCAACCTCCCCCCCGTCCTTCTTTCGTCTTGTTTGCCACCTTCTAGCATGGCTATTTATCCCACCGTCTGCTACCTGAACAGTTATCTCCCCTCGCCCCCCCCAGAGACCACTCCATATTAAAAGACCCGAATTCATAGTACAGCGTTTATTAATGGCTAAAGAGGAACAAAAAAAATTCCTCACAAGGAACTACATTGCTTAGGAGCTCAGCAGAACAGGCCGACTCCTCAATACCCCCAGCTGTGGCTAACATGCAGCCCGCTATCCTTCTGAGCGATCTCCGCAATTCTGCTATTTAAATGTCCCGTACTATAACTGCCCCAGTCAGAGGTCAGCAGAGCAGGCCACATGAAGGAAACAGTACACGTGCAAGGACCTAGCTGCCAAACACCCCCCTGGCCTACCTTGCAGGAAGTGCTCCTCGGTTGTTTCTTCGCGCTTTGCATCAATCCTCCCCAGCACTCATAGCAGTACAGGTGAAACCGACTACAAATCGCCACTCATATAAAGGATTAGGTGGACACATTATTAGCCTTCCTGAGGTCAGCTTAACTTTATATTATAAAACCTCATAAACAAGGGGTATCATCCCCAACCAGCAAACTGTAAGAGTCTCAAGTCCCATTAACTCGGCCAGCCGATTCCACCTCTTATTTCAGCCTATTTTCTTCTTAAGCTTGTTGATAAAAGAGAATACAGCTCCTTCATGTTTTATTTTAAGGATGGCTGGATAAATCGTAAAGTGCTCCACACGCATTTCTCTCAGTTGGGTCATCACAGCGCTGAACGCGCGTCGCTTCTTGCGCAGCCTGGCTGAGTAGTCCTGTGTGACATTGACTCGAGTACTGTTGAGTTCAAGTTGACTGGTTGAGTTTAAAGGCTCTGATCACTGCTTCTCAATCTTGGAAATTGTGATACCGTATCACAGTGCTTCGGGGAGGTTGGCCCGGCCCTGGCTTTGGCATCACAGCTCAGTGCGCTCTTTTGAGCTTATGCTTTCTTCCTTTCGGCTGTAAATTCAGGATTTTTGGCAGCTGCTCTGCACAGAATCTCAATATATCTGTGCCTTCTTGACCCTCAGGGAGACCTCGTAGGCGCAAGTTTGTGCGCCAGTGATAATTTTCTTGATAATCGAGGGCCTCCCTGAGGTCCTCCAGCTCCCTCTCGAGTGCAGTAACTTTATCTGGCAATGGCTGCACCATATCCTCCACTCTGGACGTGCGCTCTTCCATCTTCGCCAGCCTTTCCCCATGAGCTGCTGTCCACTCAGCAATTCCCTGTAGTTTAGCCTCAATTTTATTCTCCATCTTCTCCAAGTGTGGATTCAAGACAGCGAGGACCTGTGTAGTCACTTCGCGTCCCAGTACCGCCAGCTTTGCCGCCGGAAAAGATATAGGGCCTGCTGTCTTGGACGAAGCCCCAGTCGGCTGCTTCTTCGGGTTTTTCCCCGCATTCGTAGTGGGTTTTCCAGGCGCATTCATGAGGTATTTGTCCATCGCTGTGTAGCTTTATCTTAGTACAATGTTATACTCGATGTTCCGGATCTAAATATCTGAAAAATAACTTATTTTGGTCCCTAGGTTGCGGAGCTCGAGGAGATCACGCCTTGCTGCTTAACTGCTCATTAGTGCCCCCCAGTGGTGGCCTTTTTAAAAAGAAAAAGGATCTCAGTCTTTCCATATCTGGACGATTGGCTCATTGTGGGCCAGTCCTCAGACCAAGTCAAGTCAGATCTACAGGTGACCCAACAAGTTCTCATTTCCTTGGGGGTTCTTCTCAATCTTACCAAGTCAGTGCTCGAACCTGTACAGCTTCTCACTTTTTTAGGAGCAGAGCTGGATACGATCAACGCAAGAGCTTTCCTTCCTCTGGAAAGGGCAACAGCCATTTCACAGCTGGCCTCTTCCTTCCTCCCTCTGGTCTCTCTCTCTCGACCAGCAAGGCATTTTCTTCAGCTTTTGGGCCACATGGCAGCTTCCACAGTAGTGGTCCAAGGGGCCAGGTTTCAGATGAGGGACATTCAGTTCCATCTGAGGGCTTTTTGGTCCCAAAGGAAAGATCCTCTTACCAAACTAGTCCCGGTTACTTAGACCCTTATCCAGGCCCTTCGGTGGTGGCAGAATCTGGACAGTCTGAGGCAGGGAGTTCCATTTGTCACTCAGACTCACTCTGTGGTCCTTACCACAGATGCTTCCCTGTTGGGGTGGGGAGCCCATCTGGGGGATCTCACAGCCCAGGGACTGGGGTCCCCTCAGGAATCACTCCTTCATATCAACCTCCTGGAGCTCGGGGCAGTACTTCTGACCCTGCAAGCTTTCTCTCAGTCAGTACAGAACAAGGTAGTTCAGGTCAGGACAGACAACACCACCACCATGTGGTATATCAACAAGCAGGGAGGCACTCGGTCTACGGCCTTGTGCACAGAAGCCATGAAAATTTGGTCCCTGGCTTATTCCCCTGGTAGCAGTCCACCTCCCAGGAAAGGACAATGTGCTAGCAGATGCATTGAGCAGGATTTCCCAGAGCCGTCGCGAATGGTCCCTGGACCCTCTGGTGATGAAAGTGATTTTTTCAAGGTGGGGCACTCCAGAGATAGATCTCTTTGCAGCCCCAGACAATCATCAACTTCCTCTGTTTTGTTGCAGACCCCCAGTCTTGGGCTCAGTCCCTCTGGGTGCTCTGATTTTGAACTGGGAAGGGAAATTTCTGTATGCCTTCCCTCCCTTTCCTCTACTGTTCAAGGTTCTAGTCGAGGTAAGGTCACAACCTTGCAAAGTGATTCTGATTGCTCCAGACTGGGCCAGGCAGCATTGATACCCTCTGTTGCTGTCTCTAGCAGTCCATCTTCCCCTGTCTCTTCCCAGGAATTACAACCTGTTAACATCCTCTCAAGGGAGGATTTGGTACCCCAATCTTCAGTCTCTCAATCTCAAGGCATGGCTCTTGAAGAGTTAGATTATGCAGATTTGCATCTGTCCCAAAGGGTTCTGGACATTCAGAAAGCCTCTTGAAAGCTTGCCACCAGAAAAACTTACAACTCCAAATGGAAAAGATTCAGCATTTGGTGTTCCAAGAAGCATATATCCGCAGACACCGCTGAATTGTCTATAGTTCTGGATTATATGGTTCAGCTTAATGGCCTAGGCTTCAGACCAACTACTCTCAAGAGTACATTTGTCAACTGTTTCTGCTTTTCTGTCAGTGGGGAAGCCTTCCTCTCTGTCATTTCACCCTGTATTCTGTACATTTTTCAAAGGATTGCTTCATACCAATCCCCCCTTTAGGGATCCTGCTCCTGCCTAGGATTTGAATGTTTGCATTGCTCAGCTTATGCAACCCCCTTTTGAGCCTATGTCCTCAGCAGAGCTCAAGTACTTGACTTGGAAAACTGTGTTTTTGGTTGCTGTTACCTCTGCCAGACGTATCAGTGAATTGCAAGCTCGGTCAATTGAACCTGACTTCATTTCATTCCATAGAGATAAGGTGGTCCTTAGAACCAATAGAAGGTTTATACCCAAAGTGGTTTATGATTTCCATTTAAACCAGTATATGTATCTTCCTGTGTTCTTCACTGATCATACTTCCTCAGGAGAGTGGAGGTTGCACAGTTTAGATGATAGAAAAGCCCTTAGTTACTACATAGAACGTACAAAGGGTCATAGGTTTGACTCCCTCCAGCTGTTCCTCACTTATGGGGAGGTAGGTAAGGGCAAACCTGCCACCAAGAGAACTATTGCCAGGTGGTTTGTGTCCTGTATCCAATTCTACTATGAGAAACTGGGACAAATTCCACCCTCAGGCCTGAGGGCTCATTCCACTAGAGGTACAGCTGCATCTCTGGCTACGGCCAGGGATGTTCCTTTGTTAGAAATTTGCCAAGCAGCCACCTGGAAAAAAGTTCATACCTTCACCAAGCATTACTCTCTGGATATTAAGGCTAGGAGTGATGCTAGGTTTGGCACAGCAGTAATTCAGAGCCTATTCCCGAAGTAGGTTTTCTCCCTCCTCCTTAGAGGTACTGCTTGGTAGTCTGCAATAGTCAGAATTCAGCAAGACTTCATGTTGTTTGAAGAAAAACTTACCTTAGTAATTATGTTTCTTCTAATGGAGTCTTGCTGTATTCTGACCTCCCTCCCTGCCTCCCCTCTCAGCACCTGTTTTGGGAAGTGGGTGGGCAGGTGCAGTGTTGCACCCCAGGGGTGTCTTCAGCCCACTTTCTGTTGTTTTGGGTGCTTTGTGTTGATTAGTTAAGAATTTTTATGCTTTATTGCCTGGTTTTTGGTTTTTGGGTTTACTGACTTGAGTCTTTTAGGAATCTAAAACCTTTGTTGCCAGTTGGCTAGTAGAAATTTTACAATTTCTGCATTATTAAAGTCAGTGAGTTTTAGCTCGTAAGAATCTGACGGTTGGGTTTCAAAGTGCTACAGACAGAGTTTTCAACCGATCTCGAGCTCAACGTTCTATGCCTTGCATAGAATTTTAACCCTTGTCTCTCTGGGGCTGTTCAAATGCTGGAGCTAACTACAATAGTCAGAATACAGCAAGACTCCATTAGAAGAAACATTAATTACTAAGGTGAGTAGTTTTTTTCTTCTCCGTTAATCAGGCTTTCGTTCAGCCAACAGAGGATCCTTCTTCTCAGGTTGGACAGGTTGCCTCAGTCTGAGGATCTTCTATTCCATTCCTGCAATACCTAGCGCATTTTTTCATATGAGGCCCCTCTCCAGAAGCTGGCGGTTGCCTGGATATCAACCTTGTACTGGACATACTTATCACAAGCACTTTGAGCCATTTGTGACTTGTGAGCTAAGTTTCTCCGTAGACAGCAGCTTCTAGGGGCCCTCTCGTCTTTTTTCTTTTTATTTTATAGTATGCTTTTATCGCTGCCTTTGTACCTCAGCCCTTGGAGCCATCTCTTCTACTTGCAGATTGTCTGAAATCATCTCCTGATCTGAGACTCCCCTTATACTGTTTTCCCACAGGAAAAGGTAGTGCTCCACACTCAGGAAGTTCCTTCCTAAAGTGGCATCAGAGTTCTCTCTGAATCTGCCACTGTGCTATCCACCTATTTGCCAGCTTCCAGAATGTCAGAGAGCACTCTCTTCCCATTCTCTGAATGTTCAGGGGGTCCTCATTTCTCACCTGCACAGAACTAGGATTTTAAACAATCCAAATGGTTTTTGGTCTCCTTTGCTTCAGCTGAAAGACTCAGCCTGCTCTACTGAAGCGCATTCTGCTTGAGTTGTGAGCTATCTACACCTCTGCTTTTCCATGGCTAGGTCATGTTGAAAAGTCAAGTATGCGCCAACATCACCATTGCAGTTGTTGTGTCCCTTGCAGAGGTCCGTTCTGCATCTATCAGTGATGCTTTGCAAAGCTATAACTGGGGTCACAGTGCACATTTTAGTTGCGCACTATGCCCTGCATGTCACTGCCAGGCGGTATGCTGCATGGCCATCGTCAGGTGGTATGCCGCTTGACAAGACTGTTCTGAATTGACTTCAGGCATGAGTGAACTATTCACTTCTACCACCCTATCCCTGGAGTTCTATCTCAGCTTGGTACTCCAACCCATTAGTGTGAATAAATGGTGAAGACACATTCCTGGAAGATATGAAAATTACGTACTTACCATAATTCTTGATCTTCTAGGAATAGCTTTACCATTTATTCACATGCCCACCCTGCCATCCCCCGAGCTCACTCCAGTATCTTATTGGTCCTTTTTTTTTTTATTCTTTGGCAACCGGATAAGGCCCACTAGGCACCGGTGCCTGTTTTCAGAAGTGACCCGGGAGCACTGGGGAGGTTAAGTGACTTGCTCAGAGTCACACAGTATGCAAGTGGAGGTTGTGGGAATCAAACCCAGGTCTGTCTGCTGGATGTGGCAAGCTGATTCACAGCTTGTTACTCTAACCTCTAGGCTATACTGCCAGCCCCAAGGGGGGCCTTCACCCTTGTTCAAGGCTTGAACTGTGAAGACACTCTATTACACTCATTCTGACCACTGTTGCGGAGGTCATCAGGGCTCTATATGCCCTTAGCATAAGTGTATGACCTGTAGTTGGGTTAGACTGCACCTCCTTGGCAAAAAAGGAACTAAGGCGGTTGGGGACTGGCGCCGAGGTAAGCCTAGTGCCACGAGCTACTCGTGTGGCACCGTGCATACACACCGCTTGCCTTGACGCCGGCCCCCCTCGAAAATTTTGCCTCCCATGGGGTTCTAGTGCCTCTGACCTACACCCATTAGTGTGAATAAATGGTGAAGATATTCCTAAAAGATCAAGAATTACAGTAAGTGCATAATTTTCATTTGCTGGTGCAGGGAGGTTCTAATTCTCGTGTGGGAGATTAAAGTCTTCTACCAGCAACCCCCCCCCACCACCATCCTTTGAATCGCTAGCATCATATCCATTTCTATCTCTTCCCTCTGCGTTGGAGGTCTGTAGACCACCCCGTGCTGATAGCTGCCCCATTCCTCCTTTCTAGTGTGACCCACAGTATCCCCGCCCTTCCTTGTTCTTCCTGGATTTCCATGGCTGTTTTGTTGTCTCTCACCTAAAGAGCCACTCCACCCCCTTTCCTGAATACCCTCTCCCTCCTGAACAGAGTGTAACCTAGTACGGCCACTTCCCAGTCTTGGTTGTCATTGCACCAGGTCTCCATGATGGCCACTATGTCCAGGTCTGCTTCCTCCATGTTAACTTCTAGGTCACCAATCTTGTTGCTCAGACTATGAGCATTTGTACACATGGCTCTCCAGGATGTGTTTCTCTGCCACCCCCCCCCCCCCTTCTTATTCTGTTCTGCTCATCCATACTTTGTCCACTATCCTTTCTAAGAGTAATTGTTTCTTCCAGCTCCTTGATGATTTTGTGATCTTGGGGGCGGGGGGGCAACTTTTTCCTCCTTTGCACCCTCCACCTCCCACATTGGCTAGTTTAATTCTTGCTGATGAAGCATTTAAACTGCTCACTAAGGATCCTGGTGCCCTCCCTGTATGTATGTGGTACACCCCCTCTGCTCGACACCCCGATGGCGAAACACGAAAAACGACCATTATGGCGACAGTCACTGTAAGGGTCCTTTTCTGTGTTTTGCTTTCCCCTAGTGTTCTGCCCCCTTCCTGGACCAACTCCGACCTGGAGTTGGTAATCCTTAAGTCCGAGGGCAGAGCCGCCCACATGGGGGTGTGGGAGGTACAGCCCCCCCACAGAAAACACTCGCAGAACAGGTGGCCCAATACCTGCGACGGTATTGTGCCACTGCTGTGCAGGAGGTCAGCATTTTCACTGTCGACCTCCCTTGGTACTTCTGGATGTATGCAGGCTGTCTTGCTTATACAGGCTTACATCCCCCCAGGTGGTGTCCCAGTCCCCCATGAAGCCAAACCCCTCCTTCCTGCACCGTTCCTTCAACCATGCGTTACTTTAGCTCTCTCTCTTGGTTCCCTAGGAGGAGGTCCTTTGAGTATGATATTCAGCGGGGAACTGAGGAGGGTGCGTGGCCACCCACATTTATATGGAGAGGACATCGACATATGATGTCACCGTGGGCAGCCCCTAGTAGACTGCTAGCAAAAAAATTTCCATGGGGTCCTAGCGCCTGGCGGCTCTAGTTCCATAAGTGTGGCCTGATGAAAAAGATTCTCTCACAGATCTAATGATATAGTAAGTTCTTATGTAACTGTACTTTTTAAGCTTGATACTGGGCACCGAGCCTCACCACGCCCAGCATCTTTAGTATTGCAGTACTGTTTATTTTCTACAATTCATTTACCATGGCTATCCCAGTTGAAATGCAACAATGTGTTTTCACTGCAGCCCTGATAGTCTGTTGCAACACTGGTATAGCTAGCAAAAGTAAAATTTGTACACCAGAACCCTCTTTGGCTTCCCTCCACCCCACACACAGACTGTATACATAGCCATATTTGTTGACATGCCCCCCGTATACCTCATGTTTTATTTCAGGAAGAACATAGTTACAGCAACAGTAATTACAGGTGTCAATGATGCCCTGCTCTGGGAATGGCGTATAGTTTAGAGAGATGCAAAAAAAAACTTACAGCAGCAGCATTCGGTTTTATGACTTTAGCTCTGCATTTAATTCAAGCAGAGCACAAAAATAGTAACATAGTAATTTAAGGTCAGACGGGACTGTAGGTCCATCAGGTCCCCTCTAGCACCTCCTCCTAAGCAGGGATGAATAAATATGCTGTGAAACAGGTACTAATTTATAGGTATTCTATACCCACGCTGCTGCCCAGAGTACCTTGTGGTTTCATTGGTGAATGGAAATTTGTCCAGGCTTACCTTGAAGGCTTATGCTGTCTCCATATGCACAATCTCCACTCATAGGCTGTTCCATTAAGTTCACCGCCTTCTGGGAGAAGAAGTGCCTCCTAATCTTACCCTTCGAATTCAGCACCTCTGGGCTTTAGGGCATCTCCTATTATAACAGCAGTAGGAATGAGGATGAAGCAGTGGGGGCAACTGAGGGGGCCCAGAATACCCCCCCAAAAAATCAACTTGTAAGCTGTGGCATATGTATTAATAGACCCCCATGCATAGTAACCCCCCCCCCCCGATCTTACTCCAGTGAGACACCTAATACAGATCACTATCATAAGCTTGAGTCATTGTACATTTTTCTCTTTTAGGTTTGTTGAGTTTGGAGGAGTTCAAACAGTTAAACATCCGAGAGTTCTGGAAGTACCTGGGGCAGCAGGAGAAGAAGAAGAGTGACCTGGTCCGAAACAGCCAGCACACCTGGTTGTACCAGGGAGAGGGGGCCCACCAGGTCCTGAGGTCCTTACAGCAGAGGTAAATGCTACAAGAACTGTGTGGCAGGGACAGGTACCAGTCCCTATGAACTGCTTTGTAAAGCTCAGTTTTGATTACTTGCCACTCTGGCTGACTGATACGAGGGTGGGAAAGGGCTTATATATCTGTCAGTGGGTTCAGAACCTACGTCTTCAAGGAGCCTGGAATGGAACAGCATTATTTGAGGTTTTTTTTATTTATTTCTGAATTCCAGTAAACGAACGGCTACAAACAGAAGGCCCAAAGTCCCTGGCTCCCCTGCCTAGACAGCATGTATTCCCCCATGGGCTGAGGTCTCCCAGCCCAGGTCCCAAAGGGGTGTATTCCTGTAGGGTGTTTTGTAGAGAGTCAACGGTGTACCTGAACTAAACTCAGGTGCAGGGCTGATGTTATGATGGACAGCTGTCCATAGCTGTGTTTACACCGCCACTGTGCAATCCATTCCCCATGCTGCTTCGATGTCTTTCACCAAATCAAATTATGTCTACACAGCGCTTCTCAGTGCTGATACAAGCCATACTGAGAAGGGCTGCGTAATGGGTGGGCTTGCTCTACTACGTACCCCTCCCACCAAGCCAGCAGTTGCACAGTCTGGATTGGTCCCCTGTTGGAGCGAGTGGTGCACTTGCTCTGGAACATATACCCATGTCTACTGTGGCTCAGCAAGAGGAGAAGCAACCGACTTACCACTGTTGGATAAGTGTCCACACTGCCACATTTGCAGTGCAGCAACCTGAGCACTCGAGTTGCTGCGGTGCAAATGTGGCAGTGTAAACAGGCCTTACAATTATTCCCAGAGAGACAGGAACATAGCTAGAGGCAGTGAGATGAGGGCAGAGTGTAAATTAAAAAAGGAAAGACCCACCCTGTCGGGGACGGTTTGCTGTTTAAGTGGGGCTTGGGGCATCTGTACTTTAGGGACTTTGTGTCCTAATCTCAGTTTGGAGGAGGGAGTTGGTTGTTGTTTTTTGTATATTTTGTTGCCTGTTTTAGACTTGCTTTGGGACTCCACCTGTGCTGCTTCCTTCTTGTGGTCTTCTCCTACTTAGACTCATTACTATTTCCAGCTCCAGACCTGACTAGCCTGGTGCTCTGGGATGCCCTCTTCTTACTCCCGGGGGGGAAGGGGCATTCTCTTTTTGGCTCAGCCACAGCCTATTTGGAATGGGCTGAATTGAGCCCAGATTCATGCCAGAGTGCCACTTTTGGGGAGGAGGAGGCCATCCCTTTTGCTGTGCTGATGCAGCATGGGTGATGATTGGTGGAGGCTGTTATACTACAGCCTGTCAAGAAATGTTTCCCCTTTCGTTAAGTACCAAGTACCTGTGCTAGCGCAAGCTGTCAACAGCCTGGGGGCTTTGCCCTGACAGTGCAAGGTTACTGCCACTGAACTATCCTTAGGAGTTGCTCATAGGTCAGTGCTTGGCAACATACCCACCCAAGAAGCAAGTGTTTGCATGGATGCCCTTACACCCTCCCTGCCAGCCTCCACTCCTGTTTTCCTGGGTTTGAGGCCCAAACCTCGGTCACCAGTGTGCTAGAGTAGTCCCCTGTTACTCATCACCACAGAGCCCAATCCTGGGCCAGTAGCATGCTAGAGTGGTCCTCTGTTACTCATCGCCACAGAGCCCAAACCTGGGCCAGTAGCATGCTAGAGTGGTCCTCTGTTACTCATCGCCACAGAGCTCAAACCTGGGCCAGTTGCATGCTAGAGTGGTCCACTGTTACTCATCGCCACAGAGCCCAAACCTGGGCCAGTAGCATGCTAGAGTGGTTCTCTGTTACTCATCGCCACAGAGCCCAAACCTGGGCCAGTAGCATGCTAGAGTGGTCTCCTATTGCTCATCGCCACAGAGCCCAAACCTGGGCCAGTAGCATGCTAGAGTAGTCCTCTGTTACTCATCGCCACAGAGCCCAATCCTGGGTCAGCAGCATGCTAGAGTGGTCCCGTATTGCTCATCGCCACAGAGCCCAAACCTGGACCAGTAGCATGCTAGAGTAGTCCTCTGTTACTCATCGCCACAGAGCCCAAACCTGGGCCAGTAGCATGCTAGAGTGGTCCCCTATTGCTCATCGCCACAGAGCCCATGAGGATGTTGTTTAGTGTACATTTGTATGTCTAGTGCTGGCACACAGCCAAACCCATTTAAAGACTTTAAAGTAGGATATGTGGAGTGACTTGCGGCAACACTCGAATCAGACATTCCTGTTCACCACCAGGCCTACAGTCCCCCTCCACATATGCCCTTCATCCCTGCATAACTCCCTGTCATCCTTCTCCAAGTTAGCATTGTCCTTTTTCTAACCCCAGTGATACTCAGATATGCATAACTTTCTACAGTAAGCCTTCTAGGTAGGACTGCCTGGAGAGAATAGAACACGTGCAAATGATGGAATTCTTTGCATGTGAGAACTTTTCAAATGCTGCCTCTACTAACTGCCAGTGTTTTAAACCTCCTCAGATTTTTCTCTCGGTCTGAAAAGTCTGGTCGCTCGGAGTACCATTTGTCTAACTTTCATCTGCGTGAAGAAAACTTCAAAACTTATATATAGTATATTTTGTTTTTATTTGCTGCCTTCTACTAATTGTATTTTGTTGTTAAATCTGTAGTTTAGCTTAGTTTGTTTTTCCCGGTTCCTCTTGGTTCAGGTATAACCGTGGGGTAACCGGGTTATTTTTGTTATTAGTCGGGTTTTTCTGACTAAAAAAACCCTTAGTTTGCAAATTTAAGGTACTTAAAATTCTTATTTTGTAACCGATAACTTCGGTTATCGAACCACTAATCTCGGTTCCCTTTTCTAGTGCCGGTTTGGTTCCCCAGTTCCTTCTCGGTTCCAGAAACTGACCGCAGCCACTTGCTTTATTTTAAAATAAAAACAAAGAGGGTTTTTTATTTAGCAGTTGCTATTTTTTTTTCCATTTTGGACAATATGTTGGAGAAACCTAAAAAGAAAAACGGTGAGCCCGGTTTTAAAAACTCTACGCAGTGTGGGGAAGTGTTTGTAAAGGCAGACAAGCACAGTTTGTGCGTGGCCTGCCTTGGTTATAAAATTTAAATGAGGACTGCAATGTTTGTAAGATATTTCCAGAAAAAACAGTTGAAAAACGCCTTGAACGGCTTAAGAAGAAGCTTCCTCATAATAGGGGTCCCTCTAGCTGTGACCAGCCGATACCCCCAGGTACTGTGAGTGAAACCACATCTGTAGTTGCCTCTACTCCTGAGATAGGTGAAAAGGGCACAAAGAGGATCAACGAACCAGCTGACTCCCCGGTTCCCTCAAAAAAGACTAAAAAGTTAAAATACACTGAACCCCCCGCCTTCCAAACCGGGGACTTCAAACAACATGAAGTCTTGCTGTATTCTGACAATAGCAGTGAGTCCCAACTTTTGAACTGCCCCGGAGATGAAAGAGTTAACTTTCCATGCCAGGCATGGAACGCTGAGCTCGAGCTCGGTTGAGACTCTGTCTGTTGCTGTTTAAACTCAAACCGTCAGATTCTTTACTTTGCCTCACTGAACAGTCGCTCCGGAGATTTCTCCTTCTGCTCGGTTCAATTTGTCGGTTAAAGTACCACTTTTCTCGGTTTTCGATCGAATTTAAACCGTAACCTGTCGGTCCATCTCTGTCTGTGGTATTTGTGAGTACTAGATAGGTTTATATTAATTTCTGTTCTGTGTGGAACTTGTAAATGGTTCATCGGTTCAGTTTGAACCGATCAAGCTGTTAAAAAATCTTTATTTGTACTTTTAGTGTGTGGTTACCGGTTCTTATCGGTTCTAAAAAAAACTGATTTTATTACGTTTTTTTCCACGACCCATGACACGGTTAGGAACCAATAAGAGGGTCTTGCCTGGTGGCTTGCCATAAAAGGGTAAGTTTGGTTAGGACTGGCACAATGTCTGAGAAACCCAAAAGAAAACCGGGCCCACTGGGTTTCAACACTGTAGTGTATGTGGGGAAGTCTTTGCTAAGGCTGACCCCCACACCACCTGTATTTATTGTCTGGGGTTTGACCACCTCAATGCAGACTGCCAGATTTGTAAAAATTTTCCTGCAGCTACCCTAGAAAAGAGAGTTGGTAGGCTCAGGGAAAGGGAGGCCAAAAAGTCCACTGAACCGGATGGCCAGCCCGGTTCGGTTCAAACCAAATCAGAAGGAATGCCCTCTGATCAGGGCGAGATTTCTTCGGGAAAAAGGAGAGCCGATTCTGAGGAGTCGGTTCTGGCTAAGAGAACAAGAAAGGAAAAATCAGCTGGTGTGGATCCAAAACTTTCTTCTCCAACCGCTGAAGAAATAGCCAAAGCGATAAAAATTGTTCAGTCGCTTTCCCCGGTTCCGACTGAACCGGCACCATCAGGGAGGCACTCGGTTCGGCCGGTTCCACTGGTTCAAGATTATGATTTAGAGGAATATTATGAACCGGATGAGGAGGAAGAGGAGTATGAGGAAAGTGAATGTGGTTTTGAAAGTCTGGATGTGCCCATTGACCCGGACATCTCCCCAGACAGACCATCAGGAGTGTCTCCTCCTAGGCTTTCTGAGTCCCCCTCCCATTTCATGTTTTATAAAAAGTGGCTGAAACCTTCAGCTTCCTATGGAAGAAGCTGTGGATGACCAGGAGGAGCCTGACTATGTAGAAATGATGGATATCCCAGAGTCTAGGAGGCTGTCTATTCCTTACACAAATCTTTTGGGAAACAGACATTTAAGATTTTAAAGACTCCTAATACTATACCTCCTGTGGATAAAAGAATGGACAAGAGGTATACATTGTCAGGCTCAGATACGGAGTTCCTTACACAACAATGCAGCCATGTTGGGGTAGTGCAGGCTGCAGCCTGTGATAAGGCAAATATTCCCTTGGCTTCACCCCCCCCCACGGACAAGGTCTCCAGGAGGATTGATGCCATGGCAAAGAAACAGTACATGGCAGCATCCTTGGGACTCAGACAGGCCAACTATATGGCCTATACTGCTAGGTATCAGAAATCCAGATGGGACACTGTTATGGCTTTAGCAAAACAGGTCCCTGGCCAGCTTGCCAAGGAGCTGGAGCAGATGGCTGCTGATGGTATTGAGGCATCCAAGGTGCAATTCCATGCTGCAGTGGACTCCAATGATGTGTCATCTAGAGTCATGGCTACATCTGTGGCACTTTGTAGAATGGCTTGGCTCAGATGTACTAGTCTGTCTGAGGATACCCAGACTAAGGCCATGGATTTTCCTGTTGTGGGTAATTCTCTGGGGAGCAGACAGAGAATTATATGAAGAAAATGGACGAATATAGGACCACCTATAGGAGTGCACAGGCCAAGGAAAGGCAGGCCACTCCTCAGAGGCAGCACCCCAGGGGCAGGGGCAGGCCTTTTCATAGGCCTTTCTACCAAGCCCAGACCTCCTCTTCTGCCTATGCTCAGAGGGGGTTCTTTAGAGGGAGAGGCAGAAGGGGTACCAGCAGACCTGCTTCCACCCCTCAGTCAAAACCCCCTGCCAAACAGGCACCCTGATGGGTTGGCCAGGGGCGATTCTCCACTACCTGTAGGGGGCAGGCTGGCTTACTTTGTCCAGGACTGGGAGTCTCTAACATCAGACAATTGGGTCCTGGAAGTAGTAAGCCAGGGACTGGTTCTCAGCTTAAAAAGATTTCCAAAGCTGAGAGCCAGATCCTTTCCACCTGCAAACTCCTCGGAGGCACTTGCCCTAGAGGCAGAGGTCTCTTCCCTCCTAGCTCTCAGAGCTGTGGAAAGGGTTCCACCCCTACACCAGGGCAAAGGATTGTACTCCAGGTACTTCCTTACCCCAAAAAAGACAGGAGAATGGCGGCCCATCCTGGATCTCAGATACTTAAACAAGCACCTTTTAAAACCAAAATTCAAAATGGTGACTCTGGGAATTATTCTACCCTCTTTAAGGCCAGGGGACTGGCTAGTGTCCTTGGACCTCAAGGATGCCTACTTCCATATTCTCATCAGAAGCTCCCATCGAAAGTACCTCAGGTTTGAGCTGCCTTCAGGCCATTACCAGTTCAGAGCAATGCCCTTCGGTCTAACCTCTGCTCCAAGGGTGTTCACAGAATGCCTGGCAGTAGTAGTTGCTTCTCTAAGAAGGCAAAGGATTGCCATCTTCCCATACCTGGACAACTGGCTCATAGTAGGCCAGTCCCCAGACCAAGTCAAGTTACACCTACAGGTAACTCAGCAACTGCTCACCTCCTTGGGTTTCCTTCTGAATCTTTCAAAGTCAGTTCTAGAGCCTGTCCAGCTCCTCACCTTCATAGGCGCATAGCTAGATGCAGAAAAGGCCAGAGCTTTCCTTCCCCTGGACAGGGCAAGGACCCTTATCTCACTGGCCTCCTCATTCACCCTGCAGGTGTCTCGACCAGCAAGGCATTTTCTACAGCTTCTGGGGCACATGGCTGCTTCCACAGCAGTGGTGCAGGGAGCAAGATTTCAGATGAGAGACATTCAGTTCCATTTGAGAGCCTTTTGGTCTCAAAAGAAGGACCCTCTGACCAAATTGATCCCAGTGAGTCGAACCCTGATCCAGGCCTTACAGTGGTGGCAGGATCAGAACAATCTAAGGCAGGGAGATCCCTTTGTCACTCAGTCCCACTCTTTAATCCTTACTACAGATGCCTCCCTCTTGGGGTGGGGGGCTCACTTGGGCGACCTGACTACCCAGGGGTTGTGGTCCCCTCAGGAATCTCTGCTTCACATCAATCTATTGGAACTCAGAGCAGTATTTCTAGCACTTCAAGCTTTTCCAAACCGTTCAGAACAAAGTTATCCAGGTCAGAACAGACAATACCACCACAATGTGGTACATCAACAGCAAGGAGGCACCGGTCTACGGCCTTGTGCACAGAAGCAATGAAGTTGTGGTCTCTGGCTTATTCCCTGAACACCTCCTCACAGCAGTACACCTCCCAGGCAAGGACAATGTCCTGGCAGATGCTCTCAACGGGATATCTCAGGGCCATCACGAGTGGTCCCTGGATCCCCTGGTCTTGGAGGTGATATTCTCCAGATGGGGCACCCCACAGATAGATCTTTTTGCAGCCCCAGACAATCACCAACTTCCCCTTTTTTGCTGCAGCCCCCAGTGTTGGGCTCAGTCCCCCTGGATGCCTTAGTTCTCAGTTGGGAAGGGAAGTTCCTGTATGCTTTTTGCCACTTCCCTCTCCTGTTCAAAGTGCTAGTCAAAATCAGGTCTCAACCCTGCAAGGTGATCCTGATTGCTCCAGACTGGGCCAGACAGCCCTGGTATCCACTCCTGTTGTCCTTAGCAGTCCATCTTCCCCTGTGTCTTCCCAGGAATTACAACCTGTTAACCTGTGCTCAGGGAGGGTTTGGTACCCGAATCTCAAATCTCTCAATCTCAAGGCCTGGCTCTTGGAGAGTTAGAGTTTGCTGATTTACACCTCTCCCAAGGTGTAATGGATATTCTGAAGGCTTCTAGGAAACCTTCCACTAGGACTACTTATAACTCCAAGTGGAAAAGATTTTCCATATGGTGCTCTGGAAGGCATATTTCCCCAGAGTCTGCTGATCTGCCCACAGTCCTTGATTATATGGTCCATTTGAGTAGCTTGGGGCTTAGACCAGCTACACTAAAGGTGCATCTGGCAGCTGTTTCTGCTTTCATTTCAGCAGGTAAGCCCTCTTCTCTTTCAGCTCACCCTGTATTCTCCAAGTTTTTTAAGGGATTGCTTCATACCAACCCTCCATTCAGGGACCCTGCCCCTGCTTGGGACCTTAATGTTTGCATTGCTCAGCTTATGCAACCTCCTTTTGAGCCTTTGTCTTCAGCAGAGCTTAAGTACTTGACTTGGAAAACTGTGTTCCTGGTAGCCATCACTTCTGCCAGACACATAAATGAGTTACAAGCCTTGTCAGTGGAGCCTGATTTTATCTCCTTCCATAGAGACAAGGTGGTCCTCAGGACTAACAGGAAGTTTTTGCCTAAGGTGATTTTAGATTTCCACCTTAACCAATCTATGTCTCTTCCTGTGTACTTCACTGACCATTCCTCCTCTGGTGAGAGGAGGCTGCACAGTTTAGATGTGAAAAGAGCCCTTAGCTACTACATAGAACATACCAAGGGTCACAGGTTTGACTCCCTCCAACTGTTCCTCACTTATGGTGAGGTTGGTAAAGTGAAACCTGCCACTAAAAGATCCATTGCCAGGTGGATTGTCTCTTGTATCCAATTTTGTTATGAAAAACTGGGTAAGGTTCCACCTCAGGCCTGAGGGCTCACTCTAGAGGTACAGCTGCTTCCCTGGGTGCTGCCAGGGATATCCCTATTCTAGAGATATGTCAAGCAGCTACCTGGAAAACAGTTCACATTTTACCAAGTATTACCCCTGGATATCCAGGCTAGAGTGGACGCTCAGTTTGGCACAGCTGTGCTTCAGAGCCCATTTCCAAGTAGGTTCTGTCTCCTCCATGGAGGTACTGTTTGGTAGTTTGTTATTGTCAGAATACAGCAAGACTTCATGTTGTTTGAAGAAAAAATTACTCACCTTAGTAATGTTGTTTCTTCTAATGGAGTCTTGCTGTATTCTGACCTCCCCTGCCTTCCCCTCTCAGAACCTCTGCTTTTGGGATGTGGGTGGGCAGTGGCAGTGTTGGCACTCAGTAGGTGCCCCACCTTGTTGTTTTCACCCCTTTTTCTTGGGTGAGTTGGTGTTGTGTTTTTCATTTTTTGGGTCTCCTGACTTGAGTCTTTGTTTTGGGACCAAAAAATCTGTTTTTATGTTTAGTAGCCAGTTGACTAGTGTAGGTTTACAGCTTCCACACAGGACCTTAGTGAGTTTAGCTCGTAAAGATCTGATGGTTTGAGTTTAAACAGCAACAGACAGAGTCTCAACCGAGCTCGAGCTCAGCGTTCCATGCCTGGCATGGAAAGTTAACTCTTTCATCTCCGGGGCAGTTCAAAGGTTGAGACTCACTGCTATTGTCAGAATACAGCAAGACTCCATTAGAAGAAACAACATTACTAAGGTGAGTAATTTTTTCTTCTGTGTCTGGCCTGGCTATGCCTTCGGCTCAGGAAATTGCCCAGGCTTTCAAAATCATCCAGGCCTTGCAGGGCATTATTCCTCCTGATCAGCAGCCTCCTGCCCCGTCTCTGGGTCCCCAAGGTGGCAGTACTGCAAAATCTTCTTTCCCTGAGGAAGAAGACTATGGTGATTATGAGGAGGATGAAGGGGAACCTATAGAACCTGAGGTGTCCCCTGAGCAGGAGTTTGGTTCTCCCCCAGGGCCTCTGAGGGCTACTACTCTCATTTTACATTTGTTCAGAAGATGACTGATGCCCTGGACATCACCACTTCAGAACCGATTGAGGACAAGCAGGAGGTGGCATACATGGAAATGATGGGGCTGACCCACACAAAAACCTTCCTCCTCCTCCTCCTCCTCCCTGTGAACAAGTTTTTCAAGAAGGATGCTTTAAAACTCCTTCAGACACCTAACTCCATTCCTCCCCTTGACAAGAGGATGGATAAAAAGTATCAAATGAATAGGGAAGGGGCAGAGATCCTTTTCTTACATCCTGACCACTAGGGGGTTGTGCAGCAAGCTGCCTGCAACAAGGCTAGGGCCCCTCTGTCCTCCCATCCTCCAGATAAGCACTCTAGAAAAATTGATAGCATGGCCAAGTAGGGGTACCTGTTGGCCTCTCTGGCCATCTGCCAAGCCAATTTTCAGGCCTATGCTGCCCAGTACCAGAAGTCACTGTGGCAGTCAGTCTTGGCCATGGCCCAGAAGAAAAAATTACTCACCTTAGTAATGTTGTTTCTTCTAATGGAGTCTTGCTGTATTCTGACAGTAGCAGTGAGTCCCAACCTTCGAACTGCCCCGGAGATGAAAGAGTTAACTTTCCATGCCAGGCATGGAACGCTGAGCTCGAGCTCGGTTGAGACTCTGTCTGTTGCTGTTTAAACTCAAACCGTCAGATCTTACGAGCTAAACTCACTAAGGTTCTGTGTGGAAGCTGTAAACCTACACTAGCCAACTGGCTACTAAACATAAAACACATTTTTTGGTCCCAAAACAAAGACTCAAGTCAGGAGACCCAAAAAATGAAAAACACACCACCAACTCACCCTAAGAAAAGAAGGGGGTGAAAACAACAAGGTGAGCACCTACTGAGTGCCAACACTGCACTACCCACCCACATCCCAAAAACAGAGGTTCTGAGAGGGGCAGGCAGGGGGAGGTCAGAATACAGCAAGACTCCATTAGAAGAAACAACATTACTAAGGTGAGTAATTTTTTTTCTTCAAACAACATGAAGTCTTGCTGTATTCTGACAGTAGCAGACTACAAAGCAGTACCTCCATGGAGGAGGGACAGAACCTACTTAGGAAATAGGCTCTGAAGCACAGCTGTGCCAAACCGAGCATCACTCCTAGCCTGGATATCCAGGGAGTAATGCTTGGTAAAAGTGTGAACTGTTTTCCAGGTAGCTGCTTGACATATCTCTAGAATAGGGATGTCCCTGGCAGCAGCCAGGGAAGCAGCTGTACCTCTGGTAGAGTGAGCCCTCAGGCCTGAGGGAGGAACCTTACCCAGTTTTTCATAACAAAATTGAATACAAGAGACAATCCACCTGGCAATGGATCTTTTAGTGGCAGGTTTCCCTTTACCAACCTCACCATAAGAGAAGAACAGTTGGAGGGAGTCAAACCTGTGACCCTTGGTACACTCTATGTAGTAGCTAAGGGCTCTTTTCACATCTAAAACTGTGCAGCCTCCTCTTGCCAGAGGAGGAATGGTCAGTGAAGCACACAGGAAGAGACATAGATTGATTAAGGTGGAAATCTGAAACCACCTTAGGCAAGAACTTCCTGTTAGTCCTGAGGACCACCTTATCTCTATGAAAGGAGGTAAAATCAGGCTCCATTGACAAAGCTTGTAATTCACTTATGTGTCTGGTAGAAGTGATGGCTACCAGAAACACAGTTTTCTAAGTCAAGTACTTAAGCTCTGCTGAAGACAAAGGCTCAAAAGGGGGTTGCATAAGCTGAGCAATGCAAACATTAAGGACACAAGCGGGGCAGGGTCCCTGAATGGAGGGTTGGTGTGAAGCAATCCCTTGAAAAACATGGAGAATACAGGGTGAACTGAAAGGGAAGACGGCTTACCTGTTGAAATAAAAGCAGGCACAGCTGCCAGATGCACCTTCAGTGTAGCTGGTCTCAGCCCCAAGCTATTTAAATGGACCATATAATATAGAACTGTGGGCAGATCAGCAGACTCTGGGGAAATATGCTTCCCAGAGCACCATATGGAAAATCTTTTCCATTTGGAATTATAAGTAGCCCTGGTGGAAGGTTTTCTAGAAGCCTTCAGGATATCCATTACACCTTGGGAGAGGTGTAAACAGCAAACTCTAACTCTTCAAGAGCCAGGCCTTGAGATTGAGAGATTTGAGGTTTGGGTACCAAACCCTCCCCTGAGCACAGGTTAACAGATTGTAATTCCTGGGAAGACACAGGGGAAGATGGACTGCTAAGGACAGTAGGAGTGGATACCAGGGCTGTCTGGCCCAATCTGGAGCAATCAGGGTCATCTTGCAGGGTTGAGATCTGATTTTGACTAGCACTTTGAACAGGAGAGGGAATGGGGGGGAAGCATACAGGAACTTCCCTTCCCAACTGAGAAGGAAGGCATCCAGGGGGACTGAGCCCAACACTGGGGGCCTGCAGCAAAAAAGGGGAAGTTGGTGATTGTCTGGGGCTGCAAAAAGATCTATCTGCGGGTGCCCCATCTGGAAAATATCACCTCCAAGACCAGGGGGTCCAGTGACCATTCATGATGGCCCTAGGATATCCTGCTGAGAGCATCTGCCAGGACATTGTCCTTGCCTGGGAGGTGAACTGCCGTGAGGGAGGTGTTCAGGGAGTAAGCCAGAGACCACAACTTCATTGCTTTGGTGCACAAGGCCATAGACCGACTGCCTCCTTGCTTGTTGATGTACCACATTGTGGTGGTGTTGTCTGTTCTGACCTGTATAATTTTGTTCTGAACAGATCTGGAAAAAGCTTGAAGTGCTAGAAATACTGCTCTGAGTTCTAACAGATTGATGTGGAGCAGAGATTCCTGAGGGGACCACAACCCCTGGGTGGTCAGGTCGCCCATGTGAGCCCCCACCCCAAGAGGGAGGCATCTGTAGTAAGGATTAAAGAGTGAGACTGAGTGACAAAGGGAACCCCTTGTCTCAGATTGTTCTGATCCTGCCACCACTGTAGGGCCTGGATCAGGGTTCGAGTTACTGGGATCAATTTGGTCAGAGGGTCCTTCCTTTGAGACCAGAAGGCTCTCAAATGGAACTGAATGTCCCTCATCTGAAATCTTGCTCCCTGCACTACTGCTGTAGAAGCAGCCATGTGCCCCAGGAGCTGTAGAAAATGCCTTGCTGGTCGAGACACCTGCAGGGTGAATGAGGAGGCCAGAGAGACAAGGGTCCTTGCCCTGTCCAGGGGAAGGAAGGCTCTGGCCTTTTCTGCATCTAGCTCTGTGCCTATGAAGGTGAGGAGCTGGACAGGCTCTAGAACTGACTTTGAAAGATTCAGAAGGAAACCCAAAGAAGTGAGCAGTTGCTGAGTTATCTGTAAGTGTAACTTGACTTAGTCTGGGGACTGGCCTACTATGAGCCAGTCGTCCAGGTAAGGGAATATGGCAATACTTTGCCTTCTTAGAGAAGCAACTACCACTGCCAGGCATTTTGTGAATACCCTTGGAGCAGAGGTGAGGCCAAAGGGCATTGCTCTGACCTGGTAATGGCCTGAGGGCAGCTCGAACCTGAGGTACTTTCGATGGAAGCTTCTCATGAGAATATGGAAGTAGGCATCGATGAGGTCCAGGGACACTAGCCAGTCCCCTGGCTTTAGAGAGGGTAGAATTATTCCCAGAGTCACCATTTTGAATTTTAGTTTTAAAAGGTGCTTGTTTAAGTATCTGAGATCCAGGATGGGCCGCCATTCTTCTGTCTTTTTTGGGGTAAGGAAGTACCTGGAGTACAATCCTTTGCCCTGGTGTAGGGGTGGAACCCTTTCCACAGCTCTGAGAGCCAAGAGGAAAGAGACTTCTGCCTCTAGGGCAAGTGCCTCTGAGGGATTTGCAGGTGGAAAGGATCTGGCTCTCAGCTTTGGAAACTTTTTGAAGCTGAGAACCAGTCCCTGGCTTTCTACTTCCAGGACCCATTTGTCTGATGTCAGAGACTCCCAGTCCTGGACAAAGTAAGCCAGCCTGCCTCCTACAGATAGCTGAGAATCGGCCCTGGCAGCCCCATCAGGGTGCCTGTTTGGCAGGGGCTTTGGGCTGAGGGGTGGAAGCAGGCCTGCTTGTACCCCATCTGCCTCTCCCTCTAAAGAACCCCCTCTGGGCATAAGCAGAAGAGGAGGCCTGGGCTTGTTAAAAAGGCCTATGAAAAGGCCTGCCCCTGCCCCTGGGAAGCTGCCTTTGAGGAGTGGCCTGCGTTTCCTTGGCCTGTGCACTCCTGTAGGTGGTCCTATACTCATCCATTTTCTTCATGTAATTCTCTGTCTGCTCCCCAAACAGAGAATTACCCACAACAGGAAAATCCATGGCCTTAGTCTGGGTATCCTGTGACAGGCTAGTACATCTGAGCCAAGCCATTCTTGAAGTGCCACAGATGTAGCCATGACTCTTGATGACAATCATTGGAGTCTACTGCAGCATGGAATTGCACCTTGGATGCCTCAATACCATCAGCAGCCACCTGCTCCAGCTCCTTGGCAGCTGGCCAGGGACCTGTTTTGCCAAGCCATAACAGTGTCCCATTTGGATTTTTGATACCTAGCAGTATAGGCCATATAATTGGCCTGTCTGAGTCCCAAGGATGCTGCCATGTACTGTTTCTTTGCCATGGCATCAATCCTCCTGGAGTCCTTGTCCGGGGGGGGTGTGAAGCCAAGGGAATGTTTGCCTTATCACAGGCTGCGGCCTGCACTACCCCAACATGGCTTCATTGTTGTGTAAGGAACTCCGTGTCTGAGCCTGACAATGTATACCTCTTGTCCATTCTTTTATCCACAGGAGGTATAGTATTAGGAGTCTTTAAAATCTTAAATGTCTGTTTCCCAAAAGATTTGTGCAAGGAATAGACAGCCTCCTAGACTCTGGGATATCCATCATTTCTACATAGTCAGGCTCCTCCTGGTCATCCACAGCTTCTTCCATGGGAAGCTGGAGGGTTTCAACCACTTTTATAAAACATGAAATGGGAGGGGACTCAGAAAGCCTGGAAGAGACACTCCTGAAGGTATGTCTGGGGAGACGTCCGGGTCAATAGGCACATCCAGACTTTCAAAACCACATTCACTTTCCTCATACTCCTCTTCCTCCTCCGGTTCATAAAATTCCTCTAAATCATACTCTTGAACCGGTGGAACCGGCCAAACCGAGCGCCTGCCTGATGGTGCCGGTTCGGTTGGAACTGGGGAAAGCGACTGAACAATTTTGATCGCTTTGGCTATTTCTTCAGCGGTTGGAGAGGAAAGTTTTGGCTCCACACCAGCTGATTTTTCTTTTCTAGTTCTTTTAGCTGGAACCGACTCCTCAGAATCGGCTCTCCTTTTGCCCGAAGAAGTCTCGCCCTGGTCAGAGGGCACTCCTTCTGGTTCGGTTTGAACCGAACCGGGCTGGCCATCCGGTTCAGCAGACTTTTTGGCCTCCCTTTCCTGAGCCTACCAACTCTCTTTTCTAGGGTAGCTGCAGGAAATTTTACAAATCTGGCAGTCTGCATTGGGGTGGTCAAACCCTAGACAATAAACACACAGGTGGTGTGAAGTCAGCCTTGGCAAGAACTTCCCCCCACACACACTACAGTGTTAGAAACCCAGTGGGCCGGTTTTTCTTTTGGGTTTCTCAGACATTGTGCCAGTCCTAACCAAATTTACCCTTTTATGGCAATCTGCCAGGCAAGACCCTCTTATCGGTTCCTGACCGTGTCACGGGTCGTGGAAAAAAAGTAATAAAATCAGTTTTTTTTAGAACCGATAAGAACTGGTAACCATACTCTAAAAGTACAATTTAAGATTTTTTAAACAACTCGATCGGTTCAAACCGAACCGCTGAACTGTTTACAAGTTCCACACAGAATATACAAAATATAACCTATCTAGCACTCACATATACCACAGACAGGGACTGAACCGACAGGTTACGGTTTAAATTCGGTCAAAAACTGAGAAAAGCGGTACTTTAACCGACAAATTGAACCGAGCAGAAGGAGAAATCTCCGGAGCGACTGTTCAGTGAGGCGGAGTAAAGAATCTGATGGTTTGAGTTTAAACAGCAACAGACAGAGTCTCAACCGAGCTCGAGCTCAGCGTTCCATGCCTGGCATGGAAAGTTAACTCTTTCATCTCCGGGGCAGTTTGAAGGTTGGGACTCACTGCTACTGTCAGAATACAGCAAGACTTCATGTTGTTTGAAAGCCCCCTCGACTTTGTCAGATGACCTGGCTGAAACTGCCAGATTTGGGTTAGGTGCGGCTAAGTATCAGTTCCAGATGGCTGCTGATACAAATGATACTGCAGCCAGATGGACGACTAACATGGTGGCACAGAGGAGATTTCAATCAATCAATCAGTCAATCACTTTATTTAACCAGGTAGATTCACCATTGAGCAAGCTCGTTTTCAAAGTGGTCCTGGACAGTCATACAAAAATAAAAATACAACACAGTACAATACATATTCACAGGTAAGGTATACACAACAGAATGTAAGCTTTGAACAGATAGACTCATAAGGCTCGTACCCCTGGCCTGTCCAGGTATGAAAATGTGCAATAAATAAAATATTTTACAGGGAAATTTAAGAGGCCAATAATCCTGGACTCTCTTCAGTGCCATGGTAGAGGACAGGGAGAGGGAAAGCAGGGGGTTTGCTTGGCTCAGGGTCACAAATCCTACTCAGGACACTCGGTCTAAGGCACTGGATTTCCCCTTAGAGGGTAATTCTCTTTCTGGGGACTCCATGGTTGCGTACATGAAAAAGATGGATGAGTACAAGGCCACTTAAAGAAACAACTCTGTAAAAGAGAGAGCGTCACCATCCACCAGGCATTATGGAAGGGGAGGCCGGGGCAGGTCCTTTCACACCAGGCCCTTTTTCCAGCCAGTGGCTGCACCCCAGTACCAGCAGTATCCACAACAGGGATACCTCAGGGGCAGGGGTAGAAGGCACTCCAGGTGAGGGTCTCAGGCCCAGCCTCAACCCCAGACAAAGCAGCCCACCTGAGGCACAGGCCGCCTTCTCCCTCCCTCCACTTCCTCCAGACTTGGCTGAACATCACCACAGACAAGTGGGTCCTGGAGGTGGTGGGTCAGGATTTGTCTCTGGACTTCAAATCCCTACCTCCTCAAAAAAACAAGGTCTTCAGTTCACCCTTCCTAGCAGAAAAGAAACTGCTAGAGTCAGAGGTTCGAAACCTGCTGCTGCTAAGGGCAGTAGAACCCGAGGAAAGGGTTTCTATTCCAGATACTTTCTCACCACAAAGAAAAGTGGGGAGTGGCGGGCTATATTGGATCTCAGAGCTCTAAACAAGCATCTGAAGAAAGCAAAGTTCAAAATGGTAACTTTGGCATTGATTCTGCCAACACTCCAAAAAGGAGATTGGTTAGCATCACTGGACTTGAAAGACACCTATTTCCACATCCCCATAAGGGAGTCCTACAGAAAATATATCAGGTTCGGACTCCCTTCAGGTCATTACCAGTTTTCAACCCTGCCTTTTGACCTTTCCTCAGCCCCAAGGGTGTTCACAAAGTGCCTAGCAGCAGCAGTGGCACACCTTCGAAGGCAGGGGGTTACAGTTTTCCCATATCTGGACAACTGGCTGGTAGTAGGGAAATCCCCAGACCAAGTCAGACAGTATCTGCAGATCACCCAAGAGCTCCTGTAGTCTCTGGGGTTCCTAAGCAATCACAAAAAAATTAGTCCTCATTCCTGCACAAATCCTGCAGTTCCTAGGAGCAGAGATCAGTACCGTGCAAGGCAGGGCTTATCTGCCTCTGGACAGAGTCAGAAGTCTCCAGCTGATTGCAAATTCATTCAGCTTGCACAAACCCAAGACTGTAAGGCAGTTACTGGGCCATATGGCTGCATCCACAAGCACAATGCTTGGGTCCCGGTTCTAAATGAGAGACATCCAGTTTCACCTCAGGGCTAATTGGAGTCAAAGAAAGGACCCTCTTTCAAAGCCCATTCCAGTAACAAGGACTTTTCTGCAAGCACTCCAGTGGTGGAAGGAGGAACCCAAACTAAGAGAGGGGATTCCTTTTCAGAGGGAGTTTCTCTCAGTTGTTCTCACTACAGATGCATCCCTCCTAGGTTGGGGTGTCCATCTAGGAGATCACATGACCCAGGGCACCTGGTCAGCTGCAGAGTCCCTTCAGCACATAAATTTACTAGAACTTAGAGCTGTGTTGCTGGCTCTAAAAGCTTTCTCAGCATTGGTACAAGGGAAGGTGGTGCAAGTCAGAACAGACAATACCACCACAATGTACTACATAAACAAGCAGGGAGGCACCAGGTTGGGCCTCTTCTGCACAGAAGCAATGAAAATTTGGTCCCTGGCTTACTCCTGGGGAGTATCCCTACAGGCAATCCATCTATCAGGAAAGGACTATACCTTGGCAGATGTCTTAAGTCAAATCAACCAGGCCCATCATGAATGGACCTTGAAAAGGCAAGTGGTGCAAGTGATCTTCAGGAGGTGGGGCACTCCAGAGATAGACTTGTTCGCATCCCACCAGAACCACCACCTGCCACAGTACTGCTGCAGGCCACCAGGTCAGAGTACCCTGCCTCTGGATTGGTCAGGGAGGTACTTGTATGCTTTCCCGCCTGTTCCCCTGGTTTTCAGGGTATTGCTCAAGCTCATATCCCACTCAGCATCTCTAATCTTGATAGCTCCGGATTGGCCCAGGCAGCCATGGTACTCTCTACTGCTCTCCATGTCTGTAGCCAAACCAATACAGCTCCCTTGGAGGCACAATCTGTTGACCTCCAGTCAGGAAACTCTACTGTACCCGAACCTCAAGTCTCTCAATCTCAAGGCTTGACTCTTGAGGAGCTAAAATATGCTAATGTACACCTCTCTGAAGCAGTGTTAAACATCCTGAGAGGTCACAGGAAACCCTCCACTAAGAAAACCTATTCTTCCAAATGGAAATGGTTTTTAATCTGGTGTTCAACTAGAGGGTTGATGCCAGCACAGGCTGGAGTACCAGCTGTTCTCGACTACCTCTCTCATTTACAATCCCTGGGACTACAGCCCAGCTACCTAAAGGTCCACCTTGCAGCCATGTCTGCTTATATTTCTGCTGGAGCAAAGGTAACAGTAGCCTCGGAACCTATTTTTAGGAGGCTTTTTAAGGGTGTGCCCATTTGTATCCCCCTCACAGGGAACCGATGCCAGCATGGGACCTAAGTGTGTGTATAGCTAAGCTCATGGGCCCTCCTTTTGAACCCTTGACTACAGCTCACCTGAAGTATGTCACATGGAAAACAGTCTTCCTAGTGGCAATGACTTCTGCAAGAAGAATCAGTGAGCTTCAGGCTCTCTCCATCAAACAGGACTATATGTCTTTTCATAGGGATAAGGTAGTCCTGAGAACAAACAGAAAATTCCTCCACAAGGTGGTTTTGGATTTCCACCTTTACCAATGTATTACCCTACCTGTCTTTTTCACTGACCACTCCACTTTTTTTTTTTTTTTTTAGTATTTTGTTTATCCCTCCTTGGCCGCCTGAGCTGCTCCCCCCTTCGGGGACATCCAGTTGCTGCCCACCTCTGCCATGGACACCCAGACTCTGCGGCTTCCCCCCCCACAGCGGGGCCACAGGGAGTCCTGCTCATAACTCCCCACGGAGCATGGATTAAGGTGGGTGCCGCGGCGAAACTGCGAACGGCCATCAAGCTGCTCGCTCCAGGCACCATTTTCCTGGTTTACTCCCTCTGTCCCATCGGTACATGCTCAGACAATGCCCCCAATCTCCACTGGGAGCAGCTGTTGAGCGATGCATTCCCGGATCCCACCTCCGGAGAGGAGAGCAGTATTCTGGATGCTCAATCCTCTCTGCCCTCTGCTGACCCCCGGCACCCTGAGTCCGTTCTCGAACCTGGGTCGCCGGCGTGGGTCGAGGTGAGGTGCCAGCGCCTCAACCCTCTACACCACCGGGCCAGCCACCACTCCACTTCTGGTGAAAGAAGACCCCGTAGTCTGGATGTCAAGAGAGCTCTCAGCTACTACATGACAGCCACTAAGGTCCATAGGCAGGACAGAAAACAACTGTTCCTGACTTATGGGGATGTGGGAAAAGATAATCCAACTTCAAAAAGGTCTGTTTCGTGATGGATAATCTAGTGCATCCAATTATGCTACAGTAAAGCTGGTAGGGAGCCCCCAATAGGAATGAGGGCTCATTCCATGAAAGGGACAGCTGCTACTTTAGCAGTGGCCAGAGATGTCCCATTGCTTGATATCTGTAAAGCAGCTACTTGGAAAACAGTACACACCTTTACAAAGCACTACAACCTGGATATTCAGTCTAGGAGTGATGCTAGGTTTGGCACACCAGTCCTGCAAAGTCTATTTTCAAAATAAAGTCCTGTGCCTACCTTCAGGAGTACTGCTTTGTAGTCTGCAGAAAGTTAGGAATACCTGAGTATTACTGGGGTTAGAAGAAAAAATTACTCACCATAGTATTCTTATTTCTTCCCAGTGATACTCAGGTATTCATAACTTCCCACCCTGCCTCCCCTTCCAGAACTTCAGCCTCTGCACACCGCTTTCTGTGCCACTAGAACAAAGTATATACATTTGGATGCATATTCTCCGCACCTAGTTATGGTTTTAGTGAATAGGGTTCACTTGTACCTCTTTTTGGGTATCTCTGACAATTCTCCAGGTGCCTCAATTCTGTTGCTCTTCTTCCAGTTGGTGGTTTGTTTGTTAGCAATTTTTGAATTTTACAAATCCTAATTATATTAATCATTGTAATCATAGTATTATACCCTCTTGGGTCTGCCTTTCCAGGCTCTTAGAAAATCTTAGGAGGTTTAGAACACTGTCAGTTAGTAGAGGCAGTGTTTGAAAGGTTCTCACTTGCAAAGAATTCCTTCATTTGCATGTGCTCAATTCTCTCCGGGCAGTCCTACCTAGAAGGCTTACTGCAGAAAGTTATGAATACCTGAGTATCACTGGGAAGAAACAAGATAACTATAGTAAGTAATGTTTTCTTAGGGCTGCAGTGGGCATAGCCCTGCAGACCTCTTACTACAAGAAAGGACTCAGCGCATTCCTTCTGACCGAACAGCATGTTGGAGTTACACCACAGTCACCTCCACATCCATGAAGCACTCCACTCGTTGTCTGCAATGGAAGTAGCACTGCACTATTTCAGTTAAATTTAATTCAAATTTATTTTTAAAATGCGGTATTCACAGGTGATCAGAGGTCTTGCACAATACTCAAGTAAAATCCAAGTTAAAGTATCTATACAATTAAAACATGTCAGCGGCAATCATTCATACAAAATCAAAAAAAGGCAAGACTAAAAAGACGGGTTTTCAGTGCTGTTTTAAAACTCTCCACAGTCAGGCACTCCCAAACCTGACGAGATAGAGAATTCCATAGGGTGGGAGCCACAAATACCAATGCCCGGGCCCCAGAGGTCTTCAAACACACCCTGGGAATCTCTAGCAATCCCTCATCGGCGGAGCAGGCAGAGGGGGCGGTAAGGACACAGAAGCTCTTGCAAGTAACACAGTCCTTGTCCATGTAGGGCTTTATAGATCAGCAAGTCGTCCTTGAAGGTGATCCACCACCGAATAGGCAGCCAGTGCAGGTGACGCAGCACAGGTGTGACATGGCATGAGCAAGGAAGCCCTGTCAGTAGCCTGGCCACAGCATTCTGCACCAGCTGCAAGCAGCGGATATCAACCCCCTGCAGCCCTAGGTACAGGGAGTTGCAGTAGTCAAGGCGGGGAGGTCACAAAGGCATGGACCAGTGTTGGAAGGTCATCAGGCGGAACTAGGTGTTAATCCAGGTGATATTCCTCAGATGGTAAAACTAGGTCTTGATGGACAACACCTGAGGTTTAAGTGCAGTCCCTCATCAAAAATAATGCCCAGGTTTTGCACCTGTTCAGAGGCAATCTGCTGTCTGTCACCAAGCCAAAGCCCAGAAGGATGACCAGCCGAAAGCCTCTCTACCTGATGACCTGGCTCCACTACCAGAACCTCAGTCTTGCCCGGAGTCAACCTCAGCCAGTTGGTAGTCATCCAATCCTGGATCTCAGCAAGGCAGTTGTTGAAGACCGAGATACCTTCATCCTGTTCGGGCACAAAGGGCATGATTAGCTGTGTATCATCTTCACGGCAGTGAAAACTCAGCCCATGCTGCCTCACAATGTCTCCCAACAGCAGCATATACACTGCAAACAACATGGATGACAAGACAGCCCTGCGGCACACCACACAGCAGGAAGAATGGGTCAGAGGAATAAATCCCTGACACCACTCTCTGAAATCTGCTAGTGAGGAAGGACTGAAAACATCTGAGGACTGTACCAGACAGTCCACAGATCATCCACAAGTGCTCCATCAACACACCATGGTCCACGGTGTTGAACGCTGCAGAGAGATCAAGGAGGACCAAGATGGAACAGGTATTCCGATTTCTCACTATCAGGAGATCACTGAGTACCTGAACTAGAGCCATCTTGGTACTATGCCTCTTCCAAAATCCAGACTGGAGAGGATCATAGATGTCATGGACGGTAAGATGATCCTCCAGCTGCAGTATGACTACCTTCTCAATAACCTTGCCCACAAAGGGCAGGTTAGAGACAGGTCTGTAGTTAGCGAGACATTCTGGATCGAGGGAAGATTTCTTAAGGAGAGGTGTCACCACCACCTCCTTCAGGGAGTCTGGAAACACACCTGTCTCCAACGAACACCAGACTATCTCAGCTAGGACCAGGCCGATGACCTCAACACACCCCACAAGGAGGCAAGTTGGGCACGGGTCCAAACCACAGCAAGTCAGCCCCATACTCTGGATGATCTTCAAGACATCTATGATCGCCACCTGGTCAAAGATGGACCAATCAAAACAAGAAACTGTAACCTCACACTGACCACTGCAACACCCACAGGAATGAGCTGTGCTGATCTCGGACCTGATGTCGGCAACCTTATCTGCAAAGAATTGCGCAAATTCACACTGATCCTGTGACAGCACTCTTCAAGACTGCAGCCAGGCTGGACTGCACAGTCTGTCCACAGTTCAAGATAGTTGAGCTGGTCGACTCTGAACAGCAGTGATCTCCCTGGACAAGAACTCTGCCTTCTTACTGGAGATGGCCAATTGATAATCCTTATAGTGGGCCATCAATCTGCAGTAAGTCTGTTGGTCTCAAGGCTCGATTTCTGCCAGCGCTGTTCCATCCAGCATCATACTCTTCTCATCTCCCTCAAAGTCCCATCAAACCATGGGGATTGAGGGCGAAAGGTGAGGGGGTGGACACGGACAGGAGCTATGGAATCCACAGCCTCAATCACAGCCCTATTATAAGCCTGTAACTGTGTCTGGATCCAAGCTTGCACTCAGAAGACGCGCTATATCCAGCACCACCATCAGGCCATCCTGGGTCAAACCCCTTAAAGGGCGGTATAGACCATTTCCATAGGGGCAGGCCTATAGGGGGAGCCTGGAAATTGAACCACCCTTATCCAGTTTCACTTTTATAGGCACTGGATTTGACTGACAACAGGAAAGTACAGATACGTAAGCACTTACCGTAACAGTAGATCTTCGAGAGAGGCTCTTGCAGTAGGTAATTACATATAGGAATGACGCTGGCAGACGGCAGGACCCCACGGAAACATTTCCAGCTAGCAGTCCCTGGCGAGGGACCGCCCCCATGTCAGGTGACCGGCGTCAGGAGACGTCGGTATAAAGGGGCGGTCCCGGACACCCACCTTCCAGTTCTTTCCCACCACAGGCCAAAAGAGGCCGGACGATAGAGAAGCAGATATTTCCCTCAATGGAAAAGGATCTGAAAAAGCCTAGGGGGATGGAGGGCGGGACAGTTATCACTGCAAGAGCCTCTCAAGAGCTACTGTTTATGTAAGTTCTTATGTAACTGTACTATCTTACTGAGAGGGCCTTTTGCAGGGTAATTACATAGGACTGAATCCCAAGCAGTCTGGAACAAAGAGAGGCACCGGGAGGAGGAAAACTACTCCAAAAGGTAGTCCTGGTTGTAGCAAGTCTCAAGATAGAGGCCTTGCAAACAGGCTAGCCCAAGCCTCCTGCTCTCTATGCCAGAGGCAACATCCAAACTGTAGTGTTTCGTAAAGGTATGGATGGAAGTCCAGGTGGCGGCAGCGCAGATGTCTGCCACAGACACATTCTTGAAACAAGCCGCACAGCTACTCCTCTTGTGGAGTGGCCTCTGACTTGATCCGGGAGGGTCTTGTTGTATTTGTCATAACAGAAAGTGGTGCAATGAGCCAACCACTTAGACAGGTATTGCTTGGAAACAGCATTGCCTTCCCTTTTGTGAGCAAAAGAGATGAACAACTGATCTCTTTCTGAGATCCTTCGTCCTGTTGGTGTAGTATCTCAGAATCCGGTGAACATCCATAGTATGGAGTAAATACTCCCCTTGATTAGAGTACTGCGTAAAAAAAGCAGGTAACCTCTGACTGATTTAAGGTAGGTTTGCTACTCACTTTAGGTAGAAACTAGGACTGGTGGCGAAGAGTTAACCTGCTCGTGAAAAACCAAGTAGGGATTTTACACATCAGGCCTGGAGCTTGAGCTTCTTCGAGCTGAAGTAATGGCCACCAAGAAGAGCATCTTCCACGAAAGGAACTTCAAATCTGCAGAAGCTGCAGGCTCGAAGGGAGGAAGAGTAAGTTTCTTGAGAACAAATTTCAAGTCCCAAGGGGGAGCAGGAGTACGAATGGGGGGCCTCAGATGGAGGACCCCTCTGAGAAAGGTCTTGGAGACCTGCAGTTGAGCAAAAGCCTTGTATGCGAAGGGAACATGATAGGCCAAAATGGCTGCCATGTGTACCTTCAGAGAGGAATGGCTGAGACCCAGGTCAAACAGATGACGTAGATACTCCAACAGAAACCCCGCTGAACAGGAGAAAGGTTCCACGTTCTTGGAAGCGGCCCAAATAGTGAATCTTTTCCACTTCATGGCATAAGTGGATCTGGTGGAGGGTTTTCTGGCCTCCACTAAAATCTCTGCCACTTTGGGAGACACTCCAAAACGGGATTGGGCTAGGTCTGCAGGAGCCATGCATGCAGTTGAAGGGATTTGAGGCCTGGATGGACCAGGGTCCCCTGATCCTGGGTCAGCAAACCTCAAGATAGAGGAAGAGGAGGATCCTCTGAATATTGTTGTAGAAGAGAGAGAACCAGATTTGCCTGGGCCAGAAAGGAGCGATCAGAATCATTCTCGCTCCTTCTGAAGCTAGTTTCTGCAAGACTCGTGGATAAGTGGAGTTGGAGAAAGGCATAGACAAATCTGTCCTTCCAGTCGAGACAGAGTGTCGCCCAAAAGCGCCTCGCACTGGAACGAGCGAAAGCAGAAGATGAAGTTTTATGCTTAGGGATGCAACAGGTTGACCTGTGGTGTTCCCCAAAGTTGGAAGATATTGTCTAGGACCCCTTGGTCCAGTTCCCACTGTGAGTCAGAGCAGAAGGCGATCTAGCTTGTCTGCCAGGGTGTTGTCGACTCCTGAACGTGAATCGCCGGAGGTGGAAGGTCATGTGTTGCCCAATCCCAAAACCCTCATTGCCTCTCTGCGTAGAGGGGTAGGCCCGAGTCCTCCTCGCTTGTTGATATACCACACCACGCACATGTTTTCTGTCTGGACTGTTAGGTGGCCAGGAAGGATGGCTGGTGAAGGGCTTGGAGAGCATACAACACTGCCCAAGCTTTAGCACATTGATGTGGAGAGCTTGTTCTAGCTTAGACCAGGAGCCCTGGGTCCCATAAGGGCCTAGATGGGCTCCTAACCTCAGCAAGGCCTGGCGGTTAGAGTCTGGGAGGGGGAGGATGAAGAAGGAACTCCCGAAACAGGTTCTCTCGAACCATCCACCATTGCAAGTCTCGCATCATCGGCGAGGAGATCAGGACTGAGTGATCTAGGTCAGTCCACCAGCTGATCCCACTGAGAACGTAGAGTCCACTGAGAGATCCTCATGTGGAGTTGAGCGCGAGGTACCGTCGGAATAGCAGCTGCCATGAGCCCGAGAAGGCAAAGGACTGACCTTGCAGGGACCATCCTACGGTCGGACAACAGACGTATTTGAGTCTGAAGGGTGGCCGCCCTGTTCGGAGGCAGGAAGGCCTTGCCGATGGTCGTAACGAGGATCGCCCCAATAAACTATAGCCTCTGGGATGCGTCCAAATGAGACTTGGAATGGTTGATGGTAATACCCAGGCAGACAAAAACCTGCTGGGTAAGGGAGAGGAAGTGCAGGAGTTCCTCCCTGGACAAGGCTGCCAGGAGCCAGTCGTCCAGGTACGGGAAAACCTGCACTCCCTTGGTACGCAGATGGGACGCCACCACTGCCAGGCATTTGGTAAATACTCGGGGGGCCGAGGATAGACCAAATGGAGCGCCTTGAACTGGTAGTGGTCCCCCTGAAGTGCAAAACGAAGGTATTTGCGATGAGATTTGCGAATGGGAATGTGCAGATAAGCATCCTGCATATCCACAGCACAAAGCCATTGACCCGGCCGGAGGAGGGGCAGAAGGCTCTACAAAGAGAGCATCCTGAACCTTTTGTACTCTACGTAAAGATTCAGGGAACTGAGATCCAGAATTGGTCTGAGATCTCCTGTCTTCTTCAAGACCAGGAAGAAATGGGAATAGTAACCTCCCTTGCAGATGAAGGGGGCAGGCTCTATCGCTTGCTTCAGCAGAAGAGCCAAGATTTCCTCCTGGACCAAGAGAAGATGTTCCCGTGAATACGACGACTTCAGAGGAGGGGTGGCGGGGCGGTTTCTGAAGAAACTCTATGGAGTGTCCTTCTGCTGTGAGCTGGAGCACCCAAGAATCTGTTGTTATCCTCTCCCATCGTGGAAGATAGAGGGAAAACCTCCCTCCTACCGGTTCCTCCGGGGAGGCCAGAGGCAGTGGGAGAGGAAAGAAGTCAGGTGGCGGCAGCGCCACAGCCGAAGCACCCGCCGCTTTTTGGGCAGGGCTTGGCAGGCTGCGGGGCCCGCCGCTTTGTGCCCGCCTTCCTGGGGTTTTGCCTTTGGTCGATTCCATCTGCAAAAGGGACAGCGCTGCTGCTGATGGGGATGGTACATTGAATCAACTGACTTCAGAGCCGTCCCCTTCTCTTGCAAATCGGTGATGATGTCCTTGACATCACGCCCGAGAAGCACCGAACCCCAGAAGGGTGCTTCCTGGATAGCAGATTGCACCTCCGGGACCAAACCTGACATGCGGAGCCAAGCATGATGCCGTAGGCCTACAGCGAAAGCTGAACTCCGCCCAGCAGTGTCCACTGCATTGTATGTCACACGTAGCATGTGTCGACTGGCCGAACGAGCAGAGCAGACGAGATCAGCCAACTCCTGCTTGACTTGGGAGTCAAGCAAGGAGTCCAGTTTGGCTTCCGCCTGAGTCAGGATGGCCTTCTGGTAGTCCCCCATGTGGCTGACATAGTTCAGGGCCCTGATCCCCAGTGTGGAGGAAGCGTAAATCTTTCTCTCATACTGGTCCAGAAGGCAAGATTCCTTATCAGGAGGTGATGAGCTAAGATGTTTAGGGTTCGCCGACTGGCCGTGAGCGGCGCTAATCACGACTGAGTCGGCACGAGGGTGAGAATCCAGGAAATCAACACCCTCTGGAGCCTGATACAGCCAGTTCAGCTTCCTAGGAAGTGGGGCTAAGGCCGATGGCTGTTTCCATATTGTGGTAACAAGGTCGGCGTGAGGCTCTATCCAGGATGGCACCAAGGTAGGAGCTGTCACGGGCAGATCCAGATGTTCAGCGAAGTCAGACGCTGAGGATCTGGTTCCAGGGAGTGCCACTGATGAACCTCCTGGATTTTCCTAAGCAACTCCGTAAAAGAAGGATCCTCCGGAGGAGACTTCGGAGGAGTCCTTGGCCTGGGCTTCGACGGAGAGCGAGGCTTGTCGTCCCTCTTGGAGCAGCCGTCGGAAGAGTCCAAGGAGTCCGAGAGTGAAGAGGAGGATGAAGAAGAGAAAGATTCCCTTTCCCGATCCGGGGGAGGAACGGACCCCTTGGGAAGTCCGCGGGGAAGCGTGGTCCTGCCCTTCTCTGGATCCAGACGGAAGAACCCTGGAGTCCGGAGGTGGTGAGGGAGTGTGTCGCCTCGGGCGTACGGGAACCTGGGACGACACCATCGCCGGAAGGTGGCTCTCGACCTCTTTGGTGAGTTGAGCCTTGACCTCAGCCCACCAGGAGGCCAGAGTCTCCTGCAGGTCCACCGGCAGCTGCGAGGGCGGTGGAGGAGGAGGCGGGGGATAAGGATATGGATTATAACCGTATGGAGCATATCCAAAACCCGGCTGCAGGTAGCCCGGCATTGGATATTGTGGCGTTGAGTACTGTGGCGTCGGGTACTGTGGCACCGGATACTGCGGTCCCGGGTACACCGGTGTCGAATAGGATGGAGGATACCTGGGAGCTGGGGGAGCTGCCAAAGCAGGCAGCCTGGCCGGAGGCCTCACAGGCGGGTCCTCAGTGGAGAGGCCTGGAGGCCTGGCGGGGAGCAGAATGTCTCTTGAGTCGGTGGCACAACGCCAGGGCCAGCGGTGGGAGGCCCTGGCGCCTGGAGGTACCGACCGCCGAGGGGCCAGCGCCGGAGCCGGGCGCTCGGGGAGCCGACGCCAGGTACGGGCGCTCCAGGTGGAGGAAGGACTGACGGAGGCAAAAGATCCCCAGCTTTGCCCGGGGACGGAGGGGAAAAGTCCCCGGGTTTGGGTTGGGGAGACTCTGGTTCCCCAGACGGCAGCGAAGGCTGCGGGGAACCGGGTACGACGGACGTGGGGGGGGGTCCATCGTCGGTTCCTTCGCCAGCCGGATGTCGGACAAGCCGACGTGAGGCTTAGTGGTGAGCTCTCAGCGGGTGCCGGAGGAGCTGACGTCCGACTTACGAGAGCCATCACCGGAGGCAGGCCGAGTAGCGTGATCGGCCTGGTCCAGTGGAGCGGAAGCCACGCAACGCCCCGGAGGGTTGGACGCCTTACCGTCCCTCTCCGGCCGGACATCAGAGGAGCCGACGCTCGGCTTACCGGAGTCGCCCACAGTGGTAGGCTGCGAGCCTGCGGTCGAACCAGGGCGGAGGCCTCCAACTGCCCGGAGGCGTCCGGCAAGGCCCGAGGCGAGCCAGACGGGCAGGCCGACGCCTGGAAACCTCTCCGAGGCGCCGGCTAGGAGCGATCTCTCGGAGGGGATGTTACCTGTCCCAGTGACTCCGAGGGAGATGCGGTAGAGGAGCCCTTGTCCCGTGCCTCTCCTTCTCTCCTTCTTCCGATGGCCTTCGGGAAGTGGACACCTGCCTCAGTTTTTTAGCCTCTTCTCCATAGAACTCATTTTTCTTCTTTAGAATGTGGGCTTCCCGGGTTGCTGCCGCCTTTCTGGTAGCCGCTTGAAACTGAGGCAGTGCTGGCACTTCTCACCAGGTGATCGGGCCTAGGCAGAACAGGCACAGGGAGTGGCCATCCTTGTGCGGTAGTTGGGCGCCGCACAAATCGCACTTATTCTTGTGCTCGGAGGGTGTAGGGGATGACATACACCGACGCTAGTACTGACGTTAGTCAAAAAAATAAAGATTTTTCGGTAAAAAAACGACGAAGGTAGGGCTGACGAAGCACAAACTTTTCCACGAGGCGCTGCACGAGCTAACGATGGGAAAGGACTGGAAGGCCGGCATCCAGGACCGCCCCTTTATACCAATGTCTCCTGATGCCGGTCACCTGACGAGGGGGCGGTCCCTCGCCAGGGACTGCTAGCTAGAAATGTTTCCGGGTTCTGCTACTTCCCGGCGTCAGTCCTATATGTAATTACCTACTGCAAGAGCCCTCTCAAAGTAAAATCTTCCTGTTTGGCAGTAGGAAGTGAAGGATCACTGAGACACATAGGTTTTGTCATCCTTGAAGGAAAAGAGTAGCTCTCCCTCTCCCCTAGCTGATGGAGGTCTGACTCTGAGCAAAGGAAAAGAAGGGGACTACTGAAGAATACAGGAAGTTCCTGTCCCAGAACAGGAAGGGCAAGAGCTGTAAGGGCACATAGGCAATAGGAAAGTAGGTGGAAAAATAAATGGAGGGAGAAGCGAGTAAGCATACAAAGCAACAGGAGAGAGGCCACAAAATAAGACATGATGGGAGCGGTGCAGTGCAATGGCTGTGGTGTGGCAGTCTTCCGGGAGGCGTTCTGGAGGCTGCCGTGCTGCCCTATTTGCAGGCACCTGTCTGGTCTGAGGGAGGAGGTTGCCCCATCTCCAGGCCGACCTGGCTAGGATTCATGAAACCTCCTCCCCCACCCATGGACCACCAGGTCCACCGACTCTGCCTCAGAGGTTGCGAGGAAAGAGGACCGGTTGGACCAAGGTGGGCTCAGTGAGGGTGAGGGTGGTGGAATAGAGGCACATCCCTCCAGTTGTTCCTCTCAAAAATTCATACGCCATTCTGGCAGAGAGTGGTTCCTCTATGGAGGCACTTTCATTGGAGACCATGGAGGATGCTGGGAACCTCCACAAAGAAGACCCACAGGAGGGTGGCACAGGACCCCAAAGGGGAAGGAAACAACTCCTGGTGGGAGAATCATTTGTTACGGGGTAGAACTGGGGGGGGGGGAGAGGTAAGGTGCCTGCCTGGTGCCATGGCTTGGAGGGACAGGGAGCGAATCCTCAGGATCACAGGAGCTGCTGCACATGGGAGGGAGCTGGATGTCATTGTCCACCTAGGGACAAATTACCTGGCTGGGAATGGGATCAGAGCAGTGTAACAGGAGTTTGTGAAGTTGGGGAGGGGCCTTAGACAAGTAGCACATACGGTAACCTTCCTGGAGGTGCTGCCTGTCTGTGGCAAGGGTGAGGCTAGAGTACGCTGCACCATGGGATTCAATGAATGGTTGAAAAACTGGTGCAGAGCTCAGGGTTTTGGCTTCACTGGGGACTGGAGGTCCACCTGGAGGGATATAGGCCTATACTGATGCGATGGTCTCTATCTGTCCGGGAGGGGAACCAGGATCCTAGGTGATAGGTTTAAATGCTTCACTGGCAAGCATTTAAACTAGCCAAGGTGGGGGAGGCACTGAAAAGGAGCAGGGAAATCTCAGCCTCCCCCCAGCAAAACAGAGTAGTTAGCGAGGTAAACACCAAGGTAGAGAAGTCAATAGGGAGCAGGACAGGGGTAAATGGAGAAAAAGGCAAAGACAGTAAGGACAGGGATGGGGCTAAAAAGGGTAAGGCCATCAAAAAATGGAGGGTGATGAGTACCAGTTCCCATAGTCTGGGTAACACGCTCCCTGAACTAATGACCTTGATGGAAGAGGGATGCCTGAATATCGTGGCAGTCACAGAGACATGGTACACAGAGAACCTTGACTGGGATGTCAGCATACCAGGGTACACAATCTACAGGAGGGACAGGGACGGTAAAAGAGGAGGAGGAGTAGCTCTCTATGTAAGGGAAGGGATCAAAGCAATGGAACTAAAGGGTAAACAGGAAGGAGGGGAGGCACTGTGGGTCACCCTGGAGACAGGAAATGGCACCACAATCCATCAGGGGGAGGCAGTGGACAAGGAAATGATAGAAGGCATCCTTAGAATGGCAGAAAAAGGGGAGATATTGTTGATGGGGGACCTGAATATGCCAGATGTTAACTGGAGCACCTTTGCTGCAGCCACATCCAAGAACAGGATCATTCTCGATGCGCTACAGGGGCATGCCTCAGACAGCTAGTGTTGAAACCCACTCGGGAGGGAGCAATCTTAGGCCTGGAACTCTCAAACGGCGACAGAGAGAGGATCTCAGCTTTAGAAGTGGGTAGCCATCTGGGAACAAGCGACCACCAAACAGTGTGGTTCACGATAAACACATCTGTAGAGTCAAGCCATAAAAAAGCAAGAGTATTGGACTTTAGGAGGGCTGATTTTGGGAAAATGGGAGTGTGCCTCAGAAAAGCACTAGCAAACGGGCAAGAAGGAGCAGTGGAGAAACAATGGGGAAAAATCAAAACAGCCATCACAGAGGCAACAAGCCTCTGTTATCCTGGGGCAAAGATAAAGGATTTAAACTTTATCACTCCCAATGTCATTAGAGCCAGTCAACCAAACCCAGTAATTACTCTACATGTTAGTACTAATGACGTAGGTCATAGCCATGAGAAGGACATCTGTCTTGAACTACTAGACACTGCAAAAGAATTAAAACAACTATGAGCCAAGGTAACCATCTCGGGCATCCTTCCGGTACCCCGTGCTAAAAAAGAAAAAAAAAATTATACCATGGGCAGACTAGGTGGGCCAAGCAGTCATTATCTGCCATCAAAGTTTATGTTTCTATGTTCTACCATTACAAGAATTAATGCAAGGCTTAAAAACTGGGCTGCACAAGAAAATATTAAATTTATAGACTCCTGGGCACACTTTTACAACAAACATCATCTTTTCAGTCGTGACGGTCTCCTTCTTAATGACAACGGTACATACATACTAGCAAGATTAAAACACACATGGAAATTGTGCCTTTAAACTAGTTGCGCAGGGAGTCAAGGGACTCCCACAGCCTAAAATAAGGTCATACAAAACAAATAACACATGTAAAAATAAAGAAAACAAGTCATCAAAGTAAAAGCAACTTAAAATGCTATTTATATGTAATGCCAGAGGTCTTAATAACAAAATCAAAGAACTGCAGGGGTATTTGAATATTAATAAAAAAGTTGATATAGTACTTGTAACTGAAACATGGTGGAAAAGTAATGACAATTGGAATAAGGAGATACAGGGTTATAATTTGTTTAGGTTTGACAGGGGTATTAGTAGGGGTGGAGGGATTGCCATTTATATAAGAAACACCATAAATGCTGCAGACATAACATCAAAAAGCAAGAAACATAACACTGATACAGAGACAATGTGGATGCAAATAAACGCAAAACAAAAAATGTTTTCATCTTGGGGTTAGTGTATAGACCTCCACCCACAGATACGAACACACATGATTAAGGCTGTAATTATTTCACGTTTTTGGGGGCAAATTTCACGGCATCTACATGGGAGAAAAGCATTATTGCACGCAATTACATTAAAAAAACGGGAGATGCTTAAAAACGGTAATGTTTAATAAATACCCCCAACAATGGTTAGGGAAACAAGGGTTAAAAAAGGGTTTATTTGGTACAGACATTGCAGTGGCTTCATGTTCTAAGTGGTGAAACAGGCTTCGTGGTGGGTGGTTAAATACATTATCTGGCAACAATTTCAGTTAATTGCTGCATATTTGAACTTGAAAACAAAACGGGTGTGAAGTGTTTCACAGGGTGCCAACTTAGTAGCAAATGGATGCCGCTTAAGAATAGCTATTAGTCAATCAAAGGGAGCTGTGTTAAATTGTAACAGATTGTTACAGCTCAAAAAGAAAACTTCCAGCATTTCTAACTATTAAAAGACACTCCATTGCATTCACATGCCTCTGATCACCCGATCAGTTTGTGGGTTTAGTAATCTGAAGAAGTTGCTGTCAATGCACTTTTTTCTTTTACTACATTTGTGTTTACACAGCAAGATTATTCCATTTCACTGGCATTTTTAAAACATGCTGATTATATGGTCTACCGGTTTCACGGTAATCGGGAATTTCATGTAGATTGCAATTTAATTACTGCCTTACACACGATCTACTCTTGGAAGAAATATCAATTGCAGCAGACCTAGGGCACATGGTACTAACGGGGGATTTTAACCTGGGTGATATTAACTGGCCTTTGGGGAAGGCCTCAAGCAAAGCCAGCAAGGCATTCATTCAGGTGTGTAAGGAACATAACGTAATACAACATATAAAACAACCAACTAGAAAGACTAACATTCTGGACCTGGTACTGAGCTTAGAGAATTTAAACATTGAAAATTGTGTATTGTTAACGCCCCTTGGAAACAGTGACCACTTGAGTATTAACCTTGAGACTCAGTGCACACCTAAGTGTATTTCAGGATGCGCAGAAATATTTCTATATAGGACAACAAACAAAACCACGATGAATCATGAAGTTAATCGCATCAACTGAGGTGAACTACTGAAGGACAATACCGGAGAACAGTGCTGGCAGATTATAAAGGAAACTACGGTGGACATATGTAACATATGTGAAACGTAGGAAAAAGTAGAACAACAGAGGTATTAAACCTAAACGGTTAAATAGAAAGATAATTAAACAAATAAAGTGGAAAAATAAAGCATATGCAATTTATAAGCATATCAACACTGAACAGAACTGGAATTTATTCAAACAAAAATTAAAAACATGCAAAAATACAGTTAATAGATCTAAAAGAAGGTTGGAGTTGAGGTTGGCCAGAACAGCAACTAAGAGCAATTGTGAGCAATTATTTGGTTACATTAACTCTTTACAGAAATTAGATACAGGGCTGACTTCCGTTATTGAGGATAACCAAACCATGTCTGACCCAACACAAATGGCAAACATTTTTTTTATCATTTAAGATTTTTTGCCTCCTCCGGTCGGCATCCCCATTCTGACTGACTCCCCCCCAGCCCCGCCACCCGTATAGCCAGTGCTTACATTGTACCCGCCCGGGAGCGGAGCCTGCGGGAGTCTGTCATCATCCTGCTGCCGCCAGCGCTTTCTCCTCCATTATCTCCCAGGAGCCCCAGTAGTAACAGCGCTTGCATGTGGAGGTGCACATGCACCCTGCAGCCCCGGTGACAGCTCCTTTCCCCCCACCCCCATGGCCTAACGCCCTGACCCCCTCTGAGCCTGTGCCACCTCAAGCCTCCACTAGGGGTCACCATTGGCCGAGGGGTGCCACATCCCCTCCCCGGAGAGGAGAGCTTGCCTGTCGGCTGCTCAATCCAGCTCCGCCCCGCCCCGCTGCCGGCCTCCAACGACCTGAGCTCATTCCTGAACCCGGGTCGCCAGCATGCCATGAGGTAAGGCGTCCAGCGCCTCAACCCTCTGCGCCACCGGGCCAACCCAAATGGCAAACATTTTTAATGTATACTTCTGCTCTATCTACTCTGAACCTAGTGTGAGGAAAGTAACTGATGTGTATAACAGTGAAGTTCCATTCTGCGTAAAGGAGGAAATAAAGACCAAAATTAGAAATCTAAAAAAATTTGGTGCCCCAAGCCTTGACAATATAACCCCGCAGAGTCTTATAATATTACAAGATAGTATTTGTTGGCCATTAGAAATATTGTTCAACAAACTTTGGAGTACTGGACAAGTTCCATGAGATTGGAGAACTGGTAAAATCACCCCTATCCATAAAACAGGACCCCAAAAATAGTATTAGGAACTATAGACCTAGTCACTTAACATCAGTCCCTGGTAAAATATTCGACTTAATTATTAAAGACAGACTAAACAATATCACAGCATAGGTTTATCGCTGGATGTTCATGTCTGACTAACTTGGTGTCCTTTTATGAAACATTCTATAAACTCTTGGATAAAAACATTCCAGCAGGCACTGTGTTATTGGATTTTTCTAGAGCATTTGATACGGTACCACACTGGGCTATTACCCACAGATTAAATCAAATAACGGTAAATCCATATATAGTACAGGGTTTTAAATAATTGATTAGCATTTTTTTTCTTGGGACAATACTAACTGTTCAGAAAGTATTTATATAGGTTTTCTAGAAGTGTTATGTTTGTTAAACACAGTGAGGCAGGTGCTATGCATTTTCACAATGTTTTAGCACTTTTATGAGCAAAACGCTAATCAATTTTTAGAGTTAAATAAAACCCTGTAGTACAATGGATAAGTACCTGATTGGCAGGCCGAACACAGAGAGTAGCTGTGAATGGTTTTCTGTCAGGATTGGGCATGTGTCCAGTGGTGTGCCTCAGGGTTCCGTGCTGAGCCGCCTGCTCTTCCAGCTTACGGCATCGCACTGGGAAGCATATAACAAACTAACAAAGTATGCTGGTGACACCAAGCTTGATGGTTCTTGTAAAACATATCAACATGTAACGTCAATACAGGATGACCTGGATTGAATAACTGACTGGGCATATAGGTGGGGAATGAGTTTCAACACTAATGAGTGTTGTATTCTACTTTTAGGGGAAAAACAACAAACAAAATATATATACTCTTAGCAATTCGAAATTAAACCAGGCAAATAGTGACAAGAATTTGAGTGTGTTAGTAGACACTAACTTAGATATTGGGTTGTAATGCACCAACGCAATCTCCAAGGCAAATCATATTGCAGGATTAATACGAAGGAATATTAAGAGTAGGACTGCAGAGGTTATACTGCCACTGTATAGAGCCTACGTTACACCCCAGTTAGACTACTGCAGCCAATTGTGGAATCTGTATAATAGAAAAGATATAATAAGGATTGAAAAAACACAACGAAGAATGACCAAAATTATTACTGAGGTTAAACATTTACCATATCATGACCAAATTGATAAATTGGGTCTATATTCCTTGGAAGAAAGACAGAAAAAGGGTGACCTACTGTTATATTATGACTTCATAAAGGGTCCGATATTAAGTAGGGAACTGGATATTACTATGAGAGAGAGTCAAACTATAACATAAGGGGGCACTCACTACAAGTTCAGGGTGGTTGTATCAAAGCAAACAAATGGAAGTGTTTTTTCACGAAGAGAGTGGTGAATGCATGGAACAGTTTACCAGTAAACTTGGTATTATGTAATAAGAAAGAATCCTTTAAAAAGGGTTTTGATAATCTGATGTTGGGAGGTAGAACAATAAATTATTATTGCCCTACATAGGAGCATACATGGGCCTATGCTTCCTACAGCTCCTTTCTACATTAGTGAAGCAAATCAACAAAACAAAACGAAGGAAAAAACCATTATGCTTCTAACCCCAGTAATACTCAGGTATTCATAACTTCTGCAGTGTCCCTTTAAGACTGAACTGCCCAGAGAAAATTTATAATGGTATGCAAATGATGGAATCTTTGTGCGTGATATTTTCAAATGCCGCTTTAAACTAACTGCCTAGGTTCTAAACCCTCAGATTTCACTCTTCGCCTGTCAAGATCAGAAGCTCGGAGATCCTCTCCACATGTACCTGTCCTGACCCAATAAAACTTATAAAAATACATAAGTATTTTTTTCCTTTTCATTGACTGCCTTTTGCCAGTTGTTAATATTAGCTAAACCACTGTATTTGTATTTAAAATATGTTTTTCTCGGTTTCTCCCAGTTCGGTATAATTGGTGGGGAACTGGGGTTTATTCTGTATTTACCGGAGTTCCCTGACTAAGGAACTCTGTTACTTTAGCCTAAATTTGTTTTAAAATATTTATTTTGTGAACCACTAATCTCGGTTCTTGAACCACTAGCTCCGGTTCATTTTTCTGTTCGGTTCCCAGTTCCGATCGGTTTGATCGGTTTCTCATCGGTTCAGGAACCGACTGCAAACGCTAAATAAGTTTAAACAATCTTTCTTATTTAGCGGTTTTTTTATTCTGGGTATTTTTCACCCACAGAATTTCTGAAAAACCTAAAAGAAGAACCGGTGAACCCGGTTTCAAACCTTGTACCAATTGTGGTGAGATTTTTGCCAAGGCAGACAAACATAATTTATGTGTTATCTGGCTGGGTTTTGAACATTTAAAAACTGAGTGTGATATCTACAAAACTTTTCCTGATAAAACTGTTGAAAAATGCCTTGAAAGGCTCCAGAAAAATCTGTTCCTAAGGGTCCCTCGAGCTCTGACCAGCTGACACCATCTGTTTCTATGGGTGAAACCACAATAATAACAACAGCTATAACTGCCACCCCTGAGACGGGTACACAAGTAGTTCCAAAGAGGCTTGCTGAACCGGCTGACTCTCCGGTTCCTTCTAAAAAAATCTAAGAAAACAAAGCATGAAGAACCCCCAGCTGAGCAGCATTTGGGGACTTCTGTGCCTACAATAAAGATGTCAGCTGCTGATGAGATTGCACAAGCCTTTTGAGTTATCTAGGCTTTACAGGAGCTGACTGACTGCTCCTCTGCCTCAGACTCCTGCCATGCAGACTGGCTCTTCTTCTCAGTCTTCCCTTTTTGAACAAGGAGAGTATGTTGATATTGATGTGGAGGACGAGGGGGACCTCATTGAACCGGAGGTTTCCCCTGAACATGACTATGGTTCTCCTCCTAGGGCATCAGAGGATTTTTCCTCATACTTTACTTTTATAAGAAGGATGGTGGATGCTTCAGACATCCCAAGTGAAGTGATTGAGGATGAAGAAGAAACTGAATTCATGGAAGTGATGGAGCTGACACCCACTAAAAAGTTTCTCTTCCCTGTTAAGTTCTTTAAGAAGGATGCTTAAAGATTTTGCCAACACCTAATACTGCCCCCGCCACCTGGATAAGAGGCTGGATAAAAGTATCAGTTGGAAAGGCAGGGTGCTGAATTCTTGTTCTCTGACCCTCACCACCAAGGGGTGGTGCAAGTGGCAGCCTGTGACAAGGCAAGGGTTCCACTGGCCTCCCACCCCCAGACAAAAACTCTGGGAAGATTAATAGCATGGCCAAGAAAGGTTACCTTTCAGCCTCCTTGGCCATCAGACAGGCAAACTTCCAGGCCTATGCTGCTCAATACCAAAAAGCTCTTTGGCAGTCAGTTCTTGCTATGTAAGGCACAGTCTCCCCTTTCAGCTGACTTAGCTGAAACAGCCAGGTTTGGTTTGGAAGCAGCCAAATATAAATTCCAAATGGCTGTTGATTTGAATGACACAGCTGCCAGGTGGATGGCAAACACTGTGGCTCAGAGAAGGTTTGCTTGACTAAGATCCGCAAACCTCACTCAGGATACACAAACCAAAGCACTGGATTTCCCATTGGAAGAAAACTCCCTCTTCAAGGAAAAGACAGAGGTTTATATGAAAAAGGTGGATGAATACAAGGCCACCTACAGAAGCAATTCTGCAAAAGACAAAGCTTCCCCATCCACCAGACCCTATGGAAGGGGAGGCAGGGGCAGATCCTTTCAAAGCAGGCCCTTTTTCCAGGCCATGGCTATGCCTCAGTACCAACAGTATCCACAGCAGGGATACTTCAGCGGCAGGAGTAGAAGGGGTTCCAGGTGTGGTACCCAATCCCAGGCCCAGCCTCAAGCAAAGCAGGCACCCTGACGTGTCTGTACAGGCCGCCTCCCAACTGCCTGTACGAGGCAGACTGGCTCACTATTTTCATGCTTGGCAAAAAGTCACCACAGACAGGTGGGTCGTGGAAGTAGTGAGCCAGGGATTGTCTCTAAGCTTCAAATCCCTCCCACCTTTAAGAACCAGAGTTTTCTCAAGGGAATCCACAAAGTCCAAGAGGGTAGCATCTTTCAGAAAAAGAGATGTGCAAAAACAAGGGTTCACAATTTGAAGATAGAGGGGGGACGGCTCAGAGGTAATGTGAGGAAGTATTTCTTCACAGAGAGGGTTGTGGATACATGGAACAGCCTTCCTGAGGAGGTCGTAGAGTCAAAAACAGTGGGGGAATTCAAGAATGCATGAGACAGACATAAGGCAATTCTAGTGGGGGGTAGGAGGAAGTAGGCTGTTGGTTAACTAGGATCTGCAGCTTATCCATTAGGTAGGGAAATGGGCAGACTAGGTGGGCCAAGCGGTCCTTATCTGCTGTCAAATTCTATGTTTTCAAACCATCCTCAAATGCAAAGAGAAAACTCCTGGAAACAGAGGTTCAGAAACTGCTTCTGTCACAAGCACTGGAACCAGTACCAGTATAATTAAAGGGAAAGGGATTGTACTCAGGATACTTCCTTACCACACAGAAAAATGGAGAGTAGCGGCTCGTCTTAGACCTCAGGTTCTTAAACAGATACTTAACAAAACCAAAGTTCAAAATGGTAACACTAGCACTGATTTTCCCAACCCTTCAGAAAGGGGGCTGGTTAGCTTTACTGGACCTAAAAGATGCCTATTTCAACATCCCCATAAGGGAGTCTCACAGAAAATACCTCAGGTTCAGACTCCCTTCAGGTCATTATCAGTTCTCAGCCCTGCCATTCAGTCTCACTTCAGCACCAAGGGTGTTCACAGAGTGTCTAGCAGTGGTAGTGGCACACCTTCGAAAGCAAGGTGTCACAGTCTTCCCATACCTAGACATCTGGCTGGTGGTGGGAAAATCACCCCAGCACATCAAGAAAAAAATGCAACTCACCCAAGAGCTCTTGGAGTCTCTAGGATTCCTGATAAACCTGAAAAAGTTGGTCCTGCAGCCTGCTCGGGTATTGAAGTTCATAGGAGCCAAGTTAAATACCCTGCAGGGCAAAACATACCTGCCTCTGGACAGGGTAAGGAGCATCCAACAGATAGCAGGTTCATTCAGCCTGAATAAACCAACACCTGCAAGACAGTTCCTTTAGCTTCTGAGCCACATGGCAGCTACCACTGGCACAGTGCTGGGATCCAGATTCCAAATGAGGGATATCCAGTTTCACCTCAGGGTTCACTGGTGCCAAAGAAGAGACCCTCTTTCAAAATTGATTCCAGTAACAGGAACTTTGTTACAGGCCCTTTAATGGTGGAAAGAAAAAACCAACTTGAGAGAAGGGGTTCTTTTTCAACAAGTGCCCTCATCAGTAGTTCTCACAATGGATGCATCACTATTGGGGTGTGGTGCCCACCTGGGAGATCACACCATCCAAGGCACATGGTCAAGTGCAGAGTCACTCCTGCACATAAACCTGCCGGAAATCAGAGCAGTACTGTTGGCACTAAAGGCCTTCATGCCACTGCTACAGGGAAAGGTGGTACAGATCAGAACAGATAATACCACCATTATGTACTACATAAACAAGCAGGGAGGAACAAGGTCAAACCCTCTCTGCACAGAAACCATGAAAATATGGAGTCTGGCATACTTTTTGGGAGTTTCTTTACAGGCCATTCATCTGCCTGGCAAGGACAATACCTTGGCAGACACCTTGAGTCAGATCAGTCAGGCCCATCACGAATGGACTCTGAACAGGCAAATGGTGGAAGTGATTTTCAGGAGGTGGGGCATTCCAGAGGTAGACTTGTTCACGTCCCACCAGAACCACCACCTGCCAAAATACAGTTGCAGACCACCAGATTGGGAAAAGTCCTCCGGATGCTCTAATTCTGGATTGATCAGGGAAACATCTATATGCTTTTCCTCCCTTCCCCTTGGGGTACAGGGTTTTGCTCAAGCTCAGATCCCACTCAGCATCCATGATCTTAATAATTCCAGATTGGCCCAGGCAACCATGGTACTCTTTACTGCTCTCCATGTTTGTGGCCAAACCGATACACCTTCCCAGGAGGCATAACCTATTAACCTTCATTCAGGGAAGGCTCCTGTACCCAAACCTCACATCCCTCAGGCTCAAGGCCTGGCTCTTGAGGACCTAGAATATGCAGGCCTAAACCTTTCTGAAGGTGTCCTGGACATTTTGAGGGGTTACAGGAAGCCCTCCACTAAGAAAACCTATGCTGCAAAATGGAAAAGGTTTTCAATTTGGTGTTCCACCCAGAAATTGTGCCAGCACAGGCTAGGGTACCAGCCATGCTGGATTATCTTACTTACTTGCATTCTTTGGGCTTTCAACCCAGTACCCTGAGGGTACACTTGGCTGCAGTATCTGCTTACATTTCAGCCAGGCAAAGGATTTATTTTGCCTCAGACCCTACCTTTAAGAGGTTCTTCAAGGGCCTTTCCCATTTGCACCCTCCTCACAGGGACCCAGTGCCAGCACGGGACCTCAATGTATGTATAGCCAAGCTCGTGGGGGCTCCTTTTGAGCCCATGTCTTCAGCTCATCTAAAATATGGCACATGGAAAATAGTTTTCCTAGTGGCAATTACTTCTGCTAGAAAAATCAGCGAGCTCCAGGCTCTCTGCATTGAGCAGGACTATATTTCCTTAAGAGAGCTCTTAGTTACTACATGACAACCACTGAGGACCATAGGCAGGACAGAAAACAGCTGTTCCTGACTTATAGGGATGTGAGAAAGGGTAACCCGGCATCTAAAAGGTCAGTTTCTCACTGGATAGTACAGTGTATCCAGTTTTGTTATTCTAAGCTGAGAAGGGAACCCCCAACAGAATTGAGGGCCCATTCCACAAGGGGCACAGCTGCTGTCATAGCAGCTGCCTGGGATGTCCCGTTAGTGGACATCTGTAAAGCAGCTACCTGGAAAACAGTACACACCTTTACAAAGCATTACAGTTTGGACATCCTGTCCAGGAGTGATGCCAGGTTTGGCACAGCAGTCCTGCAGAGTCTGTTTCCAAAGTAGGTTCTGTGCCCACCTCCAAAGGTACTGCTTCTTAGTCTGCAGAAGTTATGAATACCTGAGTATTACTGGGGTTAGAAGAAAAAATTACTTACCGTAGTAATCTTGTTTCTTCCCAGTGATACCCCAGTATTCAGAACTTCCCACCCTGCCTCCCCTTCAAGAACCAGTAGCCTCTGCATTCCTGGGAATGTTTTTGTGACCTACTTTATAGGTGCCACAATCAGGCACTATTGTTTGTGATTTGGGTTCATTTTGTTGTTTTTCCCCTTCAGGTGATTTCTGACAGTCAGTGGTACTGTTATATTCAAACAACATGAAGTCTTGCTATATTATGACATATGCTTTGAGTCCCAACCTTCGAACTGCTCTGGAGGTGAAAGAGTTAACTTTCCATGCCAGGCATGGAACGATGAGCTCGAGCTCGGCTGAAAACTCTGTCTGTCTGTTCTTCAAACTCAAACCGTCAGAATCTTTACTCCGCCTCACTGAACAGTCGCTCCGGAGATTTCTCCTTCTGCTCGGTTCATTTTGTCGGTTAAAGTATTAATTTCTCGTTGTTTTGACCGAATTTAAACCGCAACCGGTCGGTTCAAGCTCTGTCTGTGGTATTTGTGAGTACTAGATAGGTTTACATTATTTCTCTTCCGTGTGGAACTTGTAAACTGTTATTGGTTCACTCTTGAAACGATCAGGTTGTTTAAAAATATTTTATTCTATCATTTAGAGTGTGGTTACCAGTTCTTATTGGTTCTAAAAAAAACGGAATTTCTTACGTTTTTTTCCACGACCTCTGACACGGTTGGGAACCGATAAGAGGGTCTTGCTTGGCGGATTGCCATAAACAGGCAAGTTTGGTTAGGACTGGCACTATGTCTGAGAAACCCAAAAGAAAAACCGGGCCCACTGGGTTTCAACACTGCAGTGTGTGTGGGGAAGCCTTTGCCAAGGCTGACCCCCACACCACCTGTGTTTATTGTCTGGGGTTTGACCACCTCAATGCAGACTGCCAGATTTGTCAAATTTTCCTGCAGCTACCCTGGATAAGAGAGTTGGTAGGCTCAGGGAAAGGGAGGCCAAGAAGTCCGCTGACCCGGATGGCCAGCCCGGTTCGGTTCCAACCAAACCAGAGGGAGTGCCTTCTGACCAGGGCGAGACTTCCTCGGGCAAAAGGAGAGCCGACTCTGAGGGGTCGGTTCCAGCAAAAAGGACTAGAAAATCAGCTGGTGTGGAGCCAAAACTTTCCTCTCCAACCGCTGAAGAGATAGCCAAAGCGATTCAGATTGTCCAGTCGCTTTCTCCGGTTCCGACCGAACCGGTGCCATCAGGTAAGCGCCCGTTCGGCTGGTTCCACGGTTCAAGACTACGATTTAGAGGAATATTATGAACCGGAGGAGGGAAGAGGAGTATGAGGAGCGTGAATGTGGATTTGAAAGTCTGGATGTGCCCATCGACCCGGACATCTCCCCAGACAGACCTTCAGGAGTGTCCCCTCCTAGGCTTTCTGAGTCCCCTTCTCATTTTATTTTCTATAAAAAAGTAGCTGAAACCCTCCAGCTCCCTATGGAGGATGCTGTGGAGGATCAAGAGGAGCCTGACTATGTGGAAATGATGGATATCCCAGAGTCCAGGAGATTGTCTATTCCCTTATATAAATCTTTTGGGAAACAGACTTTTAAAATTCTAAAAACTCCTCACACTATACCTCCTGTGGATAAGAGAATGGACAAGAGGTACACAGTGTCAGGCTCTGATACGGCGTTCCTTACCCAACAATGCAGCTATGTTGGGGTAGTGCAGGCTGCAGCCTGTGACAAGGCAAATATTCCCTTGGCCTCACACCCCCCGGACAAGAACTCCAGGAAGGTTGATGCCATGGCAAAGAAACAGTACATAGCAGCATCCTTGGGACTCAGACAGGCAAATTATATGGCTTACGTTGCTAGATACCAGAAATCCAGATGGGATACTGTTTTGGCTCTTGCAAAACAGGTCCCTGGCCAGCTTGCCAAGGAGCTGGAGCAGGTGGCTGCCGATGGTATTGAGGCATCCAAGGTGCAATTCCATGCTGCAGTGTACTCAAATGATGTGTCATCAAGAGTCATGGCTACATCTGTGGCTCTTCCAGAGATGGCTTGGCTCAGATGTACTAGCCTGCCGCGAGGATACCCAGACTAAGGCCATGGATTTTCCTGTTGTGGGTAATTCTCTTTTGGGGAGCAGACAGAGAATTACATGAAGAAAATGGATGAGTATAGGACCACCTATAGGAGTGCACAGGCCAAGGAAAGGCAGGCCACTCCTCAAAGGCAGCTTCCCAGGGGCAGGGGCAGGCCTTTTCATAGGCCTTTTTACCAAGCCCAGGCCTCCTCTTCAGCTTTTTCCCAGAGGGGGTTCTTTAGAGGGAGAGGCAGACGGGGTGCTGGCAGGCCTGCTTCCACCCCTCAGCCCAAAACCCCTGCCAAGCAGGCACCCTGATGGGGTTGCCAGGGCCGATTCTCAACTACCTGTAGGGGGCAGGCTGGCTTACTTTGTTGAGGACTGGGAGTATCTGACATCAGACAAGTGGGTCCTGGAAGTAGTAAGCCAGGGACTGGTTCTCAGCTTCAAAAAGTTTCCAAAGATGAGAACCAGATCCTTTCCACCTGCAAATCCTCCAGAGGCACTTGCCCTAGAGGCAGAGGTCTCTTCCCTCCTGGCTCTCAGAGCCGTGGAAAGGGCTCCACCCCTACACCAGGGCAAAGGGTTGTACTCCAGGTACTTCCTTACCCCAAAAAAGACAGGAGAATGGCGGCCCATCCTGGATCTCAGATACTTAAACAAGCACCTTTTAAAACCAAAATTCAAAATGGTGACTCTGGGAATTATTCTACCCTCTTTAAGGCCAGGGGACTGGCTAGTGTCCTTGGACCTCAAGGATGCCTACTTCCATATTCTCATCAGAAGCTCCCATCGAAAGTACCTCAGGTTTGAGCTGCCTTCAGGCCATTACCAGTTCAGAGCAATGCCCTTTGGCCTCACCTCTGCTCCAAAGGTGTTCACAAAATGCCTGGCAGTAGCAGTTGCTTCTCTAAGAAGGCAAACAATTGCCATCTTCCCTTACCTGGACAACTGGCTCATAGTAGGCCAGTCCCCAGACCAAGTCAAGTTACACCTACAGATAACTCAGCAAGTGCTCACCTCTCTAGGTTTCCTTCTGAATCTTTCAAAGTCAGTTCTAGAGCCTGTTCAGCTCCTCACCTTCATAGGCGCAGAGCTGAACACAGAGAAAGCCAGAGTCTTCCTCCCTTTGGACAGGGCAAGGACCTTGGTCTCTCTGGCCTCCTCATTCACCCTGCAGGTCTCTCGACCAGCAAGGCATTTTCTACAGCTTCTGGGGCACATGGCTGCTTCTATAGCAGTGGTGCAGGGAGCAAGATTTCAGATGAGGGACATTCAGTTCCATTTGAGAGCCTTTTGGTCTCAAAGGAAAGACCCCCTAACCAAATTGATCCCAGTGACTCAACCCTGATCCAGGCCCTACAATGGTGGCAGGATCAGAGCAATCTCAGACAAGGGTTCCTTTTGTCACCCAGTCTCACTCCTTAATCCTTACTACAGACGATCCCTCTTGGGATGGGGAGCTCACATGGGCGACTCACTACCCAGGGGTTGTGGTCCCCAGGAATCCCTGCTCCACATCAATCTGTTGGAACTCATAGCAGTTTTCTAGCACTTCAAGCTTTTTCCAAGTCTGTTCAGAACAAAGTGGTACAGGTCAGAACAGACAACACCACCACAATGTGGTACATCAGCAAGCAAGGGAGCACTCGGTCTACGGCCTTGTGCACCGAAGCAATGAAGTTGTGGTCTTTGGCTTACTCCCTGAACACCTCCCTTATGGCAGTTCACCTCCCAGGCAAGGACAATGTCCTGGCAGATGCTCTCAGCAGGATTTCCCAGGGCCATCACGAATGGTCACTGGATCCCTGGTCCTGGAGGTGGTATTTGCCAGATGGGGCACCCAGAATGAATCTTTTGCAGCCCAGACAATCACCAACTTCCCCTTTTTTGCTGCAGGCCCCCAGTGTTGGGCTCAGTCCCTCTGGATGCCTTAGTCCTCAATTGGGAAGGGAAGTTTCTCTATGCTTTTCCCCCTTCCCTCTGCTGTTCAAGTGCTAGTCAAAATCAGGTCTCAACCCTGCAAGATGATCCTGATTGCCCCAGATTGGCCCAGACAACCCTGGTATCCACTCCTGCTGTCCTTAGCAGTCCATCTTCCCCTCTGTCTTCCCAGGTATCACAACCTGTTAACCTGTGCTCAGGGGAGGGTTTGGTACCTGAACCTCAAATCTCTCAATCTCAAGGCCTGGCTCTTGAAGAGTTAGAGTTTGCTGATTTACACCTTTCCCAGGGTGTAATGGACATTCTGAAGGCTTCTAGAAAACCTTCTACCAGGGCTACTTATTTTTCCAAATGGAAGAGATTTTCCATATGGTGCTCTGGAAAACATATTTCCCCAGAATCTGCTGATTTACACACAGTCCTGGATTACATGGTCCATCTAAACCCCTTGGGGCTGAGACCAGCTACCCTAAAAGTGCATCTGGCAGCTGTGTCTGCCTTTATTTCAGCAGGTAAGCCCTCTTCTCTTTCAGCTCACCCTGTATTCTCTACGTTTTTCAAGGGATTGCTTCACACCAACCCTCCATTCAGGGACCCTGCCCCGCTTGGGACCTTAATGTTTGCATTGCTCAGCTTATGCAACCCCCTTTTAAGTCTTTGTCTTCAGCAGAGCTTAAGTACTTGACTTGGAAACTGTGTTTCTGGTAGCCATCACTTCTGCCAGACGCATAAGTGAATTACAAGCTTTGTCAGTGGAGCCTGATTTTATCTCTTTTCATAAAGATAAGGTGGTCTTCGGGACTAACAGGAAGTTCTTGCCTAAGGTGGTTTCAGATTTCCACCTTAATCAATCTGTGTCTCTTCCTGTGTACTTCACTGACCATTCCTCCTCTGGCGAGAGGAGGTTGCACAGTTTAGATGTCAAAAGAGCCCTTAGCTACTACATAGAGCGTACCAAGGGTCACAGGTTTGACTCCTCCAACTGTTCCTCACTTCATGGTGAGGTTGGTAAGGGAAACCTGCCACTAAGAGATCCATTGCCAGGTGGATTGTTTCTTGTATCCAATTTTGTTATGAAAACTGGGTAAGGTTCCTCCTCAGGCCTGAGGGCTCACTCTACCAGAGGTACAGCTGCTTCCTGGCTGCTGCCAGGGACATCCATATTCTAGAGATATGTCAAGCAGCTACCTGGAAAACAGTTCATATTTTTACAAACATTACTCCTGGATATCCAGGCTAGGAGTGATGCCCGGTCTGCACTGCTGTGCTTCAGGAGCCTATTTCCCAAGTAGGTTCTGTCCCTCCTCCATGGAGGTACTGCTTGTAGTCTCAGATATGTCATAATATAGCAAGACTTCATGTTGTTTGAAGAAAAATTACTCACCTTAGTAATGTTGTTTCTTCTATTGAGTCTTGCTATATTATGACCTCCCCCACCTGCCCCTCTCAGAACCTCTGTTTTGGGATGGGTGGGCAGTGCAGTGTTGGCACTTAGTAGGTGCCCACCTTGTTGTTTTCACCCCTCCTTTTGGGGTGACTTGGTGTTGTGTTTTTCATTTTTTGGGTCTCCTGACTTGAGTCTTTGTTTTGGGACCAAAAAATGTGTTATTATGTTAGTAGCCAGTTGGCTAGTGTAGGTTTACAGCTTCCACACAGGACCTCAGTGAGTTTAGCTCGAAAATATCTGACGGTTTGAGTTAGAAGAACAACAGACAGAGTTTTCAACCGAGCTCGAGCTCAGCGTTCCATGCCTGGCGTGGAAAGTTAACTCTTTCACCTCCGGAGCAGTTCAAAGGCTGGGACTCACTGCATATGTCATAATATAGCAAGACTCCAATAGGAGAAACAACATTACTAAGGCGAGTAATGTTTTCTTTCATGACCTCCAGTTTTGGGGTTTCCCCCTTTTGGAGGCATTAGGGTGTTTTTCCATTATTATTATATTTCTAATTATTAAGGTTTTGATATATAGATGTTCAGTTTTTTGAGGCCTCTCTTTCCAGGCTCCAAGGAAATCTGAGAGTATAGAACCTAGGCAGTTAGTTTAAGGCAGCATTTGAAAAGAGCACGCACAAAGATTCCATCATTTGTATACCATTCCAAATTCTCTCTGGGCAGTTCAGTCTTAAAGGGACACTGCAGAAGTTCTGAATACCTGAGTATCACTGGGGAGAAACAAGATTTCTATGATAAGTAATTTTTTCTTCTCAAAAGAGGTGGCAGGGAAGGTTAGGGAGAAAAAGGTAGCATTCAAGAAGTATAAGGAAACACAGAAGGAGCAGGACAGAGAACTATACCAGCTAAAGCAGAAGGAAGCGGGAAAGGCAGTCAGAATAGCAAAGGCCCAAACTGAGGAAAAGATAGCCAACTCAATTAAGAAGGGGAATAAAACCTTTTATAGGTACATTAGGGAGCAAAGAAAGACCAAGGGAGGGATAGTGAGGCTTAAAAAAGGGAAGCGGGGGGGTGGACAGAGGGTGACAGTGAAAAAACAGTGATACTGAAGGAATACTTCTCAGTATTCACAAAAGAAGAGGAGGGGGGAGGTACCTAAACCAAAGAATAGAAGCACTCTGGATAGGGGGGTCGATACCAGTCCATTCACAGAAGAAAGGGTCCTGAGAGGACTCCTAAATCTGAAGGTGGACAAAGCAAAGGGGCCTGACAGGATTCATCCCAAAATTCTAAAAGAACTAAGGGGAGAACTAGTGACACCACTGACTACCCTTTTTAACAAATCATGGGAGGATGGTGTGGTACCTGAGGACTGGAGGAGGGCAGATGTGATTCCTCTTCATAAAAGTGGGAGCAAGACAGAGGCAGGAAACTATAGACCTGTTAGTTTGATCTCAGTGGTAGGGAAAATGATAGATTCACTTCTAAAAGAAAGAATTGTTGAGTACCTAGAGGCCAGTGGGGCAGAGGACCCAAGGCAGCATGGATTCACAGCAGGAAGGTCATGTCAGCTGAATCTAATAGATTTCTTTGACTGGGTGACCAAAGTAGTAGACCAGGGAGGGGCTGTGGACATTAGCAAGGCATCTGACACAGTCCCACACAAAAGATTAATAAACAAGTTAGCCAGCCTGGGGGGTCCCAGGGTTGTAGCCTTCGTAAAACATTGGCTGGACAACAGGACGCAGAGGATAATAGTAAATGGAGTCCACTCCGAAGAAAGGGGGGTTACTAGTGGGGTACCTTAGGGTTCAGTACTGTGACCAGTCCTCTTTAATGGTTTTATAGGTGACATTGCAGAGGGACTGGAAGGGAAAGTATGTCTCTTTGCAGATGACGCAAAGATCTGCAACAGGGTTGATACACAAGGGGGTGTGAAAAGGATGAGAAGGGACTTGAAAGGATTGGAGGAATGGTCAGAAGTACGTCAGCTTAGTGTCAATGCAAAGAAGTGCGAAGTAAATGCACTTGGGAAACAAAAACCCAGTGGAAGAGTACACAGTGTGGATGGAGGTACTAACAACAACAAAAATGGAAAAGGACCTGGGGTAGTCATATCAGATTACTTAAAGGTTGGCTAGCAATGTGAGAAAGCATTGAGGAGGGCTTGTGGGATACTGGGATGCATAGGGAGCGGCATCACCAGTAGAAAACAGGAAGTTGTTATCCCTCTGTACAGACAGTTGGTGAGACCCCATCTGGAATACTGTGTGCAGTTCTGGAGACCCCATCTCCGCAAGGACATAGACAGTATGGAGGCAGTCCAGATGAGGGCAACTAAAATGGTGCAGGGTCTGCACCAGAAGCCATATGAAGAGAGACTAAAGAAGCTTAATATGTATACTCTTGAGGAAAGGAGGGAGAGGGTGGACATGATAGAAACATTTAAGTACCTCAGGGGAATCAACAAAGTCCAAGAGGGCGGCATCTTTCAGAAAAAGAAATGTGCAAGAACAAGGGGGCACAGTTTGAAGATAGAGGGGGAGATGGCTTGGGGCAATGTGAGGAAGTATTTTTTCACAGAGAAGGTGGTGGATGCATGGAATGGCCTTCCTGAGGAGGTCGTGGGGTCAAAAACAGTGGGGGAATTCAAGAATGCATGAGACAGACATAAAGCAATTCTAGTGGGGAGTAGGAGGAAGTAGGCTGTTGGTTAACTAGGATCTGTAGCTTATCCAATAGGTAGGGAAATGGGTAGACTGGGTGGGCCAAGTGGTCCTTATCGTATGTTTCTACACAGAAGGAGCAGGACAGAGAGCTGTACCAGTTAAGGCAGAAGGAAGCAAGGAGGGAAGTCAGAATAGCAGAGGCCCGAACTGAGGAAAAGATAGCCAACTCAGTTAAGAAGGGGGATAAAACCTTTTATAGGTACACCCGAGAGCGTAGAAAGACAAAGGGAGGGATAGTGAGGCTGAATAGAATGAATGGTGGGTGGGCAGAGGGGGACAGTGAAACAGCAGGGATACTGAATGAATATTTCTGCTCAGTATTCACAAAAGAGGAGGGAAGTGCCTAATCCAATTAACAGAAGCACTCTTGATAGGGGTCTGATCCCAGCCCTTTCACAGAAGAAAGGGTTCTGCAAGAACTCCTAAACTGAAAGTGGACAAAGCAATGGGGCTTGATGGAATTCACCCAGAATTCTAAAATAATTAAGGGGAACTAGTGAAACCACTGACTCTTTTAATAAATCATGGGAGGATGGTGTGGTACCGAGGACTGGAGGAAGGCGGATGTGATTCCCTTCACAAAAGTGGGACCAAGACAGAGGCAGGAAACTACAGACCTGTCAGTTTGACCTCTGTGGTAGGGAAAGTGATGGAGTCACTTCTGAAGGAAAGAATTGTTGAGTACCTAGAGGCCAGTGGGGTACAGGACCCAAGGCAGCATGGGTTCACAGTGGGAAGGTCATGTCAGACGAATCTAATAGATTTCTTTGACTGGGTGACCAAAGTAGTAGACCAGGGAGGGGCTGTGGATATGGCCTACCTAGACTTTAGCAAGGCATTTGACACAGTCCCACACAAAAGATTAATAGTCAAATTAACCAGGCTGGGAGTAGGTCCCAGGGTGGTAGCCTGGGTAAAACATTGGCTGGACAACAGGACACAGAAGGTAATTGTAAATGGAGTCCACTCTGAAGAAAGAGGGGTTACTAGTGGGGTACCACAGGGTTCAGTACTGGGTCCAGTCCTTTTTAATGTCTTTATAAGTGACATTGCAGAGGGACTGGAAGGAAAAGTATGCCTCTTTGCAGATGACACAAAGCTCTGCAACAGGGTTGATACACAAGGAGGCGTGGAAAGGATGAGAAGGGACTTGGCAAGGTTGGAGGAATGGTCAGAAGTATGGCAGCTAGGATTCAATGCAAAGAAGTGCAAAATAATGCACCTGGGAAACAAGAACCCAGGGGAAGATTACACAATTGGGGGAGGTAGTAACAACAACAAAAAAGGAAAGGGACCTGGGGGGTAATCATATTAGATGACCTTAAGGTTAGCAAGCAATGTGAGAAGGCAGTAGGGAGGGCTGGGGTATACTGGGATGGATAGGGAGAGGCATCACCAGCAGAAAACAGGAAGTTGTTATCCCTCTGTACAGACAGTTGGTGAGACCCCATCTGGAGTACTGCGTCCAGTTCTGGAGACCCCACCTCCGCAAGGATATAGACAGGATAGAGGCAGTCCAGAGGAGGGCAACTAAAATGGTGCAGGGTCTGCAAGAGAAGCCGTACGAGGAGAGGTCTAAAGGAGCTTAATATGTATACCCTTGAGGAAAGGGGGGGGGACATGATGGAAACGTTTAAGTACCTCAGTGGAATCAACAAAGTCCAAGAGGGTAGCATCTTTCAGAAAAGAGATGTGCAAGAACAAGGGGACACAATTTAAAGATGGGGTGGTTCAGGGCAATGGAGGAAGTATTTTTCATAGAGAGGTAGTGGATGCATGGAACAGCCTTCCTGAGGAGGTTGTGGGGTCTAAAACTGTGGGAGAATTCGAGAATGCATGGGACAGGCATAAGGCAATTCTTGTGGGGGGTAGTAAGAAATAGGCTGTTGGTTAACTAGGATCTGTGGCCTATCCTGTAGGTAGGGAAATGGGCAGACTAGGTGGGCCATGCGGTCCTTATCTGCCTTCAAAGTCTATGTGTCTATGTTTCTATGTTATAATGTTATAGTGTTTTGATCAGACCATCTGACCTGTTCCGCCACCGGGTCGGAGGTCTCCATACCCAGTAGAAAGACCAGGTTCAACGAATGACCATGATTATGTGTCACAGATGTAATGCCTGTCTGAAGCCCAACAAATTCATAAGCTGGAGAAAGTCCTGTCCAAAATGCGAAAGTTCGTCATCGACCCAGGCATTGAAGTCCCCCAGAACCACTCATCTGGGGGACTCAACACCATGTTGACGAAGTCCACAACTTCCTGCAGGAATTGCTTCAAACCACGTGAAGTCTTGCTGTATTCTGACAATATGCAGTATGACTGACCAGTTCAGCTGCCTCGGAGAGTAAAGAGTTAAACCCTGTGCAAATGCATAGAACATTGAGCTCGAAATCAGTTTTCAAACCACTGTCCTCGGTACATTCTATGTGACTGACCAGATTCTTTACTCCGCTCGCCTGTGAAGATGCCTCAGAGACTGCTCCTCAACTTCTTCGGTTGAATTTCGAATTTCGATGGTTTTTCAAACTACCGTTTATTTTCTTTAGTTTTTTAAACCTCTGTCCTGCGGTTACAGGTTAGGCTAGCTAAGGTTTACTTCATTTTCAGTAAGTTTTTGGTTTCCGAACGGTTCATCGAGATCGGGAGGAAACCGAAGGTCTTGTGTTCATTTCTTGTGGTAGTTTTATTTTGACGTTTAGTGTTCGTATTTGGAGATCCGGTTCAAAGTTTTGGACTAAAAACCGATACTTTCTCGGTTTTTAATGCAGGCGCTGAACAGTCTGCTGCCTAAAACTTTGTCTCTCTTTTTACCTGGCCTAACTAAAGCCACCAGGGGTAAATACAGTTATTTAAATTTTCCTTATCCGGGCCTGACTAAGCCACTTCGGATAAAGGGTATTAATTGACTTTGCTTAACCGGGCCTAACTAAGCCACTTGGTTAAGCTCTAAATTTTGTGAGGGTTATGTCACTGAAACCCAAGAGAAAAAACAGTTCTTCTAACCCCAGGAATCACTCACTACGATTAAACTGATGCAGTCAGCCTCCTGTGTTGAACTGCCCAGAGATGAAATTATATGAAAATGATGGAACTCTCAATTGGCCCATGCCAATTTCAAACTGCTGCACTGTGAGTGCTTCAGATTCTTTACTCCGTCTGTCTAGTAAGGACATCCCGGAGAGCTCTCCTTGAACTGTCTTCAGAATAAATTATCTGTGTAGATAAGTACTCATTTTAAGTTTAATTTTAAATTTCTGCCTTAGAAGTTTAGTTTTTTGATAATTGTAGTAGTTTTTTGTGTTGTTTGCAGTTCCCTCACGGTTCTTTGGAACTGAGGGTTCTGCGTCTTTTGGCGAGGTTTACCTCAGCTTTATTACCTAAAGCTTGTATTTGCAGTCGGTTCCTTTGACCACTTTATTTTTATTTGAATTTAAAGTAATTTTTGGTTCCTTTTCTTTTAGGGAACCGATTAGCCCTTGGTTCCAGGAACCGTTAGCAGTTGTGTAAATTTAAAAACTCTGGTTCCGAGGTATTATTAAATGTTTTGCGATTGTTTTTTACTGTCTTACTCAATGTCAGAGGTTCATTTAGATAAGCCTAAAAAATGCACAGGACCCACTGGTTTTATTGTGAGTCTTGTGGGCAGATTATAGCAAAAGCAGATAGACATTCCCTTTGTATTTCCTGTTTGGGTACCAGTCATATCTTTGCTAATTATGAGATTTGCAAGACTTTTTGTCCTAAAACTTTAAGAAAAAGGGCTAAAAATTTAGAGGAGATGGCCTCTGCTTCTGCTACTGATAGTAGTGCATCTACCTCTATTCCTAAAAAGTATGAAGGCAAAGCTAAGGACACTGACAAGAGCTCAGAGAAATCTGAGCAAGGTAAGTCAAAAAGGGCTGTGGAGACAGTTGCTGAGTCTGTCCCACTAAAGAAACAATGCAAAGAAAAGCATGTTGCTGCGCCTCCAGCTGAGAGGGCTAAGGATCTCTCAGCAGACAAACATAATATGCCCTCGGCTGAGGACATTGCTAAGGCCATACAGGTCTTACAGGCCCTGCAGGCTGCAGTCCTAGTGCTGCACTGGCTGCACCGGTTCCTGCTTTGGTTCCTGCCCCTCAGGAACATTAAGTTATTTATGGTGAGGAAGATGAGGAGGATTTTGAAGGGGAAACCAATAGATCCTGAGGTTTCCCCAGAGCAGGAGTTTGGATCTCCTCCTAGGGGTCCCAAAGAGTACTCCTCTCACTAGGCTTTTGTAAAAAGCATGGCAGAGACCCTTAATCCTCCTCTTCAGGAAACCGAAGAGGATGTGAAGGAAGCAGAGTTCCTAGATATGATGGGTCTGACTCCTACAAAACGCCTTCTGCTTCCAGTGCATAAGTCCCTAAAAAAGGCAGCATTGCAGATATTCCAAACCCCAACTTCTGTCCCTGGGGTAGATAAAAAAGTTGACAAAAAGCATCAGCTAGACAGATCTACAGCTGATTTTTTGTTTTATCACCCTGATCCTAAAGGGGTGGTTCAGGCTGCTGCCTGTGACAAAGCCAGGATACCCCAGGCTACCCATCCTCCAGATAAAGATTCACGAAAAATGGATGCCATGGGAAAGAAGGGCTACATGGCTGCCTCTTTAATAGTCAGGCAAGCAAACTACATGGCATATGGAGTGCAATATCGGAAGGCACTCTGGAATACAGTCTTAGCACTGGCTGACAAGGTGCCAGGTGAAGTGGCAGTGGACCTGCAAGACACAGCAAGGGCTGCACTTGATGCCACTAAATATCAGTTCCATATGGCAGTGGATGCCAATGACACGGCAGCCAGGCTGATATCATTAGCTGTCTCCCTTAGGAGATTTGCATGGCTCAGAGCCACCAACCTCACTGCAGATACCCAGGCCAAAGCAATGGATTTCCCTATTGAAAATAATTCATTGTTTGGTGATAAAGCCGAGGCCTATATGAAAAAGGCAGAGGAATACAAATCTGCCTATCGAAGTAACTCAAACGACAGGCCTTCTACTTCCTATAGACCCCAGACTAGGGGAGACAGGGGTAGGAGATTTTATCTCAGACCTTTTTTCCAGGCATAGGCCTCTCAGCTGAAACAGCAGCCTAGAGGCTATTTCAGAGGAAGGGGCAGGAGAGCTATGAGAAGAGCTTCTCCCTCTCCTCAGGTTCAGGCACAACCTGGACAGAACTCCTGACGGACTGGTACAGGTCGCATCCCCTATTGCAGAACCACCAGTGGGTGGCAGACTGGCTCACTACCTCCAGGCTTGGCATACCATCACCACAGACAAGTGGGCCCTAGTGGTAGTGAGCCAGGGTCTGGCACTCAGCTTCAGATCATTTCCCAAGCTGAGAAAAAGAACTTTTGCACCAGTTACATCTGCAGACGGAATCTTACTGGAAGCAGAGGTAAAACATCTTCTGGCAATCAAAGCAGTGGAGCCAGTGCCCCTAAACCAAAGGGGAAAGGCTTTTACTCCAGATACTTCCTCGCAAGGAAGAAAAATGGGGATTGGCAACCTATTCTGGATCTAAGAATGTTAAACAGACACATTTTGAAGCCAAAATTCAAAATGGTCACTCTTGCAATAATCATTCCCACATTACAAAAGGGAGACTGGCTAGCCTCTGTAGACCTAAGGGATGCTTACTTTTACAATCCTATCAGACCATCTAACAGAATGTACTTGAGATTCAGGCTGACCTCAGGCCACTATCAGTTTGCAGCACTTCCATTTGGCCTAACTTCTGCACCAAGGACCTTCATAGAGTGCCTGGCCGTAGTGGTAGAGTTTTTGAGAAAACCGGGTAATAGTCTTTCCCTACCTGGACGACTGGTTAGTAGTGGGTCAGTCTCTGCAGTGTGCAGAGCACTCCCTAGCACTAGCAAAATCTACTCTAGAATCCCTTGGTTTTCTAATAAACGAGCAGAAGTCTCAGCAAATACCAGTCCAAATACTGGAGTTCATTGGAGCAGAACTGGATACCAGCCTAGGCAGAGCCTTTCTGCCACAGGACAGGGTAAACAACATTCTGCAGATTGCAAGTTAATTTGTGCCAGGAAAATCCAAACCAGCTAGAGAATTCCTTAGGCTGCTGGGTCACATGGCAGCTGCCACCACAGTAGTGCTAGGTTCCAGATTTCAAATGAAAGACATCCAGTTTCACCTAAGACCGTACTAGTCACAAAGGACAGACTCACTGTCCAAACTGGTTCCAGTCACCCACAGCCTTGTACAGGCACTGCAGTGGTGGCTGGATGAGCACTACCTTTGGGTAGGTGTACCTTTCATAAAGGAACAGCCTTCCTTAATTCTCACAACAGGTGCCTCCCTTTTAGGTTGGGGAGTACATATGTTGGACCGCACAGCAAGTGGGACATGGTCTCCCCAAGAGTCCCTGTTGCACATAAATCTGCTGGAGCTCAGGGCAGTTTACTTAGCTCTACAGGCATTTGCCCCACATCTTCATAACAAGGTGGTGCAGGTCAGAACAGACAACACCACAACCATGTACTACATCGACAAACAGGGAGGAACCAGGTCAGCCACACTGTGCACAGAAGCAATGAGGCTGCGGTCCTTGGCATACTCCATGAAAGTATCCTAATCGGCCATACACCTTCCAGGGAAGGGTAATTACTGGCAGATTCTCTCAGCAGGATAAGTCAGGACCACCACGAGTGGTGCCTGAATCCCCAGATACTCAGTACAATCTTTAGGAGGTGGGGCACTCCAGAGGTGGATCTTTTTGTCTCTGTAGAAATCACCAGTTACCAATGTACTGTTGCAGGCCCCCTCTCAGGGGCACACTTCCCCTAGATGCAATGGCCCTGGACTGGACAAGGAAGTTTCTGTATGCCTTCCCTCCTTTTCCAATGATATTCGGCACCCTGCTGAAACTGAGGTCCCAACCAGCAACAATGATATTGGTGGCACCAGATTGGGTGAGACAGCACTGGTACTCACTTCTGCTGACTCTGTCAGTAGTTTCCCCAATTCACTTGCCAAGGAGGCACAACCTGCTGACCTCCTCTCAGGGCAAGATCCTGTACCCCAACCTCAAATCACTGAGGCTCAAGGCCTGGCTGTTGAGGACTTAGAATTTGCTAACCTTAAACTGTCAGAACAGGTGCTGTCAGTGCTTAGGGGTTCCAGGAAACCTTCCACTAAAAAAACATATTCTTCTAAGTGGAAGAGGTTTTCTATATGGTGTGCAGCTATGGCTACTGACCCCTCCAGGACTGACTTGGCTATTCTCCTGGATTACCTGACACACCTACATACCTTAGCCCTGAAGCCTTCGACCCTCAAGGTCCACTTGGCTTAATTCTCAGCTTACCTTTCAGCTGGTAAAAAGAGATCCATGGCCTCTCATCCAGTCTTCAGGAAATACTTTAAAGGCCTCAACCTTCTGCACCCTCCCCTGAGGGAACTGGTCCTGGTCTGGAATCTGAATATCTGCATTACCAAGCTCATGGATGCACCATTCAAGCCCATGGCAACTGCAAATTTGAAGTATATCACTTGGAAAACTGTTTCTGGTAGCTATTACTTCAGCTAGAAGGATCAGTGAATTACAAGCCTTGTGCACAGATGTGGACTACATCTCTTTTCACAGGGATAAAGTGGTCCTCAGGACCAATAGAAAATTCCTTCCCAAAGTGGTATCTGATTTCCACTTAAATCAGTCTATCACTCTACCTGTCTTTTTTACAGAGAACTCCATTTCTCCAGAAAGGAGGCTTCACTTCCTTGATGTCAAAAGGGCACTTAGCCCCTATATTGACAGAACCAAGTCTTACAAGTCAAGTCAAACACAGCTCTTTCTTACCTATGGTGAAGTAGGTAAGGGCAGAGCTGACACAAAATGTACAGTTGCTCACTGGATAGTGGCATGTATAGTTTTGTTATAGTAAAGTGGGTAAACAGGCGCCCATGGGCCTGAGGGCACACGCACACCAGGGGCACAGCTACTTCAGTGGCAGCTTCAAGAGAAATTCCACTACTGGAAATCTGCAAAGCAGCTACATGGAAAACAGTACACACCTTTACAAAGCATTACAGCCTGGCTATACAATCCAGAAGTGATGCCAGGTTTGGTACAACAGTGCTTCAGAACCTGTTTTCAAAATAGGTTCTCTGCCCAACCTCCAAAGGTACTGCTTGGTAGTCTCCATCAGTTTAATCATAATGAGTGATTCCTGGGGTTAGAAGAAAAAATTACTCACCATACTAATCTTGTTTCTTCAAAGGGATCACTCATTATGATTAAAGCACCCACCCTGCCTCCCCTACTAGAACCTATAAAGGTTGTTCTGCAACCCTGCATTAGGGAATTTTTTCTATATGGGTTAAGGTAGAGACTCACTTTTGTTTAACCAGTTGGTTTCCTTGTGGTCTCATTTTTTTTTTAGGTTTGTTTCTTAAGGATATTTTTGACTTGAGAGGACAAAAATTATTTTATAAAGATTTTAGTTTTTAACTAGTGGGTCTTATACCCAGTTAGGCTGCGTAAGAATCTGAAACACTCAGAGTGCAGCAGTTTGAAATTGGCATGAGCCAATTGAGAGTTCCATCATTTACATATAATTCCATCTCTCCGGGCAGTTCAACACAGGAGGCTGACTGCATCAGTTTAATCATAATGAGTGATCCCTTTGAAGAAACAAGATTACTATGGTGAGTAATTTTTTCTACTGAGTTTCAGTGCTGCACCTAGTGCGGGGAGTAATTTGCTAAGGCTGATCCACACTTAGTGTGTCTGTATTGCCTAGGGTTTGACCACCTGTAATCAGACTGCGAAAATTGTAAGAATATTCTTCAATCTACCCTCGATAGATGTTTGGGTAAACTGAGGGTTAGAATAGCAGAGAAATTTTCTAATGAGGGCCTGGTCTGGTTCTAAAGACAAACTGGCTGAACCGGGCACCGAGCCCTCAGACCACGGCGAAACCTCGTCAAGGAAAAGGCTGGCTGATTCAGCCCCTGATATGGACCCTGCAAAAAAGATTAGAAAAAGCAGTTCAGAACCATGTAAGCAGGTGGTTGTGGCTCCAACCACTGAGGGAATCGCAAAAGCTATCCACATTGTCCAGTCGTTGCAACCCTGTTGTGGTGAACCGGTTCAACTACCAGTAACCCATACTTCGGTTCAGACACCTGTTGGTTCAGTTCCTCCAGGCTGTCTGGACCCAGAGGAGTTTTATGAGTCAGAGTATAAGGATTATGAAGAAGAGGATCTGGGTGAACCAGTTGAGCCTGAGGTTTCCCCTGAACATCCTCAGTATTAGTCTCATCTTCGCCTTGCTAAAGATTCTACCTCCCATTTTACTTTCCTGAGGCAGGTAGCAGAGACATTACAATTGTTTGTACAGGAGACCAGAGAGGAGGAGGAGGAGGAGGAAGATGACTACAAGGAGATAATGGATCTCCCTGTCTCTGAGGGACTTATGATTCCCATTCACAAGTCTCTCAAGAAACAGACCTCAAGAATCCTTCAGACCCCAAGTTCTGTCCCACCAGTGGACAAGAAAATGTATAGGAAATATGTGTTGGCTGGCAATGGCACTGATTTCCTGAGTAGCCACTGCAGTCATGTGTGGTAGTACAAGCTGCAGCTTGTGAGAAAGCTGGCAACCCTCTTGCTTCTCACTCTCGTGATAAGGATTGAAGGAAAATTTATTTCTTAGCAAAGAAAGGGTATCTAGCTGCCTCCCTGGGTATCAGGCAGGCACCTTATATGGCCCACGTGTCTAAATATCAGAAGTCCCTCTGGGAATCAGTGGGGCAGTTGGCTAAGAATGCTCCTCCTGAACTGGCAGCAGATTTACAGGAGCTTGTCTGTAAAGGCGTCTAGGCATCTGAACATCAGTTTCACATGGCAGTGGATGCCAGTGATGCAGCCTCCCATTCAGTGGCTTCGGCCATGTCCCTCAGGAGGTTTTTATGGCTGAGATGTACAAATTTCTCCCAAGATACTCAGAACAATGCCATTGATTTGCCCCTGACACAAAATTCCTTGTTTGGAGAACAAACAGATGCATATATGAGGAAGATGAATGAGTACAGGGTAGCCTACAAGAATGTGGCTTCCAAAGAAAAGGCTGCCACCTCTTAAAAGCAGCAGACTAGGGGAGGCAGTGGTAGGCCTTACCCCAGGCCTTTCTATAAGGCCCAGGCCTTCTCTTCCTACCAACAGCCTGGGGGTTACTTTAGAGGCAGAGGTAGAAGATGCACTGGCCATGCTGGTTCCACCTCTCAGTCCACTACACCCTCTAAACAGACACCCTGAGGTGTCGGTCTGTCTGGGCTGCCTCCCTGCTACCAGTAAGGGGCAGGCTGGCCTATTACCTTCAGGCCTGGCAGTCCATCACTGCAGACAGGTGGGTCCTGGCGGTAGTAGGCCAGGGTCTTGTTCTCAGTTTCAAGCTGCTCCCAAAAATAAGAGCATGAGCATTCAAACCTGCTACCCCCTCAGAAACAGCCCTGTTGGAGGAAGAGGTTTCCACCCTACTTCAAGTCAAGGCAGTGAAGCCTGTTCCTTCTCAGCACAAAGGAAAAAGGTTGTACTCAAGGTACTTCCTAACCCTGAAGAAAAAAGGGGGAGTGGTGGCCCATACTAGATCTGAGATACCTCAACAAGCACTTAATAAAGCCAAAGTTCAAGATGGTCACTCTGGCTATCAGTTTACCTACTCTCAGACAAGGGGCTTGGTTAGCATCCCTAGAACTAAAGGATGCTTATTTTCACATTCCCATCTGGTAATCTCACAGAAAATACCTCAGATTCAGACTGCATTCAGGTCATTACCAGTTCAGGGCCATGCCCTTCGGACTGGCATCTGCTCTAAGGGCCTTCACAAAGTGCATGGCAGTGGTTGTGGCACATCTAAGAAGGCAAGGAGTCACTGTTTATCCCTACCTGGATGACTGGTTGGTAGTGGGTCAGTCCCCCCCCTGCAGGTAGAGGAAGCCTTGACCCTCACACAGGATACTCTCCAATCCTTGGGGTTCCTGGTGAATCTCAAGAAATCGGTTCTGAAACCTGTTCAGATCTTAGATTTCACAGGAGCAGAGCTGGACACTATCCAGGCAAAGGCCTTCCTGCCACAAGGAAGTGTGGACGCCCTGGTTCAGTTGGCAGGGTCCTTCTCTCTTCAGGTCTCTTGCCCTGAGAGGTACTTCCTACAGCTTCTGGGCCATCTGGCTGCTACCACAGCAGTAGTCCCAGGGGCTAGATTTCAGATGAGGGACATCCAATTCCACCTGAGGTCTTTTGGTCCCAGAAGAGGGATTCTCTGTCCAAACTAATACCAGTAAGCACCACTTTGCTGCAAAGACTTCAGTGGTTGCAGGACAGGGGCAGCCTCAGGGCAGGAGTCCCTTTTCTGCAACAAGCTCCTTCAGTATTGCTGACCACAGATGCCTCACTGCTAGGGTGGGGAGCTCACCTAGGGGAATACACTGCTCATGGAACATGGCCCCAACAGGAGTCTCTTCTGCACATAACTCTGCTGGAGCTCAGAGCAGGTTTCCTAGCACTTCGGTCCTTCACCAAGATGCTACAGGGCAAGGTGGTGTAGGTCAGAACAGACAACACCACCACCATGTACTACATCAATGAACAGGGAGGGACAAGATCTTCAGTGCTGTGCACAGAGGCCATGAAGATCTGGAGTCTGTCTTACTCCCTAAACATCTCCTATCAGCAGTCCACCTGCCAGGGAAGGACAGTGTCCTGGCAGATGCTATCAGCAGGATCAACCAGGGCCATCACGAATGGACCCTGAACAGACAAACCCTGTCGACAGTCTTCAGAAGATGGAGCACTCCAGAGATAGATCTCTTTGCAGCACAAGACAATCATTAGCTTCCCCAGTTCTGTTGCAGACCCCCAGCACTGGGCTTAGTGCCTCTGGATGCACTGCTTCTGGACTGGTCAGGCAAATTTCTGTATGCCTTTCCTCCATTCCCTCTGATACCCAGAGTTCTAGTCAAACTCAGGGCTCAGTCAGCCACTATGATTTTGATTGCTCTGGACTGGGTCAGACATGGTACTCGATGCTGTTGTTCCCGTCAGTGGCCAATCCAATTTGCCGCCCCAGGAGGCACAACCTGCTGACATCCTCCCAAAGGAGGATTCTGTACCTCAACCTCGAGTCCCTCCGGCTCAAGGCTTGGTTCTTGAAGACTTAGAGTATGCAGGCCTGCATCTCTAAGAAGGAGTCCTGGACATCCTTAGGGTTTCTAGGAAGCCTTCCACCAGGAGAAGTTACACTTCCAAATGGAAGAGATTCTCCATCTGGTGTTCCCAGAAGGACATGGACCCACAGGAGCCTGGCCTAGCAGTCCTGTTGGATTACTTGGTTCACCTTCAATCCCTGGGCCTGCAGCCGTCCACCCTGAAGGTACACCTGGAAGCTGTTTCTGCCTATTTGTCAGCTGGGAAGGGCCCTTCTCTGGCTGCCCATCCTATTTTTAAGAAGTTTTTCAAGGGGTTGCTCCATCTTCACCCTCCTCACAGGTAGCGTACCCCTTCTTGGGACCTGAACGTCTGTATTGCACAGCTTATGCAGTCCCCTTTTGAACCCATGTCCTCAGCAGAACTCAAATTCCTGACATGGAAGACTGTGTTTTTGGTGGCCATCACCTCTGCCAGGAGGATCAGTGAACTTAAGGCCCTGTCAGTAGAACCCAGCTACATTGCCCCTCACAGGGACAAAATTGTTTTAAGAACTAATAGGAAGTTCCTCCCCAAAGTAGTTTCGGACTTCCATTTGAATCAGTCCATAACATTGCCTGTCTTTTTCGCTGATCATTTCAGTTCAGGTGAATGCAGGCTGCATAGCCTGGATGTAAAAAGGTCAACCAGCTATTATATGGACAGAACAAAAGACCATAAGAAGGACTATACTCAGTTGGCTCACTCTATGGTGAGGTGGGTAAAGGCAAGCCAGCCACAAAGAGGACTATTTCCAGATGGATTGTAGCTTGCATCCAGTTTTGCTACGGCAAACTAAGTAAGGAGCTACCAGTGGGCTTGAGGGCTCACTCTACTGGGGGGACAGCCACTTCCAAAGCAGCTGCCAGGGACATCCCCCTGCTTGACATTTGTAAAACAACTACCTGGAAAACTGTTCACACATTCACAAATCACTACTGCCTGGACACCCAGGCCAGGAGTGATGCCAGGTTTGGCACAGCAGTTTTGCAGAGCCTATTCCCTAAGCAGGTTCTGTGCCCACCTCCATGGGGCATTGCTTGGTAGTCTGCATATTGTCAGAATACAGCAAGACTTCATGTTGTTTGAAGAAAAAATGACTCACCATAGTAATATTGTTTCTTTTAATGGAGTCTTGCTGTATTCTGACCACCCATCCTGCCTCCCCTCTAGAACCTAGGGAAGCAGGGTCTCTGCACTCCAGTTGTTAATTCCTATACCTACCAGTGGGTGGTGTTTTTTCTGGGCACCAGTGACTTGAGTCTTCTTTATGCCCTATTGTTGTGTGTATTTACCTTCGGGGTGTTAGTTATGGCTATGGTTTTGTATTTGCATTTCTTATTAGTAGCTACGTAAGAATCTGGTCAGTTACCTAGAATGTACCGAGGACAGTGGTTTGAAAACCGAGCTTGAGCTCAACATTCTATGCATTTGCATAAGGTTTTTAACTATTTACTGTCCGGGGCAGCTGAACCGGTCAGTCATACTGCATATTGTCAGAATACAGCAAGACTCCATTAGAAGAAACAAGATTACTATGGTAAGTAATTTTTTCTTCTCATCCCTGGTTGGATGGTAGATGAGAAGAATCCTGCACTCCACAACTGCGCCCACAATACATTCGAAGGATCTGGTCTCCCCAACTGGCAGGAGGCAGTATAGCGCAGTGGTTTAAAACTTGTGAGCTGCAAACCTAGAGACCTGGGTTTGAACTCCACAGCCCCCACTTGCATACTGTGTGACCCTGAGCAAGTCACTTAACTTCCTTGTGCTCCCAGGTCACTCCAGTAAACAAGCTTTCAGCTTAGTGTGTTTCTCCTGGTAAAAAAAAATATATACCAATAAGGCCCAATTCCAATCTAAAACATATGGCTATGCCCCTACGATCCATTCTCGGGTGGTGTATCACCAAGAACCCATCCGGAATCGCTGATTCTAAAAACTGGGCCAGCATTATCATCCAGCCAGGTCTCAGTGATGCAAGCCAGGTCAGATGTCCCAACAAGATCAGCAATCACTGCTGTCTTGTTTTTAATAGACCTATCATTGCATAACACAGCCCGAGTAGGATGGGACACCGAGGCCGGCCGTGCCATCTGCCCACTCAATATGGAACCCTTGGGTATGGGAGTCAGGTAGGGCTGATCCCTCTCCTGAACTTATTTTGCCCAGGGCATCTTCTAGATCCCACAAACCCAATCTGCCCACTCCGCTCCACTCTTCCCCGAGGTCCCGGACCCGTGCTTCCACGCCTTGTCCCCAGCACACGGTACCATCTATACACCTCAGTGGACAGTGGGGGACAGCTAAAAGGGTGGAGGCTCAGAAGGAGAGTAGCGCCTGACCAGGAGAGCTGTCTGCCAACACATGACTTAATACTATCACAACAGCAAACAAAATAACAAAACAAAACAACAAAATCCCACAGTCCCCCCAGCAACCAACATAGAACTCAATACTTAAAACATAAACTATTAGGACTTTAGTTATGCAGTTCACAAGAGCTTGAAAGTTATTTAATAATGCAGTTCATGAGAGCTTGAAAGTTAATGTTCAGGTGTAAAGACAAAGCATGTCAGAGCTTTCACAGCTGAAAAATTGTTAACCGGGATGGAGCTCTCACCCCCACCGTCTACCTGTACAATTTGAGTCCCACTGTAGCACTCCCACTACTACAGTTGAAGTTTATTTATGAGAGTGAATAAAATAACAATCATAGAGGTTCTCTCACAGCCTCCCCATTTAGAACATATTAACCCTGGCTCAGTCCCAGAATCACGGTACTCTCATAATAGTCCACAGGCGCTTCTTAAGGGCTCAAGACCAAGTGATTCAGCTCCTCAGCAGTCCATTTAGCCACCAAAGCTACTTTTACTGTGTTGGCGGTCATGGCGTAACACAGCACACTCTGCCATGTCCAAAATGGCCACCAAACTGTATTGCACATGCGTGACTGCTAGCGCAGGTGCAGTACAGTGCAGCCATCTTGGTCACGGCAGAGCGTTCCATGTTCCGCCATGACCGCTGATTTGTTTCCATTAAAAATATCCCCCACACCTGACCCACTGTCTCAGTACCCGCTACCCCGAAACTTAACAGTGACACTGGGGGTGCCCAATCCCCCAGTGTCGTGATGAGGAATCCTCGGAGGTTGCCCTCCACTACTGCGCCGCGTGTTGTTTATTTATTTTAAAATGTGTATATATATATATATATATATATATATATATATATATCTTTTCCTCCCGCCTACCCTGCCCTCCCTCCCTCTCAGCACCCCAAAGAAACATAACAGTGACACTGCATGTCCCATTCCCCAGTGTTGCCATGGGAATCCTGGCTTCTTTTTTAATTTTTTTTTTAAACCTGTAAAAGAAACCGTCCATCAATGTCTTTTGTGGCCATCATTGCCCCCACCCAACCCTCCCACTCAGCACCCACCCCACCTCCGCACTCCACCCCAAGCCCTTACTTACCCATTGGGGTCCAATGCCGTCATCCTCTCTGGACCGCAGACACGTCTTCACTCTTCAAAGCCGGAAAATGAACTGAAGAAACAGGTATGCGGTTCAATGCATTTCAGCGGTGTTTTGAACTTATTGGCATAACTTGGTTATTTTTGCATATTTTTGGCCCAGATTTTCAACATGCCTATTTTGGGACCCCACCTCATGAACAGTTGCACTGTCATTACATAGAAACATAGAAACATAGACTTTGACGGCAGATAAGGACCGCTAGGCCCATCTAGTCTGCCCATTTCCCTACCTAAATGGATAGGCCGCAGATCCTAGTTAACCAACAGCCTATTTCTTCCTACCCCCCACAAGAACTGCCTTATGTCTGTCCCATGCATTCTTGAATTCTCCCACAGTTTTAGACCCCACAACCTCCTCAGGAAGGCTGTTCCATGCATCCACTACCCTCTCTGTGAAATAATACTTCCTCACATTGCCCCTGAACCGCCCTCCTTCTATCTTTAAATTGTGTCCCCTTGTTCTTGCAAGTCTCTTTTTCTGAAAAATGCTACCCTCTTGGACTTTGTTGATTCCACTGAGGTACTTAAAAGTTTCTATCATGTCCCCCTCTCCTTCTTTCCTCAAGGGTATACATATTAAGCTCCTTTAGTCTCTCCTCACACGGTTTCTCTTGCAGACCCTGCACCATTTTAGTTGCCCTCTGGACTGCCTCTATCCTGTCTATGTCCTCTGCGGAGATGGGGTCTCCAGAACTGGACACAGTACTCCAGATGGGGTCTCACCAACTGTCTGTACAGAGGATAACAACTTCCTGTTTTCGCTGCTGATGCCTCTCCATACATCCCAGTATACCCCCAGCCCTCCCTACTGCCTTCTCACATTGCTTGCTAACCTTAAGGTCATCTGATATGATTACCCCAGGTCCCTTTCCTTTTTGTTGTTGTTACTACCTCCCCACCCATTGTGTATTCTTCCTGGGTTCTTGTTTCCCAGGTGCATTATTTTGCACTTCTTTGCATTGAATCCTAGCTGCCATACTTCACCATTCCTCCAACCTTGCCAAGTCCCTTTTCATCCTTTCCATGCCTCCTTGTGTATCAACCCTGTTGCAGATTTTGTGTCATCTGCAAAAGGCATACTTTCTCTTCCAGTCCTCTGCAATGTCACTGATGAAGACATTAAAAGGACTGGACCCAATACTGAACCCTGTGGTACCCCACTAGTAACCCCCCTTTCTTCAGAATGGACTCCATTTACAGTTACCTTCTGTGTCCTGTTGTCCAGCCAATGTTTTACCCAGGCTACCACCCTGGGTCCCACTCCCAGGCTGGTTAATTTGACTATTAATCTTTTGTGTGGGACTGTGTCAGATGCCTTGCTGAAGTCTAGGTAGGCCATGTCCATAGCCCCTCCCTGGTCTACTACTTTGGTCACCCAGTCAAAGAAATCTGTTAGATTCGTCTGACATGACCTTCCCGCTGTGAACCCATGCTGCCTTGGGTCCTGTGCTCCACTGGCCTCTAGGTACTCGACTGTTCTTTCCTTCAGAAGTGACTCCATCACTTTCCCTACCACAGAGGTCAGACTGACAGGTCTGTAGTTTCCTGCCCTGTCTTGGACCCACTTTTGTGAAGGGAATCACATCCGCCTTCCTCCAGTCCTTGGGTACCACACCATGCTCCCATGATTTATTAAAAGAGTAGCCAGTGGTTTCACTAGTTCCTCCCTTAATTCTTTTAGAATTCTGGGGTGAATTCCATCAGGACCCATTGCTTTTCCACCTTCAGTTTTAGGAGTTCTTGCAGAACCCTTTCTTCTGTAAAAGGACTGGGATCGACCCTCTATCAAGAGTGCTTCTGTTAATTGGATTAGGCACTTCCTCCTTTGTGGAATACTGAGCAGAAATATTCGCTCAGTATTCCTGCTTTTTCACTGTCCCCTCTGCCCACCCACTGTTCATTCTATTCAGCCTCACTATCCTCCCTTTGTCTTTTCACGCTGGCTGATGTACCTATAAAAGGTTTTATCCCCTTCTAACTGAGTTGGCTATCTTTCCCTCAGTTTGGGCTCTTGCTATTCTGACTTCCTCCTGCTTCCTTCTGCCTTAACTGGTACAGCTCTCTGTCCTGCTCCTTCTGTGTTTCCTTATACTTCCGGAATGCTATCTTTTTCTTCCTGACTTTCACAGCCACCTCTTTTGAGAACCATAGTGGCTTTTTCTTTCGTTTTGATTTGTTCATTTGCTTCACACAAAGGCTTGTTGCCTCTGTGATGGCAGTTTTGATAATTCCCCATTGTTGCTCCACACCTCCTCCTAGCCTGTTTGCTAGTGCTTTTCTGAGGCACTCTCCCATCTTGCCAAAGTCAGCCCTCCTGAAGTCCAGTACCCTCACTTTTGTATGGCTTGACTCTGTAGCTGAGTTAACGTGAACCACACTGTTTGATGGTCACTTGTCCCCAGATGGCAACCCACTTCTAGATCTAAGATCCCTCACTGCCCCCATTTGAGAGCACGAGGTCTAAGATTGCTCCTCACGAGTGGGTTCAAACTAGCTGTCTAATGCCTGCCACCTGTAGGGCATCAAGAATGGCCCTGTTTTGGATGTGGCTGCAGCAATGTGCTCCAGTTAACATCTGGCATATTCAGGTCTCCCATCAACAGTATCTCCCCTTTCTCTGCCATTCTAAGAATGCCTTCTGTCATATCCTTGTTCATTCCTTCCTCCTGACATGGGGGTCTGTACACAACCCCTGTGCGGATTGTGGTGCCCTTTCCAGTCTCCAAGGTGACCCACAGTGCCTCCTCTCCTCCCTGCTTACTCTTTTGTTCAGTTGCTTTTATCCCTTCCTTTACATAGAGAGCTACTCCTCCCCCTCTTCTCCCCTGCCTGTCTCTCCTGTAGGTTATGTACCCTGGTATGTTAACATCCCAGTCATGGTTCTCTGTGTACCATGTTTCTGTGACTGCTACGATATCCAGGCATCCCTCTTCCATTAAGGCCATCAGCTCAGGGAGCTTGTTGCCCAGACTATGGGCATTGGTACTCATTACCCTCCATTTCCTGATGGCCTTACTCCGTTTTGCCCCATCCCTGTCCTTCTTGCCTTTGTCACTTTCTCCATTTACCCCTGCCCTTCTCCCTATCGACACCTCTATGTTGATGTTTGCCGCACTTACTACTGTGATTATTTGGGGAGGGGCTAGGATTTTCCTGCTCCTTTCCAGTGCCTCCCCCCTTGGCTAGTTTAAAAGCTTGCCAATGAAGCATTTAAACCTATCACCTAGGATCCTGGTTCCCCTCCTGGACAGATGCAGCCCATCATGCCAGTATAGGCTTGCATCACTCCAGGTGGACCCCCAGTCCCCAATGAAGCCAAATCCCTGAGCTCCACACCAGTTTTTCAACCACTGATTGAATCCCATGGTGCGGAACACCCTAGCCTCTCCTATGCCATAGATGGGTAGCACCTCCGAGAAGGTTACTGTGCGTGCTACTTGACTAAGGCCCCTCCCCAATTCCACAAACTCTTCCTGCACTTCTCTAATCCCTTTCTTAGCCAGGTCATTTGTCCCTAGGTGGACAATGACATCCAGCTCCCTCCCCTGTGCAGCTGCTCCGGCAATCCTGAGGATTCGCTCCCTGTCCCTGCAAGCCATGGCGCCAGGCAGGCACCTTACCTCCCTCTCCCCTTCCTCCCCCAGTTCTACCTTCCTAACAATGGAGTCCCCCACCAGGAGTTGTTTCCTTCCCCTGCAGGGTCCCCGCCACCCTCCTGTGAGTCTCCTTTGTGGAGGTTCCCAGCATCCTCCTTGGTCTCCACTGTGGGTGCCTCCATAGAGGAACCACACTTTGCCAGAATGGCATAGGAATTGTGGAGAGGTACAATGGGAGGGATGTGCCTCTGTTCCATCACCCTCACCCTCCCTGAGCCCACTGTGGTCCAACCGCTCCTCTTTCTTGGCAATCTCTGAGGCAACGGCAGTGGCACTGGTGGTCCCTGGATGGAAGAGGAGGTCCCACAAATCCTGGCCAACTCAGCCTGGAGATGAGCAACCTCCTCCTCAGCCCAGAGAGGTGCATGCAGATGGGACAACACCGCACCTCCAGAACATCTCCCGGAAGACTGCTGCTCCACAGCCACTGCACTGCACCACTCCAATCATGTCTTATTTCTGCCCTTAACTGTTTGCAATCCTTACTCTTTCCTCTGTTTTTTTTTTCTCTCTCTCCTTACTTTCTGCCTGTGTGCCCTTTAAGCTCCTGATTGTCCTGTTCTGAGACAAGAATATCCTATATTTCGCAGTAGACCACTTACTTGCTCAGAGGCAGATCTGTCCCAAAAGGTGATTTTGCAGTCCCTGCGTGAAATCACCTTTCAGGCAGGAGTTGAAAAATGTCTTTGCCCTTGTTCATGAGGTAGGGTCATAAGACGGCTATGTTGAAAATTTGCTGTAAAAATATTAAAAAGCAACAAAGTTATAAGCCTACGTTGAATTTTGCGAGCTGAGCTCATGAACTTTGGTAATTTTCAATATTTTTACCCCAAATTTACAACATAGCCATATCTTTACAGCACCATGAATGTGGCAGCTGTCAATTTTCAAATCCTGGCCAAAATGTGTTTTTACATCCCAAAGGTGATTTCATGGTCCCTGTGTGAAATCACCTTTCGCGCAGGAGTTGAACATTTTCTCTGCCCTTGTTCATGAGATGGGGTCATAAGAAGGTTATGTTGAAAATTTGGTGTAAAACTATTAAAAAACAAACTTATGAGACTGGGTTACATTTTGCTAACGTAGGTTCATAACTGGTAATTTTCAATATTTTTATCCCAAATTTCTCAACAGTAGCCCTATCGGCTCTGACCAGAGTTTGTTTTCTACTGTAGCCTCTTAGCTTTGAATCAGCTCCGTCTTAGAGTTTTTTTTCTCCTGGGCCCAGACCCCCATGGGCTTTCATTACATGTCTTTTTAAACTGAGGCTTGAAACTAGTATCACTCATTTCTCCCTGTTCCTTAGTTTGTTGTGTTGCTTACTGTTTATGTTCTTTTGTCCATTCCACAATTATATTGTATAGTAATTCATATACTAACATACTAAAATGCCAGCAGAATAGGCCTAACAGTCTTTCGTGTCTGCTCGTTTGGTCAGCCTCCACCCTGGAAGCTGACCTTGCTGCCCCTCTCTCCCTCTCTGGCTTCTCCCTTCCCAGTCCTGGATATTCTCGCTGCACTGGTTTTTGTTTATAGAAGCCTTCCCCTGTACCTATCCCACCCCTCTTGAACCCCTCCACCATTTCTGCCTCCACCAAGCGCATTCCATGGCTCCACCACCCTCTCAGTGAAGAGAGCACCTCCTCCTTTCTCCCTGATCTTCCCCCTCCAGCTTCCACCCATGCCCTCTAGTTGCCCCCTTCCTTCGGAGCACCTTGACTGCTCCTCCCCTATTTACCCCCTTCATGTACCTGAAGACCTCTATCATGTCCCCTCAGTCTCTTCTCTCTTCCAATGTGTACATATTTAGCTCTTCGAGCTTCTCCCCATAGGTCCTATCCACCAAGCCCCAAATAATTTTGGTTGCCCTCCTCTGGACCCTCTCCAGGAGTTCAATTTCCCTCTTTAAATGTGGCCTCCAAAACTGCACGCAGTACTCGGAGTGCAGCCTCACCAAGCAGTTATACAGAGGAGTATCACTTCCCTCCTTCTGGAGGTGAGCCCCCAGTGATGCATCCAAGCATCCTGTTGGCCTTTGCCGCTGCCCTCCTACAAGTCTCCGAGTTGTTCATCTTGACATCCACCACCACCCCCAGGTCCCTCTCAGCCATTGAGACTTGTAGCATTCCCCTCCCCCCCCAGGGTGTACACTTAGCCCGGGTTTCTGACTCCCAGGTGCAGTACCTTGCATTTCCCTGCAGTGAACCTCAGCTTCCGCTTTCTAGACCACCTTTCCAGAGCCTCCAGGTCCACCTGTAGGGCCACCCTCCCCTTCTCTCCATCCACCACCGCCCCCAGTTTTGAGTCATCCGCAAAGAGAGTCATCTCACTCCTGATACCCTTCCTTATGTCAGAGATGTAGACGTTGAAGAGGAAGGGCCCAAGGACCAATCCCTGAGGGACTCCACTAATGACCCTCCTTGAGGATGAGACTATCCCGCCAACCACGACCCACTGGGTCCGGTTCTGGAGCCAATTTCCTATCCATCTGATCATCTGGTTCCCCACCCCCATTTCACTGAGATAGACGTCCCTTTTTCAAATTGCTGCAATTGTGTCCTTTTTGACTGTCCTCTCCTCTGTCTCCTCCAGTCCAGCCGACCTCGAGCACCCAGTGAGCTCCGGGGCTCCGAGCCGCCAGCGGGCAGGTGGCGACCGCAAGGCCGATTTGGGAACCAGGAGGCCGGGAGAGACAGCCAGAAAGGTCATGGAAAGCCACAAAATTTTGCCCATCCCCAGGTGTTTCTTTTATACACACCTTCCGCCAAATCTCCTATCTCCGCCCTTAGCTCACCTCCAGCCAATAACCCTAGCACCACTCCTCCCTGCCTCTAGTACTCCTAACCCCTAGCTACTAAACACCATGTTGTTGCTCCTGCTATTGCTCCTCTGCCTCTCGCCTCATGTCATACCTTGACGATGATGCCGCACCAGCCCATGACCTAGTGATTAAGGCGGCTAGTCAGTCTGGCCTCCCTCATGCAACCCTAGTGGATGTCCTTCTTCCTCAATTATACCTTACCGCTGCTGTATCAAAATCCTTGGGGTATCCCACAAAAAGGCTCACAACCAGTTTTGTACTTCCTACACCCCATGCTCCATTCTTGGCCCTTCGGTGCCCCCCTATTTCTGTCCATTAAGCTGGTACTTCATGACAAAATATCAAGCCATAAGACAGGCCCGATATTCTCTGAATACTGGACCCTGAGTAAGAAGAGAAAGCCCTCTGTCTCTTCCTTCGTCCTATCATTTGAAGCACTCACTAAACTAATATTCTTTTTGCTTATCTGTGCTGGCACTGTTGAAATCAATCCTGGACCCCCAGAAGGCTTCACCTCACCAGCAGATCTAGTCTCCATGAAAGGCCTAAGTTTTCTCCACATCAATGTATGCAGCCTTTTAAAAAAGTTCTCACTAATACAGGCCTGGGTTGCCCATTCCCTGCCAGACTTTCTAGTAATCTCTGAGACATGGCTTAAACCAGCAACAAATGACAGAGAAATAAATCTACCTAATTACCAGCTATTCAGATCAGACCGTCCATCCAGGGGTGGTGGGGTGGCCATTTATGTTAAGTCAAATATCTCTGCTTCTTGCCTTAATATTTCATCTCAGCCTAAAGAATTCGAATGCCTATCCCTTAAAATATCCCTTCCAACATGACAGCTTTTCAACTGGTTGTGGCTGCTATAGGGCCCCCTCTGCGGCCTTAAACTCCTTACCCATCTGGGGAATATAACTAAACTGGGTCCTGAGGATACCATTATTCTAGGCGATCTGAACTTTAACTGGCTATCCAATGTTTCTGCACCCCTAGTATCTTTCTGTGACTCACATGGTTTCACTCAACTAATAAACGAACCAACAAGGATTAACCCAAAAAACAAAAGTAATAACACCTTACTTGATGTTATGTTGGTAAATAAGCCCCATCTGTATTCATACGCTGGAGTGCTATTCAGTGATATAAGTGATCACTGCCTCATAGCTGGTATAAGATCTTCAACCAAGCCATCTAACCCTGCAAAATTCCTCCCAAGAAGGTCAAAAAAGAACTTTAACATTGTAGAATATCTCCAAGATCTGTGTCACTCTAAACGCTGGCATGAATTCTACCTCACAGCTTCTGTGGAAATAGCTCTGCAGGTGCTAAATGATATAATCTTAGGGCCCTCAATACACATGCACCAGTCACCAGTGTCAGAATAAAAGCGCAAATCTTGTCCCTGGTTCTCTGCTGACCTTAAATCTGTACTGCTTGCTAGAGATAAGCTCTGGAAAAGGGCAAGGAAGACCAAGGATCAAGCGACTGGTTACAATTCAGAAAAGCCAGAAATAGCTGCACAAAAAAGTGAGAGATGCCAAGGCTGCCTTCTATACAGCAGAGCTGGATGCCTCCTACCATACCAGCCAGATTCTGGGGCACTATCAAGGGAATCCAGGGCAAGACTCTAGCACCTCTTTACCATCCCAAGTGTACCTCAATAATGTGGTTATCACTGACAAGTATGAGATTTTAGTTGCTTTCAACAATCACTTTACTACAGCTGGCCTAGCTTTTGACTCCTCTCCAGCAAATCTAATGCGTTCACAACTTACTCTCCATTCTACTGAAGTTCAGAAGGCTGCCTCTACATTCTCTTTCAAGCCAATATTATTAAAACAAGTAGAAGACCTATTGCTCCATCTGGATACCACTAAAAGCGCTGGTGCAGACTCTCTGGACCCCTTCTTTCTAAAAATTGCACTGCCATTGCAGCCCCCAACTCACCTCTTCAACTTGTCCTTATCTACTGGTTCTATTCCTTCATTGTGGAAGACAGCACAAGTGTTTCCCCTCCTTAAAGCAGGGGACCCCATGGATCTCAACAACTATAGGCCTATTTCCATCTTACCAGTGCTGTCCAAAATGTTAGAAAAACTGGTGAGCATCCAACTAAATGACTACCTCAATGCTAACAACCTCCTTAATCCTGCTCAATCTGGGTTTAGAACCATGCACAGCACAATTTCTGCCTTAGCAAAAGTTACAAACGACTGGCAGACTGAATTAGATAAAAAAAATAATATCTGTGCTGTATTTCTGGACTTAAGTAAAGCCTTGATACTGTGGATCATGATCTACTAATCTCCTCACTGCATTCCCTAGGCCTTCAATCTCTCTTAAATGGTTCAGATGCTACCTCTCTGGTAGAACACAGCAGGTAAAAGTGAAGGCAACCTTTCTTCCTCAAAACCACTCTTAAGAGGAGTTCCTCAAGGTTCCATCCTGGGCCCTATCCTCTTTGCCATCTACATCAACAACATTGATTCAAGCCTCACAAAAGCTAATGTTCACCTTTTTGCAGATGATACTGTCCTTTATGTAAGCAATCCATCACCAACAAAGGCATATGATCTACTACAATCTGAATTCTCCCTGCTGCAACACAAATTACTTGAAAAGAAGCTCCTATTAAATGCCAAGAAGACTAAAGCTATGTTCAAACACCATGAAGTCTTGCTTATATTAGGACTTATTGCAGTCAGCCTCAGCCTCTGAACTGCCCCGGGGATGAAGTAGTTAACTCCAGAGTAATCTGGAGTTCCACAGCGCGAGGGCGCTATTCAAAGCTCTATCTGGGTTGTTTGAACCCAAACTGTCAGATTCTTTACTCCGCTTTCACTGAACAGTCGCTCCGGAGACCAGCTCCTTCAGCTCGGTTCGTTTTGCGGTTTATTGTATTTTTATCGGTTCATTGAACCGGCAAAGTGTTTAAAATTACCGCGGTTTTCGGTTTGAAGCTCTATCTGGTAACCGTAAGTAAAAGAAATTAAGTCTGTGTGGAAACTCATTATCGGTTCACTTTGAACCGATCGGTTTGTTTTAAAACTCATTTTTTTGCATTTAGAGTGAGGTACCCGGTTCTTATCGGTCCTAAAAAAAACCTTTTATTTTATTGGGTTTTTTCCAATACCCTTGACACGGTTAGGGACCGATAAGGGTGTCTTGTCCTGGCAAGGCCGAAAAAAAAGGGCAAGTTTGGATAGGCTGGCATTATGTCTGAGAAACCCAAAAGAAAATCCGGGCCCACTGGGTTTCAACACTGTGATGTCTGTGGGGAAGCCTTTGCCAAGGCTGACCCACACACCACTTGTGTCTATTGTCTGGGGGCTGACCACCTCCTGTCAGACTGCCAGGTGTGTAAAATTTCCCTGCAGCCACCCTGGAAAGAGGCTCCAGGAGCAGGAAACCAAAAGTCCACTGACCGGATGGCCAGCCCAGTCCAGCTCCGGCTGGACCAGAGGAATGCCCTCTGACCAGGCGAGACTTCCTTGGGCAAAGAAAGGCTGGTCCTGAGGAACCAGTCAAAGTAAAAGACAAAGAAATCAGCTAGTGTAGGTCAGTTTTGTCTCTCCTTCTGCTGCAGAAATAGCTAAAACCATACAGATTGTCCAGTCTTTGTCTCAGGGACTTGTTGAACCCTCTATGGTTGGAAAAAGGGGGTCTCGTTCAGGTCCAGTGGTTCAGGATTATGATGTTGAGGATTTTTATGAACCACAGGAGGGGGAGGAGGATTTTGATGATTGTAATTGTGATTGGGAAGGTCTGGAAGTGCCCATAGAACCGGACATTTCTCCAGACAGACCCTTTGAGTCTCCCCCTTTGTTGTCTGAGTCTCCCTCACATTTCAGATTTTATAAGAAGGTAGCAGAAACTCTCAGCTCCCTTAGAAAGGCTGTGGATGAGCAAGAGGAGCCTGACTATGTGGAAATGATGGATATTCCAGAGGCTAGAAGGTTGTCTATTCCTTTGCATAAGTCATTTGGAGGCAAACCACTAAGATTTAAAAAATCCTTTTCTGTCCCTCCTGTAGATAAAAAATGGACAGAAGGTATGCTGTCAGGCCCTAATATAGACTTCCTTACTGAGCAGTGTAGTCACGTGAGGTGTTGTTCAAGCTGCAGCCTGTGACAAGGCTAATATTCCCCTGGCCTCACATCCTCCTGATAAAGATTCCAGGAAGATTGATGCCATGGCAAAAAAACAGTATGTGGCAGCTTCTTTGGGACTCAGACAAGCTAATTATATGGCTTATGTGGCTAGATATCAGAAATCTAGATGGGACACTATATTGCAGTTGGCCAAACAGGCTCAGGGCCAGCTGGCTAGTGAGTTGGAACAGGTGGCTGCTGATGGCATTGAAGCCTCTAAGTTCAATTTCATGCTGCTGTTGATGTTAATGATGTTTCCTCTAGGGTCATGGCCACTTCTGTAGCTCTCCAGTAGGTTGGCATGGCTCAGATGCACTAATCTGTCCCAAGATACCCAGTCAAAGGCTATAGATTTTCCTGTCATAGGAAATTCTCTGTTTGGGGAACAAACAGAAAATTACATGAAAAAGATGGATGAATACAGAACTACTTACAAAAGTGCCCAAGCTAAGGAGAGGCATGCCACTCCACAAGGCATGCCCCAGAGGTAGAGGGCAGGCTTTTCCATAGGCCTTTTATCAATTTCAGGCATCCTCTGCTTTTCAGCAGAGGGATTTTTCAGAGGCAGAGGCAGGCGAGGCACAGGCAGGCCCTCTCCCTCTCCCCAGCCTAAGCTGCTCCTGCCAACGCAGGCACCCTGACGAGGTGTCTGGGGCCGACTCTCCTGTACCGGTGGGGGCAGACTGGCTTATTTCTGCCAGAACTGGTTGTCCCTAACCTCGGACAAATGGGTTCTGGAGGTGGTAAGCAAAGGCCTGGTTCTCAAGCTTCAAACAATTTCCCAAGATGAGAGCCAGACACTTTCCCCTTCAAGTCTTTTAGAAGCCCTTGCACTAGAAGCGGAGGTTTCTTCTCTTTTGGACTGCAAAGCAGTAGAAAGGGTCCCCCCTTGCCACCAGGGCAAGGGTCTGTACTCAAGGTATTTCCTGACCCCAAAAAAGACAGGAGACTGGCGGCCCATCTTGGATTTAAGATTTCTGAACAAGCATCTTGTAAAACCAACATTCAAAATGCTAACTTTGGCAATGATTTTGCCATCCTTGAGACCAGGGGACTGGTTAGCTTCCCTGGACCTCAAGGACGCCTATTTTCATATCCTAATCAGGGCCTCTCACCGAAAGTACCTCAGGTTCGAACTGCCCTCTGGCCACTACCAGTTCAGGGCAATGCCCTTGGACTCACTTCTGCACCAAGAGTGTTCACAAAATGTCTAGCTGTAGTAGTGGCCCACCTAAGAAGACAAGGGGTAGCTGTGTTTACCTACTTGGACGACTGGCTCATTGGTCGGTCACCAGAGCAGAGTAAAAATCCCACTTGCAAATCACCCAGGAGCGTCTCACCTTTCTGGGGTTCCTGTTGAATGTTCCAAAGTCAGTTCTCCGAACCAGTTCAGGTACTAACTTTTATAGGTGCAGAGCTGAACACAGAGTTAGCCAGGCATTCCTCCCCTCAGAAAAGTGGACAAAATCATTGCCCTGGCATCTTCTTCACCTGCAGGTCTCTCGACCAGCAGGCACTCTACAACTCCTAGGGCACATGGCTGCTTCTACAGCTGTCGTGCCAGGAGGCGATTTCAGATGAGGGAATTCAGTTCCACTTGAGGTCCTTTTGGTCTCAAAGGAGGGACCCCTTACCAAACTGGTCCCAGTGACCAAGACCTTGATCCTAGCTCTACAATGGTGGCTGGATCAAAGCAACCTGTCCACAGGGTCCCATTCCTACCTGTTCTTCATTCCCTCACCCTCCACCAGGACCTTCCCTGCTGGATTGGGGGGCTCACCTGGGCGACCTTTCCACTCAGGGTCTGGTCCCCTCAGGAATCTCTGCTTCCATCAATCTACTGGAGCTCAGAGCTGTCTTCCTAGCTCTCCAGGTTTTTCGAAGCTGTCCAGAACAAGGTAGTTCAAGTCAGGACAGACAATACCACAACAATGTGGTACATCAACAAGCAAGGGGGCACTCGCTCTTCAGCCTTGTGCACCGAAGCAATGAAGTTGTGGTCTCTGGCCTACTCCCTGAACACCTCTCTGATAGCAGTTCACCTCCCAGGGAAGGACAATGTCCTAGCGGACGCCCTCAGCAGGATTTCTCAGGGCCATCACGAATGGGCTCTGAACCCTCAAGTACTGGGGTCGGTCTTTGCCAGTTGGGGCACCCCTCAGATAGATCTCTTTGCAGCCCCAGACAATCACCAACTTCCTCTGTTTTGCTGCAGGCCTCCAGTTCTGGGATCAGTTCCTCTGGATGCCTTTCAACTGAATTGGGAAGGAAAGTTCCTCTATGCTTTCCCTCCGTTCCCCCTCCTCTTCAGGGTATTGGTGAAAATCAGAACTCAGCCTTGCAGAGTGATTCTGATTGCTCCAGACTGGGCCAGGCAGCCTTGGTACCCTCTTCTCCTGTCCCTCTCATTTCACCCTTCCCTGACCTTGCCCAGGACCCGACTTGCTGACCTGTGCACAGGAGAGTGTGGTATCCGGACCTCAATTCCCTCCACCTCAAGGCCTGGTTCTTGAGGAGCTAGAGCTGATTTACACCTTTCTCAAGGTGTCCTGGATATTTTGAAGGCTTCTAGGAAGCCCTCCACTAGAGCCACTTATAATTCTAAATGGAAGAGATTCTCATTTGGTGTTCTGAGAGGCAGATTATTCCAGAATCTGCTGACCTGCCTATTTTGTTGGACTATTTGGTCCACTTAAATTCTTTGGGCCTTAAACCAGCTACCTTGAAGGTTCATTTGGCAGCTGTTTCTGTTTTATTTCGGCAGAAACCAGTTTCCCTTTCTTCTCACCCTGTGTTCTCCAAGTTTTCACAGGGTTACTTCATACTAACCCTCCCTTGGGAACCAACTCCTGCATGGGACCTGAATGTTTGCATTGCCAGCTAATGCAACCCCTTTGAGCCCCTGGTTTCAGCAGACCTCAAGTTTTAACTTGGAAAACTGTTTTCTAGTGGCTATCACTTCTGCTAGGCGTATAAGTGAATTACAAGCTTTGTCAGTGGAAAGGATTTTATTTCTTTCCACAGAGATAAAGTGGTCCTCAGGACTAACAGAAAGTTTTACCTAAAGTGGTTTCAATTTTCATCTTAACCAATCCATCTCTCTTCCAGTATTTTTTCTGAGCACTCTTCCTCTGGTGAGAGAAGGCTGCACAGTCTGGACGTTAAAGAGCTCTTAGCTACTATTTGGAGCGTACCAGGGTCACAGGTTCAAATCCCTCCAGCTCTTCCTTACCTATGGAGATGTGGGTGGGGAGACCTGCTACTAGGAGGACAATTGCTAGGTGGATCGTCTCTTGTTCCAGTTCTGTTACCAAAACTGGGTAGGAACCTCCCTCAGGCTTGAGGGCTCATTCCACCAGGGGTACAGCTGCATCTCTAGCGGCTGCTAGAGATATTCCTATCTTGGAGATCTGTCAAGCTGCTACCTGGAAAACAGTCCACACTTTCACTAAGCATTATTCTCTGGACGTCCAGTCAGAGAGAGATGCTCGTTTGGCACAGCTGTGCTTCAGAGCCCTATTCCCTAAGTAGGTTCTGACCCTCCTCCATGGAGGTACTGCTGTATAATCTGCAATAAGTCCTAATATAAGCAAGACTTCATGGTGTTTGAAGAAAAAATTACTCACCTTAGTAATTGCTTTTCTTCTCATGGAGTCTTGCTATATTAGGACAACCCTCCCTCCTACCCCTCTCAGAATCCCTACTTGGGTATGGGGTTGACAATTGGTGCAAGCACTGTGTCATGCCTTTTTAGCTTTCTAGTTCCCCCCCCTCTTTTCTTCTTTTGGGTTTAGGAACTAGATAATTTCTGATTTTTGTTAAGTGGTAGATGGGCCCCTCTCTGGACTTCGAGTCTTTTGGGGAGAGGGGGCCTAGTAGTGATTGTCAAGGGTTATTCTAACAATAATAGGTAATTTTGTTCTCATTATGTGTTTGTTGTTGTGTTCTGTTGTTCTACTACTAGTAGGTAGCCAATGGCTAGTGTAGGGTTTTTCCACACAGACTTGCTATATTAGTTTAGCTTCGTAAAGAACCTGACAGTTTGGGTTCAAACAACCCAGATAGAGCTTTGAATAGCGCCCTCGCGCTGTGGAACTCCAGATTACTCTGGAGTTAACTATTTCATCTCCGGGGCAGTTCAGAGGCTGAGGCTGACTGCAATAAGTCCTAATATAGCAAGACTCCATGAGAAGAAAAGCAATTACTAAGGTGAGTAATTTTTTCTTCCTCTCCACCAATACTTATTCTACCACTCTCTCACCGAACATTCTTCCCCAACTATCTACCATCCTTGGAGAGAGCCTTGAGTATGTTGATAAATTCAAATATCTGGGGGTTTGGATTGATAACAGGCTTGATTTCACCCAGCACATTGAAGAGCTCCTGAAAAAACTCAGACAAAGACTTGGCCTATTCTTCAGGATCAAACATTTTCTAAACAGAGAATCTAAGCAGAGATTAATCCAGGCCTCATTTCTATCCTCTCTCGACTATGCAGACTTCCTATATGGCCCTGCTCCCTGTCCTACTTAAATAAACTGGATACCTTGTACCATAGAGCTCTAAGATTCATCACTGACCTTCCTTTCAGCACCCACCACTGTTCTCTCTATGCTGCAGTTGGCTGGACATCCCTACATCACAGAAGAAACAAAAATGCTGCTCTATGGATCTACAAAGCTCTGACAAACAAACTACCATCCTACATCTCAGATTGCTTCTCTCTTGTTACACCAAGGCCATATGCCCTAAGAAGCAATAAGCCTTATCACCTTGAAGTTACCAAAGGCCAGTACCGGCATGGAAGGCTGCAATCAACTACTTTCTAGCACTCATCTGGAATTCTCTACAAAAACCCTGAAGCTGAACATCTTCATTCCTATAGCCTCCTTCAAAAGCTGTATCTAAGTCTTTTCCCAGAGATATGCAACTGCTTCCACAAGTCCTAGTCCCTTCAGACCTTTCCACCTGCCCCATTAGATTCCCCACCCTTATCTGTTTAGGCATTCATCCACTAACATCGTTACAATTTTTCTCCTAAACCCCAATACTTTACCTTTTTTTCTCTTTTTGCTTTGGTGCCCAATATCACTGGTTAATCGCCTTGTATATATGTGTATGTTATTTTATCTGTTCATTTTTAAGTCTTTGTTCTTGTACTCAATCTGTATTTGTATATATGTGAAATTATACCCTTATGTTGTTTCTGACCAATCAGGTCCATCTTGTAAATGAGCTATGCTCAATGATGTTCGCCTGAATAAATAAAGATTTTGATTGCTTGATTGATTGATTGAGGGGCAACCTGGAATTAGTTACGTTAAATCAATCAATCAAGCAATCAGATCTTTATTGTACCAAGCAGAACACCATTGAGATGAACTCATTTTCCAGATGGACCTGTAAGACGTTCACAAAAGGCAACATGATACCTTCACAGAGTTTCATTGACAAACAGCATACAGATATATACAGTGAGTACAGGGCATGGAAGGTATCCATGTCAGCAAACAAGTTTGTACATTATACAGACAGGTCAAAATTACAAAACAGTGAGGTGTAATATATAAGAAAATACACAGAGTATACACAGTATATATGCAGGATCTACACTAAAATACTAACATACTAAATAAAATGCCAGCAGAAAGGGCCTAATGGTCTTTCGTGTCTGCCGATAGTCAGCACCCATACTGGGCACCTATCTTGCTGTCCCCCCACCCACCCCCTTGGGTTTCCCCATCCCCCTTTCTAAGGTAATTCCCCAGTATTGGACTTCCTCAGCTTCACCCTCCCCTATACCTGTCCCAGCTCCTCTTGAACCCCTCCACAGTATCTGCCTCCACCAGACCCTTGGGCAGCGCATTCCATGGTTCCACCACCCTCTCAGTGAAGTAACACCTCCTCCTCTCCTCCCTGAGTCTCCCCCTTCCAACTTCCACCCCTGTTCTCTGGTTGCACCCCCCTTTTTCATTTGGAACATCCCGTCTGAGCCTCCCTTATTAATCCCCTTTATGTACTTAAAGACTTCTATCATGTCCCCCCTGTCCCTGCTCTTCGCCAGAGTGTACATGTTGAGCTCCTCAAGCCTCTCCCTGTAGGTCCTTTCCCCCATGCCCCAGATTATCGTGGTTGCCCTCCTCTGGACCCTCTCCAGGAGTGCAGTGTCCCTTTTTAAGTGCCGCCTCTAGAACTGCACATAGTACTCGAGTGGCCTAACCAGGCAGTTATACAGAGGGAGGATCACTTCTCTCCTTCTGGAGGTAATCCCCCTAGCGATGCATCCCAGCATCCTAATGGCCTTCACTGCTTCCTTCCTTCCTACAGGTCTCAGAGTTGTTCATTTTGACATCTACCACCACCCCCAGATCCCTCTTGCCCTTCGAGACTTGTAGTGTGTCTCCCCCAGGGTTTACACTTGGCCTGAATTTCTGGCCCCCAGGTGCTGAACCCTGCATTTTTCCCCGCATTGAACTTCAGTCCCCACTTATTCGACCACCTCTCCAGAGCCTCCAGGCCCTCCTGCAGAGCCACTCCCATCCTCCCCATCCACCACCGTTCCCAGCTTCGAGTAATCCGAAAAGAGACTAATTTCACCCTTGATACCTTTCCTTATGTCAGAGACATAGGCGTTAAACGGGAGTGGCCCCAGGACTGATCCCTTGGGGACCCCACTAATGACCCTCCTTGGGGATGAGACTATCCCTTCAAATGCCACCCTCTGAGTATGCTCTGAAAGCCAGTTTCCTATCCACCTGTTCACCTGCCATCCCACCCCCATTTCCCCCAGCTTAGCCAGCAGGCCACCATGAGGTGCAGAATCAAATATCTTGCTGAAGTCCTTTAAGAGGACGTCTACTGGCCTACCCTGGTCCAGGGCACTCGTCATCCAGTCATAGAACTCCACAAGGTTTGTCTGACACAATCTTCTTGGGACGAAGCCATGCTGTCTGTCATCCAGGTAACCCATTTGCTGCAGCACCCCCAAGCCTTTCCTTGATAATACCCTCCATCACCTTGCCCATCACGGATGTCAGGCTAATGGGCCTGTAGTTCCCCATCTCATCTCTTGACCCACCCTTCTGGATAGGCACGATATGGGCCACCCTCCAGTCATGGGGTACCCATCCCGTCTGCAGAGAGATGTTGAAAAGCTCCGCCAGGACATCTGCCAATTCCCTCAGCACCGTGGGATGCATTTCATCCAGCCCCAGAGCTTTTTCTATCCTTAGGGACATGAGTGCTTCCTTCACCTTATCAACCGGGATTTCAACCTCCCTGTCTTCCCCTTTGCCACCTGTTCTGCCTGCCCCTCACCTGATGGTGCTGGCCCATCACCCTCCCTAGATTTGGCTGGGCTCCTGGCCTCTAAGGGTCCTCTTCCATGAGTTCACCATCTCTCCATGAGGCATGCCCCCCATCCTCCCTGGTAAAAACTAAGGCAAAGTACTTGTTTAGTACCTTGGCCTGCTCCCCCGCCTCCTGTGTCCATCCCTCCCCTGTCCTAATCCTGCTAATCTTCCTCTTCACTTTCCTTTTTACCCCAATATATCTAAAGAACCCCTTGTTCCCCCTCCTGATTTCCCTGGCCAGGTTCTGCTCCGTTCTCGCCTTTGCCAATCTCACCACCCTGGTAACCCTTCTGGACATCAATGCATACTCCCCCTTATCCCTTTCTCTCCTTGAGCGCTTGAAGTGCCTAAAGGCAGCCTTCTTTTCCCTCACCACCTCCTGAACCTCCCGGGTCCGCCAACATGTTTTTCTGGCCCTACTGAATTTGCGCCTCACCTTTGCACAGGACTTGGTAGCCTCCTGTACCCCCCCGAAGGAACTCCCACCTACTGTCAGCATCCATGCCTGGCCTTATCTCGTCCAAATAACCCTTAAGGATCCTTCCCATGCCCCTGAAGTCCGCAACCTTAAAGTCAGATACCACTGTCTTTGTGTAGAAAATAATATAGAAGAGGTAAGAAGGAAAGAAGGCCAGGGGAAGGGTAAGAACATCAATTACTGGGGCAGTAAGTTAACACAAGACAGACAGAGGTGAGTCCTGTCACAAAAATTTTTTGACGGGACTGGGGACTTATAGGTGTGAATGAGAGGACGACAGGGATAAACAGGGCCAGGGAATTAGGGGGTTATTGGTGGAAGCAGTTGCATGTCTCTTTAAAGGACCGCAAAAACACGTTTTTGAAGAAGGACAGTGAAGACAACTTTCAGTTACAAAGCAATGGTACAGAGATAGAAACACAGAAACATAGAATTTGACGGCAGATAGGGACCGCTTGGCCCACCTAGTCTGCCCATTTCCCTACCTAACGGATAAGCTGCAGATCCTAGTTAACCAACAGCCTACTTACAAAATTCAATAAATAAATAAATACAGCAGTGGATACATATGGAAAACAATACAATTTTAGTTAATTACAACGTGGAATTTTACAAGAAAATACAGTGGTCCCTCGCTATAGCGAACCTCGATATAATGAATCCCTGCATATAGCGAATGCGGGGTATGGCTCCCGATCATTTAGCAATAATCTTAAAATTCCCCCTGAAAATCTATCTTTGTTCCAAGCGGTCAACATTGACAAGTGACAAGCGTGAGCGGCGTACGCAAGTAGTGGTAGTTCAATTAGCAGGCTGCAGTTAATTTTCAATTACAGATCCAAAATACTGTAGCCATTTCAGTAATTACAGTAACCTGTTCTAAATGTATTTTTTTCAACCAATTGCAGTACATCAGTAACAGCACAAGTTAGCAGTTCATTCTGTTTTCACTAACCTGTAGTACTGTATCATTGTGCTGTGCTGTGCTTTGCTGTGCTCTCAATTTGTAGTGTCACCATGAAAAGAGCTGATTACAGCGTAGAAACTAAGCTGGCAGTACTGTAAAATAATTAAACTCCAGCACATCTTGAGCTACACAAAGTATTTAGCAGCTAAACGTACCAAGCAGGCGAAAATAATTTACTTTTTCAATGCTGCAGGACTGAATAATAGACTGTAACTCGAGACTGTACTGTATCACCGCTGTCCCTTTTGAGCGCAAGTGACCCGATTTGAAAATGAATTGTGTTTTATTTTACTTTTTCAGTTGAAGCTTGTTGCAGTAAAGCTTTTTAAACTGTGCAGTAAGGGCCATGTTGTTTGTGTGTGACTGTAACACTAGAACCGCAAGCTGCAAACGTGGCAACACGGAAAATGTATTCACTCGATATAACGAACAAGTCGGTATAACGAACGCTAGCTGTGGCTCCCGGCTTGTTTGTTGTAGCGAGGGACCTCTCTATGAAAGAATTTCATCAAGTAGACATGGTAGGGAAGTTCAGAACGTAAAGTACAAGTGCAGAATGTTACAAGAGGAAGATTGGTTTTTTAGGAGATTTTAAATGCCTCAGGAGAGGGACATTGTTGAGGAACTGGAAAGCCATTCCATAGCTGGGAGGCCTTGCTAGTGAAGCGACCATCATCCGGACAGGAACCTCCAAAAGAGGCTGCTCAGAGGAGCAAGATTTCTGCTGGGTGTTTTTATTTTCACTATACCAATGAGGTTAGGTAGGGATCCAGTTAGGATTTTGTATGTAAGGCCGAGAACAGAGTAGTTTAGCCTGTCTTCCAGGGAAGGCCACTTCAGGGATGTGAGCACAGTACAGTGATGCTCCCTGCTAGCCATGCCAGCTGCAGATCTGCCTATTCTGTGGTAAATTTGCCTAACTTTGCTTAGCTCAATTTCCTCTAGTAAGGCTAGAACAGTAGCTCCATGTAACAGCATTGGTAGGCGAAGGGAGCTAGCTATAGAGAATGACAGGCCTCATTTGTGAGGCAGGACCTAAGCCAGTAGAGTAGGCCAGGTTTTTTGGAAAGCAGCTGAGTTGTGTGGTCTGCTTGTGGTCTCAAAGGCAATTCTTGGATCAATAAGGATACCTAGATATTTAAAGTTGTTCACTACCCCAAGTTTAACTCCCCCAAATGGGAAGATACAGAGAGAATTGGACCTATCAGAGACAAGATTCTGGGACCATAGAAGCATTACTTTTGTTTTTTTAGTGTTCAGAACAAGTTGGTTGCCCACTAGCCATTTTTCCAGAATAGCAAGAATCTGTACTCGGACCAGCCTCAATCACTTTTACGTCTGCATCAGTTCTGTAGAGGACAGCGTCATCTGCATATAATAATGCTAGGGCCTGGCTGCAGTTATTGGGCAAGTCATTTATAAATAGTGAGAAAAGTAGAGGCTCCAGTATGGAGCCTTGGGGAACTCCATCACGTATCGCTTGTAAGGATGAGAGGCTGCAACCCCATGTAACAGCTTGAGCATGGTCAGTAAAGTAGTTTTCCAACCAGGTAGCAGATAATAGATCAAGCCCCGTGTGGAGTGGTTACGGGATAACAGATGGACCAGACATGGAACTTCAGGTTCAGCGCACAGTCTCTGTGTGATGTTTATTTGAAACACAGGGGATAACCTTAAGCAATGGCATATCCCTTTTTTCAATACATCTGTTTGCAGCAACAAGCTAAGCATGTTCTTCCTCTGCACTTAGCACCTGCTGGCCCACTGATCTACTGATCTTTCCTGTGGAAATGATCCATGCCCTATGTTGGTCTTGCGTGTTTGGGTAATAGCCCAAATAAAAAAAAACAAGCTAAAGACAAAGAACCTCAGTGCAAAAGCACTGAAGCAAGGGTTACTCCCAAATGGCATTGGCAATAAAGCCAAGTATCAAAGAAACACGACATCACACATACCCCCATAATGAAAAGCATCATGGGATGTATATGCAAATCACCATGACATTTTAGGCTGGTTTAGCTTAAAGCAGGAATGCACCGTGCCAAAGGGCCTCTCAAACAATCTGTTATTTACAGGCATTTTAAATAACACAGTGGGGGCTTTCTGATAGCTTTACCCCGGTAACTTAATTTTTATAATATTGTCCCCTAGTAACTTTTTACCTTTATCAAAAACACGTAGTGCCATGGTATTTTCAACATTTACATGTTTCTTACACATAAGGCACATACATCAAGGTATTTTATGACATAGTGCTATTGCGTACTAAATCCAACAACGAGGAACACAGTCTGTTTTACATCGGCTCGGAAGTCACCACAATAACCTCCCTGTAAAAGAACCTGAGAGAGAAAAGGAAAATTAAAGAGGACACTGCATAGTCAAGAAAGGGGAGGGGGCGCCCAAAGGTGACCAACCTTATGGACTACAAATTGTAAAGGATAAATTAGGCTAAGAAATAGAAGAACTGTTGCAACAGATTTAAGAAAAGGTAGGTCCTCAGGGCTGTCCTGGTGGCACTGAGAATTGAGGTGCTGAACGTCACACCTCGCACCACACCAGTGACCCGGGTTCAGGAACTAGCTCAGGCTGCCAGGGGTCGGCAGGGAGGGAGAGAGGATCGAGTATCCGAAGGACTGCTCTCCTCACTCGGGGGGGAGGCAGACTTGTTGTCTCACCCTTTTTTGTTGCCTTCTGGCAATGGGTTGAGGGCAGTACGAGTAGGGAGGCATGTGCCGACGTCATTACGTCAGTGGGGAGGGACGGGAGAAAAATGTGAAAATTGGAGTCCATAATGGAGTCAGGGTCCATAATGGTTCCTGCGGAGGTCGGCTCAGGGCATCTGGATTTGGCCTCTGGGGAGAGGGTGTGCCGGCCCCATCTCTCCTGGCCCGATGCGGGCGGGGGCAATCCATGAGGGACTACCCGAGCCAGCGATACAGGGTTGCGGGAAGGCGGAGACAGAGTCTCTCCGTTAGGAGAGACCGTAGCCACCTGCCAGGGGCTCCCACGGATAAAAAGCTTTATGAAAAAAAAAAGAAAAGGTTGGTCCTCAGGAGTGGCAGGATCTGCCTATCACATATCCCCCACCTTAAGAGGGGAAGCAGTTATTTCAGACTGCTTACCACTTTCCTGTCCCAGGAAGGGATGGAGCTTCCACCCATCCATCTTCAGAAGCTCTGTCTAAGGGTCCGTATTAAAGATAAACATTCCATCATAGACATAGTGGATATCATCATTATTTACCCTGAGGCATTACATTTCTCAACAGAGACTAATGGTACCTTCCCTGCACTATCTCCTTTTAGGGAAAGTCCATCATATTTCACTGACATCAATTCCTGCCCCATATCTAGACATGAAATCAGCATTTACATGTTTTGCACCTGCCCTGTGGGACACAGGAAATCGATAGGGCTGAAGAGCTAAGTACCACCGCATTATACGGGGATTTTTTTCTCTCATTTGGTGCAACCAACAAAGGGGATTATGATCAGTTACTACTTTAAATTCAGCCCCCAACAAGTAATATTTCAGAGACTCAATAGCCCACTTCAAAGCTAAGCATTCTTTTCTCTGTGGTAGCATATCATCTTATCTGTGTCAGTCTTCACCATTCATCACTGGTGAGTTCTGGCCAGAGGAGCAAGACCCTGCGGGAGCATTTTTTTTTTTGTGTAAGGGGAGGAGTCGACACTATGGGCGCCGCCGCCCTTGAGGCCAACACACTGTGTGGCGCTCACGGGTTGGCCAGTAAACGATGCTGACTCCTCCTCCATCCCAGTTCTGCTTCTCCCGCCATTGAGCAAGCATGATCTCGTGTGTGGAGCATGATTTTCCTACTGCGTCATTGGCCTAGTCCATCGTGCAGTTCTGTCCTAGTTCTGCTAAAGCTGCATTCTTGGCGCAGTCGACTGGTAAGACCTTTCCTTTTTATTATGACGACGCCGAGTCTTGTTTTTGTTGTTGTTTTCCTGTCCGGTCATGTCTCGTCCAGGGGACAAGAAAAAGACTTCCAAGGCAGGCTGGTCCCTGATGGCGGCGGTGTCCCTGTGGCTGGCTTTACTCCATCTCGGACCAGCATGATCGGTGTTTGACCTGCCTGGGCCCTAACCACAATATGGACCATTGCAACACCTGTTTTTCGATGGATCATCGAGTTCTGGAAGTCCACACGTTCAAAGTCAACCGTATGCAGCCCACTTTCGGAGGACAGGCGTGCACCAGGGATGCCAGATACAGGTCCCCTGACCCTTCCTCTGGGTCCCCTTCCTGTTCTATACGGACCACGGAGGAGGGGGCTTCTGACCCTTCATGCCTCGGCCGAAGCTTCTCTCACGGTGCAGGAGGCCTGGTCCGATTCCTTCGGGAGTTGGGCTGGAGGCACCGTTCTGGCAATCACCTCCTCGGAGTTGAAGGCTCCCCTGGAGTCGGGGCCTGTGTCTGCCTGGCCCAGCCCGGTGGTTTCCTTGGTGTCATCCATCGGCACTGCCTTGGATCCTGGTGCTGTGTGCGGCGCCGGTGATCAGGGCAGCACCGTGGGCAGTGAGGGGCTGACTCTCGGTGCGGGGGCCCCAGAAGTGTTCTGGACCCGTGCCTCCTCTGGGTGGAAGGCGATTCAGAGGAAGATCCAGACTAGCTTCCAGTTCTTGAGTTCTCGGACTCCCCGCCCCGCATTCAGTGCCTCCCAACCCTTTCCTTCAGCTCTGGCAGTTTCTGCGGCATGAGACGCACGGCGCGCTGTCACAACTTCCGGTGCCGGGGGCGGCACCAGAGGGTTTTCCGGAGCTGGTGGTGATTCTGAGCATAGAGGAGGTGAGCCCCCTGTTTTAGGTGACCAGGCTGGGCCCACTTCTGGGTCTGCTAGAATGGGGAGAATGTTCCTTCTTCTACCATCTCTCAGGAGTCGGTGGGGGAAGTTGAACTTCCTAGGTTGGTCTTGAGGAAGAGGTCCCTCTCTGAGTCTGAAAGGTTGAGGGGGCAGTGTCAGGAGCAGCGTCCTTCCCTAGTAGCCCACAAGGGTTCAGGTAGGAGCCACAGCGCGCCCTGTCTTCTCCCTGAGGTCTCCCCAGGAGGGATCTTATCTCTTGAGGCTAGGGGCCACCCTTCTGGACCCACACGGCCCCAGTCGTCTCACAGGGGGCAATCCCCTTCAGGGCTCAGTCCCGACTGTTCCAATCTGGTTGGACGGCCTCTGACTACCTCAACCGACGGATCCTCCCAAGGTGTTGGTTCACCTGTTCGATCCCCGAGGCCTGGCAGAGGTTGTTCTCTTCCTCAGAGACGTCTGGTCCCTCTACCTTTGCCAACTCTGCCTCATCTCCCAGGCCACTCTGGTCCTATGGGGCCCCTGACCTGGGAACAGTTTAGAGCCACGGCTGCCCTTTTCCCCGCCTACGTAAGATCCATGGACGAGCAGGTGTTTCACCACTCTCCCCCTGGGCAGCTGGTCTCTGATTCTTCGGACACTTCGACCTCCTTGTCTTCCTCACTTGAGGGAGAGGATCCCTCTATCCACCTTTCCTTGGACGCTGACCAGACCAGTTATCAGCGTTTCCTTTCGAGGTTAGTACACGAGCTCCACATCACCAGACTAGCAAGTCATAATCCTGAGTGGGCGACGCGTGCTTTTTTAAGCGAATACAGTGCGGGCAACCTGGTATTACCTGCCTGGCCCTCCCCCTTTAGCGAGGTATCGCACCGCACTTGGAGGTGTCCTTCAGTCCCTCTCCAGCCCCGATGGGCTGCCGGCGTAGGTATTGCACACCCCTAGGATCTCCAAGAGCCTTATCTCACCCCCCTTCAGGCGTGATGATCCTGGGCACTCCTTCCAGGCATAGACGCCCAAGATGTGACCGGCCCCTGGATGCAGACTCCGCGAGTTTGACTTCTGGGGGAGAAGAGTGTTTTCCTCGGCACGTCTCTCTCTTTCAATCTCAGACCATCAGGCCCATCATGCTGCCTACAACAGGCACTTATGGTCCTTGCTAGGGCAAATCCTAGCATCTATGCCTGATACGGAGGCAACCAGACAAGCCATTGCTCTCTCCGCACATGGGGTGGAGCATGCGAGACACCAAGCAAGGGCATTGTATGATGCCAGTGAGGTGGCGTCCAGGCTAGCGGGGACAGCAATTGGCATAAGGCGGACAGCATGACTTCATCTATCCCAATTATCACCCATGGCCCGGTGAAGGGTGATTGCTTCCTCTTTCCAGGGAACCCACCTTTTTTCCCGCAGGGTGAGGCGGGAACTTCAGGGGTGACTTCCTTCTCCCAACCAGAGGGAGACCCCGCCTCATCCTGACCAGTCCCAGGCCTAGTTAGGCCTGTAAGTGTCTCCCCTCTCCTGTGTCTCCACCACAGGGTGCTGAGGGACAGTCCTCCCTTAGGGAGGTACCAGGTTCTCTTCGGGGGGCTTGGTAATCACCCACCAGTGATGAATGGTGAAGATTTACACAGATAAGATATGAAAATTACGTACCTACCATAATTCTTGATCTTTCTGTGTATCTTTACCATTCATCACTGCTTCCCAACCTCCTTCCCCTCTAGGGCCACAGTCTCTGAGCAGTTCCTCCTCCCTGCTTGTTTTTTCCCCAACTGAGGTCAATTGTGGACTAGTCTTCTGGTTCCTCTGTTCCCTTTGCTTGGGATGTCGGGGGTCTCCGATGGGGGAGAACAGGCAGGGATGCTTGTCCCTTGAATGGGCACTCACCTGGGCCTTCCTCACATCCCTGCTGGGATCCCTTCTCTGGCTGGTTCACGCTCCCAGTGCTTGTGTGGCATCTCGGAATTCTTCTTGGGGCCCCTTATTGACATTATCCCAGAGGCCCGGGTGACTCCCCAACTTCTTTCCTCTGGAGCTGTGCCTATTGCTGTTGGCTGCAGCTATATCTGTCCCTCTGCAGGGTCTCTGTGGGTATGGTGCTCCATGTCCTCTAAGGTTTTCCCCTGGACTTTTGCTGTCTTGTTAAGAGGGCTCAGCTGCCTCCTTTCTCTGGGAGAATTCCTCTTCTCAGAGACCCTGCAGGGGCATGGATCCTCCTTGCCCAGGGGATTTCATTCAGCGAGGAATGGGAGACACGCACCCCCTTCCCATGGTTTCCTCCACTGTGGGCTTGGCTGTGAGGGCCTTTCTCCGGTCTAGATCTGCCTTCTGGGCTGTTGCCCAGCTAGCTGCTCCTGGGGGTTACTTTTCAACCCGAGGATTCTCTTGTTCCATTCTCTTGAGTTGCAGAGCAAATGGCTTAACACAGTGGCCCTTTCCAAAGGCCAGAGAGTTTTGACCCGTCCAGGGCTGGCGCTCTGTCTCCCTCTCCTCTCCTTATTGTCTTCTCTCTCTTCCTCCTTTTCTCTATCCCTCCTAGCCTGCTCAGATGTTTGGGGCCCCCTGTCCCAGACCCCTAGGTTACCTTTCCTGTCCTCTCAGTCGGTTTATTCCTTTTTCTGTTTGTATCTTTTCCTTTTCCTGTCTTTTGGGCTCCCTTGCCCCACCCTCCCTTTTTTCTTACTACTTTGCTCTCCGGCGTGCAGAACTGAGATGGAGGAGGAGTCAGCGTCGGTTACTGGACAACCCGCGAGCGCCACGCAGTGCATCAGCGTTAACTCCTCCCCTTACAAGAAATAAAAATGCTCCTGCGGGGTCCTGCTCCTCCGGCCAGAACCCACCAGTGATGAGTGGTGAAGATATACAGAAAGATCAAGAATTACGGTAGGTATATAATTTTCATTTCTCTCCTTCTCATGTAGCTTCCTGTTGATATAAATAATCGGATGTTCTTCCCCATCTATTTTCTGAGCTATGACTGCACCAGTACCATTCTCTGATGCATTGGTTTGAACCTCAAACACTTGGTTGAAGTCAGGGCTTTTCAATACAGGAGCTGTACATAGAATGGCCTTGATATTCTTAAAAGCCTCTGATCACAGAGAAGGGATTCCTTTTCCAAATTGGTGCCAGTCACAAAAACTTTGCTTCTCACTCCAGGAATTCTCCAATATTCATGACTCTTGCAGTCATCCTTTTAAGTAGAACTGCCTAAAGGGGTGGCTGCAAGAGTTCAGAATATTGGAGAATACCCTGGAAGAAACAAGATTACTGTGGTAAGTAATTTTTTCTTATGACTCTGCAATGGTGGAAAGAAAGGGACAACCTTAGGCAGGTTATCCCTTTCTAACAGCAGTCCCATACGGTGGTCTTAACATAGAAACATAGAAGTTGACAGCAAAAAGAGTCCACCAGGTCCATCTAGTCTGCCCACTGTCTTTTTAGCCTAGCCTTCTAACTGCCCTTGGGTTTGTGGGCTCCCTTGTATCTGTCCCAAGCATTCTTGAAACCTACCACTGTGCTTGCCCCCCTCCACCACCTCTGCAGGCAGGCTGTTCCAGACATCCACCGCTCTTTCAGTGAAGAAAAACTTTATGGTGTTGGTGGAGAACTGCCCTCCTTGCAGCCTTAGATCATGTGCCCTGGTTCTGCTGCCCTTCTTAAATTGGAAGAGATCGTCTATCTGCACCTGGTTTATTCCTTTTATGTACTTGAATGTTTCGATCATGTCATCCCTTTCAAACACCATGAAGTCTTGCTATATTATAACAATAGCTCTATCTGGCAGTTTCAAATGAAACTGTCAGATTCTTTACTCCGCTTCACTGAACAGTCGCTCCGGAGATCAGCTCCTTCAGCTCGGTTCATTCTCGGTTCAAGAGAGTAGTTTTCGGTTCATTTGAACCGGCAAAAGTCATTATTTTTACCGCATTTCGGTTCTAAAGCTCTATCTGGTAACCGTAAGTACAAAAATTCAAGTCTGTGTGGAAAATTAATTATCGGTTCGGTTTTGAACCGATCGTTTGTTTTTTCTGCCTTTTAAAACTGTACTGTGGGTTTTAGAGTGCGGTTCCGGTTCTTATCGGTTCTAAAAAGCGAAATTATACGGTTTTTAAAATACCCGTGACAGGTTGGAACGATAAGGGTGTCTTGCCTGGCACTGCCATCAAAAGGGCAAGTTTTTGGTTAGGCTGGCATTATGTCTGAGAAACCCAAAAGAAAAACCGGGCCCACTGGGTTTCAACACTGTGATGTCTGTGGGGACGCCTTTGCCAAGGCTGACCCACACACCACTTGTGTTTATTGTCTGGGGGCTGACCACCTCCTGTCAGACTGCCAGGTGTGTAAAATTTCCTGCAGCCACCCTGGAGAAGAGATTGGGCGGCTCAGGGCAAGGAGACCAAAAGTCCGCTGACCGGATGGCCAGCCGGTTCAGTACCCACTGGACCAGAGGGTGCCCTCTGACCAGGGCGAGACTTCCTCGGCAAAGGAAGACTGGTTCAGAGGAACCAGTCCCAAGTAAAAAGACAAAGAAATCAGGAGGTTTGGAGTCCAGAATTGTGTCTCCAACTGCTGCAGAGATAGCTAAAGCCATTCAGATTGTCCAGTCACTGTCTCAGGGATCTGTAGAACCACCAACAGTTGGTAAAGGTTGGTTCGTTCAGTCTCAGTGGTTCAGGATTTTGAATTTGAGGATTTTTATGAACCACAGGAGGGGAGGAGGAATTTGATCAATATATGTGTGGCTGGGAGGGTCTGGGCTGCCCATTGAACCGGGCATTTCTCCAGACAGACCTTTAGAATCTCCCCTATTCTGTCTGAGGTCCCCTTCTTTCTTTATTTTTACAAAAGGTTGCAGAAACCCTCCAGCTTCCTTTAGAGGAGGCTGTGGATGAGCAAGAGGAGCCTGATTATGTGGAAATGATGGATATTCCAGAGTCTAGGAGGTTGTCTATTCCTTTGCATAAGTCATTTAGGAAGCAAACAACAAAGATTTTAAAAATCCTCATTCTGTCCCTCCTGTAGATAAAAAATGGACAGAAGGTATACTTTGTCAGGCTCGGATACAGACTTCCTTATTGAGCAGTGTAGTCATGTAGGTGTGGTACAAGCTGCAGCCTGTGACAAGGCTAATATTCCTCTGGCCTCACATCCTCCTGACAAGGATTCTAGGAAGATTGATGCCATGGCGAAGAAACAGTATATGGCAGCTTCTTTGGGACTCAGGCAGGCAAATTATATGAAACATGTGGCTAGATATCAGAAATCTAGGTGGGATACAGTATTGCAGTTAGCCAAGCAGGCCCATGGCCAGCTGGCTAGTGAGTTGGAACAGGTGGCTGCTGATGGCATTGAAGCCTCTAAAGTTCAATTCCATACTGCTGTTGATGTTAATGATGTTTCCTCCAGGGTCATGGCCACTTCTGCAGCTTTCCGTAGGTTGGCATGGCTCAGATGCACTAATCTGTCCCAAGATACTCAGTCAAAGGCTATGGATTTTCCTGTAGTGGGAAATTCTCTGTTTGGGAGCAAACAGAAAATTATATGAAAAGATGGATGAATACAGAACTACCTGCAAAAGTGCCCAGGCCAAGGAGAAGCATGCCATGCCACAAGGCATGCTCCCAGAGATGAGGGCAGACCCTTTTCAGGCCTTTTACCAATTTCAAGCCTCCTCTGCTGTCTCGCAGAGGGTTTCTTCAGAGGCAGGGGTGAGGCGTGGCGCAAGTAGACCGTCTCCTCCCTCAGCCTAAGGCTGCTGCTAAGCAGGCACCTGATGAGTGCCCAGGGCCGATTCTCCTGTACCAGTGGGGGCAGGTTGGCCTATTTCAGCCAGAGCTGGCTGTCCCTAACCGGACAGATGGGTTCTGGAGGTAATAGGCCAGGGTCTGGTTCTCAGCTTCAAATATTTTCCAAAGATGAGAGCCAGGCATTTCCCACCAACAATCCTTCAGAAGCCCTTGCTTTGGAAGCAGAGTTTCTTCTCTTCTGGTCTGCAAAGCAGTGGAAAGGGTTCCTCCTTGCCATCAGGGCAAGGGGCTTTATTCAAGATACTTTCTTACCCCAAAAAAGACAGGAGAATGGCGGCCCATTCTGGATTTAAGATACTTGAACAAGCATCTGTTGAAACCAAAGTTCAAAATGTTAACTCTGGCAATGATATTGCCTTCCCTAAGGCCAGGGGACTGGCTAGCTTCCCTGGACCTCAAGGATGCCTATTTTCATGTTCTGATCAGGCCTTCCCACGAAAGTACCTCAGGTTCGAACTGCCCTCAGGCCACTACCAGTTCAGGGCAATGCCCTTCGCCTTACCTCTGCGCCAAGGGTATTCACAAAATGTCTCGCTGTAGTAGTGGCTCATTTAAGAAGGCAAGGGTTGCTGTGTTTCCCTACCTGGACGACTGGCTCATTGTGGGTCAGTCTCCAGGTCAGGAAATCCACTTGCAAGTCACCCAGCAGCTTCTCACTTCTCTGGGATTCCTGCTAAACTTACCAAAGTCAGTTCTGGAACCAGTTCAGACCCTAACTTTCATAGGCGCAGAATTGGACACAAGGTTAGCCAGGGCCTTTCTTCCCTCGGAAAGGGTGGACAGACTCATCGCCCTGGCATCCTCCTTTACCCTCCTGGTCTCTCGACCAGCAAGGCATTTTCTGCAACTCCTCGGGCACATGGCTGCTTCCACAGCTGTTGTGCAGGGAGCAAGATTCAGATGAGGGACATTCAGTTCCATTTGAGGGCCTATTGGTCTCAGAGAAGGACCCCTTACCAAATTGGTCCCAGTTACTCAAACCCTGATCCTGGCCTTACACTGGTGGCAGGATCAAAGCAATCTGAAACAAGGGTTCCCTTCATTCCCATTTCTCCCTCCCTCACCTCACCACGGATGCCTCCCTGTTAGGGTGGGGGGCTCACCTAGCGACCTTACCACTCAGGAGTGTGGTCTCCTCAGGAATCTCTGCTCCACATCAATCTTCTGGAACTCAGAGCTGTCTTTTTAGCTCTTCGGTCTTTTCAGATTCTGTCCAGAACAAAGTGGTTCAAGTCAGGACAGACAATACCACCACAATGTGGTACATCCAACAAGCAAGGGGGCACTCGGTCTTCAGCCTTGTGCACGAAGCAATGAAGTTGTGGTCTCTAGCTTATTCCCTGAACACCTCCTGATGGCGGTTCATCTCCCAGGGAAGGACAATGTGCTGGCGGACGCCCTCAGCAGAATTTCTCAGGGCCATCACAGATGGCTTCTGAATCCACAAGTACTGGGTCTGTCTTGCCAGTTGGGCACTCCTCAGATAGATCTTTCGCGCCCCAGACAACCACCAACTTCCTTTGCTGCAGGCCTCCAGTACTGGGCTCAGTCCCTCTGGATGCCTTTCTGTTGGATTGGAAAGGAAGTTCCTGTATGCCTTCCCCCTTTCCTCTCCTTTTCAGGTGCCTTGAAAATCAGATCTCAACCTTGCAGAGTGATTCTCAGTTGCCCCAGATTGGGCCAGACAGCCCTGGTACCCTCTGCTCCTGTCCTGGCAGTCCACCCTGCCCTGAGCCTGCCCAGAGTTCACGACTTACTGGCCTGTGCACAGGGAGAGTGTGGTATCGGACCTCAAGTCCCTCCACCTCAAGGCTTGGCTCTTGAGGAGCTAGAATTTGCTGATTTACACCTTTCTCAAGGTGTTATGGATATTTAAAGGCTTCAGGAAGCCTTCCACTAGAACCACTTATAATTCTAAGTGGAAGAGTTTTCCATCTGGTGCTCTGAGAGGCAGATTACCCCAGAATCTGCTGATCTTCCCATTCTTTTGGACTATTTGGTCCATCTGAATTCCTTAGGCCTTAGACCAGCTACCCTGAAGGTTCATCTGGCAGCTGTCTCTGCTTTTGTGTCAGCAGGGAAGCCTGCCTCCTTTCTTCTCACCCTGTGTTCTCCAAGTTTTTAAAGGGTTACTACTCTAACCCTCCCTTTGGGAACCAGCTCCGCCTGGGACCTGAATATTTGCATTGCTCAGTTAATGCAACCCCCCTTTGAGCCTCTGTCTTCAGCAGAACTCAAGTATTTAACTTGGAAAACCGTTTTTCTAGTAGCTATCACCTCTGCCAGACGCATAAGTGAGTTACAGGCCCTGTCAGTGGAAGAAGATTTTATCTCTTTCCACAGAGATAAGGTAGTCCTTAGGACTAATAGAAAGTTTTTGCCTAAGGTGGTATCTGATTTCCACCTGAATCAATCTATCTCCCTCCCAGTATTTTTCACTGAGCATTCTTCCTCAGGTGAGAGGAGACTGCACAGCTTGGATGTCAAAAGGGCATTAAGTTACTATCTAGAGCGCACCAGAGGTCATAGGTTCGAATCCCTCCAACTGTTTCTTACCTATGGCGATAGGTTGGCAAGGAAACCTGCCACTAAGAGAACAATTGCAAGGTGGATTGTCTCTTGTATCCAATTTTGTTATCAGAAACTGGTGAGTACCCCCTCAGGATTGAGGGCCCACTCCTGGGGTACAGCTGCGTCTCTAGCGGCTGCTAGAGACATTCCTATTCTGGAGATTTGTCAAGCTGCTACCTGGAAGACAGTTCACACCTTTACAAGCATTATTCCTGGATGTCCAGTCCAGGAGAGATGCTCGAGTTTGGCACAGCTGTGCTTCAGAGCCTATTTCTAAGTAGGTTCTGACCCTCCTCCATGGAGGTACTGCTGTGTAATCTGCTATTGTTATAATATAGCAAGACTTCATGGTGTTTGAAGAAAAAATTACTCACCTTAGTAATTGCTTTTCTTCTCATGGAGTCTTGCTATATTATCATCACCCTCCCTCCTGCCCTCTCAGAACTCCTACTTGGGTAGAGGTGGCAAATTGGTGCAAGCACTGTGTCATGCCATTTTAGTTTTCCCTAACCCTGTTTTCCTTTGGGTTAGGGATCTAGATTGTTCATTTAGGTTATTTTTATTGCCCCTTCTTGGACTTGAGTCTTGGGGAAGGGGGTTCATATGGGCTTGTCAAGGGTGGTAAAGCGAACCATAATACCATCAATCTTTGTTATTATGGTTCTGGGTGTTTCTTTGTTGTTTATATTGTTGTTATTACTACTAGTAGGTAGCCATAGGCTAGTGTAGTTTTTCCACACAGACTTTTTTCCGTCTTTTGATGTTGGCTTCGTAAAGATCTGACAGTTTCATTTGAAACTGCCAGATAGAGCTATTGTTATAATATAGCAAGACTCCATGAGAAGAAAAGCAATTACTAAGGTGAGTAATTTTTTCTTCTCTTCTCTGTTCCAAGGAATACATGCTCAGTTCTTTCAGTCTATCCCTGTAGGACATCTCGTGCAGTCCTTGAATAATTTTTGTTGCCCTTCTCTGCACCGTCTCCACCTGGTCAATGTCCTTTTTGAGGTGGGGCCTCCAGAACTGGACGCTGTATTCCAGGTCCTCCCTGCTGCCTGATTTGTGGAGTGGGACCACGATTGCCCTTTTCCAATCTTCGGGTACCTCCCCACTCTTTAGGGATTTGGTGAATAGTTTAGCTAGTGGGGCAACCAACTCTAATCTCAGTTCTTTTAAGATCCTGGGGTGCATTTCATCTGGCCCCATGGCCTTGTCAGCTTGCAGTTTATTTAGTGCCTCCAGTACTTCTGTCTCCATGAAGGGGCTAGTATCAACCCCCTGTCCATGGGTGTTGCATTTTGCCATTTCTGGGCCATCACCTGGGTCCTCCTCAGAAGTAGTACTTGTTCAGGATTTCTGCTTTTTATGAGTCATCGTCTGTTGTTTTCCCTTCCTGAGTTGTAATCTTGACTATACCCCCCTTTTGCCTTCCTTCTTTCCCGGATGTATTTAAAAAAGGATTTGTCTCCTCTCTTTGCCCTCTTTGCTATACTTGCTTCTGTCTGCGCTTTTGCCTGCCTCATTTTTTTGCTGGCTTCTTTCATTTTCTCCATGTGCGACACCAGTCTTCTTCCTTGTTTGTTCCCTGGTATAGCTTGAACGCCTTCTGTTTTTTTTTCACTATTTTAGCCACTTCCTTTAAAAACCATAAGGGGTTTCATTTTCTTTTCACTTTGGTAACCCTTCTAGCGCATTGGTCAGTGACTGTCTGGATTGCTTTCTTAAGTTTCCCCCACGTGACATTGACCTTGTTCACTTGTAGATCAATTAAGTTGTTTCTTATGTTGGTCCTCATTTGGTTGAAGTCCGCCTTTTTAAAATCTAGTACTTTTATTTTTGAGTGGCACGTGTCCTCAGTTATGTTCACCTTGAAGCTAACCATAACGATGGTCACTGTTACACATATGGCATCCCACATTGAGTTCCTTGACCCTCTCAGTATTTGTGAGGACCAGGTCAAGTATGGCAACTCCTCTTGTTGGTGTTTTGATCAGTTGTCACTTAGTCCTGCTCCCTGTAGTGCCAATAAGAAATCCCTCCTTCTTCTTGTTGCCGCCGTTAGTGTACCCCAGTTTATATCTGGAAGGTTGAAGTCCCCCACCAGTATCACTTCTCCTGTCTGAGTCATTTTGTGTATTTCTTCAATCAGGTCTTTGTCCCCTTTCTGTTCTTGATTTGGAGGTCTGTAAATGACGCCGATCCTGGATGTTTTTCCGTTTCCTGTATCTATAGCCACAGTGACTCGGTATCCACAGGGTGACTCTGCACCTCTGTGGTTTTTATGTCTTCATGAATATAAACGGTGGTGGTGTGAGCTGTCACCATAGACTTCCAATCATGGCCTTCCCCTCCCGCAACAACAGATGCCTCCCTCATAGGATTGGGGTCACACATAGGCGACCAAACAGTCAGTGGGACTTGGTCCCCCCAGGAAAGTCCAGGCTGCATATCAACCGTCTGGAGTCGAGAGCAGTCCTTCTTGCCCTAAAATCCTTTGCTTCTCAGTTGAAGGATTAGTCAGTCTAAGTCAGGACAGGCAACGACACTACTGTGTACTGCATCAACAAACAGGGAGGCACAAGAACTTCAAGGCTGTGCACAGAAGCCATGAAAATCTGGCCCCTAGCATACTCCCTGGGGGTGTACTTGTCCACAAGCCATCTCCCAGGGAAGAACAATACCCGGCAGATTCACTCAGCAGAATCAGCCAGGACCACCACAAATGGGCTCTAAACAGGCAAGTGCTAGCTACACTGTTCAGAAGGTGGGGCACCCCAGAAATAGATCTGTCCGACTTAAAGGAAAACCATCAGCTTCTTCTCTTCTGCTGCAGGCCTAGACAACACAAAGATCTGCAACAGGGTTGATACACAAGGGGGGATGGAAAGGATGAGAAGGGACTTGGCAAGGTTGGATTAATGGTGAAAAGGTATGGCAGATTAGATTCAATGCATAGAAGTGCAAAGTAATGCACCTGGGAAACAAAAACCCAGGAGAAGAGTACACAGTGTGGGGGGGGGGGAGTTACTGACAACAACAAAAATGGAAAGGGACCTGGGGGTAGTCATATCAGATTACTTAAAGGTAGGCAAGCAATGTAAGAAGGCAGTAAGGAGGGCTGAGGGGATACTGGGATGCTTAGGGAGAGGCATCACCAGTAGAAAACAGGAAGTTGTTATCCCTCTGTACAGACAGTTGGTGAGACCCAATCTGGAATACTGCATGCAGTTCTGGAGACCCTGTCTCCACAAGGACATAGACAGGATGGAGGCAGTCCAGAGGAGGGCAACTAAAATGGTGGAGGGTCTGCACCAGAAGACATACGAAGAGAGAGACTAAAGGAACTTAATATGTATACCCTCTAGGAAAAGAGGGAGAGGGGAGACATGATAGAAACATTTAAGTACCTCAAGGAAATTAACAAAGTCCAAGAGGGAAACATCCTTCAGAAAAAGAGATGTGCAAGAACAAGGGGGCACAATTTGAAGATAGAGGGGGGACGGCTCAGGGGCAATGTGAGGAAGTATTTTTTCACAGAGAGGGCGGTGGATGCATGGAACAGCCTTCCCGAGGAGGTTGTGGGGTCAAAAACAGTGGAGGAATTCAAGAATACATGGGACAGACATAAAGCAATTCTAGTGGGGGGTAGGAGGAAGTAGGCTGTTGGTTAACTAGGATCTGCAGCTTATCCAGTAGGTAGGGAAACGGGCAGACTGGGTGGGCCAAGCGATCCTTATCTGCTGTCAAAGTCTGTGTGTTTCTATGTTTCAGTGCCCATGGAGGCATTAGCCCTGGATTGGACGGGGAGATTCCTGTATGCCTTTCCTCCTTTTCCCCCTGTTGCTAAGGGCCCTTCTCAAGCTCAGAAGTCAGCCTGCAACCATGATATTGGTGGTCCCAGACTGGGCTAGGCAACCCTGGTATCCCCTGTTGCTCGCCCTGTCCACCAAGCAGCCCATTTGTCTCCCCCAGAGATACAGGCTCTTAACAGCTACTCAACGGAGAGTAACATTTCCAAACCCCGAGGCTCTGCACCTGAAGGCTTGATTCTTGAGGAGTTAGAATTTTCTGAATTTTTTTTTTCACTATCTATTTTTATGCCACCTGTCACCATGACTGATCCCTCTCTCAGGGCTCCCAATGTATCACCAGGCTCGCCACCGAGAGGACCAGGGATCGCTCCGATAGTGTCCCGCTCCTGTTGCTTCTAGAGGCCTGGATAACCTCCTGGGTGGGCCAGAGGAGGCCCCCTTATCGCCTCTGAAACTTCGGGGGAGCGTACAGCTGGAGTACTCTCTGGTTCCTCCGCGGTCATTTGGTGCGGGAGCCCATTGCCTGGACCAGACATGGGGTGTTTTTCTTGTTCTGGTCCCCGCCCCCTGCTGTGGTAGCACTCGGGGAGGACCAATGAGTGAAAGCGTGTGGAGACGCAACTCCGCTCCGGTTCTCGGCTGACGCCTGCCCATCCCTGCTAGTCTGTCTCCTCAGCTGCACCAGCACCACCCGTAGTCGCCCAGGTGGTGGCGGTATTGCGGCGAGGAGAGCAACCCACCCCTCCCAGAGAAGGAGAGTGGCCTGTCGGGCACTTAATTCTTCTCCCCCTGGCCAGCCCTCCAAGGACCTGGGCTCTCTACTGAACCCAGGTTGCCGGCATCACAAACGGTAGTGATACTGCTGCGCCAGCGGGCCAGCGAGTTTTCTGAATTTTAACTCTCTGAGGATGTCCTCAAGGTCCTCAGAGCATCCAGGAAGCCTGCAACTAGGAAAACCTTTGCTTTCAAATGGAAAAGGTTTTCTCTCTGGTGCAAATCCAAGCAGATCAATCCTCTCCAGTCAAACTTGCCTATCCTCCTTGACTATTTAGTCCACTTGCAGGCTCTGGTTGTGAGGCCTACAACCCTTAAGGTTCATCTAGCAGCAGTCTCTGCCTACTTGTCTGCAGGTAGTCAAGAGGACAATAGCCTTTCACCCTGTTTTCTGGAAATTCTTCAAGGGCTTGACACATCTGTTTCCCCCTGTTAGGGAACCAGTCCTTCCCTGGGATCTAAATTTATGTACAGCCAAACTCATGGAACCTCCTTTCAAGACCATGGCTACTGCAGTTCTGAAATATGTCACATGGAAAACAGTTTTCCTGGTGGCTGTTACCTCTGCCAGAAGGGTGTGTGAGCTCCAGGCTCTCTGCACTGACCCTAATTATATCATCTTCCACAAGGTGATCCTCAGGACCAAGAGGAAATTTCTAAGGTGGTATCTGAATTTCATTTAAATAAATCCATTACCTTTCATATATTTTTCACAGCTAAGTCCAGCTCAGGTGACCTAAGGCTGCACAGTCTGGACATTAAAAGGTCCCTTAGTCACTATATAAACTGTATCAAGAAACTCAGGTGTTCCCACTCACAGCTGTTTCTTACATATGGTGAAGTGGGAAAAGGCAGGCCTGCCTCAGAAAGGTCTGTTGCATGCTGGATAGTATCTTGCATCCAATTCTGTTACAGCAAAGCTGGGAAACAGCCACCTCAAGGCCTCGGCACATTCCACTTGTGGAACTGCTGCCTCTGTGGCAGCTGCAAGAGACATTCCTCTGTTAAAAATCTGTAAAGCAGCCACCTGGAGAACAGTCCACACCTTTACAAAGCATTACTGTCTGGACGTTCAGTCCAGAAGTGATGCCAGGTTTGGCACTGCAGTATTAGAGAGCCTTTTTCCTAAGTAGGACCCACATATTCAAAGAAGATGAGCTGCCCAAAATGGAGATGCATGGTGCATCTCAGAAAATGCATGGAAGTGCAGTATTTGAAAGGGGGAAATGCATTGCTCATGTTGGAATGCACGATTGCACAGAAATAATGTATGCAGCACAGAAAAAGGGGGCAGGCACCTGAATACACCGTGCAAGTGTATTTTCAGCCTGAATGTGCGGCGCATGTGTTGTGCATCACAAAAATGTTCAGCGCAAAATTAGGTATGAAAGGCAATGGCCTAAACTGGCCAGACACCCACAGGCAGGCTGCAGAACTGCAGACAGTCGACCCTGAGACAGCCCTTGGAGGTGCACCAGGATGTGCTTCAGGCACCCACACACAGCAGACATGGCAGGATAGTAGTACCTAAAGCCACAGCCGTGCTGTGCCGTCTCACCAGGCACCTGCTGAGTGCCGGTGGGTGACACTACTGGCAACGCCCAGTCAGCCACCCCCTTACCACACCCAGGTCATGGACGCCCAGCTGCCACATACTAGTTGGGCCCCCCCCCAGCACACCAGTGGCACAGACAGCTACAGTGCAGCACATGTACCATGTGCCATGGCCTGTACCCATGTGGCCGTCAGAGTGCCACCTGGTGGAGGCATGCGCCCATGGTAATGTCTGGGACAATGGTGATCAGGAAGCATGGCAGTAATGGCGGCAGCATGATATGGGTCAGGGATTGCTCAGTGGTACACATCCATGGTGGAACACCATAGGTGCACACAGCACGCCCATGCCAGACCCACGCCACCAGGAACCACATACATGTCACCGATGCCATCCCTACAATGTGACAAGGCCACAGGGGCCCTGGGTTCAGGACACTGTGGCATACTGATGGTGGACAGTGCATAACTGTGGGCAGCGTGGGTCAGGGGTGGCACCACCTGTAGTCTGGGGCGGCAGGGACATGTCCCAAGGACACCAGACCCTTCCAGTGTTGTGTGTGCGGCCACCTAGGGCACGGACATGGTGATGGCTTATAGCACTGTAAACCTCTCAACTGTCACACAGTACGGGGTACAGCGCTCATGTTATCTTTCAGACACCCCCGACCACATAGAGTGGATGACATTACATACTGACCACTAAGACTGTTATGCAGGATTGTGTATTACTCTGAGATGCTAGGTTATCAGCACACATTAGCAACATTAGTGCACTTAATTCCACAGTCTTCCAAGCTTGCAATGTCATGTTTTTATGATGTGTCACACATTCTGACCAGTTGTCACACATTTTGGCACACATTTGGGTTCTAAAAGGTTGGGGAGTACGTAGCACTGTACTCGGGTCAGTGCAGTCCACCCACACACAACCTTGCATTCTCACCTGCCTGCTAGGCTGCAGTACCTCCTGATCACCTTTGTGGAGTGGTGGTACTGCCCTGCAATGCTGAAACTGCTCATACCAATGGTATACAAATGGCCTGAATACATTCCAGTAGTGAGATGCAAATAATGAACTGTTTGAGTGCTGACTGTGCAATGAGGCCATTTGCATATCCTGGCTGAATATTACAAATCTGTGTGCCGCACAAGTGGCTTCATATCACGCAGTTCCGTATGCTCCACACTGGTCTCTGGTCACCTGCCATGCTGTACATCTCCCACTGCGCAATAGCGCATGTTTGGGATATTCAGCCGCACATGCATGATCACATTGTACGGTGCATCTTCTCAATATGCCATTATCTTCCTGGACATAAGTCTCCACCACTCATTCACACTAGTGGGATTGGCGCCGGAGGCACTAAGACCCATCGAAGCAAACTTTTGCTGGAGGGTCGGTAGCGAGCGGCGCCCGCGAGACTACGGTGCGCGAGCAGCGGCTGAGCTGATAATGACCATCTCGGCGGCGACCCTCCAACCGCCTCAGTTCCTTTTTCCGCCCGTCAAGTGCGCTTCAGGACGACGCCGTCAGTCGAGTCAAACTTCAAACTAGCGCATAGTTTTCAGTTTGTTTTTGTAACATTATCACGATAGTAGTATCGCTTAGTTTTATTCTATTTTTCGAAAAATTTTTCTAATATTTAAATTTAACTTACTTGAAGAAGTCTCGGCCTACTGGACGGAGTCGACCATGAGCAGGTCAGGTGACGGTAGGGAGACTTCGTATGAAAGCTGTTCAGTCAGCCGGGCTGGGTCCGGTCAGCCTCCTTCTCCTCAGCGGGGTTCCGACTACGGTCAGTCCGATGCCCGGGGGGATGGGCGGTCCCCCCGCCGGCATAAAAATAAACGGTCGCATTCTCGGCGCCGTTCGGCCTCGAGCTCTTCTTCGGCCCACAGGTCAAAAAAGAGAAGGCATCACTCGAGGTCGCCCTCTGGTATGTCTGCGCGTCGACGGTCGGTTATCGTTGCTAGTTGCCGGTCTCCTTCTTCGGAGTCGCCAACTTCCGATAATCGTCGTCCTCGACATCGGAGCCCCTTCCCGCCTATAGGTAGGGCTCCAGATGAGCAGTTTCATCAGTGGGCCGCTCTTATGGAGCGATGGGCTCGGAGGTTGGTTCTTCTGCCTGGCTCGGTTACCTCGGAGCCCTCGGGCTCCTCCGGCGATCAGGTAGGGCGGTTGGACCTTCCTAGTCGCGCGGCGCCTTCTTCGGTGCTAGCGACTCCGTGCTTAGGTGTTTCCCCCCCTCACATGGCTGCGGCGCAGGGGGCCTCACCGATGCCCTTATCTCCTATTTTTCCTTCTCTTGCTTTCCAGGTTCGCGGGCTTTTCCGGCGCCTTCTGCAGGGTCTGTGGCCGTGTCGGCGCCCGTTTCGAAACGCCGGAGCTTGCGCGCGTTAGGCGGCCGCGTGGTCTCGGCGCCGTTAGCGGCGCCGTGCGGTCTCATGGCGCGCCCGGTGGTACCGTTGGATCGGGCGGCGCCCGTTCGCGGCGTCATCTGCGGCACCGTTAGCGGCGTCGGCAGCGGCACCATTCCAGCGGCGTCGGCCGCGGTGCGTCTTGTGACGCCGCCCGGCAGCGTTCTGGGGCAGCGTGCCTCTTTAGCGCCGTCGCCCCTCCTCGATGCCGTCTTCAGCCCGTTTTGCCGTCTCGGCGCGGCAGCCCCAGGGACTCTCCTTGTTTTCTGCCATTTCCTCCTCTCCTAATTTTCACTCCTTTCCTGTCCAAACAGTCCTTTCTGGACCATCAGGAGATGATGTTGAGCCTGACCCAGACCTTCGGTTGGGTGATGAAGTGGAGGAAACAGGATCTTTCTTTTCTACAGAGCCTGTGGTCGAGGACCTGTCCTTTAAGTCTCTGTTGAAGAACCTGGGATCCACTCTTTCTCTCCAGACTACAGACATCGATCCTGGGAAGATATTAAGACTCCAGTATCTTCATGCTTCGGAGATCCCTACGGATTTGACTCCTCTGATTCAGCCTTCCTTCGAGACGCTGTCTCAAATGGTATGGAATAACCCTGCTCTTATTCCCTCAGTGGCTAAATCCATTGATAAAGTATTCAGCTCCCAAGGATCGTCCCATTTTGGCATCCCAAGCCTTGCGGATCCTATTGTAGTCCTGGCAGAGAATGACAAAAGTCGTTCTTCCTCAAACTACTACAGCTCGACCTATTAACAAAGAGTCTGTAAGATTGATACATTAGGTAAGAGAGTCTTTGCTGCCTCCACTCTAAGTATGCGTATTGCCAGTTATCAAGGCTATTTTCTCAGTATGAGTATATCCTGTGCACTCTATGAAAAGAATGGTTGAAGCTCTTCCAGATTCGGATTCCAAGTCAGAGCTTCTTCGGACCGTTATTAGAGGTATTGAGTCCAATAACCAACAGGTCAAAGCCGCCATGGACGCTTCGACACTGCTTCTCGCTCAGCAGCCGATGATTTGTACTGGCGCCATTCCTGGCTGCGCATTTCCTGGCTTCACAATGATGCTCAGCAGCAGGTGATGGCGCTGCCTTTGATGGCTCCTTTCTTTTTGGCCCTCAGGTGGAGCAAGCCTTAGAGGCCACTCAGAAGACTAGATCGGCCATTAAGTTGGCCAGACCTCCGCCTGCCCCTCTCGGGGCATGTGAACAGGCGTCAGTTTCATAGTCGTCAGTCCTTTCGAGGCAGCGGCGGGGAAGCTTCCATAAAGCCAACCTGCCCAACCTCAAAAGAGGACGCAGAAAGCGCGGGGACCTAAAGCTCCCAGCGCTACCTTATAGTCGTTAGCCCAAGTTCCATCCACTCTGCCGAGGTGGAACTTTCTCCTCAGTATGAGGTCGTCTGATGTACTTCTACAACCAGTGGAAGTCGCAACCTCAGACAAATGGGTCCCTCGGATAATTCGCGAGGTTATTCTCTCAATTTCTTGGAAACCCCCAATTGTCCTCCCATCTGACAACCCAGGTTGTCGGCCTCTCAATCAGACCTCCTCACGCGGAGATCCAGGGCCTTCTGAACAACAGGGCAATAGAACTGGTGCCCCGATCTACGAAACACAGGGTTCTACTCCCATTACTTTCTGGTTCCAAAGAAATCTGGGGATGCCCATTCTAGACCTCAGAAGTTAAACAAATTCCTCCCCAGGGAGAAATTCAAGATGATTTCCCTAGGTACCCTGTTACCCTTGCTGCATCAGCACGACTGGCTGGCCTCTCTGGATATGCAGGATGCTTACCAGCATATCCCCGTCCACCCGACCCACCGCAAATTCCTCAGGTTTGTAGCTTTGGGTCAGCATTATCAGTTCAGAGTCCTGCCCTTTGGGCTATCCTCGGCGCCGCGAGTTTTTACAAAGTGTTGTGCAGTTCTTGCGGCGCATCTCAGGAAAGTCGGACTCCGAGTGTTTCCCTACCTGGACGATTGGCTTCTAGCAAGCCCTTCCGGCCAAGGGACTTTGGAAGCCGTGCAAACGACTTCTCGTCTTCTCACGTCCATGGGAGTTCTGCTGAATTTGAAAAATCTCAGCAACCCTCCCAGGGCTCCTTTTCATAGGGACGCTTCTAGACACCTCCTCAGCGAAGGCTTTCCTTCCAGAGGACAGAAGACTCGACATCCTTCGTATGGCCCGTTACATCAGGAGAACCAATGGTTACAGCTCTCTGATGCAACGCATGTTGGTCTCATGGCGTCCTCGGTCTTCACTGTCCCTCTGGCCCGACTGCACATGAGAACCACCCAATGGATGCTCTCCACTCAGTGGTCCCCGACCTCTCACCCCCAGTCTTATCCCATCAAGGTGACGAGGCCCTTGAAGGTCTCTCACCTGGTGGTCTCAAGAGAGCAATCTCCTGGAAGGATTCCCCTTTGCTCCCCCGGATCATCAGATCTCCATCACCACAGATGCATCGCTAATGGGATGGGGAGCTCACTGTCTCTCCCTCCACACTCAAGGTGTATGGACTCAGTTCGAAACTCATCTCCACATAAATGTCCTGGAGATGAGAGTGGTCCTCTATGCAATCCGAGCTCTGAAGGATGTCCTTTGTCACAAGAACATTCTCCTTCAAACGGACAACAAAGCAGTGATGTATTACATCAACAAGCAAGGCGGTGCTCATTCTTATCCCCTTTGCAGGGAAGCAATGAGGTGTGGGAGTGGTGCTTGGAGCACAAGTCTCCGATTCAAGCGGTTTATCTGCCAGGTATACAAAGCGACCCTAGCAGATCACCTCAGCAGAACGAGGCAGACCCTCACGAGTGGTCTCTCGATCCAGCCGTAGCTCGGTCTCTGTTCAAAGAGTGGGGGACTCCAGACCTGGACCTTTTTGCATCCCCACTCAATGCAAAACTGCCTCTCTTCTGCTCCAGAAATCCAGGGCCTGGCATTTTCTGTCAGGATGCGTTCAGGCTGCGGTGGATAAAACGCTTTCTTTACGCCTTTCCACCACTTCCTCTAATCCAGAGAGTACTCCTCAAGTTCGAGTCTCAGGGGACCAAGATGATTCTCATTGCTCCTTCTGGCCTCCGGCAACTATAGTTTCCTCTACTCAACAGTATGTTGGCAGCCTCTCCGAGACCACTTCCTTTACAAATCAGTCTTTTGACTCAGGGTTCGTTGGTCCATCCAACCTGAAATCACTTCACCTTCATGCTTGGCTCCTGAAGAGAGAGAAGTGAAACGCTTCAACGTCTCGTAGAGTCTCAGACATCCTTCTGGCTGCTCGGAAGCCAGCCACCCGAAAAACGTACGCTTCCAAATGGAAACGTTTTTCTCTCTGGTGTGCAAAATCCTCTTGGAATCCCTTTTCCTGTCCTCCTGGCAAGGTTCTGGAGTATCTTTTGGACCTATCAAACTTAGGTCTTCAGTACTCCACAGTTAAAGTTCACCTTAGTGCCATCTCAGCGTTCCATGAGCCGATTTCTTCCTTAACTCTGGCTCAGTTACCTATGGTGAAGAGATTTCTTAAGGGGATTCTCCATACCAGACCCCCTGTTAAGCGTCCAGTTGCAGCCTGGGACATTAACCTGGTGCTGGACACTCACTCGAAGCCTTCAGACCCTTAGCTACCTGTGAGCTAAAATTTCTTACCTGGAAGACTGCCTTCCTGGTGGCCATTACCTCAGCCCGCAGGGTCTCTGAGATACATGCCCTGTTACGGACCCTCAGTATACTGTATTCCATAAGGACAAGGTAGTTCTCCGTACTCATCCTAAATTTCTTCCCAAGGTTGTGTCAGAATTCCATCTGAACCAACCTCTGGTACTCCGCTTACTTCGCTAATTTCCAAAATGAGGGAGCAGGCTCTTCATTCCTTGGATGTTAAGAGAGCCTGCGGTTCTATTTAGATAGAACCAAGGATGTTATAAGACTCAGCAACTGTTCGTTTCTTTCAGCGACACCCGGCTGGGTCAACCTGTCGCTATTAGATGCATCTCTTCATGGTTAGTGGCATGCCTCGTCATTGCTATTCCATGGCTCAAGTTAAATTAGAAGGTAGAGTGCATCGCCACTCTACTGTGGCGGTCACAGTATCCCTAGCGAAATTCGCAATGTTCCAATTGCAGATATATGCAACGCCGCCACCTGGAGCTCAGTGCATACTTCGTTAAGCACTATGCACTGGATGTTCATGCCAGGCGACATTCCGCATTCGGCAGAACTATCCTTAATGAGGCTTCTATCTTAGGCAACGTGAGCTCTGGCTCTCCTGCCGCCCTTTGGGGGATTATCAGCTTGGTACTCTCCCACTAGTGTGAATGAGTGGTGGAGACTTATGTCCAGGAAGATAGGAAAGTGCATTGCCTACGTAATTCTTGATCTTCTTGGACGAGTCTCCACCACTCATCTCACACGCCCACCTCCATCCCCCGAGCTCACCGCTGTGTTGGTCTTCACTCCCTCAAATCTTTAGACCGTGAAGACTTCTTTGTTGACCCTTCTTACACGGGTCGTACGGACTATCTTATGTCCGTTTTTTAAGGTTAGATTTACTCTTTAAATTGGATTGCGCTGCACCTCCTTGGTAAAAGGTACTGAGGCGGTTGGAGGGTCGTCGCCGAGATGGTCATTACCCGCTCGGTGGCGCTGCTCATTTTCGATGTCTCCTTGGCGCCGTCTCGCGCGCCGACCCTCCAGCAAAAAGTTTGCTCCCGATGGGTCTTAGTGCCTCCGGCGCCAATCCCACTAGTGTGAATGAGTGGTGGAGACTCGTCCAAGAAGATCAAGAATTACGGTAGGTACGTAATTTTCCTTTTTTGTGCCCGTGGAACATGCACTTGCGCGATGCAGTCTGCCACTTTTAGATATGGGGCCCTAGGTTCTGTACCCAACCTCCCAAGTCGCTGCTTGGTAGTCTGCATTATGATTCCTGGGGTTTGAAGAACAAATTACCATAGTAATATTGTTTCTTCCAAGGGATCTCCCAGTATGATTAGACCTCCCACCCTACCTCCCCTTCCAGAACCTCCATCAGGTTCTACAATACTGTTTTTCTTAGTGTTTTATTGTTGTTAATTGTTGGTTTGGCTTACTGTTTTTATTACTCACACAAAGGTGACTGGTTGACACAGTTTCTCCTTTATGTAATTTTTTCTTTTTTGTAATCATTTTTCATTACCATAGAGTGGATAGTAGTGTTTTGAGATAGGATATGTTAGATTGGATAGTCTAGTGTTTTTGACTACAAAAATGAATCTGACTGTTACTTGGAACACAGTCCACCTAGAGGCAGTAGTTTGAACAGCGTTCCAGTTCCATTATTTTCATACAGTCCACATTACATCAGCTCCAGGGCAGTCAGAGATTCTGGGCTGACTGCATTATGTCTAATCATACTGGGGGATCCCTTGGAAGAAACAATATTACTATGGTAAATATTTTTTTCTTCTTTCCCCCTCCCCCCCACCACTGCACTAGCCTCACTGTTTTCTTGCTCTCGACTTGAACTCCTGAGCCTACAAATGGTCACTGTCAGGGCTTTGATATTTGTTTTTTTGTGTACTTTACCTCTATCTGCTGGTTTTGTAGTGGCTGTTGGTGGTGCTGGCCCTCGTCGTTTCCAGTAGATTTGTTGGGGGTTCTTTTTGTTTCTTTCTTTATCTCTTTTGCCATTTCTCCCGATTGTTGGGGTCAGATTCAAGGAAGACTGTGCGGACTGAAAAGGTTACCAGCTCCACGCCACAGGAGCTTCAAATTACTTCAAACAACATGAAGTCTTGCTATATTATAACTATTGCAGTTTGTCCCACCATTAGAACTGCTCCGGAGGTGAAAGAGCTAACTTCCATGCAGGGCATGGAACTTAGAGCGCGAGCTCGGTTAGAGAAGCTCTGTCTGGGATATTTCAAACCGAAACTGTCAGATTCTTTACTCCGCCTCACTGAACAGTCGCTCCAGAGATTCCTCCTACTGCTCGGTTCATTTTCTCGGTTTAAAGAGTTTTTTCTCAGTTAAATTCAACCGAGATTATCATTATTTTAACCGCAAACCGATTGGTTCAAGCTCTTTCTATGGTATTGTAAGTAATAGATAGGTTTATTTCTGTGTGGAACTTGTAAATGTTTATCGGTTCGGTTTGAACCGATCAGGTTGTGTGGAAACTTTATTTTGAAGCATTTAGAGTGCGGTTCCCGGTTCTTATCGGTTCTAAAAAAAAACGGATTTCATTACGGTTTTTTCCACGACCCGTGACACGGTTGGGAACTGATAAGGGTGTCTTGCCTGGCACTACCGAAAAAAGGGCAAGTTTTTGGTTAGGCTGGCATTATGTCTGAGAAACCCAAAAGAAAAACCGGGCCCACTGGGTTTCAACACTGTAGTGTCTGTGGGGAAGCCTTTGCCAAGGCTGCCCACACACCACATGTGTTTATTGTCTGAGGTTTGACCACCTCAATGCAGACTGCCAGATTTGCAAGCATTTCCTGCAGCTACCTAGATAAGAGTTGGTAGGCTCAGGGCGAGAGGCAAAAAGTCCGCTGACCCGGATGGCCAGCCCGGTTCGGTGCCAACTGAACCGGAGGGAGTGCCCTCTGACCAGGGCCAGACTTCCTCGGGAAAACGTAAAGCTGACTCTGAGGAGCCAGTTCCAGCAAAGAGAACTAGAAAATCAGCAGGTGTGGAGTCAAAAATCCCTTCTCCAACTGCTGCAGAGATAGCCAGGGCAATCCAAATTGTCCAGTCACTTTCCCCGGTTCCGTCCGAACCACCACTATCTGGCAAGAGGTCGGTTCGGTCGGTTCCACCGGTTCAAGAATATGATATAGAGGAGTTTTATGAACCAGAGGAGGGAGGATGATTATGAACAGTGTGAATGTGACTTTGAAAGTCTGGATGTGCCCATTGAACGGACATCTCCCAGACAGACCTTTAGGAGAATCTCCCCTAGGCTTGCTGAGTCCTTCTCATTTTCTGTTTTATAAAAAAGTTGCTGAAACCCTCTAGCTTCCTTTGGAGGAAGCTTTGGATGAGCAAGAGGAGCCTGACTATGTAGAGATGATGGATATCCCAGAGTCCAGGAGATTGTCTATTCCTTTACATAAATCCTTTAGGAAACAAACAATAAAAATTTTAAAAGCTCCTAATTCTGTGCCTCCTGTGGATAAAAAGATGGACAGGAGGTACACTTTGTCAGGTCCTGATACAGAATTTCTTTCACAGCAATGCAGCCATGTTGGGGTAGTTCAGGCTGCAGCCTGTGATAAGACTAATATTCCCCTGGCTTCACATCCTCCTGACAAGGACTCCAGGAAGATTGATGCCATGGCTAAAAAACAATACATGGCAGCGTCCTTGGGACTCAGACAAGCAAATTATATGGCTTATGTTGCAAGATACAAAAATCTAGATGGGATACTGTCATGGCTTTGTAAACAGGCCCCTGGCCAACACTCAGGAGCTGGAGCAGGTGACTGCTGATGGTATTGAGGCATCTAAGGTGCAATTCCATGCTGCAGTGGATTCTAATGATGTATCCTCTAGAGTCATGGCTACATCTGTGGCTTTTCATAGATTGGCTTGGCTCAGGTGTACTAGTTTGTCTGGGATGCCCAGGCTAAGGCTATGGATTTTCCTGTGGTGGGAAATTCTCTGGGAGCAGACAGAGAATTATATGAAGAAAATGGATGAATATAGAACCACTTATAGGAGTGCACAAGCCAAGGAATGGCAAGCCACTCCTCAAGCAACCCCAGGGGTAGAAGTGAGCCTTTCACAGGCCTTTTACCAAGCCAGGCCTCTCTTCAGCTTACGCTCAGAGGGGTTCTTCAGAGGAGAGGCAGACGGGTACAAGCAGGCCTGCTCCTACCCCTCAGCCTAAAGCCCCTGCCAAACAGGCACCCTGATGGGATGCCCAGGGCCGGTTCTCCATTACCTGTAATGGGCAGGCTGGCTTACTTGGCCCAGGACTGGGAGTCTTTAACATCAGACAAGTGGGTCCTGAAGTGGTAGTCAGGGTCTGGTCTCAGCTCAAAAATTTCCAAAGATGAGAATCAGATCTTTCCACCTGCAAACCCTCTAGAGACTCTTGCTTTGAAACAGAAGTCTCAACCCTCCTGGCTCTCAGAGCTGTAGAAAGGGTTTCTCCCCTACACCAGGGCAAGGGTCTGTACTCCAGATACTTCCTTACCCCAAAAAAGACAGGAGAGTGGCGGCCCATCCTGGACCTAAGATATCTGAACAAGCATCTTTTAAAACCAAAATTCAAAATGGTGACTCTGGGAATGATTTTACCCTCCCTAAGGCCAGGGGACTGGCCAGCTTCCCTGGACCTCAAGGATGCCTACTTCCATGTTCTTATCAGAAGCTCCCACTGAAGTACCTCAGATTCGAACTGCCCTCAGGCCATTATCAGTTCAGAGCAATGCCCTTCGGCCTTACCTCTGCCCCAAGGGTATTCACAAAATGCCTGGTAGTAGCAGTTGCTCATTTAAGAAGGCAAAAGATTGCCATCTTTCCCTACCTAGATGACTGGCTCATTGTGGGTCAGTCTCCAGACCAGGTCAAATCACACCTGCAAGTTACCCAGCAGCTGCTTGCCTCTCTGGGCTTTCTTCTCAATCTTCCAAAGTCAGTTCTGGAACCTGTCCAGGTACTCAGCTTTATAGGTGCAGAACTGGACACAAAGCAGGCCAGAGCCTTCCTTCCCTAGAAAGGGTAAGGACCCTGGTGGCCCTGGCCGTCCTTCACTCTGCAGGTCTCTCGACCAGCAAGGCATTTCCTACAGCTCCTAGAACACATGGCTGCTTCCACAGCTGTAGTGCAAGGAGCAAGATTTCAGATGAGGGACATTTCAGTTCCATTTGAGAGCCTTTGGTCTCAAAGAAGAGATTCCCTATCCAAGTTGATCCCAGTGACTCAAACCCTGATCCAGGCCCTTCAGTGGTGGCAGGATCAGAGCAATCTGAGACAAGGGTGCCTTCATCCCTCTATCTCACTCCTTGACCCTTACTACAGATGCGTCCCTCTTGGGATGGGGAGCTCACATGAGCGACCTCTCCACGCAGGGATTGTGGTCCCTCAGGAATCTCTGCTCCACATCAATCTGTTGGAACTCAGAGCTGTTTTCTAGCACTTCAGGTTTTTCTGCATCTGTTCAGAACAAAGTGGTACAGGTCAGAACAGACAACACCACTACAATGTGGTATATCAACAAACAAGGGGCACTCAGTCTTGACCTTGTGCACCGAGGCGATGAGTTGTGGTCTCTGGCTTATTCTGAACACTTCCCTCATAGCAGTTCACCTCCCAGGCAAGGACAATGTCCTGGCAGATGCTCTCACAGGATTTCCCAGGGCCATCACGAATGGTCACTGGATCCCGAGTACTGGGATAGTTTTGCCAGATGGGGCACCCTCAGATAGATCTTTTGCAGCCCCAGACAATCATCAACTTCCACTTTTTGTTGCAGGCCCCAGTGTTGGGCTCAGTCCCCCTGGATGCCTTTCTCCTCGATTGGGAAGGGAAGTTTCTATGCCTTCCCTCCTTCCCTCTCCTGTTCAAGGTGCTAGTCAAAATCAGATCTCAGCCCTGCAAAATGATCCTGATTGCTCCAGACTGGGCCAGGCAGCTCTGGTACCCACTCCTTCTGTCCTTAGCAGTCCATCTTCCCCTGTGTCTCCCCAGGAACCACAATCTGTTAACCTGTGCCCAGGGGAAAGTCTGGTATCCGAATCTCAAATACCTCAACCTCAAGGCCTCGCTCTTGAGGAGTTAGAGATTGCTGATCTACAACTTTCTCAAGGTGTTCTCGAAATCTTGAAAGCTTCTAGAAAGCCTTCCACTAGGGCTACTTATAATTCCAAATGGAAAAGGTTTTCCATATGGTGTTCTGGGAAGCATATTTCCCGGAATCTGCTGGTTTGCCCACTGTTTTGGACTATATGGTCCATCTTAATTCTTTGGGACTGAGACCAGCTACCCTGAAAGTGCATTTGGCAGCTGTCTCTGCTTTTATTTCAGCAGGAAGCCCTCTTCTCTTTCTGCTCACCCTGTATTTTCCAAGTTTTTAGGGATTGCTTCATACCAATCCACCATTCAGGCCCCTGCCCTGCCTGGGATCTTAATGTTTGCATTGCTCAGCTGACCCCCTTTGAACCTCTGTCTTCGGCAGAGCTTAAGTACTTGACTTGGAAAACTGTATTTCTAGTAGCCATCACTTCTGCCAGGCGCATAAGTGAGTTACAAGCTTTGTCAGTGGAGACTGACTTTATTTCCTTTCACAGGGATAAGGTAGTCCTCAGGACTAACAGGAAGTTTTGCAAAGGTGGTTTCAGATTTCCACTTTAATCAATCTATTTCACTTCCAGTGTTCTTCACTGACCATTCCTCCTCTGGTGAGAGGAGGTTGCACAACAGATGTTAAGAGGCCCTAAGTTACTACATAGGCGTACCAAGGGTCACAGGTTTGACTCCCTCCAACTATGTCTCACTTATGGTGAGGTTGGGAAAGGAAACCTGCCACTAAGAGATCCATTGCCAGGTGGATTGTCTCTTGTATCCAATTTTGCTATCAAAACTGGGTAAGGTTCCCCTTCAGGCCTGAGGGCTCACTCTACCAGAGGTACAGCTCGTCTCTAGCTGCTGCAGAGACATCCCTATCTTAGAGATATGTCAAGCAGCTACTTGGAAAACAGTACACACTTTCACCAAGCATTACTCCTGGATATCCAGGCCAGGAGGATGCTCGGTTTAACTCAACCGTGCTTCAGAGCCTATTCCCTAAGTAGGTTCTGTCCCTCCTCCATGGAGGTACTGCTGTGTAGTCTGCAATAGTCATAATAGCAAGACTTCATGTTGTTTGAAGAAAAAATTACTCACCTTAGTAATGTTTCTTCTAATGGAGTCTTCTATATATGACCTCCCCAGCCTGCCCTCTCAGAACTTCTACTTGGGGTATGGGGTGGGCAGTTCACTGTTGGCATTTATTGATGCCCCTTTTTATGTTTTCCACCCCTTCTTTTTTGGGGTGTTTGGGTGTTGTGTTTTTATTTTATTTTATCTTATCTTTTTCTGGTCCCCTGACTTGAGTCTTGGTGTTGGGACCAGGGAAATGTGTTAATATTTTAGTAGCCAGTTGGCTAGTGTAGGTTACAGCTTCCACACAGAACCTTAGTGAGTTTTGCTCGTAAAGATCTGACAGTTTCGGTTTGAAATATCCCAGACAGAGCTTCTCTAACCGAGCTTGAGCTCTAAGTTCCATGCCCTGCATGGAAGTTAACTCTTTCACCTCCGGAGCAGTTCTAATGGTGGGACAAACTGCAATAGTCATAATATAGCAAGACTCCATTAGAAGAAACAACATTACTAAGGTGAGTAATTTTTTCATCTCTCCCTTTCTTTTTCTCTCGTGTGTATGTGTGTGTGTGTGTGTGTGTGTGTGTGTTCGTTCTTTTATGTTAACCCTTTCCGGACCCATCTAATTCTTAGTGACATTCTATTCAGTTAGTTTCAGACTTGAATTATTCTCATAACTATTCACAAGTGTCCTTCTAGGGGGGCATGAAGGGGTTAGGTACTAGACTGCATTATACAGGAAACGGGAATAACAGTATGCCACTTCCCAGCTGCTAGTGCTGTTGATACTAATAAAATGTGAACAACTAGGATGTTGTCATGCAGTACACATATTTATTTATTAATACAATTTTTGCCAAAAACGTTACAGATTCAGAGGTCTGTCTCTCTTCCAAGTTGTGTGTGTGTGTGTGTTCAGGGGAGAACAGTTACATAAGAACTTACTGTAACAGTAGATCTTCGAGAGAATCTCTTGCAGCAGGTCACACCTTAGGAACCTCAATCATCAGGTGCCAGGACCACACGTAAGCTTTTTTTGCAAGTAGTCTGAACTGGGGCCATCCACGGCAATGTCATTACGTCGACGTCTCCCTATATAGCCGTGGGCAGCCCCAGGCCCTCCTCAGTTCCCCGCCAGAGACTATTTCACAAGGACGAGCATCTGAGGGAACCAAGGACAGGCCCCCACCAGAAGGAGTATGAGGAGCTGACAAGTCATTATCCTAGAGAAGGAAGCCAGGAAAAAGGGGGAGGGAGGAATGGCATGACCTGCTTTAAAAGATTCTCTCAAAGATCTGCTGTTACGGTAAGTTCTTACGTAACTGTTATGTCTTCTTCGAGGATATCTCTTGCAGCAGGTCACACTTTAGGAAACAGTCCCAAGCAGTGTTGCAGAGGAGACTGGTACGGGTGATGGAAGACAGGTGTCTAGGAAAGGAGGCCCTGTAGCAAAGCCAGGCCGAAATTAGCCTGCCTTCTAGAGGTGATGTCCAGACTGTAGTGTTTTGTGAAAGTGTGGACAGTACTCCAAGTAGCCACAGCACAAATTACCACTGCGGAGATTACCTGGAAGCAGGCAACCAAAGCGGCCATGCCCCTGGTAGAGTGGCCCTTAACTCCAGGAAGTTCCTTACCATACTTCCTGTAACAAAAAATTATGCAGTTGGACAACCATCTGGATAGGCACTGCTTTGAAACTGGTGTGCCCTCTTTCCTAGAGGTGAAAGAAATTGAGAGCTGTGAGGACTTTCTGGAGTCCTTCATATGAGTACATAATAATGCAAAATTCTGTGTACATCTAAGGTGTGAAGCAAGGCTTCCCCTGGATTGGCAAGCTCTGGGAAAAACGCAGGCAAGTGGATGGATTGATTCAGGGTAAACTCAGACACCACCATCTGTAAAAATTTAGGGTTAGTACGCAAAGACTTTGTGGAAAACCAAAAAAGGCTGCTCACACATGAGCGCCCGCAGCTCTGAAATTCTTCGAGCAGAAGTAATGGCAACCAAAAATAATGCTTTCCACGACAGAAAGCATAGTTCACAATTGTGGCAGTCTCAGAAGGAGCCAACGTAAGTTTCTCTAAAATAAAAATCAGGTCCAAGGCAGGAACAGGGTTGCAGACCGGGGGCTTCAAGTGCAGGATGCCTCTCAGGAAAGTACAGGTCACGTCCAGCTGGGCCACTGTATGGCCTTCTGCAGGCACATAGAAGGCTGATATGGCTGATGGGTGCACCTTAAGAGAGGAGTATTTAAGGCCAGTATCTGACAGGGACAGCAGATACTCTAGAATCTGATTCACTGGACAGGTGAATGGATCCAGATAATGGGAAGCTGCCCACAAAGCAAAGCGCTTCCACTTCATGGAGTAAGTCACCCTGGTGGACGGCTTCCTGGTGGCCACCAGGACATCAACCACTTGAGGTGAAACTCCAAATCTAGCGATGACTACATCTGCAGGAGCCATGCATGCAGATGGAGGGACCGTAGGCTTGGATATAGTAGGGCCCCCTTCCCATTCCTGTGACAGCAGGCCTGAGCACAGGGGAAGAGGAATTGGAGGTTCCACTGCCAACTGCTGCAGTAGTGGAAACCAAATTTGATGAGGCCAAAAGGGAGCCACCAGAATCATCGTGGTGCCCTCCATCTGGAGCTTGATTAGAACTCTTTGGGTTAGTGGGAAGGGAGGGAAGGCATAAAGAAACCTCCCTTTCCAAGAGAGGGACAATGCATCTTGCCAGAAAACTCCAGGCCCTGGATCAAGTGAGCAGAAAAGCGGAGCTTTGCGCTGTTTGGGAACATGAAAAGGTCCAACTCTGTATGCCCCCACCTATCAAACAGGTCTTCGGCGACCAGGGTCAGCAGTTCCCATGCATACATTTTGGACTGTGACCAGCTTAGCTCATCCACCAGGACATTTTAGACACATGGGACATGGCCGGCTGACAGCTCGAGACTGTGGTCCGGAGCCCAGTACCAAACTCTCATCGCCTCTCAGAACAGTGGGTAAGAGTGGGTGCCCTCCTGCTTGTTAATGTAATGTACACCACTGATGTTGTCCATCTGCACCAGCAGAGGGCCTGGGAACAGGAGGGACTGGAAGGCCAGCAGACCATACAGTACTGCTATCGTCTCAAGAACATTGATGTGCAGTGAGGCCTCAAGTGCAGACCAAGTCCCTTGGGTCTGGTAAGGACCCAGATGGGCACCCCATCCCACCCTCAAAGCATCTGAGGTGAGGATCTAGCAAGGGGAGGGAATGAGAAAAGAAACTCCTGCTAGCAAGTGGCTGGGTTCCATCCACCACTGAAGGACTTTCTTGGTGGTGGAGGAGACCAGGATCATCTGCTCCAGGTTGTCAGTCCACTGCTCCCACTGCACCCTCTAAGATCCATAGGGGGATGTGCATGTGGAGCTGTAAGAGAGGAACAGTCGCAATGGCTGCAGCCATGAGCCCCCAGCAGTCAGGTATGTCTGAGCCATGACATATCAGCTGCAAAAGAGTTCCTTGGCCTGCACAATGAGGTGCTTTGCTCGATCCGGAGGGAGGAAGGCCAAGCCCTGAACAGTGTCCAGAATGGCCCCAGTGTATTGGAGATGCTGACCAGGAGTCAGGACTGGACTTGGTCAGGTTTACCATGACCCCCAGCTGGTGAAAGAGCTGCAGGGTGACAAGTAACTGCTCCCAGGATGGGGCCTTGAGCAGCCAGTCGTCCAGGTAAGGGAAGACATTGAAACCTTCCCTCCTGATGGCCGCCGCTACCACCATGAGGCACTTGGTAAAGACCCGAGGTGCTGAGGATAAGCCAAAGGGGAGAACCCTTAACCGAAGGTGCTCCCCCAGAAACATAAATCTGAGATATTTTCTGCGGGTAGGACAAACTTTGGTATGCAAATAGGTGTCCTGCATATCCAAGGAGCAAATCCAGTCACCCTCCCGAAGCAGGGATAACAAACTAGGGAGGGTGACCATCCTGAACTTGTTGTACTGAATGCAGAAATTGACATTGCATAAGTCCAGGATGGGCCTCAGGTCCCCGACGGACTTGGGGACAAGAAAGAAATGGGAATAAACCCCCCTGTTTCACTGGGTCTTGGGAATGGGTTCTGTGGCCTTTTTGACTAGCAGAACCCGAATCTCCGCTTGCAGCACTGGCATGTGAGTTGGGGGAGGGGTTAAGAGTAGTGTCTGGGCGGAACGCTAGGGCATGATCCTGATGGATTATCTGTAGCACCCATGCATCAGAAGTAATTCCTAGCCATCCCTCGAGATGGAGGGAGAAATGACCTCCTGTGACTGCATCCTGAGGAACCAGATGGGGGAAGGGGTCAGGGAAGGAGTCAGGCTGAAGCGTGACCCGCAGCGGACCTTGCTCCTCCTCCCTTTGCAGTCTTGTTGGGGTTGGCAGGGGTGGGCAGAGCAGCAGCCACCTTTTGCTTGAGGGGCTACTTGGAGGCAGCGCTGGGACAGTGTGTGGCTTTATGAAAGGGCACCCTCTGACCACTCTTCTGGTGTGTTTGGTAGAGAGAATGTACCGAATATAGGGTTCTACCTGAAGCCTGCAGGTTGTTGAGGATGTCCTGCACATCAGCCCCAAAAAGTTTATGTCCCCTGAATGGGGCATTCAGGATTGATTGCTGGACATCAGTCACGAACCCTGACACTCTGAGCCAGAAGTAGCACCAGAGGCAAATGCCTGCCACCGAGGCTCTAGCCAAGGCGTCCACAGTGTGTAGACAGCCCTCAGCAAGTGTCTCCCCACATCAGCGCCAGACTGTAGGGCCTTTAGCATGTCTTGTTTTTGCAGACCCTCAGAGAGGGACTGGGCAGTCAATTTAGCGGCATCCCACAGTTCAGCCTGGTACTTCAGCATATGCCCCACATAATTGAGAACCATGATGACTATAGTGAAGGAAGCGAAAACCCTTTTCACTGTTAGGTTCTGTTTCCTAGACTCCTTGTCAGGAGGGAGGGAACTGAGATGTTGTGGTCATTTAGAGCGGTTATGAGCCGTATCAATGACCACTGAGTCTGCCTGTGGGGGCCTGGAGGATAAGGGGGCCCTGATACAGCTTGTTTGCCGTCCTGGGCATAGGAGGGACCTGGTGTGGCCTATACCAGGTGGCTAGGAAGGCATCTTCATAGGCATCAGTGATGCGGTGGGTATGACGAGGGGTGGAGACTCTGGCAGGCACAGATAATGCACCAAGTTTCTCCAAGAAATGTCTTGCTCTGCAGAATCGAAGCCCATGGCTGCCTGCAGCTGGCGCATGACTACTCCAAATGAGGGGTCATCAGGAGGGGATTAAAGCACGTAGTTGGATGAGTCGTCCCCTGTGGATGAAACTGTGGAGGTGCTGGAAGAAAAGATTACTTACCACAGTAATATTGTTTCTTCCAAGGGATCTCTCGGTGTGATTAGACTTATGCAGTCAGCCCAGAATCTCTGACTGCCTCGGAGCTGTAGTGTTGTAATGTGGAATGTATGCAAATAATGGAGCTAGAATGCTACATTCGAACTGCTGCCTCTAGGTGGACTGTGTTCCATTTAACAGTCAGATTCATTTTTGTGGTTGAAAAATACTAGACTATCTGAATTAAATTATTCTAACCCAATCAACAATAATAATATCCACCCCCTGGTGAAGAGGATGGGCTTCCAACAGGATAAAAACAACACAAAGGGAGAGCTAGGCCCCCTAGTCATCTCTGTGTGCATCAAAAACAATAAGTTAAGTCAATTATCAATAGCAATATTAAGAAACCCCATGAAAGTATTGCTAAACCTGATCCAGGTTATATAAGGGGTGGTAGGATGGGAGCTCTGATCATACTGGGAGATCTCTGGAAGAAACAATATTACTGTGGTAAGTAATTTTTTCTTCAAACCCCAGGAATCTCCCTGTATGATTAGACACATGCAGACTATCAAGCAGTGCCTTGGGAGGAGGGTACAGAACCTACTTAGAAAAAGGGTTCTGCAATACTGCAGTGCCAAACCTTGCATCACTTCTGGACTGGGCGTCCAGGCAATAATGCTCTGTGAAGATGCGCACTGTACTCCAGGTAGCCGCTTTACAGATTTCCAGCAAGAGAATGTCCATTGCAGCTGCTAAGAGAGCAACAATTCCACAAGTGAAATGTGCCCTGAGGCCCTGTGTTGACTGTTTCTCAGCCTTAGTGTTTCAGAATTGGATGCAGGTTACTATCCTGCATGCAAATGATCTGTTTGAGGCAGACCTGCCTTTCCCAACCTCACCATAAGTGATAAACAGCTGTGAGTGGAAACCCCTGAGGTCCTTAGTACGGCTGGTATAGTGGCTGAGGGATCTCTTTACATCCAAACTATGAAGCCTCAATTCCCCTGAACTGGATGGAGCTGTGAAAAATACAGGAAGGGTGATGGATTGGTTCAAATAAAACTCAGATACCACCTTGGGAAGAAAGTTCACGTTGGTCCTAAGAACCACCTTGTCCTTATGGAAGATGATGTAATTAGGATTAGTGCAGAGAGCTTGGAGCTCACACACTCTTCTTGCTGAAGTAATTGCCACCAGGAAAACAGTTTTCCAGGTGACATATTTCAGATCAGCTGTAGCCATTGGCTCAAATGGGAGGTTCCATGAGTTTGGCCGTGCACAAATTCAGATCCCAAGGAGGGACTGGTTCCCTAACAGGAGGGAACAGATATGCCAAGCCTTTCAAAAACTTTCTAAAATGAAGGTGTGTGTGGTGGAATAAAGCTGTACCTTATTGTTCTAATCATATTTCATGTTATTTTATGTGTGTAATGCATCAGGGAGGCCCACGTGGGCCAGTCTAACTTGCAAGGGATCAGGGGTACAAAGAAAACATGGGCCTTGGAATGTTGTAATTCCTTGTTACTGGTCAGAAACTGTTAGCTTCTTAGCCAGAGACTGGGGTTTGATTATAAAGCAAAGGGGTGTGTGCTCACGGACCAGGACAGGGTGCGAGTGTGGGCTGCAAGCCCAGTTTCATAGAAGAGACACAACAACACTCACACTCCAGAACCAGGAGCTGTATGGCTCCAGTGAAGACAATAATGCCAGGTATTTATATCAAAGTTGATTTATTTCTGAAGTAATCAACTGGAAACAGGATACTCTAGTCCACAGTCAGGTACCCGGCGCTCCGCCATGTAAGGCTTCGTCAGGGTACAGCTCCTGGCTCTGGAGTGTGAGTGCTGTTGTGTCTCTACTGGGGTTTGATTAGACCATTTAACTCATTCTATCCTATTGTCACTTAGAATGTCCAGTTACCCTCTGCCTGCTGCTAGAACATGTTTGTTACTGAAGGGGTTTTAGATCTGCAGCATTCATATAAACACACTGTGCTTAAACCTACATATTTTAAAAACCATACATCCAATTTTAAAACTGTAAAAAGAAAAGTTTTTCAGGACAAAAAGGTTTTTAAAATGAGTGAGGTTTGGTAATGTCTATTTAACTGGATTTAATGTTGTGTAAGGTTGTTTTCATATTTTAATAAATTCTGATTTTATCTAAATATAATTATGCTCTGTTTACCTAGTCATGCAAAAATATTAAATTTCTGTAAAATTGTTGGTTAAAATTGTTAAAAATATACAATAAACATCTGTCATTGTTTAAATATAAATTTTGCTAGTTTTTTTATCATTTGTTTAGTCAGAAATCAGTATCTGAATCTCTTGTTATTACAATTTGAGTTTTTTGTTCCACTCCACTGGTTGGAATTTTTGCAGTGTTTAATTCTTCTTACCCACTGATTTTAGTTTATGAATCTGATTATCAATTTTTTTGTTTTTCCCCTAGTTTAGTAGGAACATATTTACACATTACCCTAGAAGGACACATCAGGAAGTGATGCAGGAAGGAAGTGCTTTGTGAGGTCAAGTGATGTAAATAGGAAGAACACTTCCAGTGTAGGTCAGTGAGCTGACACAGGAAATGGATATATTTTGTAGTGCTGGAGGTCTCTCTATCATTAATTGCATATTTGCTGTAGTTAAAATGTGTAATTTCATTGAAATAAACTATTTTATTTTATTTTTGTAATAGAATCCCATAATAAGTATAGGAAACTGTATTTTATTTGTGCTGTTTGCTTTATCATACTGTAAATGAAGCGTGATGTTGTTCATGTAAAGGTTCACAGTCTTTCAGAAAACATCATGTTACATAAATCTGTGTATTATTTAATTTCCTGGCATAGTTAATTTTTGGGGGGGCCGTATTATGGGATGGTTTAAGGTAAAGGAATGACTGTTTGATGAAGCACTGTGTGTTAGTGGCGGCGGGGGTGTCCTGCATTCATAATACATGCTCAGATGCACTTAATATGTTCTGGGGAAATGAGAAGGGCTATATACATGTAATAATGGTGCTAACAGACACTGTAGATACATTATGGGTATACGTATAGGATGATGACATTGCTGAAGAGGCACTGGTAATTTGGGGTATACTGTGTCATGGGGAAGGGGTGGATGTGCCTGTAACAAGGAATGATGCTCATAGGCACTGCAGTCATTTTGTGTCATGAATTGGCACCCGTCCTTGGGGTATACTCAGTTGTAGGGAAGCAGGTTGAGCTGCCTGCATCTGGTAATGGTGTTCTTATGCCATGCAGAGACATTGTGGGTACGCATGCAGGGTGATGACATGGGCACCTGTAAAGGTTGTGTACTGTGTTCTAACCCCAGTAATGCTCAGACCATTCATAACTTTGTGCAGTCATCCTGATGGGTTGGACTGCCCAGAGAGATGGAACACATGCAAATGATGGAATTCTTTGCACGTGAGCATCTTTCAAATACTGCCTCTACCAACTGTAGTGTTCTAAGCCCTTCAGATTTTTCTCTCCGCCTGAAAGTCTGGTCACTCGGAGTCTCTGTCGCCCTCTTTCGCGTGAAGAGGAAAGAAAAAAGTTTAAAAACCAGAAGTATTTTTAGTTTCTTTTACTGCCTCTACTAATTTATTAGTTTTATATAGTTTATTATTGTTTAAATTGTTGTTTTCTCGGTTTCTCGAGGTTCGGTATAACCGTGAGGGATCCGAGCTAATTGTAACTTTGTTTCGGTTCTCTAACTAAAGAACCTATTCATTTTCATTTAAATTTGGTCCTTAAAGTTTTTATTTGTAACCGCTTTTCATCGGTTACAGAACCGATGAACCGGTTCATATTTCATCTCCTTTCTCGGTTCCATCGGTTCCCTATCGGTTCCTGAACCGACCAAAAAAAAAAAAAGTAAAAGCCTTTTAAGCTGTTTTAATAACCGCATTAGCTTTTGGTATTAGCGGTTGAGGTTTTTCATTTTATATTTCACCATGACTGAGAAAACTAAAAAGAGAACCGGGTGAACCTGGTTTTAAAAACTGTTTGAAGTGTGGAGATGTGTTTGCCAAGGCAGACAAGCACACCTTATGTGTAGCTTGTCTGGGTTTTGAACATTTGGACCAGGAATGTGAAATATGCAAAACTTTCCCAGAAAAAACTGTTGAAAGATGCCTTGAAAGGCTTCACAAAAAGTTTCCAAGAGGTCCCTCAGGCTCTGACCAGCTGACACCCCAGTCTGTTGTGGTTGAATTGACAAGTGCTTCTACCCCTGCCTCTGATACGGGCGAAAAAGGGGCAAAAAGAGGGAAAGAGCTGGCTGACTCCCCGGTTCCCTCAAAGAAATTATTGAAGCTCAAACATGCAGAACCCTCTCCTGCTAAACCAGGGACTTCTGCGCAGCAGCCTGTCATGCCTTCGGCTCAAGACATAGCCCAGGCGTTCAAAATTATCCAGGCTCTGCAAAACATCATCCCTCAGCCTCCTGCCCCTCCCCAGGGTCCCCAGGTTGCTACTTCTGTGTTGTCTCCTGCTCCGGAGCAACAATATTTCGAAGGGGATGATGACATTTATGAGGAGGACGAACCTATTCCCCCAGAGGTTTCCCCCTGAGCAGGAATTTGGCTCTCCTCCCAGAGTGTCTGAGGATTTTTCCTCCCATTCTTCTTTTGTAAGAAGAATGGCAGATGCTCTGGACATCAACACAACAGAGCAAGTGGAAGATGAGGAGGAGATTGAGTACCTCAGTATGATGGGTTTAACACCCACAAAAGCCCTCCTCCTTCCAGTATACAAATTCTTTAAGAAGGATGCTATGAAGCTCCTCCAGACCCCAAACTCTATTCCTCCTATTGACAAGAGAATAGATAAAAAATATCAGCTGAACAGGGAGGGAGCTGAATTCCTTTTCTCCCACCCTGATCATCAAGGGGTTATACAGCAAGCTGCCTGTGATAAGGCTAAGGTCCCTCTGTCCTCACACCCTCCGGACAAGGACTCCAGAAAACTGGACAGTATGGCCAAAAAGGGCTATCTGTCAGCCTCATTGGCCATGAGACAGGCCACTTTTCAATCTTATGCTGCCCAGTATCAGAAATCCCTGTGGCAGTCAGTACTGGCAATGTCCGTGAAGGCCACCCCACCCTTGTCAGATGACCTGGCAGAAACTGCCAGGTTTGGGCTAGAGGCGGCCAAGTACCAGTTCCAAATGGCTGCTGATTTGAATGACACTGCAGCCAGATGGATGGCTAATACAGTGGCCCAGAGGAGGTTTGCTTGGCTTAGGGCCACAAACCTCACTCGGGATACCCAGTCAAAGGCCCTGGATTTCCCACTGGAAGGAAATCTACTGTTTGGAGAGTCCACAGTGGCCTATATGAAAAAAGTGGATGAATATAAGGCTACTTATAGAAGTAACTCTGCTAGAGACAGAGCTTCCTCATCCACTAGGCCCTATGGAAGGGGGGCTAGGGGTCGTCCCTTTTTATCACAACCTTTTTTCCAACCAGTAGCCATGCCCCAATACCAGCAGTACCCCCCTCAGGGCTACTCAAGGGGTAGGGGTAGAAGGGGCTCTAGGCGAGGGACTCAGCCACAACCTCAGCCTCAGCCTAAGCAGAACCCCTGAGATGCAAGCCGACTCCTCCCTACCTGTTGGAGGCAGACTGTCCCATTTCCTCCCCCGCTGGTCAACCATCACCACAGACAAGTGGGTGCTGGGGGTAGTGGGCAAAGGTCTGTCTCTGCAGTTCAAATTTCTTCCTCTAAAAAACCCCAAGGTTTCTGCCTCCTCACCTCTAGCACAAATCTCATTGCTAGAGGCGGAGGTTCAGAAGCTGCTTCAGCTCAAAGCAGTGGAATTAGTCTCTGCAACCCTGAGAGGAAGAGGTTTTTACTCCAGATACTTCCTAACAACAAAGAAAAATGGGGAGTGGCAGCCAATTTTGGATCTCAAAGCTTTAAACAAGCACCTGAAAAAGCCAAAGTTCAAAATGGTTACTTTGGCTTGGATTCTACCAATAATCCAGAAAGGGGACTGGCTAGCATCTCTGGATTTACAGGATGCCAATTTCCACATCCCCATAAAGGAATCTTACAGAAAATATCTCAGATTCAGACTCCCATCAGGTCATTATCAGTTTGCAACCCTACCCTTCGGCCTTTCCTCGGCACCAAGGGTGTTTACAAAATGCCTAGCAGTTGTTGTGGCATTTTTTCGAAGACAGGGAGTGACTGTCGTTCCATACCTGGACGACTGGCTGATAGTGGGCAAATCACCAGAGTAGGTCACAACCTCTCTAAGGCTTACACAGGATCTTCTGGAATCTCAAGGTTTCTTAGTAAACCAGAAAAAATCTGTCTTCGCCCCTACACAGACTTTACAGTTCATAGGGGCAGAGATCAGCACCCTGCAGGCCAGGGCCTTTTTACCACTAGACAGGGTGCAAAGTCTTCAGGCCATAGCAAACTCCTTCAAATTGCATGGTCGAAAAACAGCCAGGCAATTTCTGCAGCTCTTGGGTCATATGGCTGCATCCACAGGTACAGTGCAGGGTTCCATGTTTCACATGAGACACATCCAGTTTCACCTCAGGACTCATTGGAGTCAGAAAAAAGACCCTTTCTCAAAGCTCATCCCATTTACAAGGCCCCTGTTACAGGCCCTCTTGTGGTGGAAAAAGGAATCCAACCTAAGACAAGGAGTCCCCTTCCAAAAGGAGGATCCTTCACTAATCCTCACAACAGATGCATCCCTGCTGGACTGGGGTGCCCATCTAGGGGAGCACACAACTCAGGGTACCTGGTCAGAAGCAGAGTCCCTCCAGCATATAAATCTGCTGGAACTCAGAATAGTGCGGCTGGCACTAAAAGTTTTTCTCTACACTGGTAATGGGCAAGGTGGTACAGGTCAGAACAGACAATACCACCACTATGTATTACATAAACAGGGTGGCAGCAGATCAGGTCCCCTATGCACAGAAGCCATGAGAATTTGGGCTCTGGCATATTCGTTAAAGGTGTCCCTGCAAGCCATCCATCTGCCAGGAAAGGACAATATCTTGGCAGACACACTGAGTCTAATCAATCAGTCCCATCACGAATGGGCATTGAACAAGCAGGTGGTACAGGTAATTTTCAACAGGTGGGGTGTTCCAGAGATAGACTTGTTCGCATCCCACCAGAACCACCAGTTGCCTCAGTACTGTTGCAGGCCACCAGCCTAGGGCACAATCCCTCTGTATGCCTTGGTGCTGGATTGGTCGGGCAAGTTTCTCTATGCATTCACCCCTTTCCCTCTGGTTTTCAGGGTGCTACTGAAACTCAGATCCCTCTCAGCTTGTCTGATATTGATAGCTCCAGATTGGCCCAGGCAGCCATGTTACTCTCTTCTGCTCTCCATGGCAGTGAGCAGGCCAATAAGCTTGCCTTTCAGGCACAATCTTCTAACCTCCAATCAGGGAACATTGCTATTCCCAAATCTCAAGTCTCTTCACCTCAAAGCATGGCTCTTGAGGAGTTAGAGTATGCAGGCTTGAACCTTTCTGATGCTGTATGAAACATTTTGAAAGGTTACAGGAAGCCTTCAACTAAGAAAACTTATTCTGCTAAGTGGAAAAGATTCTCTTTCTGGTGCTGTACTAGAAACTTCACCCCAAATGATGCAGGGGTCTCAGTGGTGTTGGATTATCTAGCTCACTTGCATTCACAAGGTCTACAACCCAGTTCCTTGAGGGTCCACCTTGCAGCAGTATCTGCATACCTGTCTGCTAGGACAAAGGTATCTGTAGCATCAAATCCCATTTTCAAGATTTTCAAAGGCCTAATGCATTTGCCCCCCACAGGGCACCAGAGCCCGTTTGGGATCTTAATGTATGTATAGCAAGGTTGATGCGGGCTCCCTTTGAGCCCATGGCTACAGCCCATTTAAAGTATGTTACCTGGAAAACAGTTTTCCTGGTAGCAATTACTTCAGCAAGAAGAATCAGTGAGCTTCAGGCTCTCTGTGTCGACCAGGACTATATTTCCTTCCACAGGGATAAAGTAGTCCTCAGAACAAACATACAATTCCTTCCCAAGGTGGTTTCAGATTTCCATCTGAACCAATCAATCACTCTGCCTGTCTTCTTCACAGACCATGCAAGCTCTGGTGAAAGAAGGCTTCACAGTCTGGATGTAAAAAGAGCTCTCAGCTACTACATGACAGCTACTAAAGGCCACGGCAAGGCAAAACAACTTTCCTACATATGGGATGTTGGAATGGGCAAACCAGCCTCAAAAGATCCATTTCTCAGTGGATTGTCCAGTGCATTCAATTCTGCTACAATAAAGCAGGTAAAGAGTCCCCAGCTAGGCTGAGGGCTCATTCAACAAGAGGAACAGCTGCCACTATTGCAGCTGCTAGAGGAGGTGCCATTGTTGGACATTTGTAAAGCAGCTACTTGGAAATCAGTACACACCTTTACAAAGCATTATAATTTGATATTTTGTCCAGAAGTGCGCCAAGTTTGGCACAGCAGTCCTGCAAAGTCTGTTTCCAAAATAAGTTCTGTGCCCACCACCTGGGGTACTGTAGTGAATCTGCACAAAGTTATGAATGATCTGAGCATTACTGGGGTTAGAAGAAAAACTACTTGCCATAGTAATCTTCTTTCTTCCCAGTGATGCTCAGACATTCATAACTCCCTCCCATCCTCCCCTTCCAGAACTTAAGCCTCTGCATTCCGCATGCTAGTGCCACACAGCCATATCCTTCTGGGTACATTTCTCTATGCTAGACAGAGTTTTACCAGAGTTTTCTCTCTCTCAAAATAGTTTTTCTTAATCTATAGTGAACACCATTGTTATATTTAGATATAGCTCCTCCCTTGGAGGTTTTTTCAAGCAAGTTGTTTATTAGGCTAATCCTAAAAATGTTTTATTAATTAGTAATAATTTATGGTAAAATTTTCCATGTTGCCTGACTTCCAGGCTTCTTACAAATCTGAAGGGCTTAGAACACTACAGTTGGTAGAGTCAGTATTCGAAAGATGCTCACGTGCAAAGAATTCCTTCATTTGCATGTGTTCCATCTCTCCGGGCAGTCCAACCCATCAGGATGACTGCACAAAGTTATGAATGTCTGAGCATCACTGGGAAGAAAGAAGATTACTATGGTAAGTAATTTTTTCTACTGTGTCACATGGTTTGCCTGCATACACATATGATATGTTGCAGCATTCAGTATGGCGCACTGTGTGGGTGGGAAGGAGTGTGGGTATACCTGCACCATGGAGTGATGCTCATTGGTGCACATGTGTACTATGTGCTAAGTTTCATTTGAATGGACTGTATAAGTCATACACTGGCACTGATCACATCACAGTGCATCAGAGATAAGGGCTGGTCTGAAGCATTATGAGCACAAGGTTCTAAACAAGTGGTTGTGGAGTGATTCGAACTTGATTGGAACATTACAGTGCATCTGAGGGTAGTGTTGGAATGAATCTTGATGTGCACAATGGACTACACCTGGGTGACTAAGGAGGGATCCATATCAGTAATGCACATCACAGAGTGTCAGAGATAAAGGTTGGACTGAATACTGATGAACAGATGGACTAAATCAGTGACTCTGGTGGGATTTGAACCTGAACAGCACTTTACAGTGCAGTAGAGGTTAGGGCTTGACTGACGCCAGATGAGTCAATGGACAACACCATTGGCTGTGGGGGGATCTGAACCTGAAATACACTTCACTGTTCATTACAGTTTGGGGCTCGACTGATGCATGATAAGGAGATAGATTTTACAAGTGGCTGTGGAGGGATTTGCACCTGAAGAGTACTTTACAGTGCATCAGAGATTGGGGCTGAACTGATGTCATATGAATTGATGGGCTACACTAGTGGATGTGGAGGGTTTTGAACATCAAATGCACTTCACAGTGCATTATGGGATTGGTCTGGACTGATACATGGTAAGTCGATGGACAACACCATCAGTTGAGGAGGGATCTGAACCTGAAATGCACTTCACTGTTCACTACAGTTTGGGGCTCGACTGATGCATAGTAAGGAGCTACATCTTACAAGTGGCTGTGGAGGGATTTTAATCTGAAGAACACTTTACAGTGCATCAGATGCTGAGTCTGGACTGACGTCATATGAGTCGATGGACAACACCAGTGACTGTGGAGGGATTCAAAACTGATTTGTCCTTTACAGTGCATCAGAGATTGGGGCTGGACTGATGCCAGATACGTTGAAGGCAACACCATTATTTTTTCATTTTAAACAATCAGCAACTGCGTATTAGGAAGAAAACTTAAGTGCAGAGCATGAGACAAACATGCTACTGACCCTAACCCACTTATCATCCATAACGCAGGGAGCAACATGCCACATAGATTTTAATATAGCCATAATCTGAACATAAACTCTTTAAAAAGTAAGAAAAGGTGCTGAATTCATGTGACCTCATCTAGTACATGCACAAGAAACACTCTCTCCCATCAGGAATGCCAGCTGGATCCATAAGATGTGATCACACAGGATGACCAGAAATTATCCCAAAATGAACAAAGTGACAACTATGAAAACTTTCATCATAAATAAGAATAAAAACAAAGTAAATACAGATTATAAATTGAGGTTTTGTCACCAAAATGAAGTGAGTATTTTAGGATGAGAGCAGCACCTCCATCTTGAAACTAAGTTTCCAGTCACCATGCTCTTCCTGCACCAGTGTGCGCTCTGACTGGTTAATGGAAATAGTGATGTGTACAATAAGCATAGAGCAAGCATGGCAACAGTGAGGATCAATATGACCAAATGGTGACGCACTACAGAGCTAGGGCGGGTGCAGGTGAGGGCTGCAACCCCTAACTGAAACATCAAAAAAAAAAAAAAATCACTGTACACTCCAGAGCCCAGAGAGCCACTTTCCCTCCAGTGACGGTTGTAAAAAAAATTCGAATCCTTGCTTGAATGCTAAATAAGGATTTAGTCTAACGTTTCAGGCACACGCATTGAATAGAATAGTGGAAGGCACAACAAAAAGATCTGCGTGCAGGTTCCCTGGTGCTTCGACAACTAAGGCTTCATCAGGGGGATGGTGCCTGCATCTAAGACAATCCCTTTATACCAATTACATTCAGAATTAATGATGTCAGAAAATCTGACCAATCACAGAGCTCAATTTTTAAATACAGAAATATTCAGCTCACTTATTTATTTATTTATTTAGATTTTGTTTACCGGGTAAGCCCACTGAGACCAATGGTCCCTTTTTCAGGAGCGACCCAGAGTTAGTTACAGAAAAGGACATTTAGAAACAGTTATATACAGTATACAGTAGTTACATTAGTTACATTTGTTACACAGTTTTACATTGGCAACATTATACAGGGGTAGCAGTCAGGTTCACATTCAGACTCACACATTATATACAGTATGTGTAGACTCACACATTATATACAGTATGTACATTAGTTACACCAGTGTACATTGGAAGCAGTATATAGGGATGGTAATCAGATTACACAAATTGGTCCATATTAGTATTTCATGACAAATCGGAGGGAAAGTTCAAAGCAGTACAACGGCCAAGGGAACTGGTCTGGGGAGCTAGCGGTTACAGTAGTTATAACAATCATGATATCAGTGACAACATATTATTGTAGAAAAATACCCCAAAAGACATAAAAAATACACCAGAAGTGGTGACAGCCAATCGGATTGCTCGAATACAAAAATATAAGTTATGAAATTAATTATAGTGTCAATCTGATCAGCTTAACATGTTACACTAAAACAAGATGATTTGTTGTTACAAGACAAACTAATGGCAGAATGAACATAATACATTTTTCACAGCACATGCAAAAAATAGTAAATTTATTTATGTATTAAGGCTTGTTTTCTCAAAAATAGCCAATGGGAATGCATATTATATTAGGTAAAATCAGTAAGGGTACCATGTCCCCTATTAGCTGGTACAACTCAATTCATCAAATGTAAACAAATGCTTGAGCTGCACCAAGAGAAAGACATGGACGGCGATCGGCATCATCAGGCACTACAGCACATGATTTAGGACGCCATATGGCGTCATCAGGAAAAAGAAGTATTTTTTTATGACGCCATACGGCGTCATCAGGAAGGAATGAGTGTTAAAGAGCTACTGACACCTCAAAGAAAACTTAAAAAAAAAAGATAATAATTAGGTACAGTTCTGCTTGCATTCCATTTGTTTTATAGATTTGTCCTCGCCATAATTTATTACCAAGGAAATGTGTATGAATATATGATCATTGTCCCTTATAGTTCATTTTGAGTTTATCTGCTTCTATAGCTTACTCCCTACTTCAAGTCACAATCCTCTGATCTTCCCTTGTCAATCTTCACCATTCATTACTTCCTGGGTGTAAGCGGGCCTTCCCGTCCACGGAGCTTTTTTTTTTTTTTAAACTTTGCTTCGTCACCGCCTCGAGAGTGACGTCCATGCGCGAGGGGCGGCCGTTAGTAGCGACCGACTCCTCCTCCAACTCAGTTCTGTTTCTCCCGCCGTCGAGGCAGCACCTGTTCGCGTGTAGCGTCGTTTAAGTGCGTAGTGTTCCGACTCCTGTTTTTTCATCACACTCGACGCCGATCCGGTAAGACTGTTCCTTTTTCTATCTAACGGCGCCGGGTGTGTTTCCTTCTGTGTTTTAGCCTTGTTAATTTCGCGTTATGTCCGGTTCGGGAGCTAAGCGCTTTTCCAAGACGGGCCGCGCCCCTATGCGTCGGTGCTCCTGTGGCCGGCATTTCTCCGTCTCGGACCGGCATGACGTTTGCCTTCGTTGCCTGGGACCCAACCATGATATGGATTCGCGGCGACGCCTGTTTCTCGATGGACCGCCCGGCCTCAAAATCCAGCAGCATGGACTCGGCAAGGCCTGCCAACCTTCGGGGACGTCGCCTCGGATTCTCGGGCAAGGTCGTTAGGTCTTCCCGGTCCCCACCCGGCCTATACAGTCTGAAGAGGAGGGGTCTCCTCGCCTTTCTTGCCGAGGAGGAGGCCCTTCTGCGGTGTTGGGAGCGTCAGAGTCCTCCCGGGCCGCGACGCCGACACCGCCGGGCAGTCACCTCTTCAGAGGTGCAGGCTCCTGCACGAGGCCTCGGCTTTTTGGGCCTGGCCTGGTGGACCTCGACGCCGCCGGCACCGCTTTTCGGGATCCCGCACCGCTCGGGTGCTAGTGATCGGCGCGGCGCCTGCTCCCGTGCTATTTTGATCCTGGCGCCGTCATGCGCCGTGATCAGTGCGGGCGTGTTGATCCCGCCGCTCATGTCGGGTGATCAAGGCGGCGCCGCTGGCGGTGCCGGGCGGCCTCGGGCGCCGCTTGGCGGGCGCCGATGGACCTGGCGGGCGCCGCAGCGCCGCCCCCGATGCCGGGGGGCGGCGCCTGTGGGCCTAGTCCATCCTCCAGGCGAAGCGATTCGCCGCACCATGGGGGTTTGAGTTGGGCTCGCTACCGGCGTGAGGGGGCGAAGGCCACCCTTGGTACGGGGCTGCCTCAAGGGCACCGTGGGCCTCAGGGACCCTCTGAGGTGGCCAGCATCGAGGTCCAGCTGGTCTCGCCTCCCCGGAGGCGATGACCGGACGTGACCCATCCTGGCACCCCCACTCTTTCGGGTCTGGGTCCCCTGTGGCTAGAGGTACCAGGCGGCGAAGGGCTCCCTCCCTCTGTCCCCCTTCCATCGCTCTCCTGAGGGTCCCCGGCTGGGGTGGCTGGAGCCCGGGCAGGCGTGGGAAGACGGGAGGGGAGGCCCTCTGAGAGCCGGGGTGACAGCTACCTCAGGGTGCTGTTGCCCTCTAGGGACAGGGACGCCAGGTCGAGGAGGAGCCCTAGGAGTCTGAGGCTGAGGGCAGGGGTCTGCCACTGTCTCTTTGTCACCTCAGGGGTGGCCAGGAGCCGAGTGCAGAACCCTCGCCCCTCCTCCAGGGTTCTAGGGTGCCTCCGCGGTGTTTAGTGCGGACTGCCCTTCTGGATCCATGCAGTCTCAAGGCCAGTCAATAGGGAGGTTCTCCCCAGGGCTCTTCCAGGCTCCGCTCCCCAGAGTTCCGTTTCATGCCTGGGTCTGATATCCGGGATCCTCCTACTAGGGCTCCTTTCCCCGATTCCAGAGCCTCGCAGAGAGCAGTTGCCTCCTGGAGGTGCCTCTCTCCCATCTCTCTGCCTTCACCTCCTCAGCCTCCCAGGCCATGTCGGTCCCACGGGTCCGTTATCCTGGGAGCAGTTCAGGGCTGCGTGTGGCCTTCTCATATGTTAGATACATGCATGAGCTGGTCTTTCTGACTTTCTCCCAACCGCCAAGGAATCCTCTTGATATTCCAGCTCCCATCATCCTCGCTCCCTCCTCTGAGGAGAGGAACCCCTGCTCATCTTTCTCCCGATGCTGATTTCACAGAATATCAGCGCTTCTCCGAGGATGGTGAGGGATCTTCGGATTTCCTATGTTCGGAGAGACAACAGGAGACGCGAGAATTCCCAGGAATCAGTGCCCAGCATTTGGTGGTACCTTCCTGGCCTATCCCTCCAGGAGGCGCCTATCCGTCCTGGCAGTCCCTAGCCGCCTTTTTCCAGCCCCGCTGACTGTCAGCGAGGTATTGTGCCCCTCAGAGTCTCTAGGTTCCCTCCCAACCGCCCTGGTTTGGTTTACTCTAGATACTCCTTCTGGGCACCTGCCATTGGCGACGACCGCCCACCGGATCCGGATTCTTTCCAGTTCGACCGCTAGATGGCAGAGTGTTCTCTGCTTCGGTAAGTGCCCTATTGCATCTCATCAGGCTCACCACGCCTGCCTACAACCGCATTTGTGGTCGGTGATGTCCCAGCTGTTGGCATCAATGCCTGACACTTGAGCAAACCAGATAGCCATTGCCCTTCTGCGGTAGGGCCTGGGAGCTGGCAAGACACTGCAAGCAGTGGTATCTTACTTACCAATGAGGTGGCTTTCCAGGCTTGCTGGGACAGCGATGTGCATCAGGCGGACGGCATGGCTGCCTTTTCCAGGTTGTCACCCCTGGCCTCGCGAGGGTGATTCCCCACCTCCTGGGACCCATCTTTCTCCTCTAGAGCTAGGAGACTTACAGGGGCTCCTCCATCTCCCTCGCTCTTGGGAGGCACCTCCCAGCTCTCTCCCACTTAGGCTGTCTGAATGAGCCAGGGTCTTCTCCTTCTGTTTCTCACCAACAGAAGGCTGGGGGTCTTGTCCCTAGGTATGGCCTCTTCCTTCCCTGGGAAGAGGAGCTTGGTATCACCAGGAAGATGAATGGTGAAGATTGACAAGGAAGATATGAAAATTACGTACTACCGTAATTCTTGATCTTCTTGTATCTTCACCATTCATTACTTACACCTCCCTCCATCCCTCAGTGGCTCTTCCTGTGGCTTCTCCACCTCCCGCCTCCTTCCTCTCTCTGCAAAATATATAAAATTAAAAAATAAATAAATAAATAAATAAATAAATAAAAGATAGGAAGAATTGCTCAATTTTTCCAAAAAAAAAATCTATATCTTTGGGGATTATTTACTTAAGATTCTTGGGCCATCTCGTGGATTTGCATTGGCATCAAACTGCACAACTATCTCTTGCTGCCCCTCGGGTAGATACCTCTGGGGTTTTAGCCTGGCTCAGGCTATTCAGTTTTGATCCTGCAATCCCTGCTCCAGCTGTTATGCCCTAGAATCAAAACCTCCCCTTCCCATTCTTGCCTTGCAGAGCGGAGGAATCCGTCTGTTTTTTTTTTTTTCTAAAAAAAAAAAAAACAAAAGAAAAAGCTGAGGGAACTCTCCTCGACTGCTATAGGCATTCTGGTATTGAGGTCATGCTCTAGCCTGTAAGTGATTATCTGTAAAAAGAAAAACAAACAAGAAGTAAGATGAGAGGGCAGACAACCCTTCTCGTAAGATTTTGATGATTGGTTTTTCCTTTCAAGTGTCCCTCTGGACAGTTTTACAGACAAGCAGTGTGACTATAACCAATCCCAGCCAGCTCAAGCCTCTGGCCTGCCTTTGGCTAGTCCGACTGAGTCCCACTTATATTTATAAACGCCTGAAAGGCTTACATTTTCCATTTCTAAACCCCTGAGCAGTGCTCTCATGCTGCCTGGTTTTATTCTTCCTCCTCGGTGTCCTCCAGTTAGCACTTCCATGCCAGGGAGCCAAGTGGGTATCAAAAACAATGGCATGTTGAAGATGAGGACTATGCCTCCTGAGTCTGTCTAGCTGGTTTGGTGAACCTCTCTTCAGCTTCATCTCCGGGATTCTTGCTTCCCTGTTAGTCGAGCCTTCTCAGTCTATAAGCTAACTATGCTCATGGGCATTCTGGTCCCTTCAACATCCCATCTCTCTCTCTTCTTCTTCTTCTTCTTTCATTTCCTCCTTCTCTCTCCAGAGTCGCCCAGGTAAGGAGGCCCTGCAGTCCCTAGGTTAGGGATACTCTTATCTCCTCTGTCCTTCCTCCATCGGCTTATTCCTTTTCAGTTCATTCTTCCTTGCTTTGCTATCCCTTGGCTATCTTGCCTCGCTATCTCTATTCTCTGCTTCTTTTGCCTCTTGGCTCACAGAACTGAGTTGGAGGAGGAGTCGGTCGCTACTAACGGCCGCCCTCGCGATGGCCGCATGACGTCACTCTGAGGCGGTGCCGTAGCCAAAGTTAAAAAAAAAAAGCTTCGCAGGCGTCCGCTTACACTCGGAAGTAATGAAGCTGAAGATACAAGAGAAGATCAAGAATTACGGTAGGTACGTAATTTTCATTTATGACATCACAATTTGTTGCCATGGGAGTAACTGTGAGGTCACAAGCAGTGCTCTACTACTTCAGGTATGGAGAAAGCAGCAGGAATAGATTAACTCTTCAGAAGCAAATATCCTGTTGTCGTGCAATTACCTCACTACTCCATAATGGAGAGGAGGAATATAGAACAAACAGGAAATACAAAATGGACAGTGCCTAAATATTATGTTTTGGTAAAGTTATCCTGAACGTATCACCAGCTCTTTAAATGAAACAAAAGGGCTAATTAAGCCTAGCTGGAAGGCCAAGCACACCACTTCGCTCGTGAAAGGCCTAGGCCTCAAGAGGAGCCGAGATGTTGGAAGATCTTTTGTCCTGAAGGTCTGCTCTGAGTTAATCTAATTACAGCTGCAGGGCCGGATTAAGGCATAGGCAACATAGGCACAGGCCCAGGCCCCTTCCTGCTTGGGGTCCCCCAACAAATATTTTCAGTGTATCTTTTTCTTCCTGGCTGGACTGCATTTTTTTTTTTTTTTTTAAAGGACTGAGCCACAGAGTAATCTGAACAAGGCAGGAGCTGAACCGTGACACGACTCTCACCTCCCTGATTAGCTGTTACGTTAGGTTCAGGGATAGCTCAGGGGGGCCTGGCCAGGCTGACCATTAAATTGTGAACAGGCCCATTTCCTTTGCTTTGTCTACCACCCCTACTTAGAATCCCCATTTAGGATCAAGTCTTACTCTAAAATATAAAAGATTTACAGTGCAGTTTAATGTGTATGCTTTATATTTAATCACACTCCTAAAATTAAGAAAACTACAATGCATTTCAATGGTATAATTAAAAATTATACTTTTTTTTTTAATTCCCTTATCTCACTCATATTGAAGTTCTGATCTTGATATAGCTCCATTTTCATGGTGAACAAATGAATGTATTTCTAAATTCCTATCAGTAAATCTTGCCATTTATTGATCCTGGCTTTATTTGTTTATTTCATTTTTGTTGACTGGGTAAGTGCACTAAACAAAACACTGCCTGTCTTCAAGCACGACCTGGAAGGTTACAGAGCTGTAGTACAACAGTAGAACAACAGTTAGTAGAAAACCATACAGTTTCAGGAGGATGAGGCACAAACCATAACAGTTTGAGCACAGTCTGAATCAGTAGCCTGTGTTTACACCGTCGTATTTGCAGCGCATCAACCTGTGTGCACTGGTTAATGCACTGCAAACACGACGGTGTGGACACTTACCAGAGCACGCTAAGAGCGCTCCAGATCCATTTTTGACTCCAACTCAAGAGTGGCTACATGTAGTGGATTGAGCGCATTAAGCTGCACTGTAAACTCTCTTCTGAGCTCGATCCGCTACAAAGCTGTCTCTCCGCCGTTCAAACCCGCCCCATGGATCTCCAGCCACCCCCACCACAGTGTGACCTGCACCGCTATAAGCACCAGCACTGTAAACTGAAAACATTGGTGCAGCACACAGCACAGCGGGAAAGTAGCGGCAAACAAAACAAACACTGCACCTGTGTAAACACGGCTAATGAGTACAGATAAATCTGGTATAGAAGACTAGTGAATACATTCACACAGCCAGGAGAATTTAGAGGCAGGGGACACTGATTACTTGTCAGTAACAGAAATGTTTGCTCCCGTGAATGATTTCTTCCAATTATAACTTGGTTTGTGATATAATCTCTAACGTTCACAACTCCTCTACACATCACAGATTTAACTCTTACACCTGGCAGGACCTAGCCTCTTTTAAAGATGGGTCTCTACCTTACCCAACAAAACTCCCACATCCTGGTACATAGGACAGGACAAAATGATAACACCAAGAGTGCAAGCACACGTGTGTGTTTGAAAGGGGGGGGAGGGCTTTGGAGAAGTGCAAATCATGACATTTCACACCTCAAAAATAATTTTTACCAGGCCAATTAGTAATTATTTTTTTCTAAATGATCAAAACTCAGACTACTGTTATTTTTCCATACTGATATTATTAGTTTCATTAATTTTGAAGCATTTTAGTTAGGTTATTTACATTTTATGCAACTTTTTAGGGACAGTAAGATTTTTTTTTTCAGGTTTTAGTAACTGATATGCAATGGCCAACTTGGGGTGTGGTCACAGCAAAGGGGCACAGTCATCATGGTAAAGGGGCGTGGTCGTGGTGAGGGGCCCCAGATTTCTCTTGGGCCTATGGCCCCAGGTTGCCTTAATCTGTTCCTGCACAGCTGAATGGAGTAGTGATTTAAGTAAATTGCTGTATTGAGTTTAGCTTAATTACAGTCATTAAAAGGGGGTTGGGGAAGGCTAATACTAGTTCAAGGCTGATTCAAACTGGCTTACCTCTGAGCCCTTTGCTCTCCTACTCAGAAATTAACATTTGCTTTTTTTGTAATAAAATATTAACGCCTGATTGGTTGCATAGCCATGGAGACGGAATGCTAGCCAATCGCAGGGCAAGCTAGCATCCACTGGACCTGCCCTTTGAGAACCCCATAAAACGGGTGCAGGATTTTATCAGAGCCTTTTTGCCTTTTGTGAAAGAAACTGCACTTGGGACCCTGTCCTGCCAAGAGAGCAGAGACATCTTCTTTTTCAGGAAATTCTCCTGGACCACAAGAACCGAGATTTTGCTACCCTTTTTGCAGAGCAGCTTTCTAGTAGCCGCCCCCACATACATATTTGATAGGTTACCTGGCCCAGAGTTGCTGGATTTTAATCATTCCTTTTAAATCTTGCATTCTAAAAAGTTATTCCCCCGTAATTTTGTTCCCGCAGAAGACTGAAAAAAATGGAGCCACTTCCCTAATATGCAGCCATGTCCCCACGCCGGCACACACAGCCCCGTTTTGTGATGTCAGAAAACGAAGGCTGCATATGCGCCCCCCATTGAGTTGAAAGGGGGCTATTTTCTTACGCATTTTATTACTATTTAGTATTCCGATTTTAATAAATCAAAGCGACCGCTCGACTAACAGGGTCCCTGTTAATCGAGTGGTCTCTTTGATTTATTAAAATCGCAATTCGTATTCTGACATCACAAAATGGGGCTGCGTGTGCCGGCATGTGGGTGTGGCTGCACAGTAAGGAAGTGGCTCCATTTACTCCAGGGACAAAATTACAAGGAAATAACTTTTTATAATGCAAGATTTAAATGGGATGATTAATATCCACCAACTCCGGGCCAGGTAACGTATCAAATATGTTTGTGGGGGCAGCTACTAGGTTACTAGGAAGCTGCTCTTTAAGAACACTTGCACTTCAAATTCAGCAACCAAGGACTTGAGGAAGAACTTTAAACTCAGAATTTTAAAGTGTAGGTTTTTATTGCATATTTCCATTTTCTTTTCCATATCCTGTAACCAATGTCAAAAATTTTCTAAGTTATTTACTGTATTTAGTACAGTACAACCTCGATTCTCCGAATGCTCTGGAAGACATCAGATTTGTTCGGATAATTGAGAGTTTGGATAATCGGGGGTCCATAACATTAGGCAAATGAGAGTTGGGGGACAATGTCAGAGTTCACATAATAGGGAGATCTGGATAATCGGGTTTGGATAAGCAAGGTTGTATGGTAATTAATTAGTAAAGCCTTTGGCTTACTTTAAGATAATTCTGCCATTGTCATTTGTGTGTGTTGTTTTGGGAAGGGGTTGTTCAAATGATACTACACCTGTGTGACTGCTTAAAGGCCAAACACTACCAAAGTAAAGTACCACAAGGGACTCTCTGGACGAAAGGAGGGGAGGAATACAAAAGGTCTCAAGAAGGGGTCTGTGGGGGTTTGAAGCGGTCTCTGCGTTTCTGGGGAAAGACACAGTAGGGTTTATAGGGCAACTCCTGAAGGCCTATACATGCCTGTGGCTTTTCTGGTTCCCGGTACAGTGGCCTAAGAGGATTCTCTCCCAGGAACACAGACTCAGGACTGTATTTGCACTCCCTCACATGGAGAAAGGGATCTTCTGGCATTTGTTCAGCTGTAAAACAGTGAGCGTACTAAAAGGGCAGAGGAGGGGAATCCCTGACCCTAATCACAAGGGGGTTCACTGTAGCCCAGGGAATTCCTGTTCCACTGGAGTGGGCTTGTAACAGTGTGAGGCTATTGTTTTCTGAGCACCTGCAGACAAGTAAACAGATATTACAGCTAAATGAACCCTAAGGGTTGCAAGCCTCAGGCCTAAGGTCTGCAGGTGCACCAGGTAGTCAGACAGAGTAGGTAAGCTTGCCTTAAGAGGATTGACATGCTTAGACTTGCACCAGATGGAAAATATTTTCCATTCTTAAGTGTAAGTCTTTATGGTTGAAGTTTTCCTGGAAACTCTCAGGACCTTAAGGACTTCTTCTGACAATTTAAACTCAGAAAATTCTAACTCTTCAAGAACCAGGCCTTCAGGTAAAGGGTCTTGACGTTCGGAAATACTGTCTGACTTTGAACAGCTGTTAGGAGTTTGTATCTCTGAGTAAGACGAATGGGTTGCTTGGTGGACAGGGTGAGTAATAGAGGGTACCATAGCTGCTTGGCCCAGTCTGGAGTAACCGGGATCATGGTTGCAGACTGACTCCTGGGTTTGAGAAGGACTCTCGTCAGCAGTGGAAATGGAAGAAAAGCATACAGGAATTTTCCTGTCCATTCCAGGGCTAATGCCTCCATGGGCAATGTGCCCAATCAAAGGGGCCTGTAGCACTAAAGAGGAAGTTGGTGGTTTTCTTTTGAGGTGTATTTGTGGAGTGCCCCAACATCTAAAAACTGTGTCCAATACTTGCTTGTTTAAAGCCCATTTGTGATGATCCTTACTGATTCTGCTGAGTGAATCTGTCAGTGTATTGTCCTTCCCTGGAAGATGATTGGTGGACAGATGTACCTCCAGAGAATATGCTGGGGACCAGATTTTCATGGCCTCTGTGCACAGCCTTGAGGATCTTGTACCCTCCGTACTTGTTGATGTACCACATGGTGGTTGTGTTGCGTGTCCTGACTTGGACTGACTGACTGACTGGCCCCTCAGTTGAGGAGCAAAGGCCTTTAGGGCAAGAAGGACTGCTCTCAACTCTAAGAGGCTGATATGCAACTTGGATTCCTGAGAGGACCAAGTCCCTCTAATTGTGAGGTTGCCAGTGTGTGCCCCCAACCTGGGAGGAAGGCATCTGCTGTTAGGATCACAGTGTGGTGTTGTTGCTGAAAAGGGATGCCCTGCCTGAGGTTGTCCCTTTCTTTCCACCACTACAGAGCCAGTTGCAGAATTCTTGTAACTGGGCACAAGCTTTGAAATGGGATCTCTGCTTTGGGACCAGTGGAATCTCAGTTGATATTGAACACCTGTCATCTGAAACCTGGAGCCTGATACTACTGCAGTAGTTGATGGTATGTGTCCTAGTAATGCTAGGAACTGCCTTGTAGTCCTGGGCTGACCCAAGGCATAGGAGTTTGCTAGGGTTAGTACATTTGTCACCCTTTCCTGAGGGAGATGTGCCTTGCCCTGGACAGTATCCAGTTCTGCTCCAATGAATTCCAATGACTGAGCTGGTTCCATCTGAGATTTTTGAGTATTGATGAGGAAACCCAGAGGCTCCAGGGTACTTTGGGTGACCCTAATGGAATCCTTTAACTGCTGATATGACTACCCTACGACTAGCCAGTCGTCCAGGTAAGGGAATGCAATGATTCCTTGCCTTCTAAGGGAAGCTGCCACCACTGCTAGACACTTTGTGAATACCCTTGGGGCAGAAGTGAGACCGAAGGGGAGTGCTGAGAACTGGTAGTGCCCTGAGGGCAGAGTGAACCTTAAGTACTTCCTGTGGCAAGGCCTGATTGGAATGTGAAAGTAAGCATCTTTCAGATCCAGTGATGCCAGCCAGTTTTCTTGCTTTAGAGAAGGAATAATGATGGCAAGTGTTACCATTTTGAATTTGGGCTTTGCCAAGTGTTTGTTCAGGAATCTGAGGTCCGGGATGGGCCGCCAATCCCCATTCTTCTTCTTTGTCAGGAAGCATCTGGAGTACATGCCTGTCCCCCTTTGGGTGAGAGGGACTGGCTTTATTGCTCTGACTTGCAGAAGCTTTTTTGCCTCCAATTCCAGCAAGATTGTTTGTGCAGGGATTGAAGGCCAGAAAACTCTGAGGCCCTGGAAACTGTTTGAACTGTAGACCAAGACCCTGACTCTCTACCTCCAGAACCCACGTGTCTGTGGTGATGTTTTCCCAGTCCTGAAAGTAGTGAGCCTGCCTTCCCCCTACTGGAAGAGGGGCGACAGCCTGTTTTGTGCAGTTAGGGGTTCTGTCCAGGCTGAGGTCTAGGAGCTTGGGTTGAACCAGCCTACCTAGAAGGCCCCTGTCCCTGTAATAACCTCTGATCTGAGTATAATCTACAGGCATGGAGACTAGGGCATAAGCTCTGGGGTAATATCCCCTACCCCTGCCTCCCCTTCCCGTGGATCTAAAAGAAGTGGAGGCTCTTTCTCTTGTGGAGTTACTCCTATAGGTGGTTTTGTACTCTTCCATCTTTTTCATGTATGCCTCAGTCTTGTCACCAAAAAGGGAATTGCTTTCACAAGGAAAATTCATGGTCTTTAACTGAGTGTCTGGGGTAGGATTGGGTGCTCTGAGCCAGGCAGACCTCCTCAGAGACACTGATAGGTCCAACAGCCTGGATGTAGTATCATTTGCATCCACAGCCATGTGAAATGTAAGCAATAAGGCATGACAGGGTGTGTGTTATGTAAGCAATAAGCCACAAGGGGGTGTGGGTTATCGGGGGATTTACCAAGGCTGGAGTGGGTAAATCCCTCAATAACCCACATCCTCCGAGTGGCTTATTGCAATTATGCCAAGGTTAATTTTTTCACTATAATAAAATACAACTTTTAATGAGGTTGCTTTGTTTTTTTATTTTTATTGTATTTATTCCTGGGCTGCAGATCATTAGGATTTAGATGATTATCATTTGCTCATCAACAGCCAGTGATAATCAAAGGATTTACACCGGTGGTAAACTGCCAGTCTGACCATTTCATTGGCTGTTCACTTATCTCCATGGTATAATGTGTAATAATGTCACTCCTGGGGTGGGTTGAAGCACGAGGCAAAGCCGAGTGCTTCCACCACCCCAGGAGTGACGTTATTACACAATAATGCACACCCTGGAATGCCTTATTGCAGTTATTCAGTGGCTTATTGTTACATACAGAATAAAAAAAAAATTTTAAAGAATGTTTTTGTTAGTGTGGGAAAATATTTTTGTTTCTTAAGAAAAGAAGCTAATCCTACAAATCCAATGTTACAGTGATGTTATGGTGTAATAACATCACTGTCTCAGTCAGTCAGCAGCCAATCAGCTTCTCACATTTTTTCTTGCCATTGTATAATGGTATATAATTACTGGCCAGTGCTTTTTCCCATAGTCCCATAATAATTTGCTGTTATAACCAGCTGGTTATAACAGCAAACACGCTTCGGGTTTCCCTGCCTCCACGCCAGCCACGCGTGCTGTTTCTCTTTCCCCCACATCCCTCGCTAGACCTGACAGACACCTCAACCAGCTCTCGGGGGGGGTCAAGTAATCCCCCTCAGCAACTGAAAAAAAAACAAAAAACAAGAAGCGGGCGAGGTCCACTCTGCAAGGCTTAAACAATAATATTTAAAATATAGGCAGACCGCGTTGAATCCCGACTGGTCGGTAGCTGCCTCTCAACACTGATCTCTTGTTTTTTTTTAATTTTATGTAATCGCTGTGGCAAAAAAGCACTGGCCAGCAATTATATAAAATAAAATATGGGGTTGTGTGTAAAACTCGATTTTACACACGCCCTCGGTGTGGGATGCTTTTTATAAACCCCTTGGGCTTTGCCCCTCGGGGTTTATGTAGCATCTCACACCTTGGGCGTGTATAAAATCTTGTTACACACACCACCCTATCTATTATTCTCTATATTGTGGCATCCAGTGCCATCCTGGCAGTGTCAGCCAGATCATGTGCCACTTCACCTGGAACTCTGTCAGCTAATGCTGGTACAGAGTTCCAAAAGGCCTTCTGATATTGTGCAGCATATGCCACATAAGCTATCTGTCTGAGGAGAAGGGAAGAGGCTAAATAACTCTTCTTCCTCATTGTGTCAATTTTCCTTGAGTCTTTATCTGGAGGACGAGATGATGGAGGGACTTTAGCTTTATCAAAGACAGCAGCCTGCACTACACCCTCATGGTCTGGATGAGAATACAAATAATCAGCAGCAGACATATCCACTTAATATTTTTTCTCAACCTTCTCGTCCACTCCAGGGACAGAGGAAGGTGTTAGTAGAATTTTTTAAGTGGCTTTTTTTAAGAAAATTATGGATAGGAAGGAAGACTATTTTAGTATTTAGTATTTAGGGAATATCCATCCTAATACCGGCCCCCATGCCAACCCTCCTTGCCCCAGATGGTAGCATCTGGACTACGCAGTGCATCTATTAACATACGTAGTCTCCCTAAGAAGTTAGCTGACCTCCAGGTACGGGTGGCCCAGCACCAGCCAGACATCCTTACACTAGTAGAAACTTGGCTATCCAAAAATACCCCCGACTCATCAGTAATGCTGCCCGAATATACACCTCACAGACTTGACAGAATAGGAAAGCGTGGTGGTGGCTGCGCCATCTACCTACATGAGCACTTCCAAGCCCAACACCACCACCCCCATGCTAGCTAACAGATCCCAAGCCCTGTCCCTTAAAATCACACCAGTCTCCTCCAGGGCACCAGTAATCCTCACAGTTGTGTACATTCCCCCACGGGGCCAGAAACCCGCCTCCCAGTCTCTTGTAGACTATCTCGCTCCCAAGTCTGAACTCCTAACCCTTGGAGACCTGAACACAAACTGGAACCCCGCTGCTGCAGTCTTCTACAAAGACACCCTCTCAGCACTAGACATCTCCCAGCTAATCCCTTGTCCCACGCAACTAAATCCTAAGACTGGTACGGCTACACTCTTAGATGTCATTCTCTCCAATCGCCCCAACAAAATCACCGACATCTCCGTGCTAGCCAATGCACTTAGTGACCACTCTCCTGTCCTTTTCATCTGGTCCTGCCATGCAAGCAAACCTCCCCCCGTGACCATCCTCACTAAACTCCTAAAACTGGGAAAACTCGAGCAGCTCAAACAATACCTGGCACTCATTGACTGGTCCCCCCAACACCACTACCAGGACCTTGACGCTGCACTAAATCACTTTGTTAATGTCTTTAATAATGCCTGCGATAGATTTGCTCCCCAATCCAAAAAGAATTCTCAAGGGACACGACACCCTGTGGATAACCACTCCCTTGCTGGACCTAATGCACCAACGGGATAACCTGTGGAAAAAAGCCCTTGACTCTGGCAGCCCCACCAACAGGCAGCACTTCCGTGCCATCAGGAACAGGTATACCTGGGCTATTCAAAAAGCGAAAGCAGAGTACTTTAAAGCCATCCTGACTGAAACATGGGGATGTGGCTGAAATTTTTGGGATAAACTAAAGACCCTCCGATCACATTCCACACCCTGGAAGGGTCCCCCCTTGAGGCCTGCACCTCCTTCAGATACCTCGGCGTCTGGCTTGACCAGCACCTCAATTTCTCCATGCACATCGACTCCATACTCAAAAAGCTGCACCCCAGGCTTGGTGCACTTTACCGGCATTGTGACAACATCCCTCTATCTGCCAGGAAGGCAATAGTGCAGAAAATGAGCCTCCTTGTCCTCGACTATGGGGACGTAGTCTTCTGTGCCGGCCCCAAGTCCACACTAGCCAGGCTCGACCCTCTCTTCCATTCTTTATGTCATTTCACCCTGAACTGTCCCTACACCACACACCACTGTGCCCTATATCAGTCTATGCACCTCACCTCTCTAGACATTCGCAGACAGACCCACTGCGCCAAGATCCCAGTCAAGTTTTGGTCCCAGCGGCTCCCCTCCTACCTCACCGATGCCCTATCCAACCCCTGCACCCAAGCTTACTCTCTCAGAAACACCGACTCTCAGACTCTAGCTGTCCCATACCGGTCTACTACTGTCGGCCAGGCAGCATTCAGCTACCGCCTTCCTTTATTGTGGAACTCCCTTCCAGCCTCCGTTCATCACTTTTCCTCCCTCTCGCAACTCAACTCCTTGCTCCAAGTTCATTTTGCCCCTACTTGCGCATGTGTCTAGGTGTTTTCCAGTCTCTATGTGGAATGTCTGAGTATATCTCCAGCTAGTAACACATTAATCTAACCAACTCGTTAGAGACCAACTTGTTAGAGGCGTTCACTATGTACTTATTGTATCATGCTGTATCAGCTGTGGCCACCTACTGTCTCTCTCGACCCACTATTGTCTAGCAAACAGCACTAATGTTAGTGTTACCTCTACTATGCAATAGAAATTGTTTTTACACTGTCTTCAGCTGTTATCCACATTCCCCCCTTCCCCAGGACGCATCTGGAATCGAGCAGTAGTCTGCTCAGCATGCCTTCCTGGTAAAACGTTTAAATAAATAAATCCACCTCTGCACCCCCGACCAACTAAATGTCAATGGCTCTATAACAAATAGCCCACTGCTGATTGCCGAAACGCTCAACACCGCTTTCTCAGACCTCAGCTCCACTCTCCCTGCAAATTTCTTCAGCCAAACTACCCCCTCCACAAACCACTCAACACTATCCCTCCTTTTGCTTCCATACCCTCCCCACTCGTGATGCTAAATCCTACCTCCTCAAAGTATTCTCCAGCTCCCACCACAGCCAAGACACTCTGGACCGAAAAATCCTGCGCCTCACCCGGGATGAAGTCATCTCCCCCCTTACCACCATTCTTAACCTCTCTCTTTGCCTGGGTAATTTCCCCCCTGTCTGGAAAATGGCCCTCATCACACCCATCCACAAAGCGGGTTACCGCCTCAACCCCGGAAACTACCACCCCATATCCATCCCCCACTTCTAAGGCCCTGGAACACATTGTTCAAACAACATGAAGTCTTGCTGTATTGCAAGTTTCGGTTGAGGTCTCTGTTACTGTAGCCCTTTGAAATCCAACCATCAGATTCTTACGAGCAAAAACTCACTAACTATCCTATGTGGAAATTGTAAAATTTTTACTAGCCAACTGGCAACAGAGAGTTTTGGATTCCCAAAAAAGACTCAAGTCAGGAAACCCAAAACCAAAACCCAATCCAAATAAGGATAACAATAACAACAAAACACCCAAACAAAAGGGCGAGAGTGTGTAAGAAGCACCTCTGCGGTGCCACATTGCACCTGCCTACCCACTTCCCAAAAACAGGTTCTAAGAGGGGAGGCAGGGGGGAGGTCAGAATACAGCAAGACTCCATTAGAAGAAACATAGTTACTAAGGTGAGTAATTTTTTCTTCAAACAACATGAAGTCTTGCTGTATTCTGACTGTTGCAGACTTCCAAGCAGTACCTCCATGGAGGAGGGACAGAACCTACTTTGGGAATAGGCTCTGAAGTACTGCTGTGCCAAACCGAGCATTACTCCTAGCCTGGATATCCAGAGAGTAATGCTTGGTAAAGATATGGACTGTTTTCCAGGTAGTTGCTTGACAAATTTCTAAGATGGGAATATCCCCTGGCAGCAGCCAGGGAAGCAGCTGTACCTCTTGTAGAGTGAGCCCTCAGGCCTGAGGGTGGAATCTTTCCTTGTTTCTCATAGCAGAATTGTATACAAGACACAATCCACCTGGCAATGGTTCTCTTGGTGGCAGGTTTGCCCTTTCCCACTTCCCCATAAGTGAGGAATAACTGGAGGGAATCAAACCTGTGACCCTTGGTATGCTCTATGTAGTAGCTAAGGGCTCCTTTAACATCCAGACTGTGTAGCCTCTTCTCTCCTGAGGAAGAATGATCAGCGAAGAAGACAGGGAGAGACATGGACTGGTTCAAGTGGAAGTCTGAAACCACTTTGGGCAAGAACCTTCTATTGGTTCTAAGGATCACTTTCTCTCTATGAAAAGAGATAAAATCAGGTTCCACTGACAGGGCTTGCAGTTCACTGATACATCTGGCAGAGGTAATGGCTACCAAAAAACACAGTTTTCCAAGTCAAGTACTTAAGCTCTGCTGAGGACATAGGCTCAAAAGGAGGTTGCATAAGTTGAGCAATGCAAACATTTAAGTCCCAGGCAGGGGCAGGGTCCCTAAAGGGAGGATTGGTATGAAGTAATCCCTTGAAAAATTTACAGAACACAGGATGAGATGATAGTGAGGAAGACTTCCCCACTGACAAAAAGGCAGAAACAGCTGACAAGTGTACCTTGAGAGTAGCTGGTCTGAGGCCTAGGCCATTAAGATGGACCATATAATCCAGGACTGTAGACAATTCAGCAGTGTCTGGAGGAATACAGTATGCTTCTTGGAACACCAAATGCTGAATCTTTTCCATCTGGAGTTGTAAGTCTTTCTGGTGGAGGGCTTTTGAGAAGCTTTGAGAATATCCAGAACCCCCTGAGATAGATGCAAATCTGCATACTCTAACTCTTCAAGAGCCATGCCTTGAGATTGAGAGACTGAAGACTGGGGTACCAAATCCTCCTCTGAGAGGAGGTTAACAGGTTGTAATTCCTGGGAAGAGACAGGGGAAGATGGACTGCTAGAGACAGCAACAGGGGTTACCAAAGCTGTCTGGCCCAATCTGGAGCAATCAGAATCACTTTGCAAGGTTGTGACCTTATCTTGACTAGGACTTTGAACAGTAGAGGAAAGGGAGGGAAGGCATACAGAAATTTCCCTTCCCAGTTCAAAATCAGAGCATCCAGGGGGACTGAACCCAAGACGAGGGGTCTGCAACAAAACAGAGGAAGCTGGTGATTGTCTGGGCCTGCAAAGAGATCTATCTCTAGTGTGCCACAACATGAAAAATCACTTCGAAACCAAGAAGTCAAGGGACCGTCGTGATAGCTAAGGAGATCCTCTCAGTGCATCTGCCAGCACATTGTCCTTTCCTGGAAGGTGGACTGCTGTCAGAGAGGCCTGCAGGGAATAAGCCAGGGACCACAATTTCATGGCTTCCGTGCACAAGGCTGTAGACCGAGTGCCTCCCTGCTTGTTGATGTACCACATGGTGGTGGTGGTGGTGTCTGTTCTGACCTGAACCACCTTGTTCTGCACCAACTGAGAGAAGGCTTGCAGGACCAGAAAAACTGCCGTGAATTCCAGGAGATTGATATGAAGAAGGGACTCCTGAGGGGACCACAGTCCTTGGGCTGTGAGATCCCCCAGATGAGCTTCCCACCCCAAAAGAGAAGCATCCGTGGTAAGGACCACCAAATGAGAATGAGTGACAAAAGGCACCCCTTGCCTTAAATTGTCCTGATCCTGCCACCATTGAAGAGCTTGGATCAGTGTCCGAGTCACTGGAATCAGTTTGGAAAGAGGGTCGTTCCTTTGGGACCAAAAGGCCCTCAGATGGAACTGAATGTCCCTCATCTGAAATCTTGCCCCTTGGACCACTGCTGTAGAACCTGCCATGTGGCCCAAGAGCTGAAAGAAGTGCCTTGCTGGTCGGGACACCTGAAAGCTGAAGGAAGAAGCCAGTTCTATAAGAACTCTTGCCCTTTCCAAGGGAAGAAAGGCTCTTGCTTTGACAGTACCTAGCTCTGCCCCTATAAAGGTAAGGAGCTGCACTGGTTCGAGAACTGATTTGGGGAGGTTGAGAAGAAAACCCAGAGAAGTGAGCACTTGCTGAGTCACTTGCAGGTCTGACTTGACTTAGTCTGGAGACTGACTCACTATGAGCCAATCGTCCAGATATGGAAAAATGGAAATCTTTTGCCTTCTTAGAAAGGCAACTACTACTGCCAGGCACTTTGTGAAGACCCTTGGAGCTGATGTTAGGCCGAAGGGCATTGCTTTGAACTGATAATGGCCTGAGGGCAACTTGAACCTGAGGTACTTTCTGTGGGAGCACCTGATGAGAATATGAAAGTAGGTATCTGTGAGGTCCAGGGAGACTAGCCAGTCCCCTGGCCTTAGAGAGGGAAGAATTATTCCCAGAGTCACCATCTTGAACTTTGGTTTTAAAAGATGTTTGTTCAGGTATCTTACATCTAGGATGGGTCTCCACTCCCCTGTCTTTTTTGGGGTAAGGAAGTATCTGGAGTACAGGCCTTTGCCCCAGTGGAGGGTAGGAACTCTCTCTATGGCTCTTAAAGCCAGAAGAGATGAAACTTCTGCCTCTAGGGTAAGGGTCTCGGAGAGACCTACAGGTGGAAAAGATCTGGCTCTCATCTTTGGAAATGTTTCGAAACTGAGAACTAGTCCCCACATGTCTGATGTAATAGACATCCAGTCCTGGACATAGTAAGCCAGCCTGCCCCCTAGAGGGATAGGAGAGTCGACCCGGGCAGACCCATCAGTGTGTCTGCTTGGCAGGGGCCTTAGGCTGAGGAGTGGATGCAGCCCTGCTCATCCCCCTTCAGCCTCTCCCTCTGAAGAACCCCCTCTGTGAAAAGGGAGAAGAGGCCTGTGCTTGACAAAAAGGCCTATGAAAAGGCCTGTCCCTGCCCCTAGGTTGCTGCCTTTGAGGAGTTGCCTGCCTCTCCTTGGCCTGAGCACTCCTATAAGTGGTCCTGTACTCATACATTTTTTTCATGTAATTCTCTGTCTGCTCCCAAACAGAGAATTACCCACCACAGGAAAATCCATGGCCTTAGCCTGGGTGTCCTGTGAGAGGCTAGTACATCTGAGCCAAGCCATCCTCCGAAGAGCCACAGATGTAGCCATGACTCTTGATGACACATCATTGGAGTCCACAGCAGCATGAAATTGTACCTTTGATGCCTCAGTCTCATCAGCAGGCACCTCCTCCAGCTCCTTGGCCAGCTGGGGGGAGGCCTGTTTAGCCAGTGCCAGTACAGTGCCCCACCTGGACTTCTGGTACCTGGCTGTATAGGCCATATAGTTCGCCTGCCTGAGTCCCAAGGAAGATGCCATGTACTGCTTCTTTGCCATGGCATCCATCTTCTTGGAGTCTTTGTCTGGGGGGTGTGAAGCCAAGGGAATATTTGCCTTGTCACAGGCAGCAGCGTGCACTACCCCAACATGGCTGCATTGTTGGTATAAGAACTCTGTATCTGAGCCTGATAGTGTATACCTCTTGTCCATCCTTCTGTCAACAGGAGGTACAGAATTGGGAGACTTTAGGATTTTTTGTGTCTGCTTCCCAAAGGATTTGTGAAGGGAAATAGACATTCTCCTGGACTCTGGGATGTCCATCATTTCCCACATAATCAGGCTTCTCTTGATCCTCCATTGCCTCCTCCGTAGGAAGCTGGAGGGTTTCAGCCACTTTTCTGTAAAACAGATAGTGGAGAGGGGACTCAGAAAGCCTAGGGGGGAAACACCAGAAGGTTTGTCTGAGGAGATGTCTGGTTCCACAGGCACATCAAGACTTTCACCATCATCACCATCATCTTCAAACTCCCCCTTCTCCTCAAACTCCAGTTCATAAAAATCTTCAGGGGTATAATCTTGAACCGGGGGAACCGACCGAACCCCTGCCAAAAGGAGCCGGTCGGTCGGAACCGGGCGAAGCGATTCCAAAATCCGAATCGCTCTGGCTAGTTCCTCGGCGGTTGGAACATGAACCTCTGGATCCGAACTGGTCGATTTCTCTTTGCATTTCCTTTTTGTAGGAACTGACCCCTCAGGATCGGCTCTCCTCTTGCCAAAAGAAGTATCGCCCTGGTCAGAGGGCAGTCCTTCTGGTTTGGTCGGAACCAAACCGGGCTGGCCATCCGGGTCAGCGGACTTCTCGGCCTCCTTTTCCCTAAGTCTACCTAATCTCTTCTCAAGGGTAGATTTAGGAACATGTTTACAAATTTGGCAGTCTATATCGAGGTGTTCAAACCCCAGACAATAAACACAGGTGGTGTGGGGACTGGCCGTAGCAAAGACCTCCCCACACTCACTGCAGTGTTGAATCCCAGTGGGCCTGTTTTTTTTCTTGGGTTTCTCAGACATGGCCAACCTAACCAAACTTACCGTTTTTATGGCAATCGCCAGGCAAGACTCCCTTATCGGTTCCCAACTGTGTCACAGGTATTGTAAAAAAACATTCAAAACACGTTTTTTTTAGAACCGATAAGGACCGGTAACCACACTCCAAAGTAAAACAGAAGAATTCACTACAAGTGATCGGTTCAGCTGAACCGATCTAACACTTTACAATTTCTACGCAGAATTCAGACAAAAAGCCTATCTAGTACTCACGGTACCGCAGACAGAGATTGAACTGACTATGCAGAATAATTTCGGTTTAAAATCGACAACTTAGCTGACACTTTAACCGACTTTCGAACCGAGCTGAAGGAGAAATCTCCGGAGCGACTGTTCAGTGAGGCAGAGTAAAGAATCTGACAGTTGGGTTTCAAAGGGCTGCAGACAGAGACCTCAACTGAGCTCGAGCTCAGCATTCTATGCACTGCATAGAAAGTTAACCCTTTGTTCTGCGGGGCAGTTTAAAGGCTGGAGCTAACTGCAATAGTCAGAATACAGCAAGACTCCATTAGAAGAAACATAATTACTAAGGTGAGTAATTTTTTCTTCTGTACATCTTTCCTCCCTTTCCTCTCATTCAGAAGGTCTTGGTGAAACTTCAACAGGAGGGAGCTCATGCCATCCTTATTGCCCCTCTTTAGCCACGCCAAATTTGGTATCCTCTGCTGCAACAATTGGCACTGGAACCTCTGGTTCTTTTGCCCATTTCCCATGACCTTCTGACTCAGGAGCAGGGCACCCTGGTGCATCCGAGCCTTCAGTCTCTCCACCTTCGTGCGTGGCACCTGTGGACATAGCGATTTCTCGTTATGGGGTATCTTCACAGGTTGCGCATATTCTAGTGGAGGCTAGAAAACCCTCCACCAGATCTACTTACGCAATGAAGTGGAAGAGATTCACAATATGGGCCCAAGCAAGGCGCTGGGATCCATTTTTGTGCTCGGCTTCCCAGGTTCTAGAGTACCTCGCACATCTGTCTGAGGCGGGCCTTAGCTACTCCTCCATTAAGGTCCACCTTTCTGCGGTGTCAGCCTGCCACCTTCCAGAGGAGGGCAAAACCTTGGCTCAGCTGGAGGTTGTCAAAACTCTTCTGAAAGGCATCCTTCATTTAAAGCCTCCGATCTGGAATCCTTGTCCTCCCTGGGACCTGAATTTCATGCTTGAGAAGCTGACTTTACCCCCGTTCGAACCAGCTTCTTCCTGCAACTTACGCTTCCTTTCCTGGAAGACCTTATTTTTAGTTGCAGTTACTTCGGCCAGAAGGGTCTCCGAATTACAGGCCTTCATCTGTAAAGAATCTTATTTGGTTTTTCATAAGGACTGAGTAGTCCTTCGGACTAATCTTTCTTTTTTACCCAAAGTGGTTTCGGAAACCACTTTGAACCAGGGCGTGGAATTTCCAGTATACTATCCACAGTATTCCAACAGGCGGGAATACCTTCTGCACACCCTTGATGTGCACTTGATTCTGAGGTACTACACAAACAGGACTAAAGAGGTTAGGAAATCTAGCCAACTGTTCGTAGCCTTTGCTCCACAGTGCCAGGGCAAGGCTATATCCAAGCAAACCATATCTCGATGGCTAGCTAACTGCATTCCTTTTTCGTATACGAAATATGGGAAGTCCCTTCCGGGGGCAGTTAAAGGTCACTCCACCCACAGCGTGGTGAACTCTACTGCCTTTTTTGGGAATGTGTCCATGGCAGAGATCTGTGCAGTGGCCACATGGTCATCTGTTCACACCTTCACTAAGCATTACAGTCTGGATATTGCCTCTCGGCGCAGAACTGGCTTTGGTCTTGCAGTCTTGCAAGGCCTCCTGTCGTGATTTCCCATGATGACTTCACCTCCTCCTGGGTGCACCTATGTTTTGTTTTTCTCTGGGACTGCTTGGTATTCAGTCCTCTATGTAAAGACCTACTGCAGGAACCCTCTTGAAGTAAGATATTGCAGTTACGTAAGAACTTACCATAACAGTAGATCTTCGAGAGAGGTTCCTGCAGTAGGTCTAGTTTCCCACCCTCCTTCCCCCAGTTTATGGATGTTTATTCTTATTTTCCATCCTATCTAGCCCTTCGGGACTAGAGTGGAAGCAGTGTCTGAGGACTTTTACTCCGGTCTTATTCTTACCCTTTTATAGGTCTCCATTGGAAAAGAACTGGAGAGCAGGCGCGGGACTGCCCCTTTTATAGTCGGGCTGATGTCACGTTGCCGGACATCGGGGGGCAGTCACCGCTGATGATTGCATCTACAAGTTTGCCGTGCGGACCTGACGCCAGGGTGCGCAGTCCTATATGTGAAGACCTACTGCAAGAACCTCTCTCAAAGATCTACTGTTATGGTAAGTTCTTACATAACTGCAATTTATTTATTATTGCTCCTCCTTTTGGAGTTTTTTTGTTAATTCTATACTTATTAGGGGTAAACCTAAATTTATAATTGTTAGGATTTGTTCCTAATGCCTGACTTCCAGGCTCCTTACAAATCTGAAGAGGTTAGAAAGCTACAGTTGGTAGAGGTAGTATTTGAAAGATGCTCACGTGCAAAGAATTCTACTCATTTGCATGTGTTCCATCTCTCCGGGCAGTCCAACCCTCCAGGCTTATTGCATAAAGTTATGATTATCTGAGCATCACTGGGAAGAAAGAAGATTACTATGGTAAGTAATTGTTTCTTCTTTTCCAATGGGGTAAATCCATTTTTTTCCTTTCCAGTGACAATTTCTCACAGACCATAAAAATATGCACAATAAATAGCTCTTCATTTTGTACTAGGCAATTACCGAGGCACTCCTTGTATTGGTTACTTTGCCATGTATGATAACCACACAACATGTGAAGTCCAAGATTACAAAGTAGATTCCTATGTATTCTATTATCACAGAACAATAAATAGGTTTCATTTTCACATGATAGCTTAAAATCTATATACAGACTTTGGGGGTCTAGAGAATGAATACTTCAAACAACATGAAGTCTTGCTATATTATGACATTTGCAGTTTGTCCCAGCCTTAGAACTGCTCCGGAGGTGAAAGAGTTAACTTCCGTGCCAGGCATGGAATCTTGAGCGTGAGCTCGGTTGAAAAAACTCTGTCTGTTGATCTTCAAACTGAAACTGTCAGATTCTTTACTCCGCCTCACTGAACAGTCGCTCCGGAGATTCCTCCTACTGCTCGGTTCATTTCTCGGTTAAAAAAGTGTTATTCTCGTTTTTTTTAAACCGCAATTATATTTATTTTAACCGCAAACCGGTCGGTTCAACCTCTGTCTGTGGTATCGTAAGTAATAGGTTTTACATTCTCTGTGTGGAACTTGCAAACGTTGTTATCGGTTCAGTTTGAACCGATCAGGTTGTTGTTAAAACTTATTAAATTACATTTAGAGTGTGGTTCCCGGTTCTTATCAGTTCTAAAAAAAACGGATTTCATTACGGTTTTTTCCACGACCCGTGACACGGTTGGGAACCGATAAGGGTGTCTTGCTTGGCGATTTGCTGGAAAAGGGCAAGTTTTTGGTTAGGCTGGCATTATGTCTGAGAAACCCAAAAGAAAAACCGGGCACACTAGGTTTCAGCACTGTAGTGTCTGTAGGGAAGCCTTTGCCAAGGCTGACCCACACACCACATGTGTTTATTGTCTGGGGTTTGACCACCTCAATGCAGACTGCCAGATTTGCAAGAATTTCCCTGCAGCTACCCTGGATAAGAGAGTTGGTAGGCTCAGGGCGAGCAAAAGTCCGCTGACCGGAGGCAGCCGGTTCGGTGCCAACCGAACGGAGAAATCTCTCCCTCTGACCAGGCGAGACTTCCTCGGGCAAGCGAAGAGCTGACTCGGAGGAGCCAGTTCCAGCAAAGAGGACTAGAAAATCAGCAGGTGTGGAGCCAAAATTTCCTTCTCCAACCGCTGCAGAGATAGCCAAAGCAATCCAAATTGTCCAGTCGCTTTCCCCGGTTCCGTCCGAACTGCCACTATCAGGTAAACGGTCGGTTCGGTCGGTTCCACCGGTTCAAGAATATGATATAGAGGAATTTTATGAACCGGAGGAGGGGGAGGAGGATTATGAAGATTGTGAATGTGATTTTGAAAGTCTGGATATGCCCATTGAACGGACATCTCCCCAGACAGACCTTCAGGAGTGTCTCCCCCTAGGCTTTCTGAGTCCCCTTCTCATTTTCTGTTTTATAAAAAAGTTGCTGAAACCTCCAGCTCCCTTTGGAAGAAGCTGTGGATGAACAGGAGAGCCTGACTATGTGGAAATGATGGATATCCCAGAGTCCAGGAGATTGTCTATTCCTTTACATAAATCCTTTAGGAAACAGACAATAACAATTTTAAAGCTCTAATTCTTTACCTCCTGTGGATAAAAGATGGATAGGAGGTACACTTTGTCAGGCCTGATACGGAGTTCCTTTCACAACAATGCAGCCATGTTGGGGTAGTGTGAGGCTGCAGCCTGTGATAAGGCAAATATTCCCTTGACTTCACACCCCCCTGACAAGGACTCCAGGAGGATTGATGCCATGGCAAAGAAACAATACATGGCAGCATCCTTGGGACTCAGACAGGCAAATTATATGGCCTATGTTGCAAGATACCAGAAATCCAGATGGGATACTGTTATGGCTTTAGCGAAACAGGTCCCTGGCCAGCTTGCCAAGGAGCTGGAACAGGTGGCTGCTGATGGTATTGAGGCATCCAAGGTGCAAATCCATGCTGCAGTGGACTCTAATGATGTATCTTCAAGAGTCATGGCTACATCTGTGGCTTTTCGTAGAATGGCTTGGCTCAGGTGTACTAGCCTGTCACAGGATACCCAGACTAAGGCCATGGATTTTCCTGTTGTGGGTAATTCTCTGTTTGGGGAGCAGACAGAGAATTACATGAAGAAAATGGATGAATATAGGACCACTTATAGGAGTGCACAGGCCAAGGAGAGGCAAGCCACTCCTCAGAGGCAGCCTTCCAGGGGCAGGGGCATGCCTTTTCACAGGCCTTTTTACCAAGCCCAGGCCTCCTCTTCAGCTTATGCCCAGAGGGGGTTCTTCAGAGGGAGAGGCAGATGGGGTACGAGCAGGCCTGCTCCCACCCCTCACCCTAAAGCTCCCTGCCAAACAGGCACCCTGATGGGATGCCCAGGGCCGATTCTCCATTACCTGTAGGGGGCAGGCTGGCTTACTTTGTCCAGGACTGGGAGTCTTTAACATTAGAAAAGTGGGTCCTGGAAGTAGTAAGCCAGGGACTGGTTCTCAGCTTCAAAAAATTTCCAAAGATGAGAACCAGATCTTTTCCACCTGCAAATCCATTAGAGGCTCTTGCTTTGGAAACAGAAGTCTCAACCCTTCTGGCTCTCAGAGCTGTGGAAAGGGTTCCTCCTCTACACCAGGGCAAAGGACTGTACTCCAGGTACTTCCTTACACCAAAAAAGACTGGAGAATGGTGGCCCATCCTGGATCTAAGATACCTAAACAAGCACCTTTTAAAACCAAAATTCAGAATGATGACTCTGGGAATTATTTTACCCTCCCTAAGGCCAGGGGACTGGCTAGCGTCCCTGGACCTCAAGGATGCCTACTTCCATGTTCTCATCAGAAGCTCCCACCGAAAGTACCTCAGATTCGAACTGCCCTCAGGCCATTACCAGTTCAGAGCAATGCCCTTGACTTACCTCTGCCCCAAGGGTATTCACAAAATGCCTGGCAGTAGCAGTTGCTCACTAAGAAGGCAAAGATTGCCATCTTTCCTTACCTGGACGACTGGCTCATAGTGGGTCAGTCTCCAGACCAAGTCAGATCACACCTTCAGGTTACCCAGCAGCTGCTTACATCTCTAGGTTTTCTTCTCACTCTCCCAAAGTCAGTTCTAGAGCCTGTTCAGCTACTCACCTTCATAGGCGCAGAACTGGACACAAAGCAGGCCAGAGCTTTCCTTCCTCTAGAAAGAGTAAAGACCCTGGTGGCTCTGGCCTCCTCCTTCACTCTGCAGGTCTCTCGACCAGCAAGGCACTTTCTACAGCTCCTAGGACACATGGCTGCTTCCACAGCTGTAGTGCAAGGAGCAAGATTTCAGATGAGGGACATTCAGTTCCATTTGAGAGCCTTCTGGTCTCAAAGGAGAGATCCCCTAACCAAATTGATCCCAGTAACTCGAACCCTGATCCAGGCCCTGCAGTGGTGGCAGGATCAGAGCAATCTGAGACAGGGGGTTCCTTTCATCCCTCAATCTCACTCCTTGACCCTTACTACAGATGCGTCCCTCTTGGGATGGGGAGCTCACATGGGCGACCTCACCACCCAGGGATTGTGGTCCCCTCAGGAATCTCTGCTCCACATCAATCTGTTGGAACTCAGAGCTGTTTTTCTAGCACTTCAGGTTTTTTCTGCATCTGTTCAGAACAAAGTGGTACAGGTCAGAACAGACAACACCACTACAATGTGGTACATCAACAAGCAAGGGGGCACTCGGTCTTGGCCTTGTGCACCGAGGCAATGAAGTTGTGGTCTCTGGCTTATTCCCTGAACACCTCCCTCATAGCAGTTCACCTCCCAGGCAAGGACAGTGTCCTGGCAGATGCTCTCAGCAGGATTTCCCTGGGCCATCACGAATGGTCACTGGATCCCCTAGTACTGGGGTTAGTATTTGCCAGGTGGGGCACCCCTCAGATAGATCTTTTTGCAGCCCAGACAATCGCCAACTTCCGCTTTTTTGTTGCAGGCCCCCAGTGTTGGGTTCAGTCTCTCTGAATGCCTTCCTTCTCGATTGGGAAGGGATGTTCCTCTATGCCTTCCCCCCTTCCCTCTCTTGTTCAAGGTGCTAGTCAAAATCAGATCTCAACCTTGCAAGATGATTCTGATTGCTCCAGATTGGGCCAGACAGCCCTGGTATCCACTCCTTCTGTCCTTAGCAGTCCATCTTCCCTGTGTCTCCCCAGGAACCACAATTTGTTAACCTGTGCCCAGGGAGAGTTTGGTATCGAATCTCAAATCCCTCAACCTCAAGGCCTGGCTCTTGAGGAGTTAGAGTTGCTGACCTACACCTTTCTCAAGGTGTACTTCGAAATCTGAAAGCTTCTAGGAAGCCTTCCACCAGGGCTACTTATAATTCTAAATGGAAAAGGTTTTCCATATGGTGCTCTGGGAAGCATATTTCCCCAGAATCTGCTGATTTGCCCACAGTCTTGGACTATATGGTCCATCTAAATACTTTGGGGCTGAGGCCAGCTACCCTGAAAGTGCATTTGGCAGCTGTCTCTGCTTTTATTTCAGCAGGAAAGCCCTCTTCTCTTTCTGCTCACCCTGTATTCTCCAAGTTTTTCAAGGGATTGCTTCACACCAACCCTCCATTCAGGGACCCTGCTTCTGCCTGGGATCTTAATGTTTGCATTGCTCAGCTGATGCAACCCCATTTGAACCTTTGTCTTCAGCAGAGCTTAAGTACTTGACTTAGAAAACTGTGTTTCTAGTAGCTATCACTTCTGCCAGGCGCATAAGTGAATTACAAGCTTTGTCAGTGGAGCCTGATTTTATCTCCTTTCACAGAGATAAGGTAGTCCTCAGGACTAACAGGAAGTTCTTGCCTAAGGTGGTTTCAGATTTCCACCTTAATCAATCCATATCTCTTCCAATGTACTTCACTGACCATTCCTCCTCTGGCGAGAGGAGGCTGCACAGTTTAGATGTAAAGAGAGCCCTTAGTTACTACATAGAGCGTACCAAGGGTCACAGGTTTGACTCCCTCCAACTATTCCTCACTTATGGTGAGGTTGGGAAAGGGAAACCTGCCACTAAAAGATCCATTGCCAGGTGGATTGTCTCTTGTATCCAATTTTGCTATCAAAAACTGGGTAAGGTTCCCCCTTCAGGCCTGAGCGCTCACTCTACCAGAGGTACAGCTGCGTCCTAGCTGCGGCCAGGGACATCTCTATCTTAGAGATAAGTCAAGCAGCTACCTGGAAAACAGTACACACTTTCACCAAGCATTACTCCTGGACATCCAGGCTAGGAGGGATGCTCGGTTTGGCACAGCTGTGCTTCAGAGCCTATTTCCTAAGTAGGTTCTGTCCCTCCTCCATGAAGGTACTGCTGTGTAGTCTGCATATGTCATAATATAGCAAGACTTCATGTTGTTTGAAGAAAAAATTACTCACCTTAGTAATGTTGTTTCTTCTAATGAGTCTTGCTATATTATGACCCCCATGCCCTCTCAGAACCTCTGCTCTTGGGATGTGGGTGGGCAGTGCAGTGTTGGCACTAATGATGCCCACCTTGTGTTTTCACCCCTCCTTTTGGGGTGTTTGGGTGTGTATATTATTTTATTTTCTGGGTCCCTGACTTGAGTCTTGGTTTTGGGACCAGAAAAATGTTTAATATTTTAGTAGCCAGTTGGCTAGTGTAGGTTTACAGCTTCCACACAGAACCTTAGTGAGTTTTGTTCGTAAAGATCTGACAGTTTCAGTTTGAAGATCAACAGACAGAGTTTTTTCAACCGAGCTCGCGCTCAAGATTCCATGCCTGGCATGGAAGTTAACTCTTTCACCTCCGGAGCAGTTCTAAGGCTGGGACAAACTGCATATGTCATAATATAGCAAGACTCCATTAGAAGAAACAACATTACTAAGGTGAGTAATTTTTTCTTTCTGTATCTCTCTGTTTACATTATAAATCCTTTGGATCACTTCACTAGCATATGCATCTGTGTTTACTGCTGCCTTTATTGATCATAAATCTTTTAATCCCCAGGAGGTTACTTTTTGGTTTAAAGCTGCAGACCAGCTTTGTTCGTACTGATTTGCATTTCTATTATGCAAAAACTCTAACCAGCACATTTTTGGTAACTGTTCCTCCTCCATTTTCATTATTCTTCTCCAGTAATTAATAATCCTTACCATAATTCTTGCCCCAAGAGAAATCATACTGGGTTCTAATCTCAGAAATGCTATTGGGCAGTCTTTTGGTAGACCCAGAGTTGATCTAATAAAGTTGTTTTGAATGATTTCTATATTACTATTTTTGGAGAGTTTAAACCCCATATTTCTGAACCATACAAAGTCTGATTAACAGTTTTTGGCTCAAATGCTGTTTTCCAAGCTTTAAAGGAGTTACTAGCAAATTTATATGCAAATGATCTTATCGCATTTGTTGCTTTATATGCATTTTCTTTAACTTCTTTTATATGCCTACAGCAGCCAGAGTTTCATTCACAAATCACTCCGAGGTATTTAAAATCCATTACCTCTTCAGTTTTGTTGTCATTTAATACACCATGAGCTAAGCTTCCTTCCCTTATTATCAAAGACCATAATTTGTGATCTTATCTGTGTCAGTCTTCACCATTCATCACTAGTGGGTATAGCGCTGGAGCTAGGACCCTGCGGGAGACTTTTATTTTCTATGGGCAGAGTCAACGCAGGGCCGGCTCTGCCCTCGAGGCCGACGTAGTACGTGGCACTTGCGGGTTGGCCGTTATCTGCTGTCGACTTCATCCCAGCCCCAGTTCTTCTTCTCCCGCCGTTGAGTGTAGACCTCGTGTGGAGACTGTCCTAGCAAAACTGTGTGTGCGGCCTAGTCCATCAGCCTTGTGTGTGTGTCTCAGTTCTGTTCGTTTCATTACTTTTAAGCAGCGTCGAGTACTGTTTTTGTTATTGTTTGCTGTATGGTCATGTCTCGTCCTGGAGGCAAAAAATCTTCGAAGGCGGGGTGGCCTCCTATTCGTTAGTGCCCCTGTGGCTGCCAGTATTCTGTGACAGACCAGCACAGCCGTTGCCTCTCCTGGCTCAGCCCAGCCCATGACATGGACAACTGCGACGCCTGTTTCTCTATGGACCGTCGAGTTCTTGAGATCTGCTCGTTTAGAGTCAGATGTGCGCCGCCAACTTTCGGGGGACGGGTTTGCAGTCGACAGGCCAAGGTGAGGATTTTTGGCCCTTCCTCTGAGTCCTCTCCCGGTCCTATACGGCCTTTGGTGGAGGGGGCCTCTGCCTCCCTTAACTTTGCCATGGCGGGGGCTCCTTCCGCAGTGCAAGAGGCCCAGTCCGTCCCTCTTGGGGGAAAGATGGGAGGCACCACTATGGCAGTTGCCTCTTCGGAGGTGGAGGCACCCTCAGTGTCATGTTCTGAGCCCTCCGGGTCCGGACTGGCACCGTCCTTGGCGTCATTTGGCAGTGCCGCCCTCGGTCCTGGTGCCATTCACGGTGCCACTGGCTTGGAGGGCATCGTTGCCATCGGTTCTGGGCCATCTCTCAGTGCCGCTGTTGCTCCTGGCGCCATTTATGGCGCCGGGGATGTTGGGGGTAGTGCTTCTGCGGTTTCTGGGCCTGTTTCTGTTTCAGCACTGGGACTGGAGTCGGCGCCACCCCCGAGTCCAGCGCCATTTGCGGTACCAGGGATGGGGCAGCGCTGTGGTTGGTGCCAACCTTGGCTCCAGTGCCGCTTGCGGCGCTGGGGGGAGCACGGTTCCACACTCATGTTGCGCCTGAATCTGGTGCTGTTCGTGGTGCCAGGGAGGGTGGTGGCTTCAGGCATGGTGCCGTGCTTGACTCCAGTGCTGTGTGCGGTGCCGGGGTGAATGGTGGCCTGGCTCGCAGTCTGGGAACTGGCAGGGATCGAGGGGTAATCTGGCATTGGACCTTGGAGTCTACCTCCTCGGAAGGGGGCTCCAGATCTGATCCGGATTGGCTCCCAGCTTCTTTGGAATCCTCTGATCCCTTAGTTCTGGCACCTCGGCCCCCACTTGGCCTCCCTCTGGGGGTCAGTCATTGCCGGTAATCTCTGGAGTCAGTGGTACTGATCAGCCAGCAGTGGTCCCTGTGGCCACTGCCGTGCAACCTGGGGCCACTGGCACATCTGCTCCTCCGGTTGGGACACCCCCTTCCCTGGTGTGTTTGGACAGTCCAAGTTTGGGACAGCCCAGGGCACGCCAGGAAGGGGAAGGTACTGTCCCCTGGGTGGACTCCTCAGAGACTGCCCGGAGTTGTCAGCTGCCTAGGCTGGTGGCTATGTGGATGAGGTCCCTCTCCGACTCTGAAGGGTTGAGGAGTAGGGGTGTGGCGCAGCTCGCCTTCTCCGGCGCCCAGCCAGGTTCTAAGAGGAGCCGCAGTGCAGACCCTCGCTCTTCCCTGGATTTGTCCTCAAGAGGAGCTTCAGCTTCGGAGGTCAGGGGCCGTCCATCTAGACTCACATGGTCCTGGTCACCTCACGGGGGGATTTCTTCCCATGGGCACAGCTCTGACCATTCTGATCCGGTTGAACAGCTGTTAGCTGCTGGGTCTTTCGATCTTCCTCCTCATGGGGAGTTTTCTCTCGGCCCTCCTGCCCTGACAGAAGCCATTCTCCTGCTGCTAGAAGCTTGTGCCCCATGCCTCTGCCTCCATCCCTGGCTATCCCAGGTATTCCCAGTCCTAGGAGACCTCTCACCTGGGAGCAGTTAAGAGGTTTGGCTGTACATTTCCCTACCTATCTCCATGCCCTGGACCAGCAGGTGTTCCACCATGCTTCTGTGCAGCCAGACCCTGAAACTCAGAGCTCACCCGCATCTTCTTCCTCCTCCTTGGAGGGAGAGGAGTAATCTGTCCACATCTCCCCAGTGTTTGATCTTTCTTCCTATCAACGCTTCCTCGCGAGGATGTTGGATGAGCTCCACCTTTCCCCGGTCCCTGTCAGCAATCCCGAGCATGTGACATGTGCCTTCTTAGGCGAGTACAGTGCGGCCAACCTGGTGTTTCCCGCCTGGCCTGTTCCTTTCCAGGAAGCGTCACATCAGCTTTGGCTACATCACTTCTCCACTGTTCCAGCTCCAAGGGACCTATGCCAACGGTATTGCACCCCTCCTGGGTCTCCAGGTTCTCTGCCTCATCCCTCTTCAGGCTTGACCTCCCTGGACACCCCCTCTGGGCCCCCCCCCAACTGTGACCGACCCCCAGACTCGGACTCTGCGAACTTCGATTTTTGGGGGAGAAGGGTTTTCTGTTCGGCACAGATCCTTCTTTCTATTGTTTCACATCAGGCCCACTTTGCTGCCTACGATAGGTTCTTGTGGTCCAGGCTAGGACAACTCCTAGCCTCAATGCCTGATATGGAAGAAACCAAGCAAGCCATTGTCCTCTCTTGTCAGGGCCTGGAGCTAGCAAGGTACCAAGCAAGGGCATCTTATGATGACAGTGAGGTGGCATCCAGTGCTATAGGGAAAGCGATCTGCATTAGGCGGACAGCATGGCTTCACTTATCCCGGTTGTCATCCCTGGCCCGGCGTAGGATGATCTCCTCTGCATACTGGAGAACCCACCTCTTCTCCCCCAGGGTGAGACAGCGTCTTTTGGGGCACCTTCCCTCTCCCACTGGGGGCTCCCCATCTCACCCAGACCAGTGTCTGGCCTCCCCAGGCCTGTAAGGGTTCTCTCCTCCAGTGTCTCACCCACTGGAGGCTAAGGAACTTAGTCCCTTGGGGTAGTTTAGGGCCCCCTTGGGGGGGGGGGCTCGGTACTCATCCACTAGTGATGAATGGTGAAGATTGAGACAGATAAGATATGAAAATTACATACCTACCGTAATAGCTCTGGCGCTATACCCACTAGTGATGAATGGTGAAGATACACAGAAAGATCAACAATTACAGTAGGTACATAATTTTCATTTTTACCGATGTTTAATTCTAAGTCTATTTTTTTCAATGTATTCATGGTCTTGGATATTCCTCTTTTTAAACCTAACAGGGTTTGCGATATAAGAATAGCATCATCTGCGTATAACATGACCCTTAGAAACATAGACTTTGATGGCAGATAAGGACCACTTGGCCCACCTAGTCTGCCCATTTCCCTACCTGTTGGATAAGCTGCAGATTCTAGTTAACTAACAGCCTACTTCCTGCAACCCCCCACTATAATTGCCTTATGTCTGCCCCATGCATGTTTGAATTCCCCCACTGTTTTAGACCCCACAGCCTCTCTAGAAAGGCGGTTCCATGCGTCCACCACTCTCTCCGTGAAAAAAATTTCCTCACATTACCCTGAGCCGCCCCCCCCCTCTATCTTAAATTATGCCCCCTTGTTCTTACACATCTCTTTTTCTGAAAGATGCTACCCTCCTGGACTTTGTTGATTCCCTTGAGGTACTTAAAAGTTTCTATCATGTCCCCCCTGTCCCTCCTTTCATCAAGGGTATACATATTAAGCTCTCTCAGTCTCTCTTCATATGGTTTCTGATGTAGACCCTGACCCTGCACCATTTTAGTTACCCTCCTCTGGACTGCTTCTATCCTTCCACCCTTATTTTCTCATTATTAATTTGTGGGGGATAAGTTTCAGCCAATTGAAGATTTTTCAGTACAGTTTCTATATAGATGTTAAATAACAATGGCGCTAACAGGTAACCCTGTTTAACTCCCTTACATACAGTATAGGAATCTCTTCTGTTAAGGCCCCATACAAGCCAAATCTTACCTGTGCAGTAGTGTTACTATGTAATATCTTTAAAATAGAAAGCATTTTATTGTCAAGTCCCAATTCAGCAAGCATAATCCATAGTTTCTCTCTGTTTGCTGAGTCAAAGGCTGTTTTCATATCTATAAAACAAACATAGATCTTTCCTTTTCTTCCATGCACATATTTATTCAAGATATGCTGAAGAGTAAAAATTAAATCTAATGTATTATTATGCTTTTTAAAGCCACATTGAAATTTAGTATAGTATCGGTAACCCAATCTTGTAATTTCTCCAAAATTAATTGTGTATATATTTTTTGTGTTATTGGAAGAAGAGAAATGGGTCTATAACACTTAGCATCCTGTCTGTTTCCTTTCTTAAACAATGGCACTATTTTACTTTTATTCCAGTCTCTAGGTAAAATAAGACATAGACTAACAATTGTGAACAATGGTGGTAATAACCTAGCCCAAAACCCGGGGCTGTGTTGGAAAATTTTAGCAGGAATTCCATGGACTCCTGCTGCCTTGTTATTTTTTTGCTATTGAACAGAATTTATAATTTCCTGTTCAGTAATGATATAAACATTCAGATCTTAAACTGTTGTTGACTGATTTCTATTTATACAACACTCATCACTATTAGGACAATAGATTTCTCTAAAATGTCTACCCAATCCTTGACACCAATACAGCTTTATATATTAAACCTAATGTTAGTTTATTTATTTATTTAGGGATTTGGATCATACCTTTGAGCTCAGAGCTCTTTTACAAAGGTTCCACGTCAAATAGTGACAATGGCAACAATAACAAACAGTTTATATATAATACTCTAATAGTGGGTAGCTAGTATACAGTAAGGTTATAATGTCATTCATGAATGGTGATAGTACAGCGTCAAGAGCATTCAACTAGGGTAAAGGACAGTGTTTATATGTAGTGAAGGAGATAAAGAGGTGTGACACCTAGTGTGAGAGTCCAAGGAGGAGTCAAGGGGAAGGGAGAGTGGGTGGCCAAAAGAAGTGGCTTTGTCTAGGAGGTTGGGAGGTAGTGGTAGTAGGGTGGTTTTAAGGTTGATCCAGTGGGAGAAAACGCATGAGGGGGAGAGGAAGACAGAGGGATAGGGCAAGAGGGAAGAGTGGGGGTTAAAGGAAGGGGAAGGAGAATGTAGATGAGTGGGCATTATGGGTGTTAGAGTCCTAGTGGCAGTCACAAACTGTCCTAGTAAGAAGGTGTTGCCTTAGGCCATTTTTGAATTGGGAGATGCATTGGGAGTTTAGAATGTGCACTGGGATTTCATTGAGCCATTGGGGGGCCCTATAACTGAAAGCATGCTGTCCCTGCACAGTTCGACGGAAAGGTGTTGATAGGGCCCCCCTCATCCTGCCTCTGGTGGTATAGCTGGTAGCACTTGGTGTTAGGATGCTAGAAATACATGGGGCGGTTTTACCCATTAGTGCCTTTTTTCCAAGGAGACATGTTTGGAATATAATCAAGGCCCCTGGAATTCTGCAGTTCTGCGGTTGCGGAATTTGCCGCATAGTGTCAGACTTTCTTTCCCAGCTCGTTTATCCTGAAGCCCCTCCTCTATGCTCAGCATATGATGTCATCGATGACATCACAACATATTTAGCCAATGACAGGACTGCATTCTGCCAGATAAATGAATAAATCATGCTGCAGAAATCAGAAAATGCTGCCGCAGAAGTCAAGGAGCCCTGCCGCAGAAATCAGAAAATTCTGCCGCAGAACACCAGGGGCCCTGAATATAATCCTGTTCTTTAGTGGCAGCCAATTGGTCTCCTCGTATAAGGAGCAGGTGTGGGTATTTCGATCTGCAGCCATTGTGAGCCTACATGCCTTGTTGAGGGCAATGTGAATCCTTTTTAGTGCAGTGTCCGTTGCTGCGCCGAAGACCACCAATCCATGGTCGATGGTAGAAAGGATGGAGCTGGAGACTGAGAGACAGAGGGCCTCTGGAGTGAGATACTTTTTATGCCTATATAGTACACCCAGCTTGGTGTTCACTGTCTTTACCACTGTGTCGATGTGTTGGGTGAAGGTGAGGCAGTCATCAATGGTGACCCCCAGGTACTTGAAGGTCTGAACTTGTTCCAGCAGCTCACTGACTTTATTGGAGATGTGAGGGGAGGGAGCTTATTTTTGTGCTGGGGGCTGGCTGTGAGCATCACCGTGATTTTTTTGTAGTTTAATAGAAGTTTATGGCTACAGAACCAGTCTTCCAGCTTGTAGAAGGATGCCTGCAGCTCGGAATGGAGGGTGACTATTGATGAACTGCTGGTCAGAAGCACAGCGTCATCTGTGTAAAGTATCAGTTTAGTGTCACAGGCTTCAGGAAGATTATTTAGGAAGAGGCTGAATAGTAAGGGCCCCAGTATTGACCCCTGTGGGACCCCTAAAGATACCTCATTGGAGCTAGATACTGTGTGCCCAATTTTTACAGGTTCGCTTCTGTGTGTTAGGTAGTCCTTGAACCAGCAGACAGCATTGGTTGCAACCCCCAGGTTCTGTAGTTGAGTCAGGAGGAGAGAGTGATTGACAGTGTCCAAGGCTTTGGTGAGGTCTATGAAGACTGACCCCACCAGCTTTCCTTCGTCTAGTGCCTTGTGCAAGTAGTCAGTGTAGTCCAGCAAAGCTGTGGAGGTACTATGATTCTGCCTGAAGCCATGTTGGTTGGGACATAACAGGTTGTTTTTGTTGAGGTAATCTGTGAGTTGGACGGCAACAATCTTTACCAGGGCTTTAGATAAGGGAGAGAGGATGGATATTGGCCTATAATTGGCGGTGCATGTCATATCACCGTTCGTGTGCACCGGCGTCACGAGAGCCTGTTTCCAGATCCCAGGGAACTGTGCAAGAGCCAGCGATTTGTTAAATAGTTTTGTAACTGGCACGATGATAACATCCAGTGTTAGGGATAGGAGTTTCATATCGATTCCATCACTCCCCAGTCTGGTCTTGCCTAGTATTTTTTTATGTGTTTGTAAGCCTCCTTCACTGACACTTTTTTGAAGTAGAAGACAGGGATTGAGCCCCCTTGAGGCGTGCAGTTGGTTTGTTTCTCAGCAGGGTGCAGGAAGTTGGGGGGTAGCACTCCAGTCAGGTCAATAATGCTGTGTTGAGAGAATCCACGATGTGCCAAGGGTCAGTAATCATGACGTTGTTAATGTTGAGTGAGTGGGGGATCTTCTTCTCATCCTTCCCAAGAAGGTTTTTGATGTTCTCTCAAAAACTCTTCCCATTGCCCCAAGTTTTATTAAGCTGCTCCTTGTGGAAGTTTGCCTTTGCTTGGTGGATAAGGTTGGTGCATTGGTTTCTTGCAGCTATATAGCATTGGAAGTTGTGTTTGCTGTGAGAGGACCTGGCTTTTTCCCCAGAGGTCGTCCCTTTCCTTCATCTGGGCGTGGAGATCCCCTGTGATCCAACCATTAACTTGACCCCAAATTTTTCTTTTCCTCAGTGGTGCAAAGATATCACAAATCTTGTTGAAGCCCTCTATAAAGAAACTTAGGGCCTGGTCAATATTAGGCGCATGATCGATGGGGGACCAGTCATACTGGGAGAGGGCAGAGGAGAGGGCCCCAAGCTTGCCCTTCCTTAAGACCCTACTATTAATTATGATAGGCGGGGGCTTGCTCAATTTGTTTGACCATGTGAAAGTGACTGGGGAATGATCACTTAAGGTGATAGACAGGAACATAAGTTCAGCGATCCGAGAAGGGTAACTCGAGAGGAGCCAATCGAGGAGGGTGTCTTTTCCTGTTTTGTGGTTCCGCCTTGTTGGGCTGTCTACAAGTTGGGTCAGATTGGAAGTAGCGACCATGTCCTTGAAAGGCGTGGCTTCCCTGCCCTCCCAGTTGATGTTAAAGTCACCTGTTATGAGAAGATCTGTGCCCTGAGAAAGGGTAGCAATTGTATCCAGTATTTTTGGGAGGTCATCCCTGGCTTTAGTGGGTGGAAGATAAACCGAGGCTAAGATTAGAGATTTGCCATGCCGTCCGACCTGTGCTTTTATTGCTAGTAGTTCATGATCATCCTCGACCCTGGTAACAGGGAGGACCGAGCAGCATAGGAAATCCCTGGTATAGATAAGGACTCCTCTGCCTCTCTTGCCACGCCTGTCTTTCCTGAATGTTTGATATCCCGGGAGCATCACTTCATTGTCTTTTATCTTGCTTGACAGCCAGGTCGCTGTCAGACAGAGAATGTCAGGTACATGGTGGGACATTCACGCTTGGAGTAGGTCAAACTTTGCTGTGAGGCTGCAGATGTCCAGTGCAGCTACTTTCAGGCCTTTACTCGTGTTTCCCCCTGCATTTGATACTGGTGGTGGGCCAGGATTGGCATGGACATTACCTTACAGAAGCAGAAGCATGAATATTATTTTCCTGCCTGAGAGGTTTATGCAAATTGTGGAGCATATCTTGCGCCTCCTGCTCTTGCAACCAGAAGCTACCATTGTCCAAAATGTCTGCATGTCTTTGTCCCTTATGGACTTTTGCAGTATACCCCACAAGGATTCCTTATATTTCATTTTTTTTGTTATATATTAATTTTTTATATTCTGATTTTAAATTTTTTAAAGCCAGTAAAAGACTATGACAGCTGTTTTCACACAGTAATCTGCTAACTGCTTTTATTTCTTTTTTTAACCTTTTATAATTTGAGTCATACCATGGATTTTTTTGTCCAACCAGTATTTTTTGGTTTTTCCTTGGATTATTAGATAAACCCTTATTTAATATACTCATGAATTCAGAAAATGTTTCTATCAAATTAACAACATCTGATTCATTGTAATTCACCAACTTATTCTCAAGCTCAGATGCTTCTTGGCAGACTGTTATTTTATCCAAAGCTTCTCAAGTACAGTATATGGGTTCCATTTTATCTTCTTCTCTTGATAAATACACATATTATTGTTAGCTTCCTCAATAACTGGTATAACCCACTTGGTAACATCCACATTTAAATTAATTTCCACACAAACTGGGAAGTGGTCACTTTCCCATACTGTTAACACTTCTAAACTATCCACCTTCTTAAAGTCCACTGTGCTAACAATACAAATATCTATAACACTCCCACCACACAAGGTGGGAAAAGTTATTCTGCCATGCCAGTCATTCTTTACTCTCCCATTTAAAATTCTTAACATGTTTTTATAAAGAAATCCTAATAAACCTTTCCCTTTAGTAGTTAACTTTTTATCCATGGAGTGTCTTACTGGAATATTTAATGTATCATCAATGCACCATTCCCTAGATTTGTCTTCTATTTCCGCTGCCACCCTAGCAGTAAAATCTCTGGCCAAGAAATGTATTGCATTTGGGAATCTATTTTTATTGACTCAAGATCATGATTTAAACCATTTAATACCCCTTCAAAGTCTTTTAACTCATTATCTGCAGTAGCTCCATATGAAGTCCGAACTATCCATTGTTTACCTGACACAAAATGTCCATCCAGGACATAATGAGTTAATAATGTAGAAGGGGGTATGTAAATATTAAAAAGTGCAAGTACAGTATCTTTGTTAACTAGAATTAAATACATATAAAAACTATTACATAAATAAGACTCTGTGCAACATATATCTAAGGTACTTTTATCCATATTGCTAAACCACCCTTTGCTCTGCCATATTTACTTGTCTTTGAGGCAGGGACCATCCAAAACATATATCCATCCAACACATCAGGATCATTCTTTCTGAATCACATCTCTTGTAGCAATATTATTGGGAAGGAAGATATCTATTTCCTAAAACCTCCCTCTGCCAATTTTTCTATAATACCTGCACTGTTCTAACTAAAAATCTTTATAGCTAAATGGTTTATTTTCTCCAGAATGTCAGTTTGATAAGTCTGAAGCGCTTATAGTGATATCGGACCCGGATAAATCTTCCCTTGATGTATCACTAAGGCTGACTGTAAAGTGGGATTGTACACTTCCCAATATGATACTGCTGTTTAAACGTGGGCCCTGTTTTCTCCTACCTCAAATATAAACTTCAGCTTGTTCATCACCTACCAGAGAATGCTTGACTTCAGTCTCCCTAGGCTTTAAATATGCTGTAATATCTGGTTGCTTTGGTGATATCTTTTTGCTTTGCTAATTTTTTAATTGAGGGCCCTTAGGGCCTACCTGGTCATCTAATTTTCCACTCACCATTGTATCATCCAGTGTTAAACCTATATCATAAAACTCCCATTTAATATGCAACAAAAACATTCACAAAAATACCACCAACAGCTTAATCTGGTTCAAGGTCAGTTGGTATTCATCTGTATCCCCCTCCCCCGGGTCGTACCTGAAAATAGGTAGAATTTGTCTAGTGCACTTAACCGGTCAACAAAAAAACTAAATAAATAAACAATTTTTTCCTTTTATCTGCATTACTCAGAACCACACAAACCCAGCCTTTGTACGGATCTATTTTGTACCTCTATGTTAACTTAATATCCACCTGTCATATCTTTTATTAGATTGTATACTGCTAATTTAAGTAGGTATTGGTTTTCTTTTTTTTTGTCTTTGGTAGACCTTTAAGGAAGACAGTTGGAAGCATTTCACTGGTTTCAGTCAGTTCTTTTTTTTACCCTTATTTGCATCTTTAGCATCAGCAACTGCATTGTTTCCTGCAGATTTAACTGTTTTCCCTTTTTTATTATCGCGCATAGTTTTCTCTCTCTGCTTGGAGCCCATACTCTTTTCTGAATTCATTCTTCCCATTTGCTTTTTGTGATATCAGTTTCAGCCTTCCCCTCCTCATTCCCTATATTTACTCTTTCTGTTTTATCAAAGCATTTTTTCTTTGCTTCAATTCCTTTATTAATGGATTTATCGCCTCAATTTCCTTATTTCCTATACCAGTAGCTTTCTTTTTCTGACCTTTATTCTTTTTTTTCTGTGCCTTTGAATCTACCCCAACTTCAGAATTATTTTGTTCCTTATCAAATACAAATTCTACTGAGTTGCCTGTTTTACTAACTTCGTCCCTTTCATCCAATACCTGCCCATGTGCTTATTTGACTGTTGACCCTTGGCATTTAATTCCATAGGCAAAAACCTTATTTGATTGCTCTGATCATTTGTGCAAAAAGTAATGAATATTCTGAAGAGGGCCACAGGTTCTGTAAGCTGGGCATTTCCCATTTAAATTTCTTTTATTTAACTCTTCAATTTTATCTAATAGCATACAGTTTTGATCATATTCATCCATGTTCCGAAGCCTATTTTTCTCTAAAGATATTTTACTAACTGGCCTGTTTTTTTGTATTTTTTGTCCATATTTTTTAAGATATGGAGTTAAAAAAAGAGTCAAAATTCCTAAGACATTCATTTCTATTTGCAAAAGAACTTCTCATAGAGCTTTTACTTCCTAACTTACTTTGGCTCTGCCATTTTCCATCCCTTGTGGTTCCTCTTTTGAATTATCAATAACAATTTTTGATTCAATTAAACTTTCTACATTTGATTCAGCCAAATTAACCTTTTAGACCTTTTGGTCCTCATTTTCCTTGTTTTCTTTTACAATAACTTATTTTTGACTCATAACACCACTCCTTGGCCCCCCCCCCTACCATACTGTTAGGGGTGACTGCTAAGTCTTAAATACTTAGCCTTGAGTCAGTATTATCAAGGTGGGATTCTAATCTATCACCAGATTCCCCACCTGATCTGTCTTCCAGGTTTCTAATTTCAGCCAGTAAGGGGTGAATTAAATCTTTTTGTTCACCCTTTTTCTGGTTCACTGGGGATGAAGTCAAGGAGGGGTTAAAGTTATTTTTCACAATCTTTTTATTACCCCTTAGTTCCAGTAGATTATCCACTTGTTTCAGAAATTGAACAATTTTATTTTTCTTTCTGCATAGTTTTACTGGAGTCTTGTTTCTTATTTAGCGTAGTTGTTTTCTTTTTCCTGCTATGGGTCTTTTGCTTTTTGTTTTCCATAAGCTGTAACTAGCCTCAAGGGGCTGGTAATAGCTAATTTAGTTTAACAGCACTGTATAATAAATAATCAATATTTCAGTATATCTAAGTGTCACTTGCACACTTGTGCACGTATACACTTACAGTTTATTCATAACAAATCAATATATTTAAGACTAAAAGGATATCAGAATATTTATAATAACAAAGCTTTTAGTCTTTTTGGTAACAAGCTGTCCTAAAGAAGTAGAATATCTTATACCAAATGGAGTATAAATACAATAATTTATAAAGAGTATAAATATATATGAGTAGATTCAAACTGTCTTTTAGTCCAGCGTACAGTTAGAGGGAGAGCCACAAGAATTACAGTGAAGCATTGTATACAGTCACCTTTCTCAGACTTTCGTAATCCACAGCTCCCAGTGCACTTCTTAGTAATTTGAAGGGGAAAAAATCATGAGTTCTAGTTCAGCTGACTCTACCATCTCGCTTCAGGATGCAGTACAACACACAGCTCCAATATGCAAATCCTTTTGCAACCAGTTTAATGGCAGTCTCATTAAATCCCTTCTATACTTTAAATTTCTGTGGTTTTTCTTCTCTGCTAGAGCTTGGACCGCCAGATATCCAGGACCACACTAAAAGTAAAAGGGGGGGGGGGCCAAAAATAAAAGACAGGGTAACAACTAATAGTATCCAAGGGTACGCTACTTTAAAAAATCATGATGATTATACTTTTACTTTATTTTTTTTATTTATTTAGTTGTTTTTAACCAGGTATAGCACACTAAGCTGAAAGCTTTTTTACAGGAGCGACCTGGGAGCACAAGGAGGTTAAGTGACTTGCTCAGGGTCACACAGTATGCAAGTGGAAGCTGTGGGATTCAAACCCAGGTCTGGTCTGCTGGATGTCACCATATTTGCAGCTCAGAGTCTTAGACCACTGCGCTATATTGCCTCAAAATCTAAGTCTGAGAAGGAACACTAAAATCATTTAACAGCCACAATTCTGAATATTTAGATCGCTAATACAAAAAACCCTCTGTGTTTAATTTGCGGGCGAGTAGCTACTACCAAACTTTGTTTCCTTCTCTATGTACCTTTCTGATGGCCACTGTTCTACACTTCCAAAAGAAGAAATCCCTAATAAAGCCCCTAATAATACTCCAGTACTAAAAAAAATAAATGGATAAAACACTTACTCTTAAGTCTTTTAGAATTATTCCCACAAAAGCTCATTTGAAAAAAGAGCTAGCAGTGTATCCACAGAGGCAAAAGTTACACGAAAAACACAGAGAGGCAAAAGCTGATATCTCTACTTAAAATTTCCTAAATGGAAACAACTGCGAGCTAAAATAGAAAAATAAAATGGCAGACATTCAGAATCCTCAGCTCAACACAGTACTGTGGCCGGTTTAGATGGTGACAGAAAACAAATGCGATGGAGTGAGGTATTCAGGGCGGTACTTTTAACCTTATGGGCTCTAACAGGCATACTGTACATATTATTTAAATGGTCAAAAAATAGAACCATCAGAAATGGAAAAGGACTGTGGGATTATAATAGATGAGGGTATGACCTTTAGACAACAGAGAGCAGAGGTAGTTAGGAAATCTAATTACATGACTAAAAACATCAAGCGAAACTTTATAAGCAGATCAAAAGAATGTTTACTTCCTTTGTATAAGACATTTGTAAGACCACATATTAATTATAGTTCATCTTTGTGGAGTTCCCGACTCCCCATACAAGGAGAGAAATTAGTAGGATAAAAAAAGTACAAAGGACCTTTATGAAAACGATATGGTCCGTAAAAAAGGATAATTATGAAACGAGGCTGAGGAAGTTGGGTTTATTCAGCCTGAAGAATAGAAGGAAGAGAGGCGATCTTCTGCAGTTATTTAAAATTATGAAAGATCCAGAATTAAAAAACAAAATGGGTATACAGTTGAAGGAAAAACTGGAATGTTTAAGAGCACACAAATTTCAAATAAAATTAGATACTGTAAAAACCAACATAAGATATTATTCCTTTGTACATAGAACAGCAAGAATCTGGAATGCACTTCCTGAGTATGTGGTTCTGAGTGATAGTCTGGATACATTTAAAAGGGAAATAGACCAACTGATATGTTTAAATTGATAAGTTTGGGCCCGCTTTGCAGGGAATGGTAAAATGGGCAATAATGCCTTCTCCCATTCCATCTACCAGTATAAGAATCAGTATAAGCTGTGGCCAATTACCACAGCAATTACGCAATTAACTCAATCTTTCTAATAAATTCGAGCCACTTAGAATTTTCACAAACTTCCCCTCGCGCCTTAAAATCTCAAAGCGGCTTCCAATTATTTTTCCAAATGAAGCTAAACACTACCACATCCTCTGCTGGTGTACTGCACACCTTTAATTACAACACCCTTCTTAGAGATATGTTTAAATGGCTAGTTTAAATGGTCACAGTCGCCACTATACAACTGCTGGATACAGAATTTAGCAGAGAACAAAGTGCATAATATGGCACCTATTTAATTCCTATTACCCAATTAAAACTATGAAATTATTGCTTTATATAAAACTGTAAACTTTAAACTTTAAAATGCTAAAAGCAACTACATGCAACACAGCAAAAATACATAAACTAAACTAAATATATATATTTAAATTTGAATATGTGCAATGTAACCTACTCGCGCATAACACTAAAATACTGTAAGAATTATATAGATCAAATAAAAGCAGGGGTAGTAAGCGTGCGAGAGGAGTGACACTAAAATGTAAATAGTTTTGGAGGTAGAGTACCCCCCGGTGTCCAACCCTCCGCAGGGTCTTCCCACTGAAACACCTCCCTTTTGGTGGCTCCGCCACTGCTCGGACTCAGCCAATCTTAGCAGATGAATCATGGAACCGGGGGACTTTACTTCACTCTTCTACAGCACAAGCTGGTCTGGAAAGGGCACAGACAATCTGGAAATTAAACGGGTACAATTTTCCCCACTTCTTCTTCTTCCTTCCTTCTTTCTCCTATACAGGCAACAATGGCATACCTGCTACAAAAGAAAACAAAGCATGTCTGTGTCCCTGCTGCTCTTCTCCTCCTCAGAATGAGTAGTGTGCAGCTGTGCAGTCTCTCTCTCTAGCTCTCTCTCAGGCAGAATAAAGTATCAAACTTGTCTGCTAGCCAAAGGATATGAGGTTGGACAAAAAGTACCAACTAGAAAGGCAGGGTGCTGAATTCTTATTCTCTCACCCTGACCATCAGGGAGTGGTGCAGGTGGCCGTCTGTGACAAGGCAAGGGTCCCACCACTAGCCTCCCATCCTCCAGACAAGGATTCGAGGAAAATAGATAGTATGGCCAAAAAAAGTTACCTCTCGGCTTCCTTGGCCATCAGGCAGGCCAATTTCCAGGCCTGTGCTGCACAGTACCAGGAATCACTCTGGCAATCAGTCCTTGCCATGTCAGAAAAGGTACAGTCTCCTATTTCAACTAACCTAACTTTTTCTGTTCGGTTACTAAACCGCTAATCCCAGTTCTTTTTTTTTTTTTTTGGTTCGGTTCTTTATCGGTTTTGGAACCAACCGCAACACTAAGTTTTATTTAAATTTCAAAACTGAATTAGCGGTTTACTTTTTTATCGATAAGCAATAAAACATTTCAGAAAAAACGAAGAAGAAAACAGGTGAACCCAGTTTTAAAAAGTGTTCACAATGTAGGGAAGTCTTTGCCAAGGCAGATAAACACAATTTGTGTGTGGCCTGCCTTGGATATGAGCATCTTAAGGAGGAATGTGACATTTGCAAAACATTCCCTGAAAAAACTGTTGAAAGACGCTTGGAATGGCTAAAAAAGAAACTTCCTCCACCTAGCGGTCCCTCTGGCTCTGACCAGCCGATACCCCCTGCTAATGTGGGTGAAACCACTTCTGCTGTTGCCTCTACCCCGAGACAGGTGACAAGGGCACCAAGAGGGCTACTGAACTGGCTGACTTAAGAAAACAAAAAAGTTAAAGTACACAGAATGCCCGTCTACAAAAAAGGGGACTTCTGTGCCTGCCTTCACGATGCCTTCTCACTAGGAAATTGCCCAGGCTTTCAGGGTAATTTAAGCATTACAAGGCCTTGTGCCTACTGATCAGCAGCCACCTGCCCAGACCCCTGTGGTACAGGCTGGCAGCTCAGGCAGATCTTCCTTCACAGAAGAGGAAGAATATAGTGAATGTGAAGAGGAGGAATGAGAACTCATTTAACCTGAGGTAACCCCTGAGCAGGAATTTGGCTCTCCTCCCAGAACATCCGAAGATTACTCCTCACAATTTACCTTTGTGAGGAAGATGGCTGATGCACTGGACATCACCACAAGAGAGGAGATTGAGGATGAAGAGGAGGTGGAATACTTAGAAATGATGGAGCTAACCTCCATCAGAGCTCTCCTCCTTTCTGTCAGTAAGTTTTTCAAAAAAGACGCCCTGAAACTACTTCAAATCCCTAATTATATTCCCTCTCTTGACAAGAGGATGGATAAAAAATATCAGATGGAGATGGAAGGGGCAGAGTTCCTCTTTTCCCATCCAGACCATCAAGGGGTTGTACAGGTGGCTGCCTGTGATAAGGCTAGGGTCCCTCTGGCTTCACATCCACTAGACAAGGACTCTAGGAAAATAGACAGCATGGCAAAGAAGGGGTATTTATTAGCATCTTTAGCCATGCGACAGGTACATTTTCAGGCCCACGCTGCCCAGTACCAGAAGTCCTTGTGGCAGTCGGTTTTGGCCATGGCTCAGAAAGCCCCCTCACCCCTGTGTGACAACTTAGCTGAAACTGCTAGATTTGGGCTAGAAGCAGCTAAATACCAGTTCCAAATGACTGCTGATACAAATGACACTGCAGCCAGATGGATGGCAAACACGGTAGCCCAGAGGAGATTTGCCTGGCTAAAGGCCACAAATCTCACTCAAGACACCCAGTCAAAGGCTCTTGATTTCCCTCTAGAAGGAAATGCTCTATTCAGGGAGTCAGCAGTGGCCTGTATGAAAAAGGTGGATGAGTACAAGGCCACATACAGAAGCAACTCTAATAAAGAGAAGTCTTAACCATCCACCAGGCCTTATGGAAGAGGGGGACGGGGCAAGTCCTTCCACACCAGGCCCTTTTTCCAACCTGTGGACACATCCCAGTACCAGCAGTACCCACAACAAGGGTACTTCAGGGGCAGGGGTAGAAGGGGCTCTAGGCGAGGGTCACAGGCCCAGCCTCAGCCTCCAGCAAAACAAACTCCCTGACATGCCTGCACAGGCTGCCTCCTCCCTCCCTGTCGGAGGCAGACTGTCTCACTTCCTCCAGGCTTGGCTAAGCATCACCACAGACAAGTGGGTCCTGGGGGTAGTGGGTCAGGGTCTGTCTCTGAACTTCAAATCCCTTCCTTCTCAAAAAAACATGGTTTTCAGTTCACCCTCCTTAGCAGAAAAGAAACTGCTGGAGACAGAGGTTTGAAACCTGCTGCTGCTAAGGGCAGTAGAACCTGTCCCAATCCACCACAGAGGAAGGGGTTTTTACTCCAGGTATTTCCTCACCACAAAGAGAAAAGGAGAGTGATGGCCTATATTGGATCTCAGGACCCTAAACAAGCATCTAAAAAAGCCAAAGTTCAAAGTGGTAACTTTGGCATTAGTACTGCCAGCACTCTCAAAAGGGGACTGGTTGGCATCACTGGACTTAAAAGATGCCTATTTCCACATCCCCATGAGGGAGTCCTACAGAAAATATCTCAGGTTCAGACTCCCTTTAGGCCATTACCAGTTTTCAACCCTGCCTTTTGGCCTTTCTTCAGCCCCAGGGGTGTTCACAAAGTGCCTGACAGCAGTTGTGGCACACCTACTAAGACAGGGGGTCACAGTGTTTCCGTACTTAGATGACTGGCTGATGGTAGGAAAATCACCAGACCAAGTCAGACAAAATCTACAGACTACCCAAGGGCTCCTGGAGTCTTTGGGGTTCCTGAACAATCACAAAAAATCAGTCCTCATACCTGCACAAGTCCTGCAGTTCATAGGGGCAGAGATCAACACCCTGCAAGGCAGGGCCTACCTGCCTCTGGATAGAGTAAGAAACCTCCAGCTTATTGCAAAGTCATTCAGCCTACACAAGCAAAAAACTGCAAGGCAGTTTCTACAGCTACTGGGCCATTAGGCTGCAGCCACAGGCACAGTCCTGGGCTCCAGGTTCCAAATGAGGGACATCCAGTTCCACCTAAGGGCACACTGGAGCCAGAGAAGAGACTCTCTTTCAAAACTCATCCCAGTAACAAGGACTTTGTTACAAGCACTTCAGTGGCGGAAGGAGGAACTCAACCTAAGAGAGGGGGTTCCCTTTCAACGAAAGGCTCCATCAGTTGTTCTTATAACAGATGCATCTCTCCTGGGCTGGGGTGCTCATTTAGGAGAGCATGCAACTCAGGGTACTTGGTCAGCTGCAGAGTCCCTCCAGCACATAAACTTGCTGGAACTAACAGCTGTGTTTCTTGCACTTAAAGCTTTTGCAGCATTGGTGCAAGGGAGGGTGGTGCAAGTCAGAACGGACAGTGCCACCACAATGTATTATATAAACAAGCAGGGAGGCACCAGGTCAGGTCCTCTCTGCACAGAAGCTATGAACATTTGGACTCTGGCTTACTGCTTGAGAGTATCCCTGCAGGCAATCCATCTGCCAGGAAAAGACAATGCCCTGGCAGATGCTCTGAGTCGAATCAACCAGGCCCCTCATGAATGGACCCTGAACAGGCAAGTGGTGCAAGTCATCTTCAGAAGGTGGGGCACTCCAGAGATAAACTTGTTCGCATCCCACCAGAACCACTACCTACCACAGTACTGCTGCAGGCCACCATATTGAGGTACACTGCCTCTGGATGCCCTGGCTCTGGATTGGTCAGGGAAGTACCTGTATGCTTTTCCTCCCTTTCCCCTGGTATTCAGGGTACTGCTCAAGCTCAAGTCCTAATCAGCATCCCTAATCCTGGTAGCTCCAGATCGGCCCAGGCAGCCATGGTACTCTCTTCTGCTCTCCATGTCTGCAGCCATACCAATACACCTCCCTCGGAGGCACAGTCTGTTAACCTTCAATCAGGGAACCCTTCTGTACCTGAATCTCAGGTCTCTCAGTCTAAAAGCTTGGCTCTTGAGGACCTAAAATATGCAAGTCTGCACCTCTCTGAAGCATTGTTGGACATCCTGAGGGGTTACAGAAAACGCTCCGCTAAGAAAACCTATTCCTCTAAATGGAAGAGGTTCTCCATCTGGTGTTCGACCAGAGAATTGGTGCCAGCACATGCAGGGGTATCAGCTGTTCTTGAATACCTCTCCCACTTGCATTCCCTGGAACTGCAGCCCAGCACCTTGAAGGTTCACCTTGCCACAGTATCTGCTTACATTTCTGCTGGAGCAACGGTAACAATAACTTCAGAACCTATCTTTAGGAGGTTCTTTAAGGGTCTGGCCCATCTGCACTCCCCACATAGGGAACCGGTACCAGCATGGGACCTCAGTGTGTGCATAGCCAAACTCATGGGACTCTCATCTGAACCCATGTCTTCAGTTCATCTAAAATATGTCACTTGGCAAACAGTTTTCCTAGTGGCAGTGACTTCTGCAAGAAGAATCGGTGAGCTTCAGGCTCTCTGCATTGAACAGGACTACATTTGATTCCATAGGGATAAAGTGGTCCTAAGAACAAACAGGAGATTCCTCCCCGAGGTGGTTTCGGATTTCCACCTTAACCAGTCCATCACCCTACCTGTCTTTTTCACTGAGCATTCCACCTCAGGCGAAAGAAGATTTCATAGCCTGGATGTCAAAAGAGCTCTTAGCTACTACATCACAGCCACTAAGGACCATAGGCAGGACAAAAAACAGCTGTTCCTGACTTAAGGGGATGTGGGAAAGGGCAATCCAGCCTCAAAAAGGTCTATTTCCTGATGGATAGTCCAGTGTATCCAGTTGTGTTACACTAAAGCAGGTAGGGAGCCCCCAACAGGGTTGAGGGTTCACTCCATAAGAGGGACAGCTGCTACCTTAGCAGCTGACAGGGATATTCCACTGGTTGACATTTGTAAAGCAGCTGCCTGGAAGACAGTACACACCTTTACAAAGCATTACAACCTGGATATTCAGTCCAGAGGTGATGCTAGGTAGGTTTGGCACGGCAGTCCTGCAAAGTCTGTTTCCAAAATAGAATTTATGTGCCACCTCCAAGAGTACTGCTTGGTAATCTGCAGAAAGTTATGAATACCAGAGTACTACTGGGGTTAGAAGAAAAAATTACTAACCATAATAATCTTGTTTCTTCCCAGTGATACTCAGGTATTCATAACTTCCCACCCTGCTTCCAATTCCAGAACCTTAGCTTCTGCAATCCTGCATGCTGTGCTACCAGATATATATATGTGTGTGTGTGTGTGTGTGTGTGTGTGTGTGTGTGTGTGTGTGTGTGTGTGTGTATATATATACACACACACACCACATTCAAGCACAGTTTTAGCAAACAGGGTTCATATGTGTTTTACCCTCTGTTCTGGTGTTTCTGACATTTTGGGGTTTCTTTTCTTGTTGGTTTCTCCCTCCAGTTGGAGGTTTTTGTTAGGAGGTTAGGGGTTTTAAATCCTAAATTATACGTACAGTATTATAGTCCCATGGGCCTGCCTTTCCAGGTTTCTAGGAAATTTGAGGAGTTTGGAATATTGGCAGTTAGTATAGGGCAGCATTTGAAAAGTCATCACATGCAAAGAATGCCATCATTTGCATGTGTTCTATTCTCTTCAGGCAGTCCTACCTAGAAGGCTTGCTGCAGAAAGTTATGAATACCTGAGTATCACTGGAAAGAAACAAGATTACTATGGTAAGTATTTTTTTCTTATTGAAGTGGGTCCAAACAAACAAAGGCTTTTGGGGCGTTTGTTTGTTTGGAGCCACTTCATTTTGGGGTTCTTGTGCAGTGCTGCTCTTTTCATATTGTTTATTGACTGCTTGCCTACTCAAGCAGCAGCTCCGTTTATTTCAGTAGCGCACCAGTTCTGTGTTTTCTGTCCTAGATCTTTAACATCCACCTGAACTACCACCAGAGCAGGCAGATAGGACATCGGTTTAAAGTCTCATCTGAAAGACAGCACCTCAGAAGTGCAGCACCCCCCTCATGCTGTAATACAGTGTCAGTATTGGGATTTAACCTAAGCGCATGGTGTGGGGATAGAACCTACAGCCTTCTGATCTTCCAGCCTCTGAGACGCGTGTGCAACCTGCTGAGCCACTGACAAAACTGAATACAACTCACCCCAACCCTGCCCTCCTACTGCTCCATCCCACCACAAATACAACAGACGGTCCCACTTCACCCCCCCATAAAAAAATATTAAAGCACGTACATCTCAGGCTCCACATCTGGCCATGTGGCATGGAATAGGATCACTTGGTAAAGCAGGGCTAACCAATATAACAACCTTTAACTTTACATTTAATAATTATTTATTAATGGAGGATGCATTGATGGCAGTTAATGTAATTAAAAACTCGGTAGCGGCCGGTCCCGTGGTGCCGCGTGATGGGCATTCGCTCAGCACACTGGTGACCCGGGTTTGCAACCCGAGCCCGGGACATCAGGAGCAGGTGCCGGCAGGGAAGGAATTCAGGGCGTCCTTTGGATTCCTCCCTCCCTCCCAGGGGAGCAAAGGTGCTTGCCACCTCTCTAGCAGCTCCTGATGGCTCCAGGGTGATGTCACAGGCAGTGTGGGTGACCACGCACTGCCAGACGTCCCCAATCAGGACACACACTGGGGCACACCCACGATGGGTGGGCGGGCCAACAAAACAGGAAAAAAGCCCCCTGACTGACCGGGTGATGGCCACCGGTCCCTGGTGCCACGGTAACCTGGGATAGCCCCATGCTGACCCCCTACTGGCCCCCAGGCTAATTGGATGTGCCTCCGGGCACTTCTTTCCCAAAAGGGGGGGGGGACCCGTCCGACGGAAAGGATACATTGGGTCACCCAGAGATAGTCAGAAGTAGTGGGGGCAGCGGATGGTGACTGAGGGAGAAGTGGTGGCTGGAGGTCCTCTGTGTGTGGCCCGAAGGAGTGGCCGGTTTGGGGGGGGGGTGCAAAAAACAAAACAACTCGGTGTCGGTATATCGCACTACTGTTTTACACTGGTCCATTTTTCCCCTGTCACTCTTAGAAACATAATTTGTTGGCAGAAAAGGACCGCTTAGCCCACCCAGTCTGCCTAGATTGTCTCTGCCTAGACTGTGCAGACCCTAACTGACCTCTGGTGTTCCTCCCTCTTCCCTGCCCATTTACTAATATTCCCCTGTGTGTATCCCACTCATGCTTGACCCCCCTTACTATTTTTGCCTCCACCACTTCTGCTGGCAGTCTGTTCCAGGTGTCCACCACTTTTTCAGTGCAGTAGTATGTCCTCACATCCCTCTTAACCCCCCCACACACACACAGCTTCACCACATGCTCTCTGGTCCTGTTTTTTTTTTCTCATTTGGAAAGAGACTCCACTCTTGTACCCTGTTTACCCCTGTGAGGTACTTGTAGGTCTCTGTCATGTCCCCACTCGCTCTCCTCTCTTCCAGGATGTATATCTTGAGATTTCCTCATTCTGTCTTCAAGGGCTTTTGATGCAACTGCTGCACCATTTTAGTTGCCCTCCTCTGGACTGTCTCCACCCTGTCTGTGCCCTTTCTGAGGTATAGCTTCTAGAGCTGAACACAGTACTGCAAGTGGGGCTTCACAAGTGTGTGATACAGTGGCTACACCACCTCACTCCTACTCCTTCTGGGGATTCGTCTCCCTATGCATCCCAGCATCCCACTGGCCCTAGCCACTGCTTTGTCACACTGCCCTGCCATTATGAGGTCATAAGATATGATAACCCCAATGTTCCTTTACTGCTTAGTGACTGTTAGTACAGTACCTCCCGCTTGAGTATGTGGTGAGAGCAGGTACAGTACATGTCATTTTGTGCCCTATAACCTGTTGTGTGTCATGGTCTGGGTCAGCGTTTACATTTTCATATGATGGATATTCCTTATTGGGGTTTTAACAAGAATATAGGGTCCAGGGGAGTTGGAGTATAGCTAGCTACAAAAAGGCAATATAGCTAGCATCTGTCCACGTTGAAAGGTGCCCATGCAGCTCTCTGACTGCATATTTGTCGCACAGCGGCCCAACGTAAAGAAAGAAAATAATTTTAGTTCATTCTTCCTAGCCCAGATGTAATTTGAAGAAGATGGTTAGTGGGGAGTGAGGGAGGCACTACTTAAAGGGCTCTCTGAGGCAGCGAAGAAGGAGACTGCCTTAGGACCCTACCGGCCCTGTTTGCCATCGCATGTAAAAAAACAAGAAAACAACTTTTTTTGATGTATTGTCCATCCTTGTTAAAAAAAAAAAATAGGATTGCAGTGAGCGGGTGGTGGGGGCGCTGTCAGATGATCGGGGGGCTTTGTCTGTGGTTACAGACGCTCTGAGGTGCCGAACTACCAGATTACTGTGCATGTGAGAAGTGGGCAAGTGTAATGGGAACATAAGTGGCATCTGACCACAGGACAGGTGCTCTGAAGTGAAGGTTGACATGCTGATCTACTGCAGGAGCATCAGGTAAGGTACAGATGTGTGAGGTAGAGTGGTTACAGAAATTACATCTGTGAGGAGCCAGGTTGCTGATTAGTGATATCATTGTTCTGTTGTTGGCTTCTGGACCAGTGTTCTGAGTGTGGTACCGTAGTAGCCTAGTTTTTGGTGAATGCCAAAATCCACACTGGTGCTGTTGAGGCCTCCTTGTTCTAGTGTTTGTTTGTTTTTAATTGATGTTTAGATAATTATTGTGTGTGGCTGTGGTTGTGGTTGCTGTACAGACCTGGCCTTAGGCACCCTCAGTCCCATCGATCACTGAGGGTCCCCTATTCATGGGGGCTCCCAGACAGGAGCTGTGTAGGGCATCAATCTTTCAAATTTTATGTTTTTTTTTTATGCATTTTATTTTGTTGAAAGATCACACCAGGGATATTACTAAGCTGGGCAGAACCTTAGAACTGTGAATCATAATACCATAAGAATATTTCTTAAGGTTCACTCAAGGGCCACCAATGACCAACACTGCTGGTGGCCCTCAGAAACATAAGGCCAGCTCTGCTGTATTGCTGGGAGAGTGTTTGTAGAAAGTTGCTTTTTTAGGTGTTTTTTTTTAATCAGTAAATTCTGAAGATTAAAGAAAAGTACTAATACAGCACCTAGATGGATGACAGAAAATGTTGTATAACAGCCTTTTTGGAGGCATTGATACTTGAACATACAGCGTCCAGGTTGCTGGAAGAAGTATGAAGCCATGTGTTTTCTGATCTAAACTACATTGCTTTAGAATGTTCTTGACCAATCAGGGTGCAGCAATTTCCATACCCATTTTATACATTGTGGTAACTAATGCTGCATACAGTATTTCCTTGTTACATTGTATTATAACATGTTGAGAAAAAAATTTACAAGAATCTGAGCAATCTGATTGGATAAAACAACAAAAATGCTGTGTTATTATTAGCCTATAATTGCACTTCTGTTCTAGTTTTCTTTGTGATGACCTTATGCTAACCCCAGTAATACTCAAGTATTCATAACTTTCTGCAGTAAGCCCTTTAGGTAGGACTGCCCGGAGAGACTAGAACATATGCAAATGATGCACCGACTTGTCATTAACCTAAAGAAAACTAAGTCAATGCTCTTCTTCCATCACCAAAACAAGGCCAATAATGTCCCCCTCTTCATTCTCCCCAGCACTCTGCACCTGCTGGAGCAAGTGACCTCTTACAAATATCTAGGCATTACTTTCAACTTGGCTCTCACCTTCCACACACACATCAATGCCCTATCCTCCACCATAAATTCTCAGATAGGCCTACTATACCATCATAGAGATTGCCTCCCACAGGTTGCCCTCCGGCTGGCCATCTCCTCTTCCATCCTGTCGCTAGTGGACTATGGCTTGCCCATTTACGCTCCGGTGGACAATACCGCCTTGACTAAAATCCAGCTCTCAGTCAATAAGGCCTGCAGGCTCCTGACCAGAGCCCCTAACTGCACACACACGTGCCTACTCTACTCCACCACCAACCTGCTCACCTTTGAGGAGCATCTGCGCTACCAGACCTGCCTACTTGCCAAAAAATCTCTTCTAAGGCTTTCTCCCCCAGGGTTCTCTACATCCCTACAGCATGCGTCCTAGTCTGTTGCCACCCATAGCTTGTCAAGGCCACCTTTCTGGTGCCCAGAACCAAGACCTCGCTAGCTCAGAGGTCCTTCCATTACCAAGCCTCTGCTTGGTTCAATTCCCTCCCACCCTGCATCACAGACATTGCCAAAACTGGTCCCTTCAAAATTGCCCTCCGGAACCATCTCTTCAGCGCTCATTGCTGTAGATGCACCTAATTAATCCCACTGTGGGATCCTTCTGTCAGGCCTCCCTGACTTGACAACATCCTCCAGACAGCCTATCCTCTCCACCTCCCTCCCACCCTCCCCATCTATACCTCCACCCTCTCCAGGTATTATCTAGGTATGTCCACGGCTGTACCCCCAATGTAATCCTTGGGTACCTTGTATTTGACTGTAACCTATTATAAGTAACTTTATTATGTAACCTATGTGTACTCTGTGTTTAATGTTCTGCACCTTTACTGTTCTCACTGTTGTAACCACACTATGTAACTCTGTCTACCCCCTTGCGACGAGGTGCCATTGTAAATTAGTCCATGACTCAAAAGTTGTAAATCTGACTTTTCTAATAAATAAATAAATGGAATTCTTTGCATGTGACAGGTTTTCAAATGCTGCCCTATACTAACTGCCAGTGTTCTAAACTTCCTCAGATTTCACTCTCCGCCTGAACAGTCTGGTCGCTCAGAGTGTTGCTCTTCAATCAACTGTTTTGACGTGAAGAAACTTATAAAAATATATATAAGTATCGTTCCTATTCTTTTGCTGCCTTATACTTATTGTTTATTGTATTTAAACTTAGTTTTGGTAGTTATTTAGTTGTTTTGCCGGTTCCTCTTGGTTTGGTATAACCAGGAGGGAACCGGGTTAGTTTTTAGGTTAATCGGGCTTTCTGACTAAAAAAAAAAAAGTTTTGTTTTTGCCTAAATTTAGTTTTAAAATTATTTTTTTGTACCGTTGTTTTCGGTTACTGAACTGCTAAGCCTGGTTCCATATTCTTTATCAGTTTGGTTCCATTGGTTCCTAATCAGTTCTGGAACCGACCGCAACCGCTAACATCATTGTTTAAATCTTTCTGACTTAGCGGTTACCTTTTTATCGGTGCAATGGCAGAAAAACTGAAGAAAAGATTGGTGAGCCCAGTTTTAAAAATTGTACACAATGTGGGGACGTTTTTGCTAAGGCAGATAAACACGCCCTTTGTGTGGTCTGCTTTGGATACGAGCATCTTAAAGAGGATTGTCAAATCCGCCTAACAATCCCTGAGAAAACCATTGAGAAACGACTGAAACGACTGAAAAAGGAACTCCCCAGGGGTCCCTCTGGCTCTGACCAGCCGATACCCCCTATTACTGTGGCTGAACCCACATCTGTTCTTATCTCCACCCCTGAGACGGGTGATAAGGGTACCAAGAGGGTTTCTGAACCAGCTAACTCCCCGGTTCCCTCAAAGAAAGCAAGAAAATTAAAGCATACAGAACCCCCAAATCCTGATCAGGGGATTTCTGTGCTTGCCAGTATTGCCAATATTATGCCTACTCCTCAAGAAATTGTACGGGCTTTTAAAGTCATTCAGGCATTGCAGGGCTTAGTGCCTTCTGTTCAGCAGCCATCTGCTCCAGCAGGACAGCCTGGCAGAATTCCCTTTTTCCTGAAGAAGAGGAATACAGTGAATGTGAGGAGGGCAAAGGGGAATCCATTTTACCCGAGGTATCCCCAGAACAAGAATTTGGTTCACCCCCTAGAACATCTGAAGATTATTCTTCTCATTTCACTTTTGTGAGAAAAATGGCAGATGCATTGGACATCTCCACAAGACAGAAAGTGGAGGATGAGGAGGAGATAGAATATCTGGAGAGGATGGGGTTAACTCCCATTAAAGCCCTCTTCCTCCCTGTGAACAAATTCTTCAAAAAAGATGCTTTTAAGTTGTTGCAAACCCCAAATTCTATCCCCCCTCTGGAGAAGAGGATGGATAAGAAATATCAGTTGGAAAGGGAAGGGGCAGAGTTTCTTTTTTCCCATCCAGATCATCAAGGGGTTATTTAATAAGCGGCCTGTGACAAGGCTAGAGTCCCTCTGGCATCCCACCCATCAGATAAGTACTCCAGGAAAATAGATAGTATGGCTAAGAAGGAGTACCTGTCAGCCTCTCTAGCTATACGACAGGCTAACTTCCAGGCCTATGTTGCCCAGTATCAAAAGTCCCTGTGGCAGTCAGTTTTGGCCATGTCTCAGAAAGCTCCCTCACCCCCTATCTGACAACCTAGCTGAAACAGCTAGGTTTGGGCTAGAGGCTGCTAAATACCAAATATAGATGGCTGCTGATACAAATGGCATTGCAGCCAAGATGGATGGCAAACACGGTAGCCCAGAGGAGATTTCCCTGGCTAAGAGCCACAAATCTTACTTCTGATACTCAGTCTAAGGCCCTGGATTTTCCTCTAGAGGGGAATGTTCTTTTCAGAGAATCTACAGTGGCATACATGAAAAAGGTGGATGAGTACAAGGCTACATACAGAAGCAGCTCTAGTAAGGAGCTTCTCTATCCACCAGGCCTTATGGAAGGGGAGGGCAGGGCAAGGCCTTCCACACCAGGCCCTTTTTCCAGTCAGTAGCCATACCCCAGTACCAACAGTACCCACAGCAAGGGTACTTTGGGGCAGGGGTCGAAGTGGTTCTAGAGATGGATCACAAGCATAGCCTCAGCCCCAAGCCAAGCAGACCCCCTGAAGTATAGGCCACCTCCTCACTCCCTGTCGGAGGCAGACTTTCCCACTTCCTCCAGGTTTGGCTGAACATCACCACAGACAAGTGGGTCCTGGAGGTAGTGGGTCAGGTTCTGTCTCTGGCTTTCAAATCCCTTCTTCTCTAGCAGCCAGGGGTTTCAGTACACCTTCCCTGGCAGAAAAGAACCTGCTGGAGGCAGAGGTTCAGAAACTGTTAGTGTTAAAAGCAGTGGAACCTGTTCCAAACCAACTGAGAGGCAGGGGCTTTTACTCCAGATACTTCCTCACCACAAAGAAAAGTGGGGAGTGGCAGCCTATATTGGATCTCAGAGCCTTAAATAGGCATCTAAAAAAGCCACAGTTCAAACTGGTAACTTTGGCCCTGATTCTGCCAACAATCCAGAAAGGGGATTGGCTGGCATCACTGGACTTAAAAGATGCCTATTTCCACATTCCCATAAGGGAGTCTCAGAGAAAATATCTCGGGTTCAGATTCCCTTCAGGCCATTACCAGTTTTCAACCCTGCCTTTTGGCCTTTCTTCGGCCCCAAGAGTTTTTACAAAGTGCCTAGCACCAGTGGTGGCACACCTTCGAAGGCAGGGTGTGACAGTTTTTCTGTATCTGGACGATTGACTGGTGGTGGGCAAATCACCACAACAGGTCACTCAGTATTTAAACCTCACGGAAGGCCTGTTGGAATCCTTGGGGCTCATCATCAATCACAAAAAGTCGGTCCTCATTCCTGCACAAAAGTTGCAGTTCATCGGGGTAGAGATAGAAACCCTTCTGGGCAGGGCCTACCTCCATCTAGACAGGATCAGAAATCTTCAGCTAGTGGCAAATTCATTCACCTTGAACAAAAGCAAGACTGTAAGACAGTTCTTGCAACTCCTGGGCCATATGGCTGCATCTACAGGCACAGTGCTGGGTCCCAGGTTTCAAATGAGGGACATACAATTCCACCTCAGGGCTCACAGGAGTCAAAGAAAAGATTCTCTCTCAAAACCCATCCCAGTCACAGGAACTTTAATGCAAGCTTTACAGTGGTGAAAGGAAGAACTCAATCTAAGAGAAGGGGTCCCCTTTCAGAGAAAATCTTCCTCAGTTGTTCTCACAACAGATGCATCCCTCCTGGGTTGGGATGCCCATTTGGGAAACCATCCAACCCAGGGTTCCTGGTCAGCTGCAGAGTCCCTCCAGCACATAAATCTGTTGGAACTCAGAGCTGTTTTTCTGGTACTGAAAGCTTTTTCAGGACTAGTACAGACAAAGGTGGCACAGGTCAGAACAGACAACATGCCACCACAATGTACTACATCAATAAACAGGGAGGCACCAGGTCAGGCCCCCTTTGCACAGAGGCAATGAAAATTTGGACTCTGGCATACTCTTTAGGAGTATCCCTGCAGGCAGTCCATCTACCAGGAAAGGACAATACCTTGGCAGATGCCTTAAGTCGAATCAACCAGGCCCATCATGAATGGACTCTGAACAAGCGGGTGGTGCAAGTAATTTTCAGAAGGTGGGGCACTCCAGAGATAGACCTGTTCGCATCCCACCAGAACCACCACTTGCCACAGTATTGCTGCAGGTCACCAGATCAGGGTACTCTACCCCTGGATGCCCTGACTCTGGACTGGTCAGGGAGGTACCTGTATGCTTTCCGTCCCTTTCCCCTGGTTTTCAGGGTGTTACTCAAGCTCAGATCCCACTCAGCATCTCTAATCTTGACAGCTCTGGATTGGCCCAGGCAGCCATGGTATTCTTTAATGTTCTCCATGTCTGTGGCCAAGCCAATACTACTCCCTCTGAGGCACAACCTATTGACCTCCAATCAGGGGACCCTGTTATACCCGAACCTTAAGTCCCTCAACCTCAAAGCTTGGTTCTTGAGGAACTAGAATATAATGATTTACAACTCGTTGCTCTACATTCTGAGGGATTATAGGAAACCTACCAAGAAAACTTATTCTTCAAAATGGAAAAGGTTTTCAGTCTGGTGTTCCACTATAGATTTGATTCCACTACAGGCTGGGGTCCCAGCTGTCTTGGATTACCTCTCTCATTTACACTCTCTGGGTCTACGGCCCAGTTCGCTCAAGGTCCATGTCGCAGCATTGTCTGCCTACATTTCTGCTGATGCCAGGGTAACATTAGCTTCAGAACCCATTTTTAGGAGGTTATTCAAGGGCTTGAGTCATTTGCATCCTCCTCACAGGGCACCTATGCCAGCATGGGACCTTAACGTTTGTATAGACAAGCTCATGGGGCCCCCCTTAGAGCCTATGGCTACAGCTCATCTTAAATATGTCACTTGGAAAACATTTTTCCTAGTGGCAATGACTTCTGCAAGAAGAATAAGTGAGCTCCAGGCTCTCTCTGTGGAGCAGGATTATATTTCTTTTCACAGAGATAAGGTAGTTCTGAGAACAAATAGAAAATTCCTACCTAAGGTAGTCTCTGATTTTCACCTTAACCAATCCAGTACCCTACCTGTCTTTTTCACTGAGCATTCCACTTCTGGTGAAAGAAGACTTCATAGTCTGGATGTAAAGAGAGCTCTCAGTTATTACATGACAGCCACTAAGGACCATAGGCAGGACAGGAAACAGTTGTTCTAGGGACATGGATATGTTGTTCATCCACACTGAAGCTGTGTAGGAGGACCCCAGAGAGAGCGGGATAAATACCGAAAACGAGGAAGATGAGGATGTGGCCTGGGCCACCTCCTCCTCGAGGGCGATCATCTGCTCGAGTTGCTGAGCCGAGTCAGCCGCCGCGGACACCGCCCAATGGGCCTCCTTGGACTTCACCGGGGGTAGCGCTTCTCGGGGCGCCCAAGCTGTAACCGAGCAGCGGTCTTCTAGGACATTGGCCGAAAACGATCGACATAACTCGCAGGCCTGCAGGTCGTGATCTAGGCCGAGGCAGTAGACGCACGTGGAGTGCGGGTCCGTCCTTGACATCTTCTGCCCGCATGGGCACCACCAAAATCCGGGAGTCGATTTGTCTATCGCAGCCACGAGGGAGTAATTAGACCGAAATCTTAAGAACTTTAGAATTATTTTCGGGCGAACCGAAGAATTAGGATCCAGTCTATACGCAGAGCGTTAAGGAGGGAACCTGAGCTTCCAAGCGGTAAGGAAGATCTGGCATCATGGGGTGGAGCCGAGAGTTTTACCACCCAGGTGGGTGGGAGGAGCCAACTTGAAGACCTTCCGGCAAGATTTAAAGTGGCAAGGAACCTGCCAGACAGTGTGGATGAACAACATATACCATTCCTAGAACTCCTGTTACAGGTGAGTAACCTGTATTTCCTGACCTATGGGTATGTGGGAAAAGGTAATCGAGCATCTAAGAGATCTGTTTCTCACTGGATAGTCCAGTGTATTCAGTTCTGCTATACAAAGGCTGGTAGGGAGTTCCCAACAGGGTTGAGGGTGCATTCCTTCAGGGGAACAGCTGCTACTCTGGCAGCTGCAAGAGATGTTCCACTTGTTGACATCTGTAAAGCAGCTACTAGGAAGACAGCACACACCTTTACAAAGCATTACAATTTAGATATCCAGTCTAGAAGTGATGCTAGGTTTGGCACAGCAGGCCTGCAGAGTCTGTTTCTAAATATTCTGTGCCCACCTCCAGTGGTACTGCTTTGTAGTCCGAAGAAAGTTATGAATACCGGAGTATTACTGGGGTTAGAAGAAAAAATTACTCACCTTAGTAATCTTGTTTCTTCCCAGTGATACTCAGATATTCATAACTTCCCACCCTACCTCTCCTTCCAGAATTTAAGCATCTGCACTTCCGCATGCTACACTACCATAAAAGGGTACATCACTATGACTGTATATACGTTGCCACATAGTGGTATAAATTTGGTAAACAAGACTTTTGGTCTTCACACCTCTTCAGGTATTGTTGGGGTTTTTCTAATTACTGTATTTTCTCCAGTTGGATGTTTTTTCTTTATTAAGAGACTAGGGTTTTTTGAATTCTTAATTCTTTTAATCATAGATACTCGCAGTATTCTGTTTACATGTGTATGCCTATGCAGGCTTCTAGGAAATCTGAGGAAGTTTAGAACACTGGCAGTTAGTATAGGGCAGCATTTGAAAAGTTGTCACGTGTAAAGAATCCCATCATTTGCATATGTTCTAATCTCTCCAGGCAGTCCTACCTAAAGGGCTTACTGCAGAAAGTTATGAATACCTGAGTATCACTGGGAAGAAACAAGATTACTAAGGTGAGTATTTTTTTCTTACAGGCACCACAATAAAGAATCAATGCACCCGCCTGGCACTTGCAAACTATGCTGGAAGCAGCATACCCCTGCCATGATGGTGAGAACCAAAACTCCACCCTCCCTCCTACACTTTTGAAATCACAGGCAACTGAGCTTATAAAGAAATGATGACTGAAATAAAAATGTTTCAAACCCTAGGAATCCCTCACTATGCTTGCTAATGCAGTCAGCCTGAAGGGTTGAACTGCCCTGGAGAGAGTGAAATGTATGCAAATTATGGAACTCAGAATACATTTTCAAATCTCTGCCTCGTAGTGGCGCTGCATTCTGTTCTCCAACGTCAGGTTTATTTCTCTGCTTGAGGAAGCAAGTCTCCCCGAAGAGCTCTCTTCAGCTTGACATCGGTTTCCTGCTTTATTTTCTGAAATTTTAAGTATTCGTTTTATTTTCTTTCATATCTCTGCTGTATACTATTAGTTAGCATAGTTTAACTTTTTTTCTTAGACCTTTGTGATTTTCTCTGGTTCCTCAGCAGTTACCAGGAACTGGAGAAACGTCTTTATTTTATTTAGCGGTTTTCTTTTAACCACAGTTTTGGTATAATTTCCCCTCATTTTTCTCTTTATTTTGGTTTGTTCTTACTTGTTTTAAATAGTTAATGCCTCGGTTCCCGATTTTCAGGAACTGAGCCATTTTTTTTGTATACTTGTATTTTGAGGAAAAGTTTCTTTAAAAAATTAAAAGTTTTCAGTTATTTATTTATTTATTTATTTATTAAATTGTGTTGACCGGGTAGGCCCACTGAGTCTAGAAGTCCCATTTTCAGGGGTGACTCGGAGAGGGGGGCTACAGATGGTAACCAACTAAAATTGAACCAGTGTCATCTTTTTTAATTTTAATAGCAATTTGTTCGTTTTAGGGAACTGGACTGCATACTTGCAGTTTTTCCCTTTGGGAACCCTTTTTACAATGTCTTTTCTCTATTCGCATGTCAGGCAGACCTAAAAAGAAAACAGCACCCTACAGGCTTCAAAAATTGTGCAAAGTGTTACAACCTCTTGGCCAAGACAAACTGCCACAAGTTGTGTCTAAGGTGCCTAGGTCCTGAGCATTCTTTATCTGATTGTGAGATTTGTTCCAAGTTTTGCCCTAAAACTGTTAAGAAAAGGGCGAAAAAGTTAAAGATCATTATGGCTTCTCAGTCTGCCTCTATGTCACCAAAGCATACCGATGAGGGCCCTTCCTCCCATAATAAACAAAAGGAAAGGTCCATTAAAGATGCATCTGATTCCAGGATTCCTGAAAAGGGAACTCAGACATGGCCAAGCATAAGAGATCCTCAGGGCAGGTTCTGGGCTTGGTTCCTGCCAAAAAGAAAACAAAAAGTAAAACATGTCACTGCCCCTCCTCCTGAAGAAGGAAAGAAGCCATCAGAGGACAGTGCAAAAATGTCCTCTATGGAGGACATGACTAAAGCCTGGCAATTATTTCAGGCTTTCCAAGCCATGGGTTCCCTAATGAGTATGCCGGTTCTTCCTCCTGTTTCAGACCCTCTTCTGGTTCCTGAGGACTAGGGAGCAGAAATTTATTATGATGAGGAGGAGGAAGGCAAACCCATTGAACCTGATGGTTCCTCTGAGCAGGAGTTCGGTTCCCCTCTCCTTGGCATGGAGGATTTTTCTTCCCACTGTGCCTTTCTTAGACAGATGGTAAACACCTTCAACCTATCCACCCAGGAAACTGTGGAGGATGAGGAAGAAATGGAATTTTTGGACATGATGGTGTTAACCCCAACTAAGCGGTTGCTTCTACTTGTCCACAGACTCCTTAAGAAAGCACCTTGCAAGTTGTTTCAGACCCTTACTTCCACTTCAGGGATTGACAAAAAGATTGAGAAGAAGTACCAGCTAGATAGGTGTGATGCTGAGTACCTCTACTCACACCCAGATCATGAAGGGGTGGTCCAGGCAGCTGTCTGTGGCAAGGCTAAGATTCCCCTTTATACCCAGCCGCCAAAGACTCCAGGAAGCTGGACAATATGGGGAAGAAAGTGTATACCTCCACCTCTCTATTGTTGAGGCAGGCTGCATACATGGCCTACACTGCCCAGTACCAGAAAGCCCTTTAAGACTCTGTACTGGCCATGAGTGAGAAGGCCTCGGGGGTCCTGGTTCAAGATTTGGCAGACACTGCCAAAACTGCTCTTTTTTTTTTTTTTCAAACTTATTTTCCCTCTGGTCACAGCCCTGTGGAGCCTCTCTCAGGCATTCTGCCCGTATCCTGCCCGCCTGAGGCCCCCTCGACCTGTGCCTTCTCTGTCCCCACTCCCCGCAGCCAGTACCCCTGGCTTAACCCCTCCAGAATGAGGCCTCCCCTCCTCTTGGGTGCTCTTACGTGTCTGTTTCTGGCTGCAGGTGAGGGCCTAGGTGGAGGAACTGGAAGGCCAGGAGAGGTGGACCTGGCAGAGGGCATGGGGGACAGGTGCTGGCACCTACCCCACGGAACCGGTGTTTTCCCTGTTCTGGTGGCTCCCCCCCCCTTGTGTGTGCACTCCTGACTCTGCGGCACAGTGCAACCCTGCCTGCATCAGGCACGCTGTACATTGTGCAGCCCACGCACTGTAGCGCTCCTGATCTCCACTAGTAGCCACTGGTGCGCCGGGCTATCCCCCACCCTCACCCGGGGGGAGGAGAGCAGCCCTGTGAGCACTCAATCCTCTCCCTGTCCCTGCTGACCCCCGGCACCTGAGCTCGCTCCCGAATACAGGTCGCCGGTGTGGCACGATGTGTGGCGTCCAGCGCCCATACCATCAGTGCCACTGGGCCGTCCGCCAGAACTGCTCTTGACACTACCAAGTACTAGTTCCATATGGCAGTGGATACTAATGACACTGCTTCTAGGGTAAAGGCCCCTGCACTCTCTTTAAGGAGATTTGCCTAGCTCAGGACCACTAATCTATCCCAGAACACCCAGGTAAAGGTCATGGATGTCCCATGCGAGAACAACTCCTTATCTGGTGGCAAGATAGAGGCATATATGAAAAAGGTGGAAGAGTAGAAAACCACCAGGAAGAGCAATGCTGAGAAGGAAAAGGCCTCTACATCCTCCAGGCTGCATGGAAGGGGAGGTAGGGGTAGGGGTTACTTTCCCTGAGCCTTTATGCCCTATGATTTCTCTCAGATGAAAGATTTCTTTAGGGGAAGGGGCAAATGAGGTTCCAAACTGACTGAAAAAGCTCCAGCACCTAAGGCTCAGCCTGAGCAGAACCCCTGACAAGTTGGTCCAGATTGCCCATCCATTGCCAGTGGAAGGAAGGCTGGCTCTCTTCTTCCAGGAATGGTAAGACATCACCACAGACAAGTGTGTCCTGGAAGTGGTGAGCCAGGAGCTCACACTGCAGTTCAAAAGCTTCCCCAGACTGCAGGTTCACAGAAACTTCAAACCTCCCATTCCAACAGAAAGGATTTTGCTGGAGTTAGAGGTCAAAAAGTTGCTGCAGGCAAAAGCAGCAGAAAGAGATCCTCCCTCCCAGTGGGGAAAGGGCCTTTACTCAAGGTACTTTCTCACTCACAAGAAAAATGGGGAGTGGCGATCCATTTTGGATCTCAGGTTTCTGAACAAACACCTGAAAAAGAACATGTTCAAGATGATAACCCTGGCTACAGTGATTCCATTCCTACAGCAGGGAGACTGAATGAGGTCCTTGGACCTGAAGGATGCATATTTCCACATCTCAGTCACGCCCAGTCACAGGAAATATTTAAGATTCAGGCTGCCATCTGGTCATTATCGGTTCACAGCCCTTTCCTTCGGTCTCTTCTTTGCTCCCAGAGTGTTCACTGAGTGCTTGGCTATGGTGGCAGCACATCTCAGAAGGCAAGGAGTGCTGATTTCTCCCCTACCTGGATGACTGGCTGGTAGCAGGGAAGTCATAACAGCAGGCCAAGGCCTCTCTCCTGCTGACTCAGAGTACCTTGGAGAGACTGGAATTTCTCATAAGCAGTCAAATGTCCCAAACAGAACCAGTTCAGGTCATGGAGTTCATAAGAGCAGACATAGATGCCCTCCAAGAGAGAGCATTCCTGCCTCAAGAAAGAATGGAAAGCCTACTAAGCCTGGCAAACTCCTTTGTCCTGGGCCACCCCAGACCAGCAAGGCACTTCCTTCAGCTCCTGGCTCATATGGCCTCCACCACAGCTTTGGTGGCAGGGTCCAGATTTCAAATGAGAGACATCCAGTACCACATAATGGCCCATTGGTACCAAAAGCAAGACCCTCTTTCAAGACAGGTGCCTGTGGTAAAAAACCTCTTGCAAGCTCTGGCCTGGTGGAAGGTAAGGGAAAACCTCATGGAGGGAATGCCCTTTCAACAACAGTTCCTCACAGTTGTCCTGACAACAGATGCCTTCCTTCTAGACTGGGGAGCCCACCTGGGTGACCAAACAGTAAGTCAGTGGTGGCTAGTACACCTTGTATTGGGATACATTTTGGTGGATCTCAAGAAACTTCAAGATCCACCATCGATAAAGTGAACAAAAAGTACACTAATTATGCTCATCAGCTGTAAGGATCTTCATTGATTTGAAAACGCAACCTTTGCCCCAAGATCTACCAAAAATCTCTTGAGATCCACATATTGGCCACCACTACAGTACAGAATATGGCCCCTCAGGAATCCAGGGAGCACATAAACCTCCTTGAGCTAAGGGCAGTTTTTCTAGCCCTTTAGTCATTTGCCTCCCAGATAAGGGGTCAATCAGTCCAAATCAGGACAGACAACATTACCACCATGTATTACGTCAACAAACAGGGAATCACAAGATCCTCAAAGCTGTGCACAGAAGCTATGACAATCTGGAATCTGGCTTACTTCATGGAAGTGTAACTGTCAGCAGTCCATCTTCCTGGGAAGGACAATATCCTGGCATGTTCCCTCAGCAGGATCAGCCAGGGGCACCACTAATGGTCTTTGAACAAACAGGTACTGTCCACAATCTTCAGGAGGTGGGGCACACCCGAAATATATATGTTTGCTTCCAGAGAAAATCACCAGCTCCCTCTCTTTTGTTGCAGGCCTCCAGCAGTACGCTCAGTCCCCATGGATACCCTGACCCTGGACTGGTCAGGGAGGTTTCTGTATGCCTTTCCTCTATTCTCCCTGCTCCTAAGAGCTCTGATGACATTAAGGAGTCAGCCTGCAACCATGATATTAGTTTCCCCAGACTGGGCCAAGCAGGCCTGGTACTCCCATCTCCTGGCCCTCTCCATCAAACAGGCCATTCGTCTTCCACAGAGACGAAACCTACTGACCATATCGCAGGGCAGAATAACATTTCTGAACCTCAAGTCACTGTGCCTCAAGGCTTGGTTCTTGTCGAGGTAGAGTACTCTGATTTTCATTTTTCAGAGGTGATCCTCAAGGTCCTCAGGGTTTCCTGGAGGCCTGCTACCAGAAATACATATGCCTCCACATGCAAAAGGTTTTCTCTGTGGTGTGCTCCTAAGCAGTACAGTCCTTCACAGGCAGACTTGCCTATACTCTTGGATTACTTGGTTCATCTGCAGGCTGTGGACCTTAGTCCTTCAACACTTGAAGTGCACCTGGCTGCTGTTTCTGTCTGTTTCAGCAGATAATGAGGAAACGGTGGCTTCACACCCCATTTTCATGAAATTCTTTAAGGGTCTGTTGTACCTGTATTCCCCTGTTAGGGAACCGGTCCCTCCCTGGGATTTGAACCTGTGAATAGCCAAGCTCATGGAAACCCTCTTTGAGCCAGTGGCTACCACAGATTTGAAGTATGTCACCTGGAAATCAGTCTTCTTGGTGGCCATAACTTCTGCCAGGAGGGTGTGCAAGTTGCAGGCCCTCTGCACAGACCCTAACTACATTATAATAACTGGGTTTTGCTTTTTCCCATAGGGAAACCCATTGTGTAATTTGCCATTATAAAGGAGTGTTTATAGCAGCAACCACGCACCAGGTTTCCCTTGCTCTGTACATGCGCCAGCCGCAGCTGTTTCACTCCTGACCGCTGGCCACTTTGCCTTGCCGCCTGAAATGGCACCACTACTTGGACTTGGCAGTAAGTTATTTAAAGCAAAATCACTGCTCTAAAACATTTTAAAGCTTTTAAAGCAACTACCAGGGACAAAGTTAACTTTCATAGGTGACATGGACCTCGTAAACGAACCATTTCACGCGGAATGTCTTTTATATAATTGCTGTGGAGAAAAGCAAAACTCAACAAAACTAAACTAAAAGAAAATATATATATAAAATAAAATATGGAGGTGCAGAAACTCTTAATTTTACACACCCTCTGGGCTGGATGCCTAGATAAACCCCGAGCGCAAAGTGGCATCCAACACCTCGGGTGTGTGTAAAATTCTTGTTACGCACACCACCCCATATATTATTCTATATATCTTCCACAGAGATAAGGTAGTCCTTCGGACTAACAGGAAATTCCTTCCCAAGGTGGTGTCCAAGTTTCATTTGAACCAGTCCATCACTTTCCCAGTGTTCTTCACAGCAAAATCCAGCTCTGGTGAGCAGAGGCTCCACAGCCTGTACGTTAAGAGGGCACTCAGTTACTATCTGGGCCACAGATCTTCCCACTCACAGCTGTTCCTTACATATGGTGAAGTGGGCAAGGGCAGGCCAGCTTCTTAGAGAACCACTGCTTGCTGGATAGTCTGCTGCATCCATTTCTGCTACACTAAAGCTGGCAAGCTGCCACCACAAGTCCTCAGGGCACACTCCACTCATGCCACTGCTGCCTCTGTGGCAGCTGCAAGGGATATTTCCTTGCTAGAAATTTGTAAAGCAGCTACCTGGAAAACACTACACACCTTTAAAAAGCACTACTGCGTAGATGTGCAATCCAGAAGGGATACCAGGTTTGGCACAGCTGTCTTGCAGAGCCTTTTCCCTAAATAGGTTCTGTACCCAGCCTCCCAAGGTACTGCTTTGTAGTCTGCATTAGTAAGCATAGTGAGGGATTCCTGGGGTTTGAAGTAAAAATTACTTACCATTGTAATATTGTTTCTCCCAAGGAGTCCCTCTCTATGCTTAAATCTCACACCCTGCTTCCCCTTCCAGAATCTGGAAAAGGTTCGGCAAGAATCAATGTTGTCTTGTATTCAGTTGCTTGAGCATTGCTTGTTGTTGATCCACAATTAGTTTTTGGCGTAGTTTCTATTTTAGTCTGCCATAGCTTGGCCTGGGAGGCCTATCATTAATTGTTTTCTGATAGTTCTTCGCTTAGGTATAGTTAGGGATTGGTTAGTGAGTTTCGTGGCTATTGTCCTATTGGCTCTTGAAATAAATCTGATGTTGGAGAGTAGAATGCAGCACCACTACAAGGCAGAGATTTGAAAATGCGTTCGGACTTCATAATTTGCATACATTCCACTCTCTCTCTGGGGCAGCTCAACCCTTCAGGCTGACTGTATTAGTAAGCATAGTGAGTGATCCCTTGAAGGAAACAATATTACTATGCTAAATAATTTTTACTTTGCAAAATGGTTTCTTGATTCTTGTTTAAAAACATTCTCATCAGGAACTACTTCAGGTCCAAACTGTTATAAAGAAAAGTTTTTTTACTTTGAGGCATAAAAACATGTGTTCTATGGACATGGATATGGTATACTTATCCAAACTGTTGCCAGTCATCCTTTCCCCTTTAAGTAAAGCCGGAATGTCTTCAAGCTAAGCTGCTTCCACCCATCGGGGTGTTATCTTCCTCAATTCTGCTCTGTGACGTCGAAGAGTCAGGTCTCCTCCTTCACAGCTTCATGTGCGTAGGGTTGGTCAATGTTCAAACCCCAGGAAATCTTACTGTCCTCTGAAAGATGCAGTATGGTCTCATCATAGGACTGCTCCAGAGCCAAAATGGTTAATAGAACCTTTGCCAATAGTGGAATGTTAGGCTCGAGCTCGGTTTTCAAATCACTGTCCCTGGTTGCACTTCCTGCAACCGTCAGATTCTTTACTCCGCTTGCCTCAGTAAGGCGTCTCCGGAGAGTCTCCTTCACTTTCACTGAAGAAATTTATTTTCTCGTTTTTTTCTAAAGTCCATTGTTTATTTTCGGTTTCTGAAGCACTGTCCTTGGTTTACAGGTAGAATTAGTCTAGATTTAGTGAATATTTGGTGAGTTTCTTTGGTTCCTACTCGGTTTCTCCAACCGGGAAGGAACCAAAATTTTTTCTTTATTTTTACAGTTTAATTTAACTATTGTCGTCCGATAAGGCGGTTTAAAAAAAAAAGTATTTTTTCTGGGGTAACTCTTGTATTTTTGGTCTATCTTCTATTCAGTGTCACAGACCAAGAAACGAACGGGCCCCACAGGTTTCCAACATTGTGCAGAGTGTGGGGAACCATTCGCTAAGGCAGATCCTCATTTAATTTGTGTTTTTTGTTTGGGGTTTGACCACCTCCAAGAGGACTGTGATATTTGCAAAAACTTCCCTCAGTCGACGCTTGATAGGCGACTTAAGCGACTGCAGGAGAAGATGTCCGATAAGGCTGCTGAACCGGCTAAGGACAAACCGGCCACGGGCCAAGTTGAACTGGAGAACCAACCCTCTAACCAGGGTGACGGTTCTTCTACCAGAAAGAGCCCCGGAGATCCTGCCGCTAACCGGGCAGCCGGTGGGAAGAGAAAAAAAGAAGGAAAAGCATGTAACGGTCAAACTGCAACTGAAAGGGGTAGCGGTTCCGACTGCTGAGGAGATAGCAAATGCTATCCAGATAATTCAGGCTTTGCAACCGATCACTCTGGTTTTGGTTGGGAAGGCCCCTTCAGCTCCTCCTACACCGGTTTCCGGTTCATTAGAAATTGAACAGGAATGGTTAGCTGACGATGAGGATTATGGGGAGGTTATTGAACCAGAGGTTTCCCCAGATCCTCACCATTCTGACTCCCCTGATAAAGGACATGAGGATTTTACCTCTCATTATGCCTTTATTAAACAGGTGCCCCATCTCTTGATCTTCCTATACAGGAGTCTGCTGATGAGGAGGAAGAACAAGACTACAGAGAGATGATTGATGTACCTGTCTCGAAGAGGCTGCTGGTACCTATCCATAAATCTCTTAAGAGGCAGGTTCATAAGATCCTGCAGACTCCTACCTCTGTGCCACCAGTAGATTAAAAAGTGGACAAAAAATATTGGGTTGCCAAGGCTGGGGCAGACTTCCTGTTCGGACATCCTAGCCATGAGGAAGTGGTACAGGATGCTGCCTGTGACAAAGGCTGGCATTCCCCTGGCTTCTCACCCTCCTGATAAAGATTAAAGGAGGATGGACACCATTGCAAAGAAGACATATTTGGGATCCTCTCTCCTTATCAGACAGGCCTCTTATATGGCATACATAGCCAGATACCAGAAGACCTTGTGGAACACGGTTATGGAAATTACTTAATCTGTGCCAGCCTCTAAGGCAGCTGATTTACAAGAAGCTGCAAAGAGGGGCATTAAGGCTTCTAAGACACAGTTCAGACTGGCTGTATATAATAATGACTCTGCGGCCAAACAGATGGCTTCCAATATTTCCCTCAGAAAATTTTCTTGGCTTAGGACTACCAGCCTGACCCAAGACACACAGTCCAAGGCTTTGGACTTCCCTTGTGAGCCCTCCTCTCTGCTTGGTCAGCAGACGGAGGCTTACATGAAAAAAATGGATGATTACGAAACAGCCTACAAAAGTGCTGCAGCCAAGGAGAGGGCCTCCCACCCCTCAGAGAAACCAAGCAAGGGAGAACTAGAGGTAGGGATCAATATAGGCCTTATTTCCAGCCGCAGGCCTTCCCTCAGCATCAACAGCAGAGGGCTGTTTCAGAGGCAGGGGCAGTAGAGGTGGAACCCGAACTAGCCCCAGTCACAAACCAGCATCCTAGCCTAAGCAGACACCCTGAGGTATCTGTCCAGGTCACTTCCCCAGTCCAGATAGGGGGGCAGATTGGCCCACTACCTCCAGGAATGGCAGACCATCACTACAGACAAATGGGTTCTGGAAGGAGTGGGCCAAGGACTGACTCTCAGTTTAAAGCTACAGCCAAGGCTCAGAGCAAGAGTTTTCAGACCATCTTTCCCCTCAGAAACCAAGTTGTTGGAGGAGGAGGTACTGAATCTGCTGTCCTTGGGAGCAACAGAACCAGTTCCTCTGCACAGAGAGGAAAGGGTCTATTCAAACTACTTCCTCACACTGTAAAAAACAGGGGAGTGGCGACCCATATTAGATCTCAGGCATTTAAACAGGCATCTACTGAAGCCAAACTTCAAAATGGTAACCCTGAGCACTATCCTCTCAACCCTAAGACAAGGGGATTGGTAGTCATCATTGGATTTAAAGGATGCTAACTTCCATATACCCATAAGACAGTCCCACAGAAAATTCCTGAGATTCAGACTGCCATCAGGTCACTACCAGTTCAAGGCAATTCCTTTCGGACTTACTGCTCTTTAACAGCTCTCAAAACAGGCATAGATCTCACCCCCTAGCTATCTCTACCAGCAATGGCAACACCCTTGAGCAAGTGCAGTCGTTCAGATACCTAGGGTTATCCTTGGACTCAAATCTCTCCTATGGGACACACATAGACAATGTTGCCAAATCAGCAAATATGTGCCTAGGCCTACTTTACCGACATAGACAACACCTTACTGCAGAAGCACTGAAGATTGCCATACAAAGCTTGGTGGTCTCTATCATTGATTATGGTCTTATAATCTATGGCTCTGCCTCTGCCACTGCCCTGAGATGAATTTCAACATCACTTAACAAGACCTGCAGGCTTATCTCTCGTGCTCATCGTCTCATACATGTGACCTGTATACCCGATCTGGCTGGCTTCAACTTTCAAATCGTATAAAATACCAAACCTGCATTATGGCAAAGAAAGTAACCATGGGCCTCGCTGCGCGGGGAGTCCAAGCACTGCTTAGTTCTAGACTAAACCACGTAACACCAGGGGCTCTGAATACCAGCTCCTTCAGGTTCCCCACCGTCGTACCTCTCAGGGCCAAAGATCCTTTGCCTTCAGAGTGCCTAGCTGGTTAAATGCTCTCAATCCTGACATCTCTTCCACTACCACCCTTGGCTCATTCAAACATAAACTCCACCTCCACCTTATTAACTCTAGCTCCTGTGAATGCTACCTGTAATCTCCTCAGCCCTCTCATTTTTGTTCCCTCCAACTATCACCTACCACATCTCCACCCCCTCCTTTTCCTCTGTTACTTTTTTATTTCTTCTTTCTTTTCACCACTCCTGACTCTCCCCCTTCACTCCCCTGCCCCTTCTGAGCCCTTAATGATCTTTCCCTTTTTGTTGACTAGTTTCAGCCTGCTCCCAATTGATGACCATGCCTTTTGGCTGCAATTTCTGCCCTCTCCAACTTTGCTCCTCACATTTATCTTCATCGTCCACCCTCCCTCCTACTTATCCCTCCGTTACTCTGTGTTCCTATGTATACATTCTACTTATTCTAGTTATTGTATTGATCTACCATTGTAACCTAATATGCCAACCTATTTATTGTTTTGTTCCTATTTCTGTAACTTGTATTTGTGCTCTGATGCAGAACCTTTGTAAAAGAGCCTGGCTCAAAGGCACTTGTAATCCTAGTTGTAATAAAATAAAATAAAAAAGGGTGTTCACAAAATGTTTGGCTATGGTTGTGGCACACCTCAGAAGGCAAGTAGTAGTGGTGTTTCCTTACCTGGACGACTGGCTAGTCATAGGGCAGTCTCCACATCAGGTGAAGCAGTTTCTGGCACTGACACAGGAGCTCCTTCAGTCTTTGGGGTTCCTGGTCAATCTGAAAAAATCAATACTACAACCAGTGGAGCTCCTGGAATTCATAGGAGCCGAGCTGGATTCAGTGAAGGGGAAAGGCTTTTCTCCTACAGTCAAGAGCAAATACCCTGGTTCAACTGGCAGGCACTTTCAAGGCCCAGAGCCTCAGGCCTGCCAGACACTTTCTGTAGCTGCTGGGACATATGGCAGCTTCAACAGCCACAGTGTCAGGAGCGAGATTTCAAGCGAGGATGTCCAGTATCACCTCAGATTGTACTGGCGTCAGAAATCAGATCCATTGTCAAAACTGGTTCCAGTCACACAAACCCTCCTGCAGGCACTGCAGTGGTGGCTGGACATAGACAACCTCAGACAGGGAATTCCTTTCCTTCAGGAGCTTCCTTCCCTGGTGTTAACCACAGATGCTTCCCTACTAGGGTGGGGAGCACACTTAGGGGAGCACGCTGTTCACGGTACATGGCTCAAACAGGAATCACTGCTTCACGTCAACCTGCTAGAGCTCAGGGCAGTCTTCCTAGCACTTCAGGCATTCACCAGTCTGTTACAAGGACAGGTACAGTAGTGCAGGTCAGGACAGACAACATGACACAAGGGGGCACAAGGTCTACACCCCTGTGCACAGAAGCCATGAGAATATGGGGTCTCGCCTATTCTCTAGGGGTTGTCTTGTCAGCAGTGCACCTTCCAGGAAAAGATAGTGTGTTAGCAGATGCACTGAGCAGGATAAATCAGAACCATCACGAATGTGCCCTGAACAGGCAGGTGCTATAAGTGGTATTCAAGCGGTGGGGCAGTCCAGAGATAGACCTCTTTGCAGCCCCAGACAGTCATCAGCTTTCCAAATTCTGCTGCAGACCTCCAGTCTTGGGCTCAGTTCCATTGGATGCACTCATTCTGGATTGGACAGAAAAGTTTCTATATGCCTTCCCCCCATTTCCCTTGCTACTAAGGGTTCTAAACAAGCTCAGATCCCAGCCAGCCACAATGATCCTCATTGCTCCAGATTGGGCCAGGCAGCCATGGTACCCCCTAGTCCTGGCATTGTCAGTGTCCAGACCAATCAGCTTCCCCAAGAGGCACAACTTGTTGACTTCTTCCCAGGGCAGGATCCTTTACCCCAGCCTTCAGTCCCTCAGGCTCGAGGGCAATTCTAGTTGGGGGGGGTAGGAGGAAGTAGGCTGTTGGTAAGCTAGGATCTGCAGCCTATGCATTAGGTAGGGAAATGGGCAGACTAGGTGGGCCAAGCAGTCCTTATCCGTCATCAAATTCTACCTAGAATATGCTGATCTGCACCTTTCAAAAGGAGTTATGGAGGTCCTTAGGGTTTCTAGAAAACCCTCCACCAGGAAGATTTACACATCCAAGTGGAAAAGATTTTCCATTTGGTGTCAAAAGAGAGGTCTGGATCACACTCAGGCGGTTTGCTAGTAGTCCTGGATTACTTGGCACACCTCCATTCTCTCGGCGTTCAGCCTTCTACACTCAAGGTGCATTTGGCTGCTGTATCAGCCTATCTGTCAGCAGGTAAGGCATCATCACTGGCTTCAAATTCAGTATTTAGAAAATTCTTTAAGGTGTTGCTCCATTTGCACTCCCCACATAGGGCTCCCACCTCATTGTGGGACCTCAACATATGTATTGCACAGCTCATGCAGCCACCTTTTGAGCCTATGTCGTCAGCTGACCTCAAATATGTAACCTGGAAGGCTGTCTTCCTAGTTGCAATTACCTCAGCCAGATGGATCAGTGAGCTTCAGGCTTTGCCATAGAGACTGATTATATTGCATTTCACAGGGACAAGCTGGTCCTTAGGACCAAGAGCAAATTCCTTTCTAAAGTAGTGTCTGATTTTCATGTCCACCAGTCCATTACACTACCATTCTTTTCACTGACCATTCTTCTTCAGGGGAATGTAGGCTGCATAGCCTGGATGTTAAAAGAGCTATCAGCTATTACCTGAAACATACAAAAGGCCACAGAGGGGATAGGACACAGCTTTTTCTGACTTATGGGGACGTGGGGAAAGGTAAACCTGCCACAAAGAGATCCATAGCATGGTGGATTATGGCATGTATCCAGTTTTGCAATAGCAAGGTGGGCAAACTACCCCCTCAGGGTCTTAGGGCCCACTCTACGAGAGGAACAGATGCATCCATAGCAACCTCTAGGGATATCCCTTTGTTGGAAATCTGCATAGCAGCTACCTGGAAGTCAGTTCACACATTCACTAAGCATTACTGCCTCGATACTCAGGCTAGAAGTGATGCCAGGTTTGGCACAGCAGTTCTGCAGAGCCTATTTCCTAAGTAGGTCCTCTGCCCGCCTCCAATGGCACTGCTTGGGTAGTCTGCATTTGTCAGAATGCAGTAAGATTTCCTTGGGGTTGAAGAAAACATTACTTGCCATAGTAATCTTGATTCTTCTAAGGGGATCTTACTGTATTCTGAGCTCCCACCTTCCTCCCCTGCTAGGACCTACAAAGCACTGCATACTGTCTGTACAACTAAAGTTGGAAACCTATGGGTACCTAGTAGTTTATTGGACATCTGTGACTTGAGTCTTAGTGATGCCCTCTGTTATTTAAGGGATGTTTTTTCCCTTAACAGGGATTCTACTAATTGTTAGTTTAGCTTTGTTAGATAGTGCCTTTTTAGCTTCTGCATGCTTCGTAAGAATCTGACAGTTACAGGAAGTGCAACCAGGGACGGTGATTTGAAAACCGAGCTCGAGCCTAACATTCCACTATTAACATAGGTTTTATTAACCATTTCGGCTCCGGGGCAGTCCTATGGTAAGACCATACTGCATTTGTCAGAATACAGTAAGATTCCCTTAGAAGAAACAAGATTACTATGGTAAGTAATGTTTTCTTTCTAATCATTTTCAAGTGTTTTTCAAGCACGTTTTTCTCGCTTCTTTTCAAGATGGAGCGCAATGAACCTCGGTCCGGTCCTGGATTTAAGAGAAGCATCACTTGCAATCAAAAAATGTCCTGAATGGACCCGCATGCTTCTGCTTCCTCAGGGCAAAGCATGATCCTCAGGCTTGCAGACTTTGCAAAGCTTTGTCTTTCTCATGCAAAGGTCGGTAAGTCCACCTCCTCCTTGGTCGTCCGGACAAACAGGACCCCCTGGTCTGCTCTAAGTATGCCCAGAAAGCTGTATCAGTGGCTGCGGGTTCAGCCTACAAGCTCACAACCTTAGAAGAGGTAGTGTCACAGGCCACGCCGGTTTTGTCATCAGCCCCACACTACTCCCAATTGGCACCAGCGTTGGGGCTTCCTTCACTGGCACCTTTTGTGATATGTTCCAGTCCTTGCAGACCCTTGGGGAAGGCCCTTCCCAGGGTGACCAGTCGAAGAAAACCAAGAGAATCCACTGTCGGTTGTGGGACCAGGAACGAGCACACTCTTCCGGCTGCTGCGATCCCCTCAACGGCTGTTGAGCTGTCGGCCTCAGCAGAGTCTTCCCTGGTTAAAGTACTTTAATGGTCTGTCCACTAGCTCGACAGTACTCCATCAGGCTTGTTAGCCATGACACAGGTCGACCAGCCAATCAAGTTTTTTCTTGACCCAGTCGACCCAAAGGAATCAAGGATGACTCGATCACTAGGACTCCATTCCTTTCAGCTGTCCCTCAGGAGGGGCAGGAGAAGCCAGCCGAGCAGATTGTGTCCTCCCAAGAGATGCCTCCTTTGGGGTTCCAGTGAAAAGACCCAGTCTGTGTCCTGTACACAGCCCCATCTCCCACATCCCCTTGCCACCAACACTCTAGTCAGTCGAGGTTGAGGTCCCGGTCTCAGTTGAGATCACGGTCTCAGGAATCTTTGTGTTCCTGCAGTCAGCCTTTGGCGAGGAAGGGCTGTGGATGCTCCTCTTCCTGTTCATCCTCGGACAAAGAGAGGCTCCGTCACAAGTTGTGTTGGCACTATGAGGCACTGATGTGGCAGCAGTGGGTCTTTGGCCATGGTCAGACCCTCTTCCTCAGACCCCAGCATTTCCCTGGTCTACCCCAGTCAGGCCCCCACCAGTCTTGCCAAGTTTGGTTGTGCCTGTGAGGGCTTCTCTACCAATTCTGGTGGAGTCACTGCCCAAGCATCCCTTCCAAGGAGCTCCAACCAAGGCCGCTCATTCGGCTACTGGTCTTCCCTGCTGGTTGCCCCTCCAAATCACCCATTCAGATGAGTCTAGGGTAGTTCATGGAGAAAAACAGCAGATGGCGGTATTTGAGGAGTCTTTGTACTCTGAAGGGTCCTCTATGCACTCCTCCAGGACCCCAGGCTTCAACTGTGAGTCGGCTGAAGAGCTCTCTGCCGAGCATGGACTGGTCTTCTTCAGGGCCCTGCTCCAACTAATTTCCAAATTGATGGAGATCCCTTTGGAGCTGGTCCAGAAATGGACCCAGTACCCCTTAAGGAGATCCTCAATGGAGACTGTTCCTTAGGGGTTGCCTTCCCTGTGGCAGAGGCTATTTTGGGTCCTGTGCTGGAACTTTGGCAGCATCCAGCTTTGTGCGTGGCACCATTGGTCCACATGGTCTGCAAGTATGCGGTTCCAGTTGGTTCTCTTCCCGGTTTTTCAAACCATCCCTCAGCCAAGGGGTTGGTGGCGGACTTCATCTTTTGCAAGATGGGAAACATCGGGGATGTGGACAAGCCCCCCCCCCCCAACGAGACCAAGAAGCTGGACTGTGCAGAAAAAAGGGTCTACGTTGTGTCTTCCCTAGGTTTCCATCAGGGGAGCTCCCCTTTGATGATGGCCAACTTCACCCGCGCCCTCATGGGTGTCCTGGACCACATCCTTCCTTGCTCTCCTGCAGACATGCAGTCAGCAGTCAAGATGGTCAGAGACCAGAGTTGCTCCCTAGCCAAGCACTAACTTCAGATGGCCTTGGACAATGGCGACTCCTGCGCTCGGTCTGTGGCAGCAGAGTTCACTATGTGCCATAGAACCTGGTGGTGGATTTCCACCTTTATGGCGGATACCCAGCACAAACTAGCTGATGTTCTCTTCTTGGGCACCAACCTGTTTGGTCCAGTGGTAAATGGACACTTCACTAGGATTGAGAAATACAGCACCACCCTGGATTAATGATGTCCTTGCAGAAGGACCCCAAGGGACAGAAGCTGAAGAAGAAATCCTTTCAGTTTCGGTCCTTTCTGTCCCCACAGCCCAAACCACAGTAGCTCCAGCTGGGGTAATCTCAGGTCTGGCAACCTAAGTCTAGGTTCACCAGCCAAAGCTCCAAGAAACCCGATGGCAGGGGTGGTGGGGCCCCTCCTGCTGTCAATGCCGAGGCCTCCTCCAAGGCTGCTCAAGTGACGGGTCACAGGGTGTCTGCCTTCCTCCCATCAGGTCCTTGCTTCAGCTTCCCATGGGGGGGTTGACTTTGCCATTTCCGTCATGCCTGGTCCACCATCACTTCAGACAAATGGGTGCTAGACGTGGTGGGCCAAGAAGTGCCTCTTGACTTCGAGGCTCTCTTGTCTTACTAAGCCCATGCTGCACTGGAGTCCGTGGTGTCTCAGGACATGCTGTCTGCCCTCATGTAGGACATCGCTAAGCTCCTAGAGCAAGGAGCTGTAGCCCGTGTCCCAGATGCCACAACTGGCCAGGGCTTTGTGTCCAGGTATTTCTTGGTCACCAAATGGATGAGGGGGTTGGTGCCCCATACTGGATCTTCACGATCTGAATCAGTACCTGAGGGAGTGTAAGTTCAGGATGGTCACTCTGAACCAGATAACATTATTTCTGCAGCAGGGCATGTGGTTCTGCTCTCTGGACCTCCAGGACACTTTCTTCCACATTCCAGTCCATCTGTCCCACTGGCGGTACCTTTGGTTCTGTGCTGAAGGGGTTCTTAATGAGTCCCGGCTCATGCCTTTCAGCCTTTCCTTAGCCCCCAGGGTCTTCACCAGGTGCATCGCAGTGGTGGCACCCTTTCTGAGGCGCCAATGAGTTTGGATCTGTCTGTACGTGGATGACTGACTGATTGCCGGATTGCCTCAGAAGGCAGTGAAATGGTCCAGGGTCCTGGTCCTCCAGACTTTTTTGGCCTTGAGTCTTCTGTTCAACCCAGCCAATTTGGAACTCAACCCCTTGCAGGTCCTCCACTTTATCAGGGCAGAGCTTCACTTCCTCTGGACCAAGGCCCAATTCCCAGGGGACCGGGCAGTGGATTACTTCCTTTGCCCAATCATTTCAGGTTCAGCGCTCAGGCCCTGCTTGGGACATCTGGCAGTTGCTGGGGTGTATGGTATCCTGCACCAGCGTGGTCCAGTGGGCCTGCTGGCAGATGCGCCACCTGCAGTGGGAGCTGGCGTGCCAGTGGTCTCAGCACCTAGGTCACCTGGTCCAGCCAGTCATGGTGACTCAGATGATGTGGTATGCCATCCAGTGGTGGCTAGACCCAGAACATCTAGAGGAAGGAGTCCCATTCGTCCACCCCAGAGCCAACTGTCACTTTGATGACCAACGTGTCTCTGGTGGGATGGGGAGCACACCTGGGGGACCACAAGGAGTCCTGTTGCCATATCAGCCTGCTAAAGCTCCATGCAGTGCACCTTGCTCTGACGGCATTCGCTCCATTTGTCCAGGATCAGTCATGCAGGTCCAGATGGATAATACCAGTACCATGTAAACCTAAAGAGGCAAGCCGGAATGCACTGTCTCTGGCTGTGTCCAGAGGTGCTCTGCACCTGGACACTTGTGTGCAGTTTGGGTGCCGATCTCCTGGCAATTCATGTAGCCAGCGCCACCAACTAGCTTGCCGATGCTCTCCGCTGGGTGGGTGAGGCAGCTCTGCATCAAGAGTTGGTGTACCACTTGTTCTCCCGGTGGGGCACTCCCCTGGTCGACCTCTTCACCTCCTGAGAGAACACCAAGCTGAGGCTGTTCAGTGCCCCCCCCCAACAGAGTGCTGGTCAGGGTGTGGAGGGATAAGGCGTGGATGATCCTCATAGCCTCAGACTGGCCTCACCAGTTTTGGTATCCAGATCTCCTCAGCCTCAGCAGCAGGCCTCCGTAGTGCTTGCCTCTACTCCCAGATCTGCTGTTCTTTCACAAGGGGAAGGTCTTGCATCCAGACCTTCAGTCCCTGCACCTCACAGTCTTGTTCCTAAGCCGCTGGAGTTCCAGGCTTTCGGTCTCTCCAGAGAGGTTCTCTATGTTGGGAAGCCCCCAAAGAAAGAGTCAACCCTCCAGTGCTATGCCTTCAAATGGAAGTGCTTTTCCATTTGTTGTCAGGACGGGAGCTAGACCCCATCTAGCCCCTTGCTAGCATTCTGGACTACCTGTGGTCCCTCTCCCAGTCAGGCCTGAGGTTGATGACCCTCACAGTGCACCTGGCAGCCATCTCTGCATACCAGTCACAGACTGGTATGCTGACAGTGGTGCAGGAAAAAGTAGTCGGGTGCTTCTTTAAAGGCCTTGACCACCTATCCCCACCAGTTCATAAACCTCCACCACCTTGGGACTTGTTACTGGTAATGGCAGTGCTCATGGGCAAGCCATTCGAACTAGTGCAGAGGTGTGATATATCTCACCTGTTGTGGAAGACTACCTTCTTGGTGGCTACCACCTCCGCCAGAAGGATCAGTGAGCTCCAGGTGCTCGCGGTGGAATCTCAGTATTTGCTGTTCCACAGGGACAAGGTTGTCTTCTGCCCCAACCTGAAGTTCCTCCCAAAAGTTGTTTTGGAGTTTCACCTTAATCAGGTGATTAACCTCCCTGTGTACTTCACCACCCCAATCTTGGAGGTCGAGCACAAGCTCTATTCATTGGACCTGAGGCAAACATTTGCTTATTATAAGGAGCACGTGGCTGGAGGTCGGAGAGAGGTCTGCCAGATATTTGTCACCTACACTGAAGCTACACCTAGCAGACCAGCAGCAAAGCAGATGACTGGCAGGTGGATTGCATCCTGCATCGACCTCTGCTAGAGGCTGGCTGGTAGGGAGCCTATTGTAGGGCTTAGGGCTCATTCCACCAGACAGACTTGGTGGCTGCTTCCAGGGACATTCCTATCCAAGAGATCAGAAGGGCTGCTTACCTGTAAGTCAGCACACACCTTCATTTCCCACTACCACATCAACCTTGAGTCGTGCCAGTATACTGGTTTGGGGGCCTCAGTTCTCCAATCCCCATTTCCCAGGAAGGGGTGTACGCCTTACCACTCCTCCCGGAGAACTGCTGTGAGTCTTCCACAGTGTGGGTAAGTGCACCATATCTACATCCCTAGAAATGTGGGTTACTCACCTGTAACCGTAGTTCTAGGAGTGGTATATGGTGCACCCACCCAACCTCCACTGGCAAGTGGCAGACAGATCCCTGCTGTCATCATGCAAGATCTGATGTCACAGGGTGGAGCCGAGAAGGATGACACTCAGGTGAGTGGGAGGAGCTTAGCTTTAAGATGTTCCGGCTAGATTTAAAGGGGAAAGGAAGACTGCCACAGTGTAGATGTGCACCATATATCACTCCTAGAACTACAGTTACAGGTGAGTAGCCCTCATTTCTGGTCAGTTTTTCGGCATAAAAATTTTCTCATCGTATTCAGGGATGTGTGTTTATGGGGAGTAGTTGCACTTTGCTCTTGTGTGTTTAAAGGCACTTGGCACTAACAGCACACTCGAGATGCGCAATTATTCCCTCATAATCATACACCCTAGGATATCCTATTGCTTACTTATCTTTCCTTTTATTACTCCTGTACTGTACTTCTCCCTCCAGTTCAGAACTGTATATGAGGCTACCATTCTCTGTATGGGCTACCAGGTAAAACATTTTCAAATAAATTAATAATATTCCTTAAGGCGCTCTGAGCCTGTAGGATAGGGTACCTAACAAATAAAATACTTAATTTTATATCTCTGAACTTGATAGCCATAGAGGTTGAATTAACCTGTCCACAGTGTGGAAGAGCTGAGCCCGTCTCTTCTTACCCGAAGCAATCACCTACAGCAAAAACTCTGCCTTTTTAGGGAGCGTCTCTGTTTATAATGGACCCTCAGAACCATCCTGTCTGCCACTGAGCCAGCCCTCTTCCAGTAACACTTCAACCTCTGCCCTGTTTGTATTAACCATTTAACTCCCCGCAAGAGCTGCATTTTTTCTTCGCTCTGTCCGTGGATTGGACTGAACAACCTCCATACCTCTCGCACACCCTTGGGCACTTAATTCTTCCAAGCCACTCCAGTAATGGGGTCCCCAGCTCTGCTAGAGTCTTTCTACAAGTCCTACAGCAATGCATATGGGAGTTTGTGGGGGCAAACTACTGTGCATACGCCCCCCATGTTGAAATAACAGCCTCTATCAAGGGACTAGATAAGAAGATAACATCACAAACTGTAGGTTAGAGGCAGCAGTTTACCTTAAAAAAAGTTAAGCAGCTGGACACTGCAGCAGACTGTGAAGGTGGCAGGCTTCTTGCAGTTCTGTTTGCACTTAATTACATCTTAATTACCAGTGGTCCTTGATCTCTTCTTTTACAAAGCAGCACCTGATAAGCCAGAGCAGCCACACTCTCCACAGCTTGCTTGATCTTGCTTTGATCAAAAGCCGGTGGTGGACAAATCTCATTTCACACTTTAAACAACTTCTTCCACCTAATTCCTCCCGAATAATTTCCTGGAAGCCAATAATGACAATGCGGTGCAGGGGTTGGGGGGTGTAGAATTGCTGCTGTTATAGATGTTCCATCCACTAACAGGAGATGCCACACTGAGGACCCTTCATCTAATGCTCTTTTATAAACTATTAAAGGATCTGGATTGGGGGGCAATTTTCAAAAAGGGTAAGGTATTATCACAGGGTCATGGCCAGTGTGCCCTTTTTACTCGTTAGCACCACAGACAGCCACATGGTTGTCCATGGTTCCATGTGGAATGTTGGCAGACACATAATGGCTGCTGCGCCTGCCTACAGTTACTGCGCTCCAGTTCTCTAGTATATTGTTCATTTTGTATAAAGTTTTGAGATATGGTGTGTACAAGATGTGCCATGTAAGGAATAACACAGGGCAGGGTACATAGTGATTCTGTAACAACCATATGCCATGGTTGAATTGTAAGGCACAAGGTACAGCTGAAGGCCTTCAGTAGCCTATGAAGTATGGTTACTATTGCACAACACATACCCTGGAGGGTCTTATTTGACTCATAAAAGGCACAAAAACCTTATAAAAAGTGTTGCAAATAAATGTAAACTATCTTATAAAATACAACTTTCAAGACATAGAGGAGAGGGTGAGAGATGGGGAGGGAGAGGGAGAACCCTCTGTATTTATTCACTGCTTCTCTCTTCGCAGGGTCATGCGTCTCACCCGGCTGCCACCCAAGATTGTAGAGTACAGTGAACCCTTGCAGGTGGTGAAGTATGAAGAGGGTGGGCACTACCATGCTCATCATGACAGTGGGCCTGTCTACCCAGAGACCAGCTGCTATCATACCAAACTTGTTGCCAATGGTTCCACCCCCTTTGAGACATCATGTCGGTAGGTGCCATGCATAATCAGGGTCTCTTTTACTAGTAAATAGTGATTTGCTCATGAGATGTTGGGGACAAGACCAACTGCTAGAAACGGTACAACATATTTGCCTTCTCTGCATGCCTTCTCCACAGTTGTAGTTATTTTTGAAATGTGTAGGGAAAATTGTAGCTTCTCACAACAGGAATTTACTGTTGACGTCACTCAAGTCTGCATCATCTCATGCCTGAGTTGTTGCCCCGTAGGCAAAATTTTCAGTCTATGCAAATTCAGGCTCTGCACTATGGCACGCTGCACTGTTTTAACAGCAGATTTATTTCTCCACTGAAGAGCTCAAATGTCCTGGAGTCCTGTTTTAGCCCTGAGTGGCTAAGTTTTCGTTTTAAAGTTTCTGTTTGAATTAGTTTGCGATACTCTGCAATAGCTTACGGTATAGTTTATGAATTTGGGTAAAAAATGTGACTTTTCTCCAGTTTTCTGTCGGTTTCTGGAATGTGAGAAAGTGTGGTTCAGCACATTTCCCACCTAGCATTCTGGGAACCTAAAATCTGATTTAAATCACTTTTTTGCACAAATTACATTAGCAGTTTAGTGTGTTAAGCTTTACTAAACCACAACATTGCATTTAGAGTTTTTTTTCCAGATTGTTACGATTGATAAACCTAAAAGGAAATCTAGCCTTAAAGGAAAACTACACCCTCATGTCTTGTAAATTTTATTTGTTTCCACGTCAGCAGACAATTCTTTTCCTGTAGCTGTTAGGGATATACATGATTGCTTTCGTTTATTTTCACTGTTCATACTAGTCCCTGTAGCTATCCTAGGGGTCTCCATTTTATGGTTGTTGAAATCTCACTGTCCCTGAGAGCTTCATTAGCATATGAGAATATAATGCGAAAGTGCCCTTTAGACTGTACAGTATGCCTGTCTTCTTAATTAGATTTCAACAAACCTAGTCACAGCAAGATGTGAAATACCACATTTACCTTCAGTTAGCCTTGCAAACTATCTGAGTTGTAGTAGAGGGTATTTACCATTAAATTGCTTTCAATTTGTGTGTCTCCAAAGGATTTTTTTCAGGGTATTTGTACTTTCAGCATAGAGATATACATGGTATAATTGACATTAGGCGCATTTATATGGAGCTTACTTGTAGCGCTCGTTTTGTAACGCGCTCTGCTCCACCCCCAGTCTTACACTCCCAGTCTAGTTTTAGACATGCCGCCTTGCATCAGTGTCTCTTCACTTCTGGGGTGTCAGGTGGCTGGGAAATAACAGTAAAACAAAGGAGTGTGCTGCAGTCAGAGGCAGGACATGATTACACGGCATCGCAAAACAAAAGAGATGACCACGAACCCAGAAAAGGAGGGAAAGCGGTTTCGCCGAATGCTCACTTTGGTTTCGGAGCGGATTGCCTATACATGACAGACAAGGTACCATTTCAGTGGGTCTGTATCGGTTGTTCTTATACCACTGTGTGTAAAAGCACCTTCTATGTTCTCATATGCTGATAATGCAGCTCTCATGGACAATGAGATTTCAACAACCATAAAATGGAAACCCCTAGGCTAGTTACAGGGGAATAGCGTGCACAGTGAAAACAAATTAAAGCAAACCCATACATCCCCATCAGCTACTGAAAAGGAATTGTCTGTTGACAAGTAAACACAATTTACAAGAAATGAGGATGTAGTTTTCCAGTAAAGGATTCAAACATTGTAAATCATGTGCCAAACCTCTGGTGGAGGTAGACTGCCACAAGCTTTGCTTCACTTATTTGAGCCCAGACTACAGTTTTGAAAGTGGTGGTCTCTGTACTTTTCCCCAGAACTAAGAAAAAAAGCTGCTCTAAAAGTGACAGAAAATAATTTTTTCATAGTTAACTGCCTTCCCATTTTTCTTTCCTCGACCAGTTTTTGATAAATAATATAGCTTTAGGGTGCCCTTAGATCAAACAACTGAACTTACCATGTAGTCTTTTTGGTTGTTGGTCATCTGCTGCATATGGAATTAACAACTTTGCTGCATGAACTTTTTGCATCTGTTACAGTATGCATGAACTTACTTTGGGAAATATTTGTGTGATTTAATGACTCTTCTTTTCTGCAGCAATCTCTGACACCCAAAGAGACTCAAAAAGCTGCAAAGAATTCCCGTAGTAAAGAGCAGATGTCCGTGTCACCCACAGAGACCAAAACAGACGCAAAGCTGTCTTCCAGCAAAGCGCACAGGACTCTGATCGGGACCCCTCTGATAGCCCTAAAGGCAATCAGCGAAAGCAAAAGACTTTCTGAACACCAGCAAAGCATAACAGCTGGTAAAAAACCAAAAGTCTAAGAAAAAGCACCTTGAGGTCTCTCTGCCTGAAAATCAAAGAGAGGAACAAGTGCTAGACCTCCTCTTTGGAGGACTTTAACTTTTCAAAATGATGCAGTTTTGGAAAACCTCTTTCAGTTGTGCTTCCTACTCTCCCTCCTGAGGAAGTGTTTTTTGAAGGAAAAACATTATTTCACCAGAGGACACTTCTGAGGAGGAATTCAGCGCTCCTTCAAGGGTTAATGAAGATTATTCATCTTATTTTTATTTTTTTATACTTTATTTGTTCGGCCTACCTCCTCGGCGGGGGGTGTTCCTATGGTTCCTCCCTTGAGTCCACTGGCGGCTCCCACACCAGGCGCCGTGCCCGAGCTGCTACCTCCTTCTATCACCCTCGCTGAGGCCTCATCACAGACCCCCTTCGCAGAAGGCCAAGGGGTCAGGGCCAGCGGGAGCTTCTTGGAGTGTCCGTTGTGGTGCTGCAGGCAGATCCTCATACGTGCCGGAGGATTCAGCAGTTTTTTAGCCCTCAATTTCCCCCCATGGTACAGGCATGCAGTGACACCCAAGATGCTACACGTCAGACATCTGCCCGTTCCGATCCCACCAGTGCACCACAAGCAGTGCTACCACTAGCCACCGCTAGGAGCCAGCACCTCCATGGGAGTCCCTCCTCCCACCCTGGAGAAAGGAGAGCAGTCACGGGGACGCTCAATCCTTCTACCCCGGCCTACCCCCGACTGCCTGAGTCCACTCCCGAACCCGGGTTGCTGACGTGGTGCGAGGTGTGGCATTGAAGATCATTCATTTTATGCAGCATTTTTGACACAAGTGGTTGATATGCTGAACCTGCTTACCACAGAAACAAAAGTGGGTCTATAAGAGGAATGTATGAGTATGCTGTGTTTGACGTCAACAAAAAGAGTGTGTATACCCATCCATAAAACTTTTAAAAATATTATTACAAAGATTCTTGCTATGCCTAAAAACCATAACCGCTATAGCAAGAAAATTTACACTCATCCAGACCGTGAGAGGGCCATTGAGGCAGCTGCCTGCGAGAAAGCTGAATTGAATTTCTAACCCTAGGAATCCACCAGTATAGCTTTACAGTAGCAAAGAGTCCTCTGGATTGAGTTGCCCTGGAGATAGAATTATGCAAATTTTAGTATTTAGAGTGAGAACTAAACTCTGCACTGTGGTCACACTCCTCCTGGCAGTCCAACATTAGATTTGTTTCTCCGCTTGAAGAGAGAAGTCATCCCAAAGTACAACTTCACTCTTCTAGTCTCCAGAATGGTTTAGTATCTTACTTTTATTTATAAATATTATTGTTAGTTATTTGTTGTGTTTCTCTGGTTCCTGATTGCAGCCTTCTCTGGTTCCTAGGAACCAAACAGATGCATTTCCTGCCTGAAGGGAACTACTTATTTTATTATTTTTTTTAATTTCTATTTTATTCGCCTTTCTTATGCCGGAGCTCCGCTTCATTGATCCCCAGGATACCCCCATGGAGTCATGGTTATATCGCCCAGGTGGGCACAAGGTGGGGCCCGGACACCCCAATATTTTCTGGTTTTGTTGGGTCCCCCGGTGGTCAGGCAGGCAGGAGCTATCAGGGCCAGAACAGGTGCTCCTACTTCTTGGTGCTCCGGCATCATTTTCCCTGTTCCCTCCTGCATGGCCTACACCCTGACATCAAGGTGCTTGGTGACAGTGTCCACCACGCAGCTCTCCTGGCTCACCCTACTACTAGCAGGACTTGCTGTACCTCGGGCCTCTGCCCGGAGTCAGGCAAGCTATGAGCCTTGGTCCCCCCTTCCCCCAGAGAAGGCGAGCAGTCCCTGGGATTCTCAAGCCTTCTCCCCCGGCTGGCCCTCCAGCGACCTGGGTCCGCTTCTGAACCCGGGTTGCCAGCGTCGCAAGCATTAATCCAACCACTGCACCAGCAGGCCGGTGGGAACTACTTTTTTACTGTAAAAAAAATACAATTAGGTGTGAAAATAGCCGGTTATTTTCTTTTCCTGTACCAGCATTTGACTCGTGGTTCGCATTCAGAGGGACCCAAACCGATACTGCTGGTTAAACTTGATAAGTGTCTGTCTAGCTCATTGTCATCAGAGAATTAATAACTAGACAATACAATGTCTCAGACTGATGTCTCATGAAACATGATAATTATGTAAATAACTGATGGAAACTGATGTATTTCTTGTGATAAAATGTATATATAAGCTGTACACCTGAATCTGGAAATAAACTTTGAGTTTAAAAAGAAAAAAGCTTGATAAGTGTCATTGAAACCACATATTTTAGTATTAAAACTGCTGGGTTTGAAGTAAATTTACCATTGTTCACCCTTTCACAGAGAACTAGACCCAAAAATATTTTTTCTCAGAGACATTTAGATAGTCTTCATCTCTGTCAAAATATTATTTCACTATTTAGGAACCGGTTCCCTAAATGTATGGTCTTGCAGTGTTTGGCATGACTGATCAACCACAGAAGAAAAGAATAGAACCAACAGGCCTTACAAATTGTACCAATCGCTACTAGCTCTTGCTTAGGGCAAACTGCCTTGAGCTTTGTTTCTGGTGCCTGGGTCTGGACCACGATTTTATAAATAGTAAACTCTGTAAATGGTTTTGCCCTAAAACTCAAAAGAAAAGGGCCAAAAAATGGAAGACGTCCTGGCTTCTCAGTCTACCTTATGACAGTAGAACACAGTAACGGCTCAGATGAAGGGTTTTTTCCCTCAGAATCAGCAACAATCCCTGTCAGAGGGAACAGATGAGACAGATAAAGCTGCACAGTCATCAGAAAATCATGGTAAAGATGGTTCAGAACCCAGGGTGTCCGAAAGGGGGAACCCTGAGTCCAGTGATGGCAAAAGTAAAAGAGCCTCAGAGCAGGCACTGGAAACAGTGTCTGCAAAGAAAAGACAAAATTAAAAACGTGTCCCTGTCATTCCTGCTAAGAAAAGGAAGGGAGCAGACTGTGTACACAAGACAAATACCCTCAGCAGAGGACATGACAAGGGCATGGCAATTCTTCCAGGCCTTCCAGGCTTTGGAACTTTTTATGAATATGCTTAACCCCTCTCCCCCAGGCTCCAGTTCCACACCAACTGCTGGTGGAGGAAGAAGAAATGTGTTAAGAAGATGATGAGAGTGAGCCTCTTGAACTAGACGGTTCACCTACGCAGGAATTTGGCTCTCCTCCCAGGCTGTCTTCAAGGCACAGGTCAGGAAGCATAGGAAAACCAGGTGCAGTTATAACATTTTCAAGTAGCATTTTATTTTCAATAAAAATAAAATAAAATAAATTTTTCAGGCTAGCTGTTTGCAAAGGCAGTACAAACAAAGAAAACAAAATCCTTCATCTGGGGTATTTCTAATTCTAAATTTCATTCTCCCTCTTCCTCCAACAAAGGATTGCTCTCTTTATACATAAGATCTTTTCAAACAACATGAAGTCTTGCTATATTATAGACATTAGCAGTTTGATCCAGCTCTAGAACTGCCCCAGAGTGCAATGGTTAAAACCATTCCAAAATAGAATTTTGGCAGGAGAGCAGCTCTATCTGTGTCATTTCAAACTTGAACTGTCAGATTCTTTATTCCGACTCAGTGAACAGTCGCTCCAGAGATTTCTCCTTCTGCTCGGTTCATTTCTTGGTTTAAAAAGTGTTTTCTCGGTTGGATTTAACCAAGAATAGTTTTATTTTAACCGCAAAACCGTTCGGTTCAAGCTCTATCTGTGGTAACCGTAAGTAAATGAAGGTTTTGTCTGTGTGGAACTTGAGTTATCGGTTCGGTTTTGAACTGATCAGTGGGTTTAAAACTCATTTAAAACTAAAAGTTACTATTTTAGAAGTCACGGTTCCAGTTCTTATCGGTTCTAAAAAAACGGATTTATTCGGTTTTCCAATACCCATGACACGGTTAGGAACCAATAAAGGGTGTCTTGCCTGGCACTGCCGTTAAAAGGGCAAGTTTTGGTTAGGGCTGGCATTATGTCTGAGAAACCCAAAAGAAAACCGGCCCACTGGTTTCAACACTGTGATGTTTGTGGGGAAGTCTTTGCCAAGGCTGACCCACACACCACATGTGTTTATTGTCTGGGGTTTGACCACCTCCAGTCAGACTGCCAGGTATGTAAGAATTTCCATGCAGCCACCCTGGAAAAAAGATTGGGCAGGCTCAGGGAACGAGAGGCCAAAAAGTCCGCTGACCCGGATGGCCAGCCCGGTTCGGTGCCAACCGAACCAGAGGGAGTGCCCTCTGACCAGGGCCAGACTTCCTCGGGCAAAAGAAAAGCTGGTTCTGAGGAACAAATTCCAGTAAAGAAAACAAGAAAATCAGCAGGTCTGGAGTCCAAAATTCCTTCTCCAACTGCTGCAGAGATAGCAAAAGCCATACAAATTGTCCAGTCACTGTCTCAGGGTCCGTCTGAACCACCACTGTCTGGTAAAAGGTCGGTTTGTCCGGTCCCAGTGGTTCAGGATTATGATATTGAGGAATTTTATGAACCAGAGGAAGGGGAGGAGGATTATGAACAGTGAATGTGGCTGGAAGGTCTGGGTGTGCCCATTGAATCGGACATCTCCCCAGACAGACCTTAGAATCTCCCCTATGCTGTCTGAGTCCCCATCTCATTTTATGTTTATAAAAAAGTTGCTGAAACCCTCCAGCTTCCTTTAGAAGAGGCTGTGGATGAGCAAGAGGAGCCTGATTTTGTAGAAGTCATGGATATTCCAGACTCTAGGAGATTGTCTATTCCTTTACATAAGTCTTTTAGGAAACAAACAATTAAAATTTTAAAAGCTCCTAATTCTGTGCCTCCTGTAGATAAAAAGATGGACAGAAGGTATACATTGTCAGGCCCTGATACAGAATTCCTTTCTCAGCAATGTAGTCATGTTGGGGTAGTTCAGCCTGCTGCCTGTGATAAAGCTAATATTCCCTTGGCTTCACATCCTCCTGACAAGGATTCCAAGAAGATTGATGCCATGGCAAAAAAAACCAAAAACAGTATATGGCAGCCTCTCTGGGACTCAGGCAAGCAAATTATATGGCTTATGTAGCTAGGTATCAGAAATCTAGATGGGATACTGTTATGCAATTGGCCAAGCAGGCCCATGGCCAGCTGGCTAGTGAACTAGAACAGGTGGCTGCTGATGGCATTGAAGCCTCTAAGGTTCAGTTTCATGCTGCTGTGGATGTTAATGATGTTTCCTCTAGGGTCATGGCCACATCTGTAGCTTTTCATAGGTTGGCCTGGCTCAGGTGTACTAGTTTGTCACAGGGTACCCAGACTAAGGCTATGGATTTTCCTGTGGTGGGAAATTCTCTGTTTGGAGAGCAGAAAGAGAATTACATGAAGAAGATGGATGAATATAGGACTAAGGAGCGGCAAGCCACTCCTCAAAGGCATGCCCCCAGGGGTAGGGGTAGGCCTTTTCACAGGCCTTTCTACCAGACTCAGACCTCCTCTGCCTATGCTTAGAGGGGCTTCTTCAGAGGCAGGGGCAGACGAGGGGTGGGCAGACCTGCTCCCACCCCCCAGCCTAAAGCTCCTGCGAAACAGGCACCCTGATGGGGTGCCCAGGCCACCTCCTGTACCAGTGGGGGCAGGCTGGCTTACTTCAGTTAGAATTGGGCTTCTTTAACCTCAGACAAGTGGGTTCTGAAGTAGTAAGCCAGGGTCTGGTTCTCAGCTTCAAAAGTTTCCCAAGTTGAGAAGCAGACTTTTTCTACCTGCAAGTGCTTCGAGACCTCGCTCTGGAAACAGAGGTCTCATCCTGTTAGCTCTCAGAGCAGTGAAGGGTTCCTTCCTGCATCAGGGCAGGGGTCTGTATTCCAGATAAAGTTCAAAATGGTAACTTTGGCAATGATTTTACCTTCCCTAAGACCAGGGGACTGGCTAGCCTCCCTGGACCTCAAGGATGCCTATTTCCATGTCCTAATCAGAAGATCCCATCGAAAGTACCTCAGATTCGAACTGCCCTCAGGTCATTACCAGTTCAGAGCAATGCCCTTCGGCCTTACCTCCGCTCCAAGGGTATTCACAAAGTGTCTAGCAGTGGCAGTGGCCCACTCAAGGAGGCAGAGGATTGCTGTTTTTCCCTATCTAGACGACTGGCTCATTGTAGGCCAGTCCCCAGAACAGGTAAAATCTCACCTGCAGGTCACCTAGCAGCTTCTCACCTCCCTGGGTTTTCTGCTAAACCTACAAAAGTCGGTTCTGGAACCAGTCCAGGTACTCACCTTTATAGGGGCAGAATTGGACACAAAGCTAGCCAGAGCCTTTCTTCCCCCAGAAAGGGTAAAGAATTTAGTGGCTCTGGCCTCTTCCTTCACTCTGCAGGTCTCTCAACCAGCAAGACACTTTCTGCAGCTCCTAGGGCACATGGCTGCATCCACAGCTGTTGTGCAGGGAGCCAGATTTCAGATGAGAGACATTCAGTTTCACTTGAGAACCTTTTGGTCTCAGAGAAGAGACCCCTTTCCAAGTTGGTCCCAGTGACTCTAACCTTGATCCTAGCTCTCCAGTGGTGGAAGGATCAGAGCAATTTAAGCGGGGCTCCCTTCATTTCCCTTCTCACGACTTGACTCTCACTACAGATGCTTCCTTCTGGGTTGGGGAGCCCACATGGGCAACCTTTCCACTCAGGAGTTTGGTCCCCAGGAATCTCTGCTCCACATCAATTTGCTGGAACTCAGAGCTGCCTTTTAGCTCTTCAAGCTTTTTCTGCATCTGTCCACGACAAGGTGATACAAGTCAGAACAGACAACACCACAACAATGTGGTACATCAACAAAGCAGGGCACTCGGTCTTGCCTTGTGCACGAGGCATTGAGTTGTGGTCTCTGGTCTATTCCTGAACACTTCCCTCATAGCAGTTCATCTTCCAGGGAAGGACAATGTCCTAGCGGATGCCCTCAGTAGGATTTCCCAGGGCCATCACGAATGGTCCCTGGATCCTCAAGTGCTGGGGATAGTTTTTGCCAGGTGGGGCATCCTCAGATAGATCTTTTGCAGCCCCAGACAATCACAGACTTCCTCTGTTCTGTTGCAGGCCTCTAGTGCTGGGCTCAGTTCCCTGGATGCCCTTCTTCTGGATTGGGAGGGGAAGTTCCTCTATGCCCCCCCCCCTTTCCTCTCCTATTCAAAGTACTAGTCAAAATCAGATCTCAGCCTTGCAGGGTGATTCTGATTGCCCTGGATTGGGCCAGGCAGCCCTGGTACCCACTCCTTCTGTCTCTGACAGTCCATCTTCCCTGTGCCTCCCCAGGAATCACAATCTGTTGACTTGTGCCCAGGGAAGGGTTTGGTATCCGGACCTCAAATCCCTCAACCTCAAGGCCTGGCTCTTGAGGAGTTAGAGTTTGCTGATTTACACCTCTCTCAGGGTGTTCTTGAGATCCTAAAGGCTTCCAGAAAGCCTTCCACTAGGTCTACTTATAGTTCTAAATGGAAAAGGTTTTCCATTTGGTGTGCTGGGAAAAATATTTCCCCAGAATCTGCTGAATTGCCCATTTTGTTAGATTACATGGTACATCTTAATTCCTTGGGTCTCAGACCAGCTACCCTGAGAGTTCATTTGGCAGCTGTGTCTGCTTTTGTGTCAGCAGGAAAGTCATCCCCTCTTTCCTCTCATCCTGTGTTTTCCAAGTTTTTTAAGGGATTACTCCATACTAATCCTCCCTTTCGGGAACCGGCCCCTGCTTGGGACCTTAATTTTTGCATTGCCCAGTTAATGCAACCCCCTTTTGAACCTCTGTCTTCTGCAGAGCTTAAGTACCTAACTTGGAAAACTGTTTTTCTAGTGGCTATCACTTCTGCCAGACGCATAAGTGAATTGCAAGCCTTGTCAGTGGAGACTGACTTTATTTCTTTCACAGGGATAAGGTAGTCCTTAGGACTAATAGGAAGTTTTGCCTAAGGTGGTTTCAGATTTCCATCTTAATCAATCTATCTCCTTCCAGTATTTTTCACTGATCACTCCTCTTCGGTGAGAGGAGGTTGCACACCTGGATGTTAAGAGAGCTCTTAGTTATTATATAGAGCGTACCAAAGGTCACAGGTTCGAATCCCTCCAATTTTTCCTTACCTATGGTGAAGTTGGGAAAGGCAAACCTGCCACTAAGAGATCAATAGCCAGGTGGATTGTCTCTTGTATCCAATTTTGTTATCAGAAAGTGGGCAGAGCCCCCCCCCCTGGTTTGAGGGCTCATTCTACCAGGGGTACAGCTGCGTCTCTAGCTGCTGCCAGAGATATCCCTTTATTAGAGATTTGCCAGGCTGCTACTTGGAAAACGGTACACACTTTTACCAAGCATTACTCCCTGGATGTCCAGGCCAGGAGAGATGCTTGGTTTGGCACAACTGTTCTTCAGAGCCTATTCCTAAGTAGGTTCTGCCCTCCTCCATGGAGGTACTGCTGTGTATTCTGCTAATGTCTATAATATAGCAAGACTTCATGTTGTTTGAAGAAAAATTACTCACCTTAGTAATGTTGTTTCTTCTAATGGAGTCTTGCTATATTATAGACCTCCCCAACCTGCCCTCTCAGAACCTCTACCTGGTGGGGTGCGGGCAACTTAGTGTGGGCACTACTTATGTCCTGTTAGCATTTTGTCCCCTTTGGGACTTTGGTGTGTGTGTGTGCAGCTGTGTGTGTTTTATAGTACTTATGTTCCATTTTCATATTATTAGAATGGTGTTAGTATTTCTGGTCCCCTGACTTGAGTCTTGGGTGTTGGGACCATCAATGGTTGTTATTATTTAGGTAGCCATTTGGCTAGTGTGAGGTTACAGCTTCCACACAGACCTTAGTGAGTTTGGCTCGTAAAGATCTGACAGTTCAAGTTTGAAATGACACAGATAGAGCTGCTCTCGTGCCAAAATTCTATTTTGGAATGGTTTTAACCATTGCACTCCGGGGCAGTTCTAGAGCTGGATCAAACTGCTAATGTCTGTAATATAGAAAGACTCCATTAGAAGAAACAACATTACTAAGGTGAGTAATTTTTTCTTCCTGGCAATTAACTTCTGCATTCTGAGCTCATTAAAGCAGCAGTATTTGTTAATTGGTGAAAAAATTCATCATATAGTTTTTTTTTTAGAAAAATGTATTTCTGACAACCTAAGATTCATGCTCAGTATATTTTTTGTTTTCTCGGATGTTGTTAGGACTTTTTTATAACAGATTTTGTAATTAATGACTCACAGCATTAAAGATGGCTGCCATTCGCCATTTTTAAAAATCTGTTCCCCTGGTGTTACTAGTTGAATGTACATTCTAGATTCATGCTATAGTTGTATTAGGATGGTTCTTCCACATGTTTCTGATAGTAAAGAGCACAAAATATATATATTTTTTCATGGTGGGTGTGGCATGGGTCTGGGAACTTTTAAAAACTTCAAGACCGCATATCTTGGTTCAGGAATGAAAGAAAATGAAAAGACAAATGTGTATCTTGATATATTTGCCAGACAAACCTTATTGCTGAAAAACATGTATGGTTACTAACAAATATTGACGACCTATTTGTCTCAAAATATATTGGAACTTTGTCAGTTTCTTTCCTTGCAGGTGCAACAAAATAGAACATTGTGTCCCAGAACTAATCTCCTGTTGACAACTCTGCAAAAGAGTTCATGGCGGTCAAACTGCATCTTAAAGTTAATGCCTTGAGTTCCAAGTAGCTTTTTGCAATCATTTCAACAATATGACTGTATTCATTTTTCAAACCAAGTGGTCCCAGTTTCACAGAAAGATTCACATGTATTTTTATAAAAAAAAAAAAAAAAGCAAGGGGGAAGAAAAGACAGAAACAGCAAGTGAAGGCAGGGAGATAGTGTGTGTGTGTGTGTGTGTGTGTGAGGGGGGGGATTATGTCACCATTAGAGTGATCAGTTCCTAGGTCTCACAAGAAAATTTGATTGCTCAATCAGACAAGAGACAGAATAGGAGAGGATGGCACAGATCCTTGCGTTTAACTCCTCCTGCCTAACAAATGGGACAGGGTCTTATTCAACCCTTTCACGCAGGCCTTATTAGGATTACGCATCCCACTATTCCTTAGTTAGGCAAATGGTAAAACCCTAACATTCCCTCCCATAAAGCTGAGGAGGATGCTAAGGAGGTTGAATTTATGAACATGACGGGTCTGGTTCCCACAAAGAGGCTGCTACTTCCCATCCACAATTCTCTCTAAAAAAGCCATTGCCAAAATCATGTGAGCATCTACGTCGGCTGCTGGCACTTACAATTAAATTGAAACAAAATACCAGAGGGACAGGCAGGGGTTTGAGTACCTGTATGCCCACCCTGATCATGAATGGTCCAGGTGCTGCATTTAAGAAGGCTAAGGTGACTTTCACTGTTCAGCCTCCAGAGAGGGATTTCAGAAAGCTGGACACCATGGCCAAAAAATTGTACACCTCAGTTTCCTTGCTTCTCAGACAGGCAGCTTACATGGCATACACAGCTCAGTACCAGAAGTCTGAAATAATAAATAAAAGAAAAATAAAAGAAAACACTATGGAATTCAGTCTTGCCACTGAGCAAGAAAGTAGACAGTGAAGTGGCAGAAGAGTTGGCTGACAACCAGATCAGCACCGGATGCCACTAAGTACCATTTCTACATGATGATGGACACCGACTCTGCATTGGGGTCCTGGCACGTGCAGTATCTCTAAGGAGATTTGCCTGGCTTAAGGCTACCATCCTATCCCAGTACACACAGAGTAAGGCCATGGAATTATTTTTTTAGTGACAAGACAGAGGCATATAAGGAAAAAGTAGATGAATACAAAACCACATGTAGAAACAACACAGAAAAGGAAAAGGCCTCCACCTCCTACAGGCCTTACGGAGGGGGAGGTAGGGGTTACTATCCAAAGCCTTATGCACCTTATGAGTATCAACCCCAGAGAGGTTACTGTAAGGGCAGGGACAGGAGGGGCACTAGGCATATAGCTGCAGCATCAGCCCTTAAGCCACAACAAAAACAAAACCCCTGACAGTTCTGCTCAGGTCGTCCAACCATTGCCAGTGAGGGGAAGACTGGCTCACTACTTCCAGAAATGTTCAAAAATCACCACAGACAAGTGGGTCCTGGAAGTAGTGAATCAGGGTTTGTCCCTGCAGTTAAAAAATTCCCCAAACTGGAAAAGTCAAAATTGGCCCCATCTCACTATCCAACAAAATCAATTCTGCTAGAGTTAGAGGTAAATAAACTGCTGCTAGCAAGAGTAGTGGAGGCTGGCGAGGAGTGATCATGACATGGTCTGGTTTTCTCTGGACCTGGGAGGAGGGAAAATCACTCTAAAACGGTGGTGGTTGACTTTAGAGGTGCAGACTTTAAGAGTATGGAGGGGATCCTCAAGGGCCCTTTGGAGGGGATCAGGCTGGGCATGGACACGGAAAGAGTTGTGGGAAATTATCAGAAAGGGACTCCTGGAAGCTACCAAGGCCTGTACGAAGGCCCAGCACAAGTTTGGGAGAGCCAGAAAGCCAAGCTGGTGGAACAGGGAGGTCCAGGAGGCAGTGAGGAAGAAAAGAGCTGCTTATGGAAGCTACAAGCACTCACGTGGGGTTGAGGACAGGGGGTAGTATGATATGATATCCAAAAACATAACCAGGGTGGTGAGATCGGCCACGGCAAGGATGGAACAGAGGTTGGCACAGGGGATCAGAAACGGGAAAAAGGGTTCTTTAAGTATACTAGGGAGAAGAGGAAAGTGAAGGAGCAGATTAGCAGACTGAGGTCAGGGTGAGGGTGGTCCGGGGAGCAGGCAGAGGCACTTAATGAACACTTTGCCTCGGTCTTTACTAGGGATGATGGAGGGTCAACAACTTACAGGGGGATGCGGGCTGAAAAGGAGGAAGAGGGGTAACAGGTGTTGAATATCTGGTTGGTAGGGTGAGGAAAGCCCTTAGGACTCTCAAAACGGATAAGGCACTGGTCCCAGATGGCCTTCATCCCAGGGTGCTAAAGGAGATGGCAGATGTCCTAGCTGCACCTCTGGAGGATCAACTCCTCCCTTCAGACACGGTGGGTGCCTCAGGATTGGAGGATGACTCATGTTGTGCCTATACACAAAGGCGGTTCAAGGGAGGAACCGGGTAACTACAGGCCTGTCTGCCTAATGTCGGTGGTAGGTAAAATGATGGAGGCCATATTGAAAGAAAGGCTGGAGGTGTATCTGGAAACAAGGGTCCATCTTGATGAGAAACAACATGGCTTCGTTCAGGGCAGATCATGACAGACAAACCTTGAGAGTTCTATGATTGGGTGACTAAGGTGCTGGACCAGGGCTAGCCGGTGAATGTCCTCTTTCTAGACTTTGGCAAGGCATTTGATTTGGTGCCACACTCTGGGTTGCTGGACAAGCTGGGGGGAATGGGGGGTTGGGGATGATTCTGTTTTTGGGGTGGACTTTTCTTAGTTTTAACTTTAATTTTCCTGGGAGGAACTGTAGCTGGGAGATATTTGCAGTCAGTTGTGACTAGACCTGTTACTTAGCCTTTGTGAAATAGGTGTCTGAAAGGAAGGAATGCACTCCCCGGGGTGGAGGGTAAGAGTTGTAGGTGATTGTTTCTGGACAGCATAGGTTTACTCCCACCCACCCTTCCCCATCCCACCCGCCCCAAGCGCATAACTTCCTTTTTAGCAGGGGCTCTGACATCACTTCCTCAAAACTGCTAACAACATACACCTGTTCATATCCTTAAAGGCACAGCACACTGAATAGGGTGTAGAGACACTCACAAGCTTGCACACACTAAAACAACAACAAAAAAACCAAAAAGCATCTGTAACTGGAAGGGACACAGACATGTGGGGAGTGGTGCAATGCACTGGGTGTGGAGCAGCAGTCTTCTGGGAGACATTCTGGAAACTGCGGTGCTGCCCTATTTGCAGGCATCTCTCTGGTCTGAGGGAGGAGGTTGTTCATCTCCATGCTGACCTGGCAAGGATTCGGGAAATCTGCTCCCCCATCCAGGGACCACCCAGGCCACTGCTGCTACCTCAGAGGTTGCCAAGAAAGAGGAGTGGTTGGACCACGGTGGGCTCAGGGAGGGTGAGGGTGGTGGAACAGAGGCACATCCCTCCAGTTGTGCCTCTCCACAATTTATTTGCCACTCTGGTGAAGCATGGTTCCTCTATGGAGGCACCTGCAGTGGAGACCAAGGAGGATGCTGGGAACCTCCACAATGAAGACCCACAGGAGGGGTGGCCCAGGACCCCACAGGGGAAGGAAACAACTCCTGGTGGGGGACTCAATTGTTAGGGGGGTAGAACTGGAGGAAGGAGGGGAAAGGGAGGTAAGGTGCCTGCCCGGTGCCAAGGCCTGGAGGGACAGGAAACGAGTTCTCAGGATTGTGGGAGCAGTGGCAAGGGGGAGGGAGCTGGATGTCATTATCCACCTAGGGACGAATGACCTGGCTGAGAATGGGATCAGAGCAGTGCAACAGGAGTTTGTGGAGTTGGGGAGGGGGCCTTAGACAAGTAGCACACATGGTAACTTTCTCGGAAGTGCTAGCTGTCTATGGCATGGATGAGGTTAGGGCACTCCGCACCATGGGATTCAATGACTGATTGAAAAGCTAGTGCAGAGCTCAGGGATTTGGCTTCATTGGGGACTGGGGCTCCACCTGGAGGGATGCAGGCCTATACAGGTGCGATGGTCTGCATATGTCCTGGAGGGGAACCAGGATCCTAGGTGATAGGTTTAAATGCTACAGTGGCAAGCATTTAAACTAGCCAAGGGGGGAGGCACTGAAGAGGAGAAGGTAAATCCTAGCCCCCTCCCAAATCAGGGTAATTAGTGAGGTAAACACCAACATAGAGTAGCCGATAGGGAGAAGGGCAGGGGTAAATGGAGAAAAAGACAAAGGCAGTAGGGACAGGGATGGGGCAAAAGGAAATAAAGCCATAAAAAAATGGAGGGTAATGAGTACCAATGCACGTAGTCTAGGTAAAAGCTCCCTGAAATGGTGGCATTGATGGAAGAGGGATGCCTGGATATTGTGGCAGTCACAGAAACATGGTACACAGAGAACCATGACTGGGATATCAACATACCAGGGTACACAATCTACAGAAGGGACAGGGAGGGAAGAAGAGGTGGAGGAGGAGTAGCTCTCTATGTAAGGGAAGGGATGAAAGCAACAGAACTAAAGGGTAAACAGGGAGGAGAGGCAGCACTGTGGGTCACCTTGGAGACTGGAAATGGCTCCACAATCCACACAGGGGTTGTATACGGACCCCCGTCTCAGGGGGAGGAAATGGACAAGGAAAAGATAGAAGGCATCCTTGGGATGGCAGAGAAAGGGGAGATATTGCCGATGGGGGGCCTGAATATGCCAGATGTTGACTGGAGAACCTTTGCTGCAGCCACATCCAAGAGCAGGGCCATTCTCGATGCCCTACAGGGGGCATGCCTCAGACAGCTAGTTTTGGAACCCACTTGGGAGAGAGCAATCTTAGACCTGATACTCTCAAATGGGGATGGAGAGAGGATCTGTGATCTTGAAGTGGGTAGCCATCTGGGAACAAGCGACCACCAACCAGTGTGGTTCACGATAAACTTAGCTGTAGAGTTAAGCCACACAAAAGTGAAGGTACTGGACTTCAGGATGGCTGATTATGACAAAATGGGAGAGTGCCTCAAAAAAGCACTAGCAAACAGGCAAGAAGGTGGGGTGGAGCAACAATGGGGAAACATCAAAACAACAAGTCTTTGTGTGAAGCAAATAAACAAATCAAAACGAAAGAAAAAAAACACTATGGTTCTCAAAAGAAGTTGCGAGGAAGGTAAGGGAAAAAAAAGACAGCATTCAGTAAGTATAAGGAAACACAGAAGGAGCAGGACAGAGAACTGTACCAGTTAAAGCAGAAGGAAGCGGGTAAGGCAGTCAGAATAGCAAAGGCCCAAACCGAGGAAAAGCTAGCCAACTCGGTTAAGAAGGGGGATAAAACCTTTTATAGGTACATTAGGGAGCAAAAAAAGACTAAGGCAGGGATAGTGAGGCTGAACAGAGAGGAAGGTGGTTGGGCAGAGAGTGACAGTGAAAAAGCAGGGATACTGAACGAATACTTCTGCTCTGTATTCACAATGGAAAAGCAGGGGGGAAATACCTAATCCGGTTAATAGAAGCACTCTGGATAGGGGGGTTGATATTAGTCCTTTCACAGAAGAAAGGGTTCTGAAAGAACTCTTAAAACTGAAGGTGGATAAAGCAATGGGGCCTGATGGGATGCACCCAGAATTTTAAAAGAACTAAGGGAAGAACTAGTAACACCACTGACTACCCTTTTAATAAATCATGGGAGGATGGGTGGTACCTGAGGACTGGAGGAGGGCAGATGTGATTCCCATTCACAAAGTGGGAGCAAGACAGAGGCAGGAAACTACAGACCTGTCAGTTTGACCTCAGTGGTAGGGAAAATGATGGAATCACTTCTGAAGGAAAGAACTGTTGAGTACCTAGAGGCCAGTGGGGCACAGGACCCAAAGCAGCATGGATTCACAGCGGGAAGGTCATGTGAGACAAATCTAATTGATTTCTTTGACTGGGTGACCAAAGCAGTAGACCAGGAAGGGGCTGTGGACATGGCTTACCTAGACTTTAGCAAGGCATTTGACACAGTCCCGCACAAAAGATTAATAAACAAATTAGCCAGCCTGGGAGTGGGTCCTAGGGTGATAGCCTTGGTAAAACACTGGTTGGACAACAGGACACAGCGGGTAATAGTAAATGGAGTCCACAGTGAAGAAAGGAGGGTTACTAGTGGGGTACCACAGGGTTCAGTACTGGGGCCGGTCCTTTTTAATGTCTTTATAAGTGACATTGCACAGGGACTGGAAGGAAAGTATGTCTCTTTGCAGATGACACAAAGATCTGCAACAGGGTTGATACACAAGGTGGGGTGGAAAGGATGAAAAGGGACTTGGCAAGGTTGGAGGAATGGTCAAATGTATGGCAGCTTAGATTCAATGCAAAGAAGTGCAAAGTAATGCACCTGGGAAACAAAAACCCAGGGGAAGAGTACACAATGGGGGGTGAGATACTGACAACAAAAAAATGGAAAGGGACCTGGGGGTAGTCATATCAGATGACCTAAAGGTGGGCCAGCAATGTGAGAAGGCAGTAAGGAGGGCTGGGGGGATACTGGGATGCACAGGGAGAGGCATCACCAGTAGAAAACAGGAAGTTGTTGGCCCTCTGTACAGACAGTTGGTAAGACCACATCTGGAGTACTGTGTACAGTTCTGGAGACCCCATCTCCGAAAAGTCATAGACAGGGTGGAGGCTGCCCAGAGGAGGGCAACCAAAATGATGCAGGGTCTGCATCAGAAGACATATGAAGAAAGACTAAAGGGACTAAAGATGGATAGCTCGAGGAAAGGAGGGAGAGTGGGGACATGATAGAAACTTTCAATTACCTCAAGGGAATCAACAAAGTCCAAGAGGGTAGCATCTTTCAGAAAAAGAGATGTGCAAAAACAAGGGGGCACAATTTGAAGATAGAGGGGGGATGGCTCAGAGGTAATGTGAGGAAGTATTTCTTCACAGAGAGGGTTGTGGATACATGGAACAGCCTTCCTGAGGAGGTCATAGAGTCAAACAGTGGGGGAATTCAAGAATGCATGGGACAGACATAAGGCAATTCTAGTGGGGGGTTGGAGGATGTAGGCTGTTGGTTAACTAGGATCTGCAGCTTATCCGTTAGGTAGGGAAATGGGCAGACTAGGTGGGCCAAGCGGTCCTTATCTGCTGTCAAATTCTATGTTTCTATGTTTCTATAAGATGGTTGGGTGGATATGGAACTGGCTGACTGGACGGCTTCAGAAGGTAGTGATTGGGTGGGAGGTATCAACGCTTAGGAGGGTCATCAGTGGGGTCCCACAAGGGTCGTTGCTGGGTCCACTCCTATTTAATGCCTACATCTCGGATATCAGGGATGGTATCAGGAATGTGATGACCCCCTTTGCCGATGACTCGAAACTGGGGGCGGTGGTGGATGGGGAGGAGGGTAGACGGGCGCTGCAGACTCTGGAGAGGTGGTCATGCACATGGAAACTGAGGTTCAACCCCAAGAAGTGTAATGTTCTCCACTTGGGGCTTAGGAACCCAGCTCATGAGTACTTTTTGGGAGGGGAGAAGCTGCAGGTCTTGGGAAGGGAAAGGACCTCGGGATGCCAAAATGAATAACTCTGAGTAGTGTAGGAGGGCTGTGGCAAAAGCAAATAAAATGCTCAGGTGCATCATCAGGGGAATAACCTCGAGGAGTCTGGAGGTGCTTCTCCCTCTGTATAATTGCCTGGTTAGACCACATGTAGAGTACTGCGTGCAGTTTTGGTGTCTGTACCTGAAAAAGGACATTGAACATCTGGAAAAGGTCCAGAAGAGGGCGACCAGGATGATACAGGGTCTGGGGGAAAGATCCTATGAGGAGAGACTTGAGGAGCTCAGCTTGTACTCACTGGAGGAGAGGAGGGATGGGGGGGATATGATTGAGGTCTTTAAGTATCTGAAGGGAGTAAACAGGATCAGCCTAAATAGGGTGTTCCAGCTGAGGGGGTATCCAGGGGGCATTCCATGAGGCCAGTTGGCAGGAGGCTCAGGGGGGAGGCTAGGAGACGCTACTTGACCAAGAGGGTGGTGGACCCCTGGAATGCACTGCCTACAGAACTGGTTGCTATTAATACAGTGAAGGGATTCAAGAGAAGCTGGGACAGGTATAAGGGGAGGGTTAATCTGATTAATGCCGGGTCTGGGGATGAAACTCCGATGGGGAGTGGGGCTGGTGGTTTTATGGCAGGGGCAGAGAGGGCAGCAATGGTGTCCTGACCGGGTGCTGATTTTCCAGCAGACTTGATGAACCATTGGGCCTACTCTGCTGGCAACTTAGTACGTTAGTATGAAGGAGTGGTACAGGCTGCTGTCTGTGAGAAGACAAAGGTGCCCCTCTCAGCCCAACCCCTAGGAAAGATTTCCAGGAAACTGCATACTATGGCCAAAAAAGTGTACACAACAGCTTTTATGTTCCTAAGGCAGGCAACTTACTTGGCTTATATAGCTCAGTACTAGAAAGCATTGTGGACTGCAGTACTGATTCTGAGTGATAAAGTAGATGGTGAATTGGCACAGGACCTGGCTGCAACAGCAAAGAAAGCCCTGGATGCCACTAAATACCAGTTTCATAAAGGTGTAGATACCAGTAAGTCTGCATCAAGAGTCTTGACTTGTGCAGTGGCTCTGAGGAGGTTTGCCTGGCTAAGGGCTACCATCCATGCCCAGGACATTCAAATGAAAGCCACTGATTTCCCCTTTGAGGGTAACAAAATAGAGGCATATATGAAAACAGTGGGTGAATACAGAGCCACTCTTAAGAACTCTACTGAGAAAGAAAAGGCCTCTACTTCCTACAGGCCTTATGGAAGGGGGAGGGTAGGAGTTACTATCCCAGACCCTACCCTGTCTATGAGTACCACTTACAGAGTAAGGGGCAGACGGGGCTCAAGGTGTGCTGCAACATCAGCCCCAAGGCCAGTGCTAAAGCAATATCCCTGACATTCTGCCTAGGTTGCCAGTCAGCTGTTGCCAGTGAAAGGAAGTCTAACACACTACTTCCAGGAATGGGGACAAAATGACTACAGATAAGTGTGTCCTGGAAGTAGTGGGTCAGGGATTGTGTCTGCAATTCCAAAGGTTTCCCAAACTACAGAGACCAAAAAAAAAGCTTCCCAGCTCACCCACCAACAGAAAGAATTCTTTTGGAACTGTAAGTAGTTACTGCAAGAAGAAGCAGTAGAAAAGGTCTCTGCATCACTGTGGGGCAAGGGCCTCTTGTCAAGATACTTGTAGACCAACAAACAAACTGGTGAATGGTGGCCCATTCTAGATTTAAGATACCTGAACAAGCATATCAAGAAAGAAAAATTCAAGATGGTTACTCTGGGCACAAAAATACCATCTCTGCAGTCAGGAGATTGGTGGGGTTGCTGGACCTGAAGGATTCCTGCTCCACGATAGATAGATAGATAGATAGATAGATAGATAGATAGATAGATAGATAGATAGATAGATAGATTGATTTTATTTATGAAGCACCCAATTCCTGGGACTCTGGGCACTGTACAAAAAAACAACAATATAAAATCCAATTATTTAAATCAATTAAAAACACACACATAAAAATCACTGTAAATACAGTCAACCATCTAGCTATAATTCATAGCAGCATCAATCAATAAAAGCTAGTTGGAACAGACATGTTTTTATCCTCCTTTTAAAGGCTTCCACCGAGGGAGCCTCCCTCAAATATTCGTGTAAGGAGTGTCACAGTGTTGGTGCGGCCAGCGCAAATGCTTTGTCTACCGAATACCGCAACCTAACCCTGGAAACCATAAGGAGGCCTTCTTCGGCAGAATGGTGTGCCCAGGCCAGATGGTAAGGGACAAGGAGACCTTGCAGAGAGACAGGACCCCCTTCATGCAGAGTCTTATAGGTAAGGAGCCCTATCTTGAAGACAGTCGTCTGCCTGACCAGCAGCCAGTGCAGTCTGCACAGGACCAGGGTAATATACTCACATCTCCTTACCCCAGTCAGAAGTCTCACCGCTGCGTTCTGCAGCAGCTGCAGCCTGCAGAGGTTGCCTCCAGATGACCCAAGGTACAGGGCATTACAGTAATCCAGCCTGGAAGTGATGAAAGCATGTAACAGTGTGGGCAGGTCCTCAGGAGGGATCAGGACTCGGATTCGGGCAATGTTCCTAAGATGATAAAATCTGCTTCTGACCACGGCCGACACCTGAGCATCAAGTGTCAGGCCGTTGTCTTGGATCACACCCAAATTCTTCACCTGTCTAGAGAGGACAAGGGAACACCCCCAACACAAGGCTAGGGGACAACCCCCAATCCCCCCTCCTCCATGGTGACCTGGCTCCACCACCAGTACCTCAGTCTTGTCTGGGTTGAGCCTAAGCCAGCTGTGAGTTATCCATGATTGGATTTCCTTGAGGCAGCTGTTAAATGTGGAGCCTGACACCTGAGCATTGTGTGCACAGGACAAGAACAGCTGGGTATCATCTGCATAGCAGTGAAAACCCATCCCATACCGCCTGATAATGTCCCCCAATAGCAGCATGTATACCGTGAGCAATAAGGGCGACAAGACCAACCCTGTGGAACCCCACAGCTCAGAGGCTTCAGGCTAGATGAGACAAGTCCCATTTTCACCCTCTGCGCTCTGTCAGGTATGACCTGAGCCAGTTGACATTAACGGACAGGCCACACCAGTCCCACAGGTGATCAAGCAGCACCTCATGGGTCTACGGTGTCAAACACTGCAGAGAGGACTAGGAGAACCAAGATGGTACAGGCTCTCCTGTCCCTTACCATCAGGAGATCATTAAGCACCCTTACCAGGGCAGTCTCCATACTATGCCCTGTCCGGAACCCAGACTGGAAAGGCTCATAGGTAGAAGATGCGCGATGTCTCTCATTCCATTCAAACCCAGTCACAGAAAATATTTAAGGTTCAGGCTATGAAAGTGCCAGTACCACTTTCCAGCCCTACCCTTTGGTCTCACCTCAGCAACATGGGTATTCACAAAGTGCCTATCTGTGGTGGCAGCTCACCTAAGAAGACAAGGTGTGGTGGTTTTTCCTTACCTGGATGACTGGCTGGTTTCAGGAAGAACAAAGCAGGAGGCAGTGTGCTCCATAACTGGTAAGAAGCACATTGGAGAAACCTGGGATTCCTAATGAATCTGCAGAAGTCCCAGACAAAACCAGTACAAGTCATCCTGGATTTCATAGGAGCAGAGCTAGATACCCTGCAGGGAAAGGCTTTTCTTCCACAGGGCAGGTTATCAGATCCAATTGCCAGTGCAGAATCATTCACCCTAGGCTGCCCAAGACCTGCAGGCGATTTTCTGCAGTTGCTAGGCCATATGGCTTCATCCACAACAGTGGTGCCATGGGCCAGGTTCCAGATGAGGGACATACAGTACCACCTAAGAGGTTACTCATCCCTAAGATTGCACTCCCTGTCTCGACTAGTGCCAGTTACAGAAAGCGTTGTACAAGCACTGGAGTGGTTGGGAGGAGAAAAGCAACCTCAGAGAGGGCATGCGTGCCTCCCAACAATCTATCACCAGGGTACTCATAACAGATGCCTCACTCCTAGGGTGGGGTGCTGACCTAGAAAACCTCGCGTTAAGTGGCATCTGGAGCACTCAGGAGCACAATGATCTTCTCGTGCTTAGGACAGTACTGCTAGTAGTCATTTTCCTCCCAGTTATAGGGTCAGTCATTCCAAATTCGGACAGACAATACCACAACAGTGTACCACATAAACAAACAGGAAGGAACAAGATCTTCAAAACTGTACAGAACACAGGAGGATCTGGAATCTAACTTACTCCCTGGATACTGATACAAATATTTCTACAGTACACCTGCCAGGCAAGGATAATGAGCTGGCAGACTCCCTCAGCAGAATCAGCCAGGGAAATCATGAATGGACCTTGAACCAGCAAGTGCTGGCTTCAGTTTTCAGAAGATGGGGTACCCTAGAAATAGATCTGTTTTCCTCTTGGGAGAACAGTCAGCTTCTAATCTTTTGTTGCAGGCCACCAGCCAGAGAATAGCCCTGGGGGATGCCCAGAACTGAGAAGTTAACATATGCCTTTCCACCATTCCCACTAATAAAGAGTGCTCATGAAGCTCTGGAGAGAGAGAGAGAGATGGAGAGAGACAGAGAGAGCAACAGTGATTCTGGTAGTTTCAGACTGGCCAGGCAGGCATGGTACTCGATACTGCTGACCCTGTTTAGCAGGATATCAACCTGCCACTGAGGTACAACTTGTTGACCCTCTCCCAATGCAGGATAACTTTCCCAGACCTCAGAACACTGCACCTGACTTCCAGTGAGGTCACTGATGGGTATAGACAATTACTCAGCTCCAGCTTCCTGTCAGATTAAAACGTCCTAAAACAGCGATTCAGAGGGAAATAACGGGTCAGACATAGCTGCGGGAGTTTATATCATCTGATGGTCAGAAAAAAATCAGCGGAGACAAATCAACAGGCAGATTGTAATAGATATAAGCAACTTACTACAGACCCGTGAAACACCCATCAGAGGAATTGCAACTGCCTGTCACCACGATGCAGCCAGCACAACCAATGATTGAGGCTATTCTGACAGAAATAAAGGAACTCAGAGCGGAGGTTAGATCACTATACACAGAACTCCAGGACAATTTAATTGCAGTGGAAAGTCGTGTCACGGGGCTGGAAACTCAGGTTTCAACAACAGACACCTGTACCAATCACTTGGAGTGAATTATGGTACACATGGTCACAGAAAACAAGCAACTGGCAGCTAAATGCAGTGACCTGGAGAATCACTCTAGGTAAAACAATCTAAGAATTAATGGAGTCCCGGAAGATGAGGAAGGTCGAGACATGCCTGCTTTCATGGACTCTTTTCTCAGAAAAAAACTACAAATCAACCCGGCCAAGATCCAGCAATAAAAGCAATTCCTCTGGCGTGGTAGGGAATACAAGCTATCCCTATTTGCAGACAACGTTCTTTTGACCCTAACTTGTCCCAGTGACTCCATTCCAGCTTTCGACGACACTTCCATCCCCACCCTCCTGGCACATAGAGTAACAGCAGCCTTTTACAGGAGAGTATATGCCTGGAAATGCCGCATGCGATTTTTCCGCACTCCAGCTGTTATCGTATGATACATGGGCCCCCAGGCAGCAGTCTGCTGGCGCAACTGTGGCTCGACCTTAGCAGACCAAACCCATATGCTGTTGACATACCCCTTTATGCAATAGGTGTGTAGATAAACATAATGCGACAAATCTGTGTATCTCAGCTACTATGTGTATAAATTCAAAATGTAACATTTATACACATAGTGGACACGTCATTTTTAGTTTATCACCACAGTAGACACGTCATAGCTTCGATTGGCAACACAGACCAATGCAGAGACAGCCGGACTTGTTAGGAAAAAAAAAAGAACTTGTGCCACTCTGTCAAGTGCATGCCACGAAGCAAACAGTAACAGCAAAAAAAGGCAGTTAGCACAAGTCGAGTATTCCGCATGCCAACCGACTCAAGTCCCAATATCAACAGCAGCACCATCCGATGGCAGCCATAGTAAAAAGTAAAATTAATATTAGCGACCAATATCACTGAGTAACACCCGTAAATACCCTGAAAAAGAAATGACAGACAGTGGGGCAAATAGCAGCTTTAGTTTGGAGCTTGAGGAGATACTGACACAAATTGAGATGGATACCGACCCCCTTGAGGATCCAGCAAGTGTACTTCAGCATGAACTGCAAACCGGAAGTGCTTCCGTAACAGCAAGTACAAACAAAACATCAAAAATAGATTTGTCAGAGATAGATAATTACATAGACAGGGCAAAATATGTTAACACTGCCAGAAAAACCCATGCAGATGTGTCCTTATTTACAAATTACCTCAGAGAAAAACTAAATGTTACCAAGGTCCTACAAGAAATATCACCAGCAGACTTACAAAATTATCTCTGCCACTATTTCATCTATTGTAAAAAAAAAAAAAGGCTCAGATTATGAGCCCCTAACCTTACGTTCAATTTTTCAAAGCATTGAACGATTCCTACGTGGCAAAGATTATCCGTGTTCACTGTCAACCTCACACGAAAATGGCAGTCGTTATTTGCAGTACTCCAGAGAAAGGCAGACCAAGACAAGAACCGGCTCAAACCCAAAAGACACCAGGAAAATAAAGCCAAGAGCCTACCAACTCCCGGAAAGGCTTGAAAAATGCCCCGTAAGTAACTACTTGTTGTACAAGGAAAAGAGGCCAAAAAAGACACTAGTCCCAGAGTCTCCGTTTTTCCTAGCAGTCAACACCAATGCTAAGGACTATTACCCAACAACCTGGTACAAAAAACAGCCAGTTGGAGTAAACAAGTTGTCCATACTAGTAAAAACAATGGTGGTTAAAGCGGGGATTAAAACAGAGAAAAATCTAACAAACCACTTTGCCAGAAAGCATTTAATTCAGAAGCTTACTGACTCTGGAGTTGCACCAACTGACATAATCCAGGTAACAGGACATAAACAGCTGAGCAGTATAAATGATTATTCTAAAATGAATGAAAATAAACAGGAACAAATTTCCAAAATACTAAGCGGGGAACCAGAACCCATAATAAAAGCAGAGCCAATGAAACGAGCTACACTAAGTACTATAACAGAGAACCTAAGTGAAGTATTGGGCCCTTGCTTCAACTGTCCTAGAATAAAAGCAAAAAACATCACATTTAACATAGTCCAAGGTAATGCACACCCAACCACACAAAAGCCATAGCAACATAACACAGTAGTAATGTAGAGTAACTAATCAAAAAAAAAAAAAAATTAATAAATTACTTATTTCCCCCAACAACCTGCACAGGCCATCAGTTCGAGTCAAGAAAAAGACCACGACCAAAAGTGTTATATTCTGACTCTGACACAGACTAACAGGTAAGCATGTATAAGCATCTATACTGTACAACCACTCAAAGGACAACGTGTAAACTCATTTCACCTGTGAAAAAAAAAAATACATGTTTTATAACATTTTTGTTCTCGCCATCCTAGCAAAACCAGAGATGCCATACCACCCAAAATAAACAGAAGCTGTGGTCAAAATGCAGAAATTCCCTCATAGAAACATAGAAACATAGACTTTGACGGCAGATAAGGACCGCTAGGCCCATCTAGTCTGCCCATTTCCCTACCTACAGGATAGGCCGCAGATCCTAGTTAACCCAACAGCCTATATCTTCCTGCCCCCCACAAGAATTGCCTTATGTCTGTCCCATGCATTCTTGAATTCTCCCACAGTTTTAGACCCCACAACTTCCTCAGAAAGGCTGTTCCATGCATCCACTACCCTCTCTGTGAAATAATACTTCCTCACATTGCCCTAGAACGCCCTCCTTCTATCTTTAAATGTGTCCCCTTGTTCTTGCAAGTCTCTTTTCTGAAAGATGCTACCCTCTTGGACTTTGTTGATTCCCTTGAGTACTTGAAGTTTCTATCATGTCCCCTCTCCTTCTTTCCTCAAGGGTATACATATTAAGCTCCTTTAGTCTCTCCTCATCACGGCTTCTCTTGCAGACCCTGCACCATTTTAGTTGCCCTCCTCTGGACTGCCTCTATCCTGTCTATGTCCTTGCGGAGATGGGGTCTCCAGAACTGGACACAGTATTCCAGATGGGGTCTCACCAACTGTCTGTACAGAGGGATAACAACTTCCTGTTTTCTGCTGCTGATGCCTCTCCCTATACATCCCAGTATACCCCGGCCCTCCCTACTGCCTTCCACATTGCTTGCTAACCTTAAGGTCATCTGATATTATTACCCCAGGTCCCTTTCCTGTTTTGTTGTTGTTACTACCTCCCACCCATTGTGTATTCTTCCCTGGGTTCTTGTTTCCCAGGTGCATTATTTGCACTTTTTGCATTGAGTCCTAGCTGCCATACGCCTGACCATTCCTCCAACCTTGCCAAGTCCCTTTTCATCCTTTCCACGCCTCCTTGTGTATCAACCCTGTTGCAGATCTTTGTGTCATCTGCAAAAGGCATACTTTCCTTCCAGTCCCTCTGCAATGTCACTGATGAAGACATTAAAAGGACTGGACCCAATACTGAACCTCATGTGCCCCACTAGTAACCGCCTCTTTCTTCAGAGTGGACTCCATTTACAATTACCTTCTGTGTCCTGTTGTACAGCCAATGTTTACCAGGCTACCACCCTGGGACCCACTCCCAGGCTGGTTAATTTGACTAATAATCTTTGTGTGGGACTGTGTCAAATGCCTTGCTAAAGTCTAGGTAGGCCATGTCCACAGCCCTCCCTGGTCAACTACTTTGGTCACCCAGTCAAAGAAATCTATTAGATTCACTGACATGACCTTCCTGCCATGAACCCATGCTGCCTTGGATCCTGTGCTCTACTGACCTCTAGATACTCAACTATTCTTTCCTTAAGAAGTGACTCCATCACTTTCCTACCACAGAGGTCAGACTGACAGGTCTGTAGTTTCCTGCCTGTCTTGGTCCCACTTTGTGAAGGGGAATCACATCTGCCTTCCTCCAGTCCTCGGGTACCACACCATCCTCCCATGATTTATTAAAAAGAGTAGCCAGTGGTTTCACTAGTTCCTTCCTTAATTCTTTTGAATTCTGGGGTGAATTCCATCAGGACCCATTGCTTTGTCCACCTTCAGTTTTAAGAGTTCTTGCAGAACCCTTTCTTCTGTGAAAGGACTGGGATCGACCCCTATCAAGAGTGCTTCTGTTAATTGGATTAGACACTTCCCTCCTCTTTGAATACTGAGCAGAAATATTCGTTCAGTATTCCTGCTTTTCACTGTCCCTCTGCCCACCCACTGTTCATTCTATTCAGCCTCACTATCCCTCCCTTTGTCTTTCTACGCCCGCTGATGTACCTATAAAAGGTTTTATCCCCCTTCTTAACTGAGTTGGCTATCTTTTCCTCAGTTTGGGCCTTTGCTATTCTGACTTCCCTCCCTGCTTCTTTCTGCCTTAACTGGTACAGCTCTCTGTCCTGCTCCTTCTGTGTTTCCTTATACTTCCAGAATGCTATCTTTCAAACAACATGAAGTCTTGCTATATTATGACAATTGCAGTTTGTCACACCAAAATTCCTTCTCCAACTGCTGCAGAGATAGCAAGAGCTATTCAGATTGTCCAGTCACTTTCTCCGGTTCCGTCCGAACCGCCACTGTCTGGTAAAAGGTTGGTTCGGTCGGTTCCACCGATTCAGGAATATGATGTTGAAGAGTTTTATGAACCAGAGGAGGGGGAGGATGATTATGAACAGTATGAATGTGACTTGGAGGATCTGGGTGTGCCCATTGAACTGGACATCTCCCCAGACAGACCTTTTGAATCTCCCCCTTCGCTTTCTGAGTCCCCCTCTCACTTTATGTTTTACAAAAAAGTTGCTGAAACCCTCCAGCTCCCATTGGAGGAAGCTGTGGATGAGCAAGAGGAACCTGATTTTGTAGAAATGATGGATATTCCAGAGTCTAGGAGGTTGTCTATTCCCTTGCATAAATCATTTAGGAAACAAACAATAAAATTTTAAAACTCCTAATTCTGTGCCTCCTGTGGACAAAAAGATGGACAGGAGGTACACTCTGTCAGGTCCTGATACAGAATTCCTTTCACAGCAATGCAGTCACGTTGGTGTGGTTCAGCTGCAACCTGTGATAAAGCTAATATTCCTTGGCTTCACATCCTCCTGACAAGGATTCCAGGAAGATTGATGCCATGGCTAAAAAACAATACATGGCAGCGTCCTTGGGACTCAGGCAAGCAACTTACATGGCTTATGTAGCAAGGTATCAAAAATCTAGATGGGACACTGTCATGTCTTTGGCCAAACAGGCCTCTGGCCAGCTTGCTAATGAGCTGGAACAGGTGGCTGCTGATGGCATTGAGGCATCTAAGGTGCAGTTTCATGCTGCTGTGGATTTTAATGATGTATCCTCTAGAGTCATGGCTACGTCTGTAGCTTTTCATAGGTTGGCCTGGCTCAGGTGTACTAGCTTGTCACAGGATACCCAGACTAAGGCTATGGATTTTCTGTAGGTTGGAAATTCTCTGTTTGGGGAGCAGACAGAGAATTATATGAAGAAAATGGATGATTATAGGACTACCTATAAGAGTGCTCAGGCTAAGGAGCGCAAGTCACCCTCAGAGGCAGACCCCAGGGTAGAGGTAGGCCTTTTCACAGGCCTTTTACCAAACCCAGGCCTCCTCTGCTTATGCTCAGAGGGGGTTCTTCAGAGGGAGAGGCAGACGGGGTGTGGGCAGGCCTGCTCCCACCCCTCAGCCTAAAGCACCTGCCAAACAGACACCCTGATGGGGTGCCCAGGGCCGACCCTCCCCTTACCCAGTAGGGGCAGGTTGGCTTACTCTGCTCAGAACTGGGTGTCTCTAACTTCAGACAAGTGGGTCCTGGAAGTAGTAAGCCAGGGTCTGGTTCTCAGCTTCAAAAGTTCCCAAAGATGAGAATCAGATCTTTCCTACTTGCAAACTCTTTAGAGACCTTTACTTTAGAAACAGAAGTCTCAACCCTCCTGGCTCTCAGAGCTGTAGAAAGGGTTTCTCCCCTACACCAGGGCAAGGGTCTGTACTCCAGATATTTCCTTACCCCAAAAAAGACAGGAGAATGGCGGCCCATTTTAGACCTGAGATATCTGAACAAACACCTTTTGAAACCAAAGTTCAGAATGGTAACTCTGGCAATGATTTTACCCTCTCTAAGGCCAGGGGACTGGCTAGCCTCCCTGGACCTCAAGGATGCCTATTTTTACGTCCTAATCAAAGCTCCCACCGAGTACCTCAGATTCGAACTGCCCTCAGGTCACTACCAGTTCAGAGCAATGCCCTTCCTCACCTCAGCCCCAAGGGTATTCACAAAATGTCTGGCAGTAGCAGTTGCTCATTTAAGAAGGCAAAGAATTGCTGTTCTTTCTCTATCTGGACGACTGGCTCATTGTAGGCCAGTCCCCAGAACAGGTAAAATCTCACCTGCAAGTTACCCAGCAGCTGCTCACCTCCCTGGGCTTCTTGCTCAATCTCCCAAAGTCAGTTCTGGAACCAGTTCAGGTGCTCACCTTCATAGGTGCAGAATTGGACACAAAGCAGGCCAGAGCCTTCCTACCCTTAGAGAGGGTAAGGAACTTGGTGGCTCTGGCCTCCTCCTTCACTCTGCAGGTCTCTGACCAGCAAGACACTTTGCAGCTCCTGGGGCACATGGCTGCATCCACAGCTGTAGTGCAAGGAGCAAGATTTCAGATGAGGGACATTCAGTTTCACTTGAGAGCCTTTTGGTCTCAGAGAAGAGACCCCTTTCCAAGTTGGTCCCAGTGACCCAACCCTGATCCAGGCCCTCCAGTGGTGGCAGGATCAGAGCAATTAAGACTGGGGGTCCCTTCATTCCTCTGTCTCACTCCTTGACCTCCTCACGGATGCTTCCCTCCTGGGGTGGGAGCCCACATGGGCGACCTCCACCTCAGGGAGTGTGGTCCCCTCAGGAATCTCTGCTCCACATCAATTTGCTGGAACTCAGAGCTGTCTTTTTGCACTTCAGTGTTTTCTGCGTCTGTTCAGAACAAAGTGGTACAAGTCAGAACAGACAACACCACAACAATGTGGTACATCAACAAGCAGGGAGGCACTTGGTCTTCGGCCTTGTGCACCGAGGCAATGAAGTTGTGGTCTCTGGCCTATTCCCTGAACACTCCCCTCATAGCAGTTCACCTTCCAGGAAAGGACAATGTCCTAGCAGATGCTCTCAGCAGGATTTCCCAGGGCCATCACGAATGGTCTCTGGATCCTCAAGTACTGGGGATAGTATTTGCCAGATGGGGCACCCCTCAGATAGATCTTTTTGCAGCCCCAGACAATCACCAACTTCCACTGTTCTGTTGCAGGCCCCCAGTGTTGGGCTCAGTCCCCCTGGATGCCTTTCTCCTAGATTGGGAAGGGAAGTTTCTTTATGCCTTTCCCCCCTTCCCTCTCCTATTCAAGGTGCTAGTCAAAATCAGATCCCAGCCTTGTAGGGTGATTCTGATTGCCCCAGATTGGGCCAGGCAGCCCTGGTACCCACTCCTTCTGTTCCTAGCAGTCCATCTTCCCCTGTGTCTCCCCAGGAATCACAACCTGTTAACCTGTGCCCTGGGGAGAGTTTGGTATCCGAACCTCAAATCCCTCAACCTCAAGGCCTGGCTCTTGAGGAGTTAGAATTTGCTGACCTACACCTTTCTCAGGGTGTTCTTGAAATCCTAAAGGCTTCTAGGAAGCCTTCCACTAGGGCTACTTATAATTCTAAGTGGAAAAGGTTTTCCATTTGTGTTCTGGAAACATATTTCCCCGGAATCTGCTGATTTGCCCATTGTTTTGGACTATATTGTCCATCTTAATTCTTTTGGGCCTGAGACCAGCTACCCTGAAAGTACATTTGGCAGCTGTCTCTGCTTTTGTGTCAGCAGGAAAGCCCTCCTTTCCGCTCACCCTGTATTTTCCAAGTTTTTAAAGGATTACTCCATACTAATCCACCTTTAGGGATCCGGCCCTGCCTGGTGCTTAATGTTTGCATTGCCCAGTTAATGCAACCCCTTTTTGAACCTCTGTCTTCTGCAGAGCTTAAGTACTAACTTGGAAAACTGTTTTCGAGTGGCTATCACTTCTGCCAGGCGCATAAGTGAGTTGCAAGCCTTGTCAGTAGAAACTGACTTTATTTCTTTCCACAGGGATAAGGTAGTCCTCAGGACTAACAGGAAGTTTTTGCCTAAGGTGGTTTCAGATTTCCATCTTAATCAATCTATCTCCCTTCCAGTGTTTTTCACTGAACATTCCTCCTCTGGCGAGAGGAGGTTGACAGTTAGATGTTAGAGGGCCTTAAGTTACTATATAGAGCGTACCAAGGGTCACAGGTTCGAATCCTCCAACTTTTCTCACTTATGGTGAGGTCGGAAAGGAGACCTGCCACTAAGAGATCAGTTGCCAGGTGGATTGTCTCTTGTATCCAATTTTGTTATCAGAAACTGGGAAAGATCCCTCTGGCCTGAGGGCTCATTCTACCAGAGGTACAGCCAGCGTCTCTAGCTGCTGCCAGAGACATCCCTATCTTAGAGATATGTCAAGCAGCTACCTGGAAAACAGTACACACTTTCACCAAGCATTACTCCCTGGATGTCAGGCCAGGAGGAGATGCTCGGTTTGGCACAGCTGTGCTTCAGAGCCTATTCCTAAGTAGGTTCTGTCCCTCCTCCATGGAGGTACTGCTGTGTAGTCTGCAATTGTCATAATATAGCAAGACTTCATGTTGTTTGAAGAAAAATTACTCACCTTAGTAATGTTGTTTCTTCTAATGGAGTCTTGCTATATTATGACCTCCCCAGCCTGCCCTCTCAGAACTTCTACTTGGTATGGGGTGGGCAGCCTAGTGTGGGCTAGTTATGCCCATTATATGTTTCCACTCCTTCTTGGGGTTTTGGGGTGTGATGTTATTTATCTTATATTATTTCTTATATTATATTATTACTTCTGGTCTCCTGACTTGAGTCTTTCTGTTGGGACCAGGAATGTGTGTTAATAGTCAGGTAGCCAGTTGGCTGGTGTGATTTTACAGCTTCCACACAGATCTTAGTGGAGTTTTGCTCGTAAAGATCTGACAGTTTAGGTTTGAAATAACCCAGACAGAGCTTCTCTAACCGAGCTCGTGCTCCAAGTTCCATTCTTAGAATGGGAGTTAACTCTTTCACCTCCGGAGCAGTTCTAATGGTGGGACAAACTGCAATTGTCATAATATAGCAAGACTCCATTAGAAGAAACAACATTACTAAGGTGAGTAATTTTTTCTTTTCTTCCTGACTTTCACAGCCACCTCTCTTGAGAACCATAGTGGCTTTTTCTGTCATTTTGATTTGTTTATTTGCTTCACACAAAGGCTTGTTGCCTCTGTGATGGCAGTTTTGATAATTCCCCATTGTTGCTCCACACCTCCTTCTAGCCTGTTTGCTAGTGCTTTTCTGAGGCACTCTCCCATCTTGCCAAAGTCAGCCCTCCTAAAGTCCAGTACCCTCACTTTTTGCATGCTTGACTCTGTAGCTGAGTTTAACGTGAACCACACTGTTTGATGGTCACTTGTTCCCAGATGGCAACCCACTTCTAGATCTGAGATCCTCTACTACCCCGTTTGAGAGTACGAGGTCTAAGATTGCTCCCTCATGAGTGGGTTCCGAAACTAGCTGTCTAATGCCTGCCACCTGTAGGGCATCAAGAATGGCCCTGCTCTTGGATGTGGCTGCAGCAAATGTGCTCCAGTTAACATCTGGCATATTCAGGTCTCCCATCAACAGTATCTCCCCTTTCTCTGCCATTCTAAGAATGCCTTCCATCATATCCTTGTCCATTCCTTCCCCTGACATGGGGGTCTGTACACAACCCCTGTGCGGATTGTGGTGCCCTTTCCAGTCTCCAAGGTGACCCACAGTGCCTCCTCTCCTCCCTGTTTACTCTTTTGTTCAGTTGCTTTTATCCCTTCCTTTACATAGAGAGCTACTTCTCCCCCTCTTCTCCCCTGCCTGTCTCTCCTGTAGGTTTGTACCCTGGTATGTTAACATCCCAGTCATAGTTCTCTGTGCCATGTTTCTGTGACTGCTTACAATATCCAGGCATCCCTCTTCCATTAAGGCCACCAGCTCCAGGGAGCTTGTTGCCCAGACTACAGGCATTGGTACTCATTACCCTCCATTTCCTGATGGCCTCACCCCCTTTGCCCCATCCCTGTCCTTCTTGCCTTTGTCACTTTCTCCATTTACCCCTGCCCTTCTTCCCATCGACACCTCCATGTTGGTGTTTGCCACACTTACTACGTGATTGTTTGGGGGCTAGATTTTCCTGCTCCTTTTCCAGTGCCTCCCCTTGGCTAGTTTTAAAGCTTGCCAATGAAGCATTTAAACCTATCACCTCTAGGATCCTGGTTCAGCCCCGGACAGATGCAGCCCATCATGCCAGTATGAGGCTTGCATCAGTCCAGGTGGACCCAGTCTCCAATGAAGCCAAATCCCTGAGCTCCACCAGTTTTTCAACCACTGATTGAATCCCATGGACGGAACACCCTAGCCTCTCCTATGCCATAGATGGGTAGCACCTCCGAGAAGGTTACCGTGCTTCTACTTGACTAAGGCCTCTCCCCAATTCCACAAACTCTTCCTGCACTTCTCTAATCCCTTTCTTAGCCAGGTCATTTGTCCCTAGGTGGACAATGACATCCAGCTCCCTCCCCTGTGCAGCTGCTCCGGCAATCCTCAGGATTCGCTCCCTGTCCCTCCAAGCCATGGCGCCAGGCAGGCACCTTACCTCCCTCTCCCCTTCCTTGCCCAGTTCTACCTTCCTAACAATGGAATCCCCCACCAGCAGTTGTTTTCTTCCCCCTCCAGAATCATCTCATGGAAAAGCATGAACACTGAAGCAAAAACGTTTTTGTTCCTGTTTCCCTACTATCTAACCAATATCTGTAAACAATTTATTCAACACTCCTATGGTTTACTATATTTTTCTAGTGCCTGTGTAGGATGTTGTTTTTTATGTATAACTGTTCCCAATAAAATGTTAAAAATTACTCACTTTTTGGTAGTCCTCGTCCATGGATGTCAGAAAAAGTTATATAATCCAGCAAATACAAAGGTGAAAAAGGGTGTAATCCAAAATTGTTTGCCACAATAACGTCCACTCTTCAATGTGGTAATCCAACCCAAAAAAAAAAAAAATCCCTTAAAAGTGCAGAAATTCCAATTATTACTGCATATGTCCTGGTCCGCCTCCTCGAAGATGCCGAGATGAAGACCGCCACGCAAAAGTATCCCCAGATAAATCACGCCATGTCCCCGACGATGAAAAGTGTAACCAGCGTACCCGACTCCACAACGAAAGGTGCAGACTCCCCGTCGATGAAAGGCACATTCTCGAACTCCACGATAATCCTTCCCGCTGTACTTGAAGGCCGCTCCAAGACACGCTGCTCCATCGACGCCTTCCTCTGTACTGATTAAAACCTGCGCAATAGACTTTGACCACGCCCCGTCAGCATGGAACCACGCCCATCAACCAATAGCATTAACCAGCCAAGTGACGCTCAGACCAATCACCGTATTTTCAGTTATGGCAGGCATCCAATCAAAAGTCACATACGACGACACCCAACCAATTATAAAGCTCAACTAACCCCATTCATAAAAACGTAGAAGATATGCACATTTACACTTAGCCGGCAGTAAAATGACATAAATAGTCCAGTTTAAAAATAAAAGCTGAAGCGAACTAAACAAAATGTCAAACAAAACCAGCATCTCCCTCAACAATAGATACACCTATTGCATAAATCGAACATGTGGGGTCTGCTGTATGATGCAGTTTATTTTTACTGGTGGGCAGTGACCGCAGCACCACACGGTGGCATACGCCACGCCCGCCACTCGTGATGTCAGCTGCGGTTACTGCCCACTCGTAAAAATAAATCATGTATCACACAGTAGACCCCCACATATCCCTTATTTCTCCTGTCATTCTGACAGGGTCACCCAAGAAATTAAAGACATTTATGACTGCATAGGTCTGTTATCCCCTTCCTATACAAATATATATTTTTTTAAACCAAGAAAGACACACTTAGCTGAAAGCTTTTTTACAGGTGCAACCTGGGAGCACAAGGAAGTTAAGTGACTGGCTCAGGGTCACACAGTATGCAAGTGGGGGCTGTGGGATTCAAACCCAGCTCCGCAGGTTTGCAGCTCAGAGCCTTAAACCACTGCACTATACTGCCTCTGCATTCTAACAGCTATTTCCCCACCACACTCTACACTGGCCCTTTTCACCATTCAGATTATAAATCTTCTACTTCTGGTGGCCAAGAAGGCAGTAACCTGCTTGTGGCGGACAGAGAAGATCCCTACACAGGGGATGTGGTGAGCCCTCACCCTTGAGATCTATACCCTTGAAAGGCCGTTGGCACGTTCTAGCAACCACACTCTTATCATTTGAGATAAAGTGGAAGAAACGGGTTATGCATCAGCCTTAGATCTCAGGACCCCGGCATTACTCTCCAGCCAAACTACTTCAGCTTCTCGCTATATCACACACCTCAACCCTCCTCAAATATCACATATCAAGAAATGTTTATTAATCAATTTCAGTTTCTCTTTCCTTTCTTCTTTTCTTCTCTCTTCTATTCCTTTTTTCCTCTTCTGTCCATTAAACAGGTTCTATACCCAGGAAATCTTACTGTATTTTGATATTTGCAATATGGTCTCACCATAAGACTGCCCCAGAGCCAAAATGTTTAATAGAACCTATGTTAATCATGGAATGTTCGGCTCGAGCTGGGTTTTCAAACCACTGTCCCTGGTAAACATTCTGCAACCATTAGATTCTTTACTCCACTTGCCTAGTACAGACACCTCAGAGAGCCCTCCTTCATCTTTCTGGAAGATTTTATTTTCTCATTTTTTTGAAGTAAAATTTTATTTCTGTTCATTTTTAAAGTACTGTCCTTGAATTTGCAGGTAGATTAGTCTAGATTTAGTGTTATTCCGGTAAGTTTTTTGGTTTCTTCTCCAGGAGGAAACCGATCATTTATTTATATATTTTTAAGTTTAAATTTTAGTTTTAAATCCTTTTGGAACTGGTTATTTCAATTAGAGCGGACCTGGGTTAATTCTCGGTTCTCTCTTCTGTCTCTAAACCAACAGCAAAAACCAAAAGAAAAGAGTTGAAAGATATTCTTTTGTGGTACTTGGGCTCACAAATAAACCCAACTTTTAGGGTTTTTGTTTGATCTTATCTGTGTCAATCTTCACCATTCATCACATTTGGGTATGTGGCCGGAGGTCACAACCCCGCCGGAGCTCTTTTTTTATTTTGGATGGGTGGAGTCGATGCACTGATGGCGCCGCTCTCGAGGCCGACGCACTGCGTGGAGCTCGCGGGTTGGCTGTTGGGTGTCATTGACCCCGCGCTCCCACCAGTTCTTCATCTCCCGCCATAGAGGATGCACCTCCTGAGGAGCTCTTCAAGAAAACTACACACTTCGGACCTAGTTTTCGTCTGTCGATGCCTATCTACCTCTCGGTTCCATTTCTCCTCCTACTGTACGCTGCTGACTGGTAATACTGTTCTTTTTATTTGTTACAGCGACGTTGAGTCTGTTTATAACTTTAGTTGCCATGGATCATATCTGGTTCAGGGGGCAAAAAGTCGCAGAAAGCGGGATGGCCTCCCATGCGTCGGTGCCTGTGTGGCCGTAAATACTCTGTTACCGACCAGCATGATCGCTGTTCAACGTGTCTTGGCCCACTTCATGACATGGATTCATGCAACACCTGTTTCTTTATAGATTGTCGTGTCCCTGGAACGACGTGGCAGAAGGATTGAGCGAGCTCCGGCGACTTTCTCGGGGAGATGGTTGCGATTCGTCCGTACAAGCCGTGGTCTCTCAGCCTTTCCTCCGGGTCCCTCCCGGTTCTATACGGATCGCGGAGGAGGAGCTTCCGGCTTCTAGTAGCCTCGCCATGGTGGAAGCCTCTTCCGCGGTGCAGGAGGCTCAGTCTGCTCCCAAGAGGGGCAGGCGGGAGCACCACTCTGGCAATCGCTTGCTTGGGGGCATAGGTTCCCCTGGTGTTGTGTCCCTCGGCTCAAGGCCTGGGCGGCACCGTCCTGACACCATCCGTCAGTGCCGTTTTGGGTCTCGGCACCGTGGGCTCTGACGGCGCCGTGGTTGGCACCATTTCTGCTGTCGGCGCCGTTGGTGGCACCGTTGGCAGTGAAGGTGCCATGGGAAGTTCTACAGTGTCATCTTCGACTGTTTCTGGATGGGGCGGCGCTATGTCTAGCTCTGGCGCTTCGCGGCGCCGTGCCGAACCCGGGGCCATGGAATGTGTCGCATCTGCTCTCCAGCACCATTCTCAGCAACCGGGGGGCTGTCTGCTGCCCCTGACCTGGTCAGCTTGACCGCTGCAACCGTAAGGGAGGACAGTGCCATGCCCGGCGCAAGCTCCGGTTCTGCTGCCGTTCTCAGCGCCGTCTCTTCCTCTGGTGCCATTCACAGTGCCATGGGGGAGTTTGGCACTGACTCTGGTGCAGATACCCAGATTGGCACCTCCCTCGGTCCAGACAGGAGCAGGTGTCCATGGGTGGTCTGGCACCAGACCTCGGTCTCCACTTCGTCGGATGTGGACTACGGGTCTGGTTCGGACTCTCTGTCCAACTCCTTGGAGTTGGCAGAACCTGTGGGCACCCCAGTAGCCATTTCGGTGGCCCGGACCCAGACCCCCTCTGAATAGCGGGCAGTAGCCCCCGAGTCTAGGGTCAGGGGTTCTGATCAGCAGACGGTGTTCTAGGCCACTGTTGCCCTGCAGCCTGGACTTGGAGGGTTTTCTTCCCCTCAGTTGGGACACCCCCTCCTGTGGTGTGCCTGGATCACCCAACTTTAGGGCCGACCAGGGCACCCACGGAAGGGGAGGGTGCTGCTCCCTGGGTGGTTTCCTCAGGGACTGACCAGGGTTGCCAGCTGCCCAGGCTGGTGTTCTTGAGGCAGAGGGCTGTTTCGGGGTCTGAGGGGTCGAGGGGCCAGGGTTCGAGGAGGTGGCCCTTCTCTGGGACCCACCCGGGGTCGGGGAGGAGTTGCAGCATGAACCCCCACCCTTCCTTCTCCTCGAGAGTGCCCTTGTATTTGGAGAGAAGGGACCGTCCTTTTGGGCTCACACGGTCCTCACCCCCTCACAGGTGGGATACTTAAGGGCACGATCTAGGCAGTTCCAGTATGGTTGATCAGCTGTCGGCTGTTGGGCTCTCCGGAACTCCTCCTCCCTTGGAGACTTCCAGTGGGCTCTCTTGCCTGGACAGAGGACGTTCCTCTTCTGTTGTGGATCTGGCCCCATGCCTCTGTCAACATCTCCTGCTCTCCCAGGCATTCCTGATCCTACGGGACCTCTCTCCTGGGAACAATTCAGGGGTGCAGCTGTTCACTTCCCTACTTATGTCAGGGCTTTGGATGAGCGGATGTTCTACCCTCGCCCTGAGCAGCCAGCCCCTGGATCTCTGAGGTCTTCCACTTCCTCATCCTCCTTTTCTGGTGGAGAGGAACCTTCTGTCCACATCTCCCCTGCTGCTGATCTCGCTGAGTATCAGCATTTCCTCGCGAGGATGTTGGAGGAGCTGCGTATCACCTCAACCGCCTCTCAGCACAATCCGGAGCATTTGACGTGTTTTTTTAGGTGATTTCAGTACGGCCACCCTTGTGGTGCCTGTCTGGCCTGCTCCTTTTCAGGAGGCATCATTGCGTTTCTAGCAGCAACCCTTTTCCGGAGTCCCAGCCCCTAGGGATCTGAGCCAGAGGTATTGTGCCCCCACCCCGGAGTCTCCAGGTAGTTTGCCTCATCCTCAGTCAGGGTTGATGCAACTGGACACTTCCGATGGGCTTCGCGCCCTCCGCCGTGACCAGCCCCCAGATCAAGACTCTGCAGATTTTGACTTCTGGGGGAGGAGGACCTTCTACTCGGCATGGTTGTTGTTATCAATTACTGCTCATCAGGCCCACTATGCTTCCTATGATAGGTTCTTGTGGTCCAGGCTAGGTCAGCTTCTAGCCTCTTTGCCTGATTCGGAGGTAACCAGACAAGCCATTGCACTTTTTGCACGTGGCCTGGAGCTAAAAAGGCACCAAGCAAGGGCATCTTATGATGCCAACGAGGTAGCTTCCAGGGTCGTAGAGACAGCGATCTGCATTAGGCGACCGGCATGGCTGCGTCTTTCCCAGTTATCACCCATGGCCCAGCGTAGGGTGATTTCCTCTGCCTACTGGAGAACCCATCTTTTCTCCTGTAGAGTGAGGCAGCATCTGTCACGGCAACCTCCTGCCCCCTCCGGGGGGTCCCCGCCTCACTCTCCTTAGTCTCGGGCCTCGCCAGGCCCATAAAGGTTATCACTCTCAGTGTCTCCCCCACTGGGAGCTAAGGGACTTAGTCCCTTAAGGTCTTGGGCCCCCTTCGGGGGGGCCGGGTACTCACCCAAATGTGATGAATGGTGAAGATTGACACAGATAAGATATGAACATTGCATACCTACTGTAATTTTTGATCTTTCTGTGTATCTTCATTCATCACAAATCCCACCCTCCGTCCCCCTGGGGCCTCAGTCTCTGGGTTCCCCTCACTCTGTGTGCCCCCTTCTCCCCCTTCCTTTCCTCTGGTCAGGAGCGGGGTGACCTTGGGCACAAAGGGGGATTTTTACTCCACCTTCTGGTGGGGGGGGGGGAGCTTCCCTCTTCAGTGCCTTGGCTCCACCCCTTTGGGGTGGGATGTTGGTGGCTGCCCTCTCTCTCTCGTTCTCGCTCTCTCTCTCTCTCTCTCTCTCTCCCTCTCTCTTCTCCCTCAATCCTTGTCCTTAGGGACTAATTCCTCATTTTTTAATTAGGGAGACTTGATTTTCTCCCTTATTCCAATTTATTTGGTTTCGGGGGGGACAACACTGGACTCCTGTTCCCTTCTCTTCCCTTGCAGCCCTTAAATGCTTCTGCTGGAGTACATTGCCAATAATTCTGTGCCTTGAATTCTGGCAGTATAGCCTTGTTGCTACTCCTAGGCGATTCTCAAACTCAGTTTAGGGACCAGATCGTGAGTCCAGGGTATGTCCTCTCCCCTTCCACTTCTTGTTTCCCTCCCTCCTTCCCTTTCCTTTTCTGATTCCAGAGATTGGGGCCCCTTCCCAGTCCCCTTAGTTTTTCCTCTATCTCTTGTCTGTCCACTCCGTCGTTTATTTCTCCTTTTAGTTTATGTATCTTTTCCTTTGTCTGTCCCTTGGACTTCCTTGTCCCCCCCAACCCTTTCTTACTCTATGGTGACTCAGAACTGGCGGGAGGGTGGGGTCGACGACACTTAACGGCCAACCCACGAGCGCCACGCATTGCGTCGGACTCGAGGGCGGCGCCGACGGTGCATTGACCACTCCCATCCAAAAAAAAATTAAAAAGAGCTCCTGCAAGGTCGTGACCTCCAGCCATATATCCAAATGTGATGAATGGTGAAGATACACAGAAGGATCAAGAATTACAGTAGGTACGTAATTTTCATTTATGTCACTACCCAAGAAAAGAACCGGCCCAACAGGTTTTCAGCATTGTACAGAGTGTGGGGAAAGGTTTGCTAAAGCTGATCCTCACTTAGTGTGTGTTGTCTGTGTGGGATTTGAACACCTTGAGGCAGATTGTGAAATCTGTAAGAATTTTTCTCAGTCGACGCGTGATAAGCGTTTGAACCGACTGAGGGAAAAATGTCCGAGAAGGCTGCTGACCCAGTTGCGGACAAAGCTTCCTCCTCAAAAGGAGAAACCAAATGAACTGGTTGAACAAGCCTCTGACCAGGGTGAAGGTTCCTCAAGTAAAAAGAGAACCGCAGACACTGCCTCTGAACCAGCAAGTTCTGCTAAGAAAAAGAGGAAGGAAAAACATCTGGTTATTGAACTGCAACCGATGATTCCAGCAGTTCCAACCGCAGAAGCTATAGCTAGTGCTATAAGTGTTCTCCAGATGCTGCAAACTGGTACCACAGTTCCAGTTCAGCGACCCGGTTCACAGTCCTTGGTTCAGGAGCTAGGTTCATCCTTGGTTCCCGATTCACTTGAACAGTTTACTGAAGTCTGTATGGAAGGTGAGGATGAGGATAACGAGAATGAAAATGAGGATGAGGACTGTGGGGAACCTCTTAAGCCAGAAATATCCCCTGATCCTCATCATCCTGACTCCCCTGAGAAGGGAACTGAGGATTTCTCTTCCCATTTTGCTTTTATGAAGCAAGTGGCACAGACTCTGGACCTCTCCACCCAAGAATCCACAGAGGAGGAAGAGGAACCGGACTATATGAAAATTATGGATGTGCCAGCAACAAAAAGTTTGTTGTTGCCCATCCACAAGACCCCAAAGAGACAGGCCTCCCAAGATTTTGCAGGCCCCCACTTCCATTCCCCCAGTGGACAAGAGGATGGACAGGAAGTACTGGGTGACCAAGTCTGGAGCAGAATTCCTTTTTGGGCATCCTAGCCATGAGGGAGTGGTTGCAGGCTGTTGCATGTGTTAAGACAGGGATTCCCCCTGACATCACAACCTCCAGAAAAAGGTTCCAGGAAAATGGATTCTACGGCAAAGAAATCCTATTTGGGTGCTTCAAACACCATGAAGTCTTGCTTATATTAGGACCTTTGCAGTATGCCCCTGGCTTTTGACTGCCCCGGAGATGAAATAGTTAACTCCAGAGAAATCTGGAGTTCCACAGCGTGAGGGCGCTTATTGAAAGCTCTATCTGGGTTGTTTGAACCCAAACTGTCAGATTCTTTACTCCGCTTCACTGAACAGATGCTCGGAGACCAGCTCCTTCATTTCGTTCGTTTTAGCGGTTTAAAGTGTTTAAAATTACCGCGGTTTTCGGTTTAAAGCTCTATCTTGTAACCGTAAGTAAAATAATTTTAGTCTGTGTGAACTCATTATCGGTTCGCTCTGAACGATCAGTTTCTTTAAAATTGTTTTCTTTGCATTTAGAGTGAGGTACCAGTTCTTATCGGTCCTAAAAACCTGCAATTAAAAGTGTTTTTCAAATACCCGTGACACGGTTGGGGACCGATAAGGGTGTCTTATCTCTGGCAAGGCCTGAAACAAAGGACAAGTTTGGTTAGGCTGGCACTACGTCTGAGAAACCCAAAAGAAAAACCGGGCCCACTGGGTTTCAACACTGTGATGTCTGTGGGGAAGCCTTTGCCAAGGCTGACCCACACACCACTTATGTCTATTGTCTGGGGGCTGACCACCTCCTGTCAGACTGCCAGATATGTAAGAATTTCCCTGCAGCCACCCTGGAAAAGAGATTGGGCAGGCTCAGGGAACGAGAGGCCAAAAAGTCCGCTGACCCGGATGGCCAGCCCGGCCCAGCTACGGCTGGACCAGAGGGAGTGCCCTCTGACCAGGGCTATACTTCCTCGGGCAAAAGAAAAGCTGGTCCTGAGGAACCAGTCAAAGCAAAAAGGACAAAGAAATCAGCTAGTGTGGAGTCCAGTTTTGTCTCTCCTTCTGCTGTAGAAATAGCTAAAGCCATACAGATTGTCCAGTCTTTGTCTCAGGGACTTGTTGACCCTCTCTGGTTGAAAAAAGGGTCTCGTTCAGGTCCAGTGGTTCAGGATTATGATGTTGGGGATTTTATGAACCACAGGAGGGAGGAAGATTTTGATGATTGTAATTGTGATTGGGAAGGTCTGAAGTGCCAATAGAACTGGACATTTCTCCAGACAGACCCTTTGAGTCTCCCTTTGTTGTCTGAGTCCCCATCTCATTTCAGATTTTATAAGAAAGTAGCAGAAACTCTCCAGCTCCCTTAGAAGAGTCTGTGGATGAGCAAGAGGAGCCTGACTATGTGGAAATGATGGATATTCCAGAGGCTAGAAGGTTGTCTATTCCTTTACATAAGTCATTTAGAGACAAACCACTAAGATTGTAAAAATCCTTTTCTGTCCCTCCTGTAGATAAAAATGGACAGAAGGTATACGTTGTCAGGCCCTAATACAGACTTCCTTACTGAACAGTGTAGTCATGTAGGTGTGGTGCAAGCTGCAGCCTGTGACAAGGCTAATATTCCCTGGCTTCACATCCTCCTGATAAGGATTCCAGGAAGATTGATGCCATGGCGAAAAACAGTATGTGGCAGCTTCTTTGAGACTCAGACAGGCTAATTATATGGCTATGTGGCTAGATATCAGAAATCTAGATGGGACACTATATTGCAGTTGGCCAAGCAGGCCCATGGCCAGCTGGCTAGTGAGTTGGAACAGGTGGCTGCTGATGGCATTGAAGCCTCTAAAGTTCAATTTCATGCTGCTGTTGATGTTAATGATGTTTCCTCTAGGGTCATGACCACTTCTGTAGCTCTCCGTAGGTTGGCATGGCTCAGATGCACTAATCTGTCCCAAGATACCTAGTCAAAGGCTATAGATTTTCCTGTTATAGGAAATTCTCTGTTTGGAGAACAAACAGAAAATTACATGAAAAAGATGGATGAATACAGAACTACTTACAAAGTGCCCAAGCTAAGGAGAGGCATGCCACTCAACATAGGCATGCCCCCCAGGGGCAAGGGCAGGCCTTACAATAGGCCTTTTACCAATTCCAGGCTTCTTCTGCTTTTGCACAGAGAGGATTTTTCAGAGGCAGAGGCAGACGGGGCACAGGCAGGCCCTCTCCCCAACCTAAAGCTACTCCTGCCAAGCAGGCACCCTGACGGGGTGTCTGGGGCCGACTCTCCTGTACCGGTGGGGGGCAGACTGGCTTATTTCTGCCAGAACTGGTTGTCTCTAACCTCAGACAAATGGGTTCTGGAGGTGGTAAGCCAAGGCTTGGTTCTCAGTTTCAAACAGTTTCCCAAGATGAGAGCCAGGCACTTTCCCCCTCAGGTCTTTTTGAAACCCTCGCACTAGAGCGGAGGTTTCCTCTCTTTGGACTGCAAAGCAGTGGAAAGGGTCCCCCTTGCCACCAGAGCAAGGGTCTTTACTCAAGGTACTTCCTGACCCCAAAAAGACAGGAGACTGGCAGGCCCATCTTGGATTTAAGATTTCTGAACAAGCATCTTGTAAAACCAAAGTTCAAAATGCTGACTTTGTAATGATTTGCCATCTTTGAGGCCAGGACTGGCTAGCTTCCCTGGACCTCAAGGGCTACTTCATATTCTAATCAGGGCCTCTCACCGAAAGTACCTCAGGTTGAACTGCCCTCGGCCACTACCAGTTCAGGGCAATGCCCTTCGGACTCCTTCTGCTCCAAGAGTTTTCACAAAATGTCTAGCTGTAGTAGTGGCCCACTTAAGAAGACAAGGGATAGCTGTGTTTCCCTACTTGGACGACTGGCTTATTGTGGGTCAGTCATCAGAGCAGGTAAAATCCCACTTGCAAATCACCCAGGAACTCCTCACCTTTCTGGGGTTCCTGCTGAATGTTCCAAAGTCAGTTCTCGAACCAGTTCAGGTACTAACTTTTATAGGTGCAGAGCTGAACACAAAGTTAGCCAGGGCATTCCTCCCCTCCGAAAGAGTGGACAAACTCATTGCCCTGGCATCTTCTTTCTCCATGCAGGTCTCTCGACCAGCAAGGCACTTTCTGCAACTCCTGGGGCACATGGCTGCCTCTACAGCTGTTGTGCCAGGGCAAGATTTCAGATGAGGGACATTCAGTTCCACTTGAGGTCCTATTGGTCTCAAAGGAGGGACCCCTTACCAAATTGGTCCCAGTGACCAAGACTCTGATCCTAGCTCTCCAGTGGTGGCTGGATCGGAGCAACCCTGTCCTCAGGGGTCCCATTCCTTCCTGTCCTCACTCCCTCATCCTCACCGGATGCGTCCCTGTTGGGTTGGGGGCTCACCTGGGCGACCTTTCAACTCAGGGAGTTTGGTCCCCTCAGGAATCTCTGCTTCACATCAATCTGCTGGAGCTCAGAGCTGTCCCTAGCTCTCCAGGTTTTTCAGAAACTGTCCAGAACAAAGTTGTTCAAGTCAGGACAGACAATACCACAACAATGTGGTACATCAACAAGCAGGGGCACTCGCTCTTCAGCCCTATGCACCGAAGCAATAAAGTTGTGGTCTCTGGCCTATTCTCTGAACACCTCTCTGATAGCGGTTCACCTCCCAGGAAGGACAATGTCCTAGCGGACGCCCTCAGCAGGATTTCTCAGGGCCATCACGAATGGGCTCTGAACCCTCAAGTGCTGGGGGTCAGTCTTTGCCAGCTGGGGACTCCTCAGATAGATCTTTTGCAGCCCAGACAACCACAAACTTCCCTGTTTTGCTGCAGGCTCCCAGTTCTGGGGTCAGTCCCCTGGATGCCTTTCAGCTGGATTGGGAGGGAAAGTTCCTCTATGCTTTCCCTCCGTTCCCTCTCCTCTTCAGGGTTTTAGTAAATATCAGAACTCAGCCTTGCAGGGTGATTCTGATTGCTCCAGACTGGGCCAGGCAGCCTTGGTACCCTCTTCTTCTGTCCCTATCATTCCACCCTCCCCTGACCTTGCCCAGGGCTCACGACCTGCTGACCTGTGCACAGGGGAGAGTGTGGTATCCGGATCTCAACTCCCTCCACCTCAAGGCTTGGTTCTTGAGGAGTTAGAGTTTGCTCATTTACACCTTTCTCAAGGTGTCTTGGATATTTTGAAGGCCTCCAGAAAGCCTTCCACTAGAGCCACTTATAATTCTAAATGGAAGAGATTCTCATTTTGGTGTTCTGAGAGGCAAATCACCCCAGAATCAGCTGACCTGCCTATTTTGTTGGACTACCTGGTCCACTTAAATTCCTCAGGCCTCAAACCAGCTACCTTAAAGGTTCATTTGGCAGCTGTTTCAGTTTTATTTCTGCAGGAAACCAGTTTCTCTTTCTTCTCACCCTGTGTTTGCAAATTTTTCAAAGGGTTACTTCATACTAATCCTCCTTTCAGGAACCAACTCCTGCATGGGACTTGAATATTTGCATTGCCCAGCTAATGCAACCTCCCTTTGAGCCTCTGGATTCGGCAGATCTCAAGTTCTTAACTTGGAAAACTGTTTTTCTAGTGGCTATCACTTCTGCTAGGCGTATAAGTGAATTGCAAAGCCTTGTCAGTGGAAGAAGTTTCATTTCTTTCACAGAGATAAAGTGATCCTCAGGACTAACAGAAAGTTTTTACCTAAGGTGGTTTCAGATTTTCATCTTAACCAATCCATCTCTCTTCCAGTATTTTTTACTGAGCACTCCTCTTCTGGTGAGAGAAGCTTGCACAGTTTGGACGTAAAAAGAGCCCTTAGCTATTATTTGGATCGTACCAAGGGTCACAGGTTCGAATCCCTCCAGCTCTTCCTTACCTATGGAGATGTGGGTAAGGGGAGGCCTGCTACTAGGAGGTCGATTGCTAGGTGGATTGTCTCTTGTATCCAGTTCTGTTATCAAAAAACTGGGCAAGGAGCCGCCCTCAGGCCTGAGGGCTCATTCCACCAGGGGTACAGCTGCATCTCTAGCGGCTGCTAGAGATATTCCCATTTTGGAAATGTGTCAAGCTGCTACCTGGAAGACAGTCCACACTTTCACTAAGCATTATTCCCTGGACGTCCAGTCCAGGAGAGATGCTCGCTTTGGCACAGCTGTCCTGCAGAGCCTATTTCCTAAGTAGGTTCTGACCCTCCTCCATGGGGGTACTGCTGTGTACTCTGCAAAGGTCCTAATATAAGCAAGACTTCATGGTGTTTGAAGAAAAAATTACTCACCTTAGTAATTGCTTTTCTTCTCATGGAGTCTTGCTATATTAGGACAACCCTCCCTCCTACCCCTCTCAGAATCCCTACTTGGGTATGGGGTTGGCAAATTGGTGCAATCACTGTGTCATGCCTGTTTAGCTTCTAGTTCCCCCTTCTTTTCTTTCTTGGGTTAGGAACTAGATAGTTTCTGTTTTTGTTTTTTTTTGTTAATTGGTAGCTGGGCCCCTCTCTGGACTTGAGTCTTTGGGCAGAGGGGCCTTAGTAGTGATTGTCAAGGGTTATCCTAACAATAATACGTGATACTGTTTTCTTTATTGTTGTGTTTTGTGGTTCTACTGTTAGTAGGTAGCCAATGGCTAGTGTAAGGCTTTTCCACACAGACTTGCTATGTTAGTTTAGCCTCGTAAAAGAACCTGACAGTTTGGGTTCAAACAACCAGATAGAGCTTTCAATAAGCGCCCTCGGGCTGTGGAACTCCAGATTTCTCTGGAGTTAACTATTTCATCTCCGGGGCAGTCAAAAGCCAGGGGCATACTGCAAAGGTCCTAATATAGCAAGACTCCATGAGAAGAAAAGCAATTACTAAGGTGAGTAATTTTTTCTTCTCTGGCTATGAGACAAGCAACCTACATGGCTTATGGATCCAGATACCAGAAGAGCATCTGGAACACTGTTCTGGAAATAGCCAAGGCATGCCCTGCACCCATAGCATATGACTTGTCCGAAGCTGCAAAAAGGAGCATAGAAGCTTCCAAATGCCAGTTTTGGATGGCAGTGGATGCAGATGAAATTGCTGCTAGGCAAATGGCAACCTCAGTGTCTCTGAGGATATTTGCCTGGCTAATGGCAACTAATTTGTCTCAGAATACACAGACAGAGACATTGGATTTCCCTTGTCAGCATAATTCTCTCTTCGGTGAGCAAATAGAGGCTTACATGAAAAAGATGAACGAGTACAAAGTAACCTACAAGAGTGCTGCTGCAAAAGAAAAGGCAGCAACACCACAGAAGTACCAGGGAAAAGAGGGCAGGGGTAAATCTCACTACAGACCCTTCTTCCAGGCCTAGGCATTGACAGCCTATCAGCCCCAGAGAGGGTATGTCAGAGGTAGAGGCAGAAGGGGTAGCAGCTGGGCTGGCCCCAGAATTCAGCAGGGTGCACCTTCCAAGCAGACCCCCTGAGGAGTCTGCAAGGGTCACCTCCCCACTCCCAGTAGGAGGCAGGCTGGCCCATTATCTCCAGTCCTAGGAAACCATCACCACAGACAAGTGGGTCTGGGAGGTAGCGGGCCTGGAGTTTGCTCTCAGTTTCAAGGTGTTGCCCAAACTGAGGGCAAGGCTTTTCAGACCTGCCAGATGAGTAGAGGCAACTCTGTTGGAGGAGGAAGTAGCAAAGCTGATTCTGGAAAAGGCAGTGGAGCCAATCCCCTTGGCCCAAAGGGGAAGGGGTCTCTACTCAAGATACTTCCTCACTCTACAGAAAACAGAGTTGTGGTGACCCATATTGGATCTCAGACACTTAAACACTTGACAAAACCAAAGTTCAAAATGGTCACATTGGCTACCATTCTTCCTACTCTCAGAAAGGGGGTTGGCTGGCATATTTGGACCTAAATGATGCCTACTTCCATATTTCCATCAGGCAATCACACAGAAAGTACCTCAAGTTCAGATTGCCATCAGGTCACTGCCAGTTCAAGGCAATGCCTTTCAGCCTGACATCTGCTCCAAGAGTGTTCACCGAGTGTCTAGCGGTAGTGGTGGCATACCTAAGAAGACGGGGTTACAGTATTCCCATACTTGGATGAGTGGCTAGTGGTAGGCCAGTCCCGTCAACAAGTGAGAGAAGCACTGACCACCACTCAGGATACCCTGTGCACACTAGGCTTTGTGGTGAACCAGGAAAAGTCAGTTCTAATACCAGTTCAGCTCCTGGAGTTGATAAGGGTGGAATTAGACACTCTGAGAGGAAGAACCTTCCTCCCTCAGGGAAGGGTAGACAACTGGGTACAGTTGGCAAACTCTTTTCAGTTTCATACCCCCAGGCCAGCAAGGCATTTTCTCCAGTTGCTAGGTCACATGACTGCATCAATAGTGTCAGGGTCAAGATTCCAGATGAGGGACATTCAGTTCCACCTAAGGTCTCATTGGTCCCAAAGAGAAGAGATTCCCTGTCAAAGATGGTACCCATCACAGGAATCCTCCTTCAAGCTCTGCAGTGGTGGCAGGAAAAGGACAACCTCAGGGAAGGTGTGCCTTTCCTCCAGCTGCCACCAGCAGCAGTCTTGACAACAGATGCCTCCCTCCCTCCTAGGATGGGGCGTCCACCTAGGGGAGCATACTGCCCATATGGTACCTGGTTCCAGCAGGAGTCCCTGCTTCACATTAACCTGCTGGAACTCAGGGCAGTCTATCTGAACATTCAGTCCTTTGCTTCAGTGCTGCAGGGCAAAGTGGTTCAGGTCAGGACAGACAATACAACCACAATGTACTACATCAACAAGGGGGCACAAGGTCTTCCCCACTGTGCACAGAAGCCATCAAAGTATGGAACCTGGCTTACTCCCTGAGGATCTCCCTCTCAGCAGTTCATCTCCCAGGGAAGGACAACAGCCTAGCAGATGCCCTCAGCAGGATCAACCAGAACCACTATGAGTGGTCACTAAACAGGCAAATCCTGCAGAAACCCCAGAGGTGGACCCCTTCGCAGCCCCAGACAATCACCAACTGCCACTGTTTTGTTGCAGGCCTCCTGCGGTTGGCACAGCGCCTCTAGATGCACTCCTGATGGATTGGACAGGGAAGTTTTGTATGCCTTTCCCCCATTTCCCTGCTGCTCAAAGTACTGAAGAAGCTCAGGGTTCAACCAGAAACTTTGATCCTCATTGCTCCAGACTGGGCCAGTTAGCCTTGGTATTCACTGCTACTGACCATGTCAATATCCAAACCAGTCTCCCTGCCCAGGAGGCACAACCTACTGACCTCCTTTCAGGGCAGGGTTCTGTACCCCAATCTGCAGTCCCTCAAGCTCACAGCTTGGCTCTTGAGGACTTAGAATATGCTGAGCTACACCTCTCAGAGGGAGTGCTGGAGGTCCTCAAGGTATCTAGAAAACCTTCCACCAGAAAGACTTGCTCATCTAAATGGAAGAGGTTCTCTATTTGATGTGGACAAAGACAGCTAGATCGCCGCCAAGCGGGCTTGCCAGTAGTTTTAGACTATCTGGCACATTTGCATTCCCTAGGCCTTCAGCTTTCCACCCTTAAGGTGCACTTAGCAGCTGTCTCAGCTTACCTTTCTGCTGGAAAAGGGGTATTCCTGGCCTCCAACCAGGTATTTAGCAAGTTCTTCAAGGGCCTACTGCATTTGCATCCCCCTCACAGGGAATCCACTCCTGCATGGTACCTTAATATATGCATTGGCCAGCTTATGTAGCCACCATTTGAACCCATGTCTTCAGCAGAGCTTAAGTATGTGACATGGAAAACAGTGTTCCTGGTAGCCATCACCTCAGCCAGGAGGATCAGTGAGCTTCAGGCCTTGTCCACAGAACCAGACTACATAGCAGTCCACAGGGACAAGGTGGTCCTTAGGACCAATAGGAATTTCCTCCCTAAGGTGGTATCAGACGTCCACCATAATCAGTCCATGACTCTGTCAGTCTTCTTCACTGACCATTCTACCTCGGGAGCGAAAACTGCACAGTCTTGATATCAAGAGAGCTATAAGCTACTGCTTGGATCACGTGCAAGGACACAGGCAAGATAGAATACAGCTCTTCCTGACCTATGGAGAAGAGGGTAAGGGCAAACCCACCTCAAAGAGTAGCATTGCCCGCTGGATTGTTGCCTGTATCCAATTTTGCTACAGCAAAGTGGGTAAAGAACCTCCTGTAGGCCTCAGGGCCCACTCTGTAAGTGGTACAGCTGCTTCTATAGCAGCTGCGAGAGATATCCCTTTGTTGGAAATTGCAAAGCAGCTACCTGGAAAACAGTTCACACCTTTACCAAACACTACAGCCTGGATACCCAGGCCAGAAGTGATGCCAGGTTTGGCACAGCAGTACTGCAGAGCCTGTTCCCTAAATAGATTCTCTACCCTCCTCCAAAGGTACTGCTTGGATAGTCTGCAGAAGTCAGAATACAGTAAGATTTCCTGGGGTTGGAAGAAAAAATTACTTACCATAGTAATCTTGTTTCTTCCAAGGGAATCTTACTGTATTCTGAGCTCCCACCCTACCTCCCCTACTAGAACCTATGGGCACTGCAACACAGCTGTCCATGCTGTTTGGAACCTGTAGGTGTTTCTTTTCTGGGCCTAGTGACTTGAGTCTTAGTTTTGCCCACATTTTTAAATTAAGAGGAATAGTTGATGTTGGGTGTTGTGAATTTGTTATTTAATTATTTGTATAGTTTAGATAGCTTGTTATTATGCATGCTCTGTAAAAATCTGATGGTTGCAGAATGTTTACCAGGGACAGTGGTTTGAAAACCGAGCTCGAACCTAACATTCCATGATTAACATAGGTTCTATTAACCATTTCGGCTCCAGGGCAGTCTTATGGTGAGACCATACTGCAGAAGTCAGAATACAGTAAGATTTCTTGGAAGAAACAAGAATACTACGGTAAGTAATTTTTTCTTCTCCCCATTCAGCACTTCACATTCAGAACAACTTGACAAAGAGGGCGAGAATGTGGGTGATAATCTGCACCAAGAATTAAGACCCCTTGAGGATCACCAGATTCTGCAGCATCTATTGCCCTTTATCCCATGAACTATACTGATGGTTACCTCCTATATTTCCAGATCACAAGTACCTCTCATACTTACACCCTTAACAGAGGTAAAGAGCCACTGACGCCTCCAGAAGAACTTTGAATAACATAATATTCAAGCAACATGAAGTCTTGCTATATTCTGACTATATGCAGTTAGCCCCAGCACTTGAACTGCTCCGGAGAGGAAAGAGTTAACTCTATGAAGAAGCATAGAACGTTGAACTCGAGCTCAGTTTTCAAACCTCTGTCTCTGGTACTCTGCAGTGTAACTGTCAGATTCTTATGAGCCTAAACTAACTAATTCAATAGGTAGAAATTGTTTTTAAAATTTTGTGCCAAATGGCAATAACAGATTTTTAGGGTCAAAAGAATCAAGTCGAGAACCCCCAAAAGAATATAAGCAGGTAGTGAAACAACCAACATTCATAAAAAAAAAAAAAAGAAAAGAAAAAACCCTTAAAAAGATAAGGGCATGCCAAGTACACTTCTGGGGTGCAGGACTGTGCCTGCCAAACCACATCCCAAAACTACTAGGTTCCAGGAGGGGAGGCAGGGAAGGAGGTCAGAATACAGCAAGACTCCATTAGAAGAAACATTACCATGGTGAGTAATTTTTTCTTCAAACAACTTGAAGTCTTGTTGTATTCTGACTATATGCAGACTACCAAGCAGTACCCCCCCTGGAGGAGGGAGTCACAGAACCTGATTTGGGAACAGTCTCTGCAGCACAGCCATGCCAAACCTAGCATCACTTCGAGACTGAATGTCCAAAGAGTAATGCTTGGTAAATGTGCGAACAGATTTACAGGTGGCTGCTTTACAGATGTCCACTAAAGGTATATCTCTAGCTGACTGTGATGTCACAACAAAGCATTATGATTTCAAGTGGGGAATATGCTGAAGGGGCAGATGAACTCCAAGAGATAAAGTTCCTGTTTTTGTGGGTACTTCCTCAGTAACAAATAGGAGGGAGGAGAAATCTGTAGAAGGTAAATGTCATATATGCTTAATTGTTTCTAAGTATTATGATTTTCAAAGTTTTCCCAGAGGTGTCAGCAGCTCTTTCACATGGAGGAAGGTGGACCATAAGGAGTACCAGATCTAGTGACATTACATCACCTACCAGCGGATAAATGGACTTTGAATCCTAAGAAACAGAATAATGTATGTTTTATTTAATGCTCTGCCATCTTAAACTAAGTGGTGTCTGTATATACTTGTATAACAAAATTCAATAAACATGTTATAAAAAAAAAAGTGAGAAGAAATATTAAAATGATTACAAAAAGTACCAAATTTCTGGATAGATATGTTAAGTACCTACTAGGTATAATGCTTCTTGCAGCTAAGAAATGTGTCACCAGGAGATGCCTGACCAACCAACAGGTCACTTTAGAACACTGGAGAGCAATTGTGAATGAAATATATATAATGGAAGAAAAATCCCTTTTAGTTTAAATGATAAAATGGAAGTGCATATATCTAGATGGGCAACATGGGTCTTGTATGTATTGCAACATGACCCTATGTTTGTCCCTTAGCTACCGACATGCTCTTTCAGTGGACAGTTCTTGCGGGGAGGGAACCTGGAGGTGGGAACCCTATGGCGAGGGAAGGAACAGGGTGTACCACTAGAAAGGAGGTATCCCACAACTGGACTGCTGTGGGTGAAGTTAAGGGTTCAAGGTCTGCCCCCTTCCCCAGGTGTGCCCTGTTTAAGTTGTTCAGTTACCAATACTGGTAGGCACTACTAAGCCAACTAATAGAAAGTTTGTACAGAATGCACTTGTAACCGTATTAGGTGGCGATGCCCCCACTGTAAGTAGGGAGGCACAAATCACCTTTTGGAAAGGTTGCAATACTTATTCCTTGGTAATGATTCAGGAGACTGACAGACCCTCTTGATGTATACTGTTGTGTGGTATGTGCAGAAGTTGTTTTGTGTTCTTTTACATTCAATAAAAAGATTTTTACAAAAAAAGGGCCACATTTCTAAAGATGGTGTAAGCATACCATAGCTGATTGTCAGCAAAGACTTAAACGAAAGGAAAGGTTGCTTAAGAAATAAATACTTATACTGATTTTAAATTTGCATGATAACATGTAACTAGTTTTTCAAATCCTGAAAACCTAGCTCTGCAAAAAAGTTAAAGCCACATTTAAAGATTAAATAGCACAAGAATCCGTCTGTGGAACAGCAACAGTGAGGTATCAGATGGCAAAAAGTCTTATTTATAGGTGCGTTCAACAGTGCAAAAAATGTAAACAGTGTAGATGAAGTGCAACACATTAAGTCTGAGTTGATAGGCAAGTATCCAAGGATCTTACTTCGAGAGGGTTCCTGCAGTAGGTCTTCACAAGTAGGACTGTGCCCCCTGGTGTCAGGATCACACGGCAAAATTGTAGCTAGCAATCATCAGTGGGACCGCCTCCAGCGTCAGGTGACGGACGTCAGCATGACTGTAAATAGGGGCGTTCCCCCACCCGCCCTCCAGTTCTTTCCCACCATCGATCTGAATCATCGGACCTCACGATAGAACAACTTCAGTCGCCCGCCATTTTCAGTGTATTTTATAGTTAGTCTAACGTTAATTCCTTCTTCAACAGCAGTGTAGGTTGTCTCGTCGGCCCAAGAAAAAGTGCACCAAGTGCAGTGCGCAGATCCCGCATGGGGACAACCATTCCCGTTGCGTCCTCTGCCTTGGGCCTAAGCATAAGACTGCAGAGTGCTCCATCTGCCAGGCCTTCAACCAGGCCACATGCACACATCGCCAGAGGACCCTTGATGTCCATTTATTGAAGCAAAGACTGGCATCGATGGAAAAAGAGCTCCGGAAGCTGAGGGAAAGATTGTCGTCGCCGGCCCCGGAAAAGAAGAAGGAGAGACTCCAGGAGCAGAGCCACTCTCCCTAGAGGAAAACCAGCCAGACAGCCGATACCATCTCGGGTGGGGCCTCCATCCCCGTGGGTACCCCACCTCCTGGGCCTTCATCCACTCTGGCGGACTGGACGCCCTCTACCACCCCTGCTGAGGTCAGTGGGCAGTCGGGGGTCTCCTGTTCGGAGGAAACAGTTGCAGTTCCTGCTCCGAGCTCGGCCGATAAGTTGCCCTCCGGCTCCACTGCTGGGTGCCTGGCCCAGGCCAATCAGCCTGACTTTAGCGGCTTCTGCAGCCCGGCCACAATCTGTAAGCCAGTCGTCGGCTCCTCTGACGCCCACCAGACCATCACCTCTGAGTCAGCTGCCAACCTACCCGGCGACTGCCTGGTGATTTCTCTCCCATCGGACTCCCTTGTGAACCCCAACGGTGGGCAAAGACAGCTCACAGGTCCCCCCTCATCCCACCAGGGCTCTCCCTCTAAGGATTCGCTATCTTTTTCTGACCTTTTTGGGCCTGTTTACCAGGATCCTCTCCTGTCGGATACCCTCCAGAAAGACCCATCAACAGGGGCTCTCCCTAACTTGCCTCCCTCACCGGCCTCTGTTCCACCGATGGATCTTCACCGACGCCAGATCCCTCGCCGGACATTTTTTGGGGCGGTATGGATCTCAATCCCCCTGGGCCTTCGGGGGTCCCCCCTGAATCCGCCGATGGACTCGTCCCCCAGTGGTCCCTTGTTGCCACCTCCTGCTGGGCCTTACGTCCCTCTCCCATCGGATCCAACAGGGTACTATCCCGGTTACATGCTGCAGTTCCCGCAGTACCCGATGCCGGGGGGCCTGATGCTGGGGTATCCTACTCTGATGCCAAGTTAGGCCCTTCAGTAGCAAGGCTACCAGTACCCTTACTGGTACCAACTTCCTAGTTACTCTTCATATTCCACGGGGTATCCAGGATATCCTCCACGCCCTCCTCCTCCTCCTCCACGCCCACAGCCAGAACAGGAACCCATCCCGGCTTGGTGGAAGGACACTAAGTCACAGCTGTTACAGGAGTTGGGTCAACCTCAACTGGTGGTCAGGGCCACCCCACTTCACAGGGTGTCACCCGATAGCCCTGCACCTTCCAGCAGAGTTTTGGACAGAGGCTTGGGTGCTGTGCCCTCTGGCATTATGGAACACAGGCTTCCGGAGTCGGTTCCAGATGCTTCCTTACCTAGTAGGCCGGAATCATTGGACTCAGATGTGGGGGACCAATCAGAGCCTCACTCACCCATTGAGCCCCAGCCGAAAGAGTCCCCTAAATCCTCTCTGGAGGACCCGTCCTTTGCTGAGTTCCTCTGGTCCATTCAAAAGTCATGTGGGTGGGCTTCCCAAGAATTGGATCCCAAATGCAGAAGACTGGCAGAACGTTTGGACCTGGTCAGTGCAGACTCCCTACCCATTCCTCCCCCGGACGGGGCCACACGAAGATCTCACTTCCACAATCTGGCAGCAACCGTCGTCCATTCCGGCCGTGTCAAAAAAGGCTGACAGGACATACCACCCCTCGGAAGGGGGTTCCCACCATACTGCCCAACCCAAGGCTGACTCTTTTGTGATCACTGCAGCTCACGATAAGTCAGCACAACCTAAACATCTCAGTGCCTCCCCTCCAGACAAGGAGCCAAAGCAAATGGACCAATACAGCCGCAAGATTTACACCTCCTCTACTTGCGCCATTCATTCCTTGAATTATGTGGTCCACATGGTGGCTTAACAGAAATTGGCTCTGTCCAATCTGGAAAAGGACATTCAGTAGGTACCTGACAAACAGCTCAGGAACAAACTCCTGGACAGCATAAGACTGAACAAATCATCGTGCCGCCATGCCCTTTGTGCAACCTATGACTCAGTCAACTCGGTAGCACATAGTGCGGCTACGGGCATCTGTCTCCGGTGCTTTGCTTGGCTTCGTCTGGCAGGGTTGGCACAGGATGTTCAGAGTACACTTCTGGATGCTTCCTTCAAGGGTCCAGTTCTGTTTGGTGGCGATGCCAAGGACATAACCACAGAGTTACAAGATAGCTGCAAATCTCTGAAAGATGTCCGTTCCTTGTACTGCTTGGGTCAGAAACCCCGGCAGCCTTTTTGCCACCAACGGAAATGGAACAAACAGAACCAGGGCAGACGCCAGACCAAGCGTCGCTCCTCGGGCTGTGACGCTCAAACCCCCCAGGCCAAGTTCCTCAAAACTGCCACGGGGGAAGAACACCCATCCCCTCTGCATCCTGACTCTCAAGTGCCCCTCCTGCTACCTCCCATTCCCATGGAGGAACCAGTGGGGGGAAGATTCGGCCTCCACCTGGAAGGGTGGAAGGCTGTAACCGCAGATGCATGGGTTCTACAACTTATAGCAAGAGGTCATTCGATAGAGTTCCTGGAGAGACCACCCACCAATCCTCTGGGTAGGTCTCATTACCCGTCAGGCCAACAATCTCTGGTCCTACAGGAAATTCAAGCTCTACTGCAAAAATCCGCCATAGAGCGGGTTCCACCAGAACAGACAGGAAGGGGATTTTACTCCCACTTCTTCCTGGTTCCCAAAAAGACAAGAGATCTCAGCATGCTCAAACTCTTCATAGAATATAAGAGGTTCCACATGTTGACCCTTCAGGGACTGTTACTCCTGCTCCAACCAAACACTTGTCTATGTTCCCTGGATATGCAGGATGCCTACCTACATATCCCCATTCTTCTGGCCCACCACCGCTTTCTGAGATTCTCCTTCCTGGAGGAGCATTTCCATTTGAGAGCCCTCCCATTCGGCCTTTCCTCAGCACCTCAGGTTTTCACCAAGTGCGTAGCAGTGTTCCTACACCACAGGGGCATTTAAGTGTTCCCGTACCTGGATGATTGGCTATTTTCAGCCCCCTCCCTGGACAGTCTGAAGGAATCCCTTTCCTTCACTCTGGACCTCTTCTCCAGTCTGGGCATCTCGGTCAACTACCTCAAGTCCCAGCTGTTACCCTCCCAGCGCCTCTAGTTCATTGGAGCGGTGCTGGACACAGTCCAGAGCAAGGTCTTCCTTCCAACTGACAGAGCATAAACTCTAATCTCACAAGCTGCACTAGTGGCTTCATCTCACTGGGCCACAGCGCGTTTGGTCCTGCGACTGTTGGGTCTGATGGTGGCTGCCATACCCATAGTCCCTCTGGCCAGACTGCACATGAGGGTGATCCCAGTAGTCTCTACAAGTCCAATGGGATCAGTGCCTCAACGACATGGACCAAAAGGTCCTAGTCTCCAACAGCCTTCAGATGGATATCCTTCAAACAACATGAAGTCTTGCTGTATTCAGACATAATGCAGTTAGCCACAGCACTTGAACTGCCCCAGAGAGGAAAGGGTTCGAGTTGCCTTCAGGCCATTATCAGTTCAAAGCCATGCCTTTTGGCCTAACATCAGCTCCAAGGGTGTTCACAAAGTGCCTTGCAGTAGTGGTGGCTTACCTCAGAAGACAGGGTATCACCATTTTTCCATATCTGGATGACTGGCTCCTAGTAGGGCAGTCTTCAGACCAGGTCAGGTCAGCTCTGCAAACCACTCAGGACTTGCTCAGTTCTCTGGGGTTTCTTCTCAATCTGCCAAAATCTGTCCTTGAACCAGTACAACTTTTCACCTTCACAGGGGTGAAACTGGATACTATCCAAGCAAAAGCTTTCCTTCCTCTGGCAAGGGTGAAGGCCTTAGTAGACCTTGCTTCCTCCTTTCGGCCTCAGGTTTCTCTTCCAGCGTGACAGTTCCTCCTACTCCTGGGCCACATGGCAGCCTCCACTGCAGTGGTTCAGGGAGCCAGATTTCAGATGTGGGACATTCAGTTCTACCTAAGGTCCTTTTGGTCCCAGAGAAGGGACTTTCTCACCAAACTGATTCTAGTGACCCGAACTCTGGTACAAGCTCTCCAGTGGTGGCTGGACCAGGACAACCTCAGACAAGGGGTTCCATTTCTCCCTCAAATTCCATCAGTAGTTCTGACTAAAGATGCTGCTCTCCTAGGCTGGGAAGCCCAATTGGGAGCCCTAACAGCTCAGGGGATCTCATCCCCACAGGAGTCTATTCTTCATATCAATCTCCTGGAACTCAGGGCAGTTTTTCTAGCCCTTCAGACCTTCTCAGGTTCAGTCAAGGGCAAGGTGGTCCAAATCAGGACGGACAACACTACCACAATGTGGTACATCAACAAGTAGGGAGGCACTCTGCCCACGGCCTTGTGCACAGAGGCCATCCAGATTTGGTCTCTGGCCTATGCCCTTCAGACTTCCCTCGTAGCAGTTCATCTTCCAGGGAAAGACAGTGTGTTAGCAGGTGCCCTGAGCAAGATTTCACAGGGACATCACGAATGGTCCCTTAATCCTCACATTCTGAGGATCATATTCTTCAGGTGGGGTACTCCAGAGATAGACATATTTGCAGCACAAGCCAATCATCAACTTCCTCTGTTTTGTTGCAGACCTCCAGTCCAGTGGACGGTTCCCCAGGATGCCCTCATTCTGGACTGGAAGGGCAGGTTTCTCTATGCCTTCCCTCCTTTCCCTCTGTTGTTCAGAGTTCTGATCAAGATAATTCAACACTGCACGGTGATACTGGTGACTCCAGATTGGGCCAGACAACCCTGGTATCCTCTACTGCTGTCCTTGGCTGTGTCACATCCCCTGTCTCTTCCCAGGAGATACAATCTTCTCTCCTTCCAGGGGTGGATCTGATGTCCCAATCTCCAGTCTCTCAACCTGAAGGCCTGGCTCTTGAAGAGTTAGAATATGCAGCACTACATCTCCCTCAGGGAGTTCTGGATATTCTGAAGGTCTCCCAGAAACCTTCCACTAGAAAAACTTACAATTCCAAATGGAAGAGGTTCAGTATTTGGTGCTCTCAGAAAGGTATTGTGCCTGATTCTGCAGGCATTTCCAGAACCTTAGATTATCTAGTTCATCTGAATAGTCTAGGCCTTAGGCCTGCCACGTTGAAGGTTCATCTAGCAGCTATGTCTGCATTCCTTTCAGCAGGGAAAGGCTCTTCCCTGGCATCTCATTCTGTTTTAAAGTGGTATCGGATTTTCAAACCAGTCTATATCTCTCCCTGTGTTTCTCAGTGACCATTCTTCTTCAGGGGAAGGGAGATTACACAGTTTGGATGTTTAAAGGGCTCTTAGTTACTACATAGAGCATACTAAGGAACACAGGAATGACTGTCTTCAATTGTTTCTCACTTATGGTGAAGTAGGGAAAGGTAAGCCTGCCACTAAAAGATCTATTGCCAGGTAGATTGTTTCTTGTATACAATTCTGCTTTAACAAATTGGGTAGAACACCCCCTTCAGGCCTGAGGGCTCACTCCACTAGGGATACAACTGCTATTCTAGCTGCGGCCAGAGATATGCCCTTGTTAGAGATCTGTGAAGCAACCACCTGGAAAACAGTACATACATTCACCAAGCATTACTCCCTGGACATCCAGGCTAGGAGTGATGCTAGGTTTGGCACAGCAGCACTGCAGAGCCTGTACCCAAAGTAGGTTCTGCATTCTCTCCTCCATAGGGAACTGCTTGGTAGTCTGCATTATGTCTGAATACAGCAAGACTTCATGTTGTTTGAAGAAAAAATTACTCACCATAGTAATGTTGTTTCTTCTAATGAGTCTTGCTGTATTCAGACCTCCCCCCTGCCTTCCCTCTCAGAACCTGTTTTTGGGAAGTGGGCTGGCAGGTACAGTTTTGCACCTCAGGGGTGTACCTTGTACCCTCCCTTGCGGTGGGGTAGCTGTTATGTTTATCCTTCTTGTGTTGCATAGCTTAATTTGTCACCACCTTGTTTCTTTTTGGGTTTTCGACTTGAGTCTTTTTTGGACCCCAAAAATATTTTGCCTTTTGGCTATATGTTCAAACAATTTCCATATTATAGTGCTAGTTAGTTAGCTGCTCGTAAGAATCTGACGGTTATATTGGGAAGTACCACAGACAGAGGTTTGAAAACCGAGCTCAAGCTCAACGTTCCATACTTCTGCATGGAGTTAACCCTTTCCTCTCCGGGGCAGTTCAAGTGCTAGGACTAACTGCATTATGTCTGAATACAGCAAGACTCCATTAGAAGAAACAACATTAGTATGGTGAGTAATTTTTTTTTTGGTGGCAGGATTTATCCAACCTTTTGTTGAGTGTCCCTTTCCACTCTCCATCTCTCTCCATGATTCTTACATCTGATACCTCAAAACCGGGATGGGGAGTGCATTTGGGAGATGATTGGACACAGGGCACTTGGTCCCCCATGGAGGAGAACCTTCACATCAGTATTCTGGAGACAAGAGCAGTGCTGTATGCTCTTCAGGCCTTTCAGTCCCTCTTGGTTCCGGGAACACTACTCATCCAGACAAACAACATGGCTACTGTCTGGTACATCAACAAACAGGGAGGTACCCGGTCTTACCCCCTTTGCGGGGAGGTGATGCGGATGTGGTACTGGGCTGTTCAACACGGCCTATCCTTGTTAGCAGTCCACGTGCCAGGCATTCACAACATTCTGGCGGACAGTCTCAGCTGATCAGTCGCCAGGGCTCATGAGTGGTAACTAAAGCAGGCACTAGTAGAAGATCTGTTTCGTCAGTGGGGTCGGCCAGACATAGACCTCTTCGCCTCCCCATTCAACGCAAAACTACCCAGCTTTTGCTCGCTCGTTCCCGGGTGTGGTGCTTCTTGGTGAGACACACTGTCTCTATCCTGGACGGGGAGATTTCTATACGCTTTCCCTCCCGTTTGTATCCTTCAGAAGATTCTGCTGAAGCTTCAAGCAGAAGAGGGCACACAGCCATCCTCATTGCCCCCCCGTGGCCTCAGCAGATTTGGTTCCCTGTACTACAGCAGTTAGCGCTGGAACGCCCAGTATCTCTTCTTGTCACTCATGACCTTCTGTCCCAGGAGCAGGGTACCTTGGTACACCCGAGTCTCAAATTGCTCCACCTTCATGCGTTGCACCTGTGGACTTAGTGGTTTCTCGCTATGGCGTCTCTTCTGGAGTCACTCAGGTCTCAGTGGAGGCCAGGAAACCCTCCACTAGATCCATGTATGCCATGAAGTGGAAGAAATTTTCCATCTGGGCAACAGCTAAAGGCCTAGACCCTTTTTCTTGTTCGACTTTCCAGGTTTTAGAGTACCTCTTGTACCTGTCAGAGTTGGGCCTCAGTTATTCCTCCCTGAAGGTTCATCTCTCTGCGGTTTCAGCCTACCACCTTCTGGTGGAAGGCAAAACCCTAGCTCAGATGGAGGTTTTCAGAACCTTTTTGAAGGGGCTCCTTCATCTCAGACCACCGGTCTGGAATCCTGTTCCCCCTGGAATCTTAATTTTATTTTGGAAAAGCTTACTTTGTCCCCTTTTGAACCGGCAGCAAGTAGTGATATGTGTTTTTTAGCATGGAAAATGCTCTTTCAAACAACATGAAGTCTTGCTATATTATGACAGATGCAGTTTGTCCCACCATTAGAACTGCTCCGGAGGTGAAAGAGTTAACTTCCAGCAGAGCATGGAACTTAGAGCGCAAACTCGGTTAAAGAAGCTCTGTTAGGGTGGTTTCAAACCGAAACCATCAGATTCTTTACTCTGCCTCACTGAACAGTCGCTCGGAGATTCCTCCTGCTGCTCGGTTCATTTCCTCGGTTTAAAACATCTTTTCTCGGTTAGTTAACTTGTGATATATTATTTATTTTAACCATAAACCGATCGGTTCAAGCTCTGTCTATGGTATTGTAAGTAATAGATAGGTTTTCTGTGTGGAACTTGTAAATGTTTATCGGTTCGGTTTGAACGATCGAATTATATTTAAACTTGGTTTTGAAGCCTTTTAAGGCTTGTTAGAGTCAGTTCCTGGTTCTTATCAGTTCTAAAAAACCGGATTTCATTACGGTTTTTCCACGACCCGTGACACGGTTGGGAACCGATAAGGGTGTCTTGCCTGGCACCGCCACCAAAGGCAAGTTTTGGTTAGGCTGGCATTATGTCTGAGAAACCCAAAGAAAAACCGGCCCACTGGGTTTCAACACTGTAGTGTCGTGGGAAGCCTTTGCCAAGGCTGACCCACACACCACATGTGTTTATTGTCTGGGGTTTGACCACCTCAATGCAGACTGCCAGATTTGCAAGAATTTCCCTGCAGCCACCCTAGATAAGAGTGTTGGTAGGCTCAGGGAACGAGAGGCCAAAAGGTCCGCTGACCCGGATGGCCAGCCCAGTTCGGTGCCAGCCGAACTGGAGGGAGTGCCCTCTGACCAGGGCCAGACTTCCTCGGGCAAATGTAAAGCTGACTCTGAGGAGCCAGTTCCAGCAAAGAGAACTAGAAAGTCATCAGGTGTGGAGTCCAAAATTCCTTCTCCAACTGCTGCAGAGATAGCCAGGGCAATACAGATTGTCCAGTCACTGTCCTCGGTTCCCTCCGAACCGCCACTATCTGGCAAAAGGTCGGTTCCACTGGTTCAAGAATATGATATAGAAGAGTTTTATGAACCAGAGGAGAGGGAGGATGATTATGATCAGTGTGAATGTGACTTTGAAAGTCTGGATGTGCCCATTGAACCGGACATCTCCCCAGACAGACCTTTAGGTGAATCTCCCCCTAGGCTTTCTGAGTCCCCTTCTCATTTTTTGTTTAATAAAAAAGTTGCTGAGACCCTCCAGCTTCCTTTAGAGGAGGCTTTGGATGAGCAAGAGGAGCCTGACTATGTAGAGATGATGGATATCCCAGAGTCCAGGAGATTGTCCATCCCTTTACATAAATCTTTTAGAAACAAACAATAAAAATTTTAAAGCTCCTAATTCTGTGCCTCCTGTAGATAAAAAGATGGACAGGAGGTACACTTTGTCAGTCAGGTCCTGATACAGATTTTCTTTCACAGCAATGCAGTCATGTTAGGGTAGTTCAGGCTGCAGCCTGTGATAAAGCTAATATTCCCTGGCTTCACTCAGACAAGGACTCCAGGAAGATTGACGCCATGGTCAAAAACAATACATGGCAGCATCTTTGGGACTCAGACAAGCAAACTATATGGCTTATGTTGCGAGATACCAGAAATCTAGATGGGATACTGTCATGGCCTTAGCCAAACAGGTCCCTGGCCAGCTTGCAAGGGCTGGAGCAGGTGGCTTTTGATGTTATTGAGGCTTCTAAGGTGCAATTCCATGCTGCAGTGGATTCTAATGATGTATCCTCTAGAGTCATGGCTACATCTGTGGCTTTTCGTAGATTGGCCTGGCTCAGGTGTACTACTTTGTCACAGGATACCCAGTCTAAGGCTATGGATTTTCCTGTGGTGGGAAATTCTCTGTTTGGGGAGCAGACAGAGAACTATATGAAGAAAATGGATGAATATAGAACCACTTATAGGAGTGCACAAGCCAAGGAACGGCAAGCCACTCCTCAGAGGCAGCCCCCTAGGGGTAGGGGCAGGCCTTTTCACAGGCCTTTTTACCAGACCCAGGCCTCCTCTTCAGCCTATGCTCAGAGGGGGTTCTTCAGAGGGAGAGGCAGACAGGGTACGAGCAGGCCTGCTCCCACCCCTCAGCCTAAAGCCCCTGCCAAACAGGCACCCTGATGGGATGCCCAGGGTCAACTCTCCATTACCTGTAGGGGGCAGGCTGCCTTACTTCGTCCAGGACTGGGAGTCTTTAACATCAGACAGGTGGGTCCTGGAAGTAGTGAGCCAGGGTCTGGTTCTCAGCTTCAAAAAATTTCCAAAGATGAGAGCCAGATCTTTTCCACCTGCAAACCCTTTAGAGACTGTTGCTTTGGAAACAGAAGTCTCAACCCTCCTGGCTCTCAAAGCTGTAGAAAGGGTTTCTCCCCCACACCAGGGCAAGGGTCTGTACTCCAGGTACTTCCTTACCCCAAAAAAGACAGGAGAGTGGCGGCCTATCCTGGATCTAAGATATCTGAATAAGCACCTTTAAAACCAAAATTCAAAATGGTGACTCTGGGAATGATTTTACCTCCCTAAGGCCAGGGACTGGCTAGCTTCCTGGACCTCAAGGATGCCTACTTCCATGTTCTTATCAGAAGCTCCCATCAAAAGTACCTCAGATTAGACTGCCCTCAGGCCATTATCAGTTCAGAGCAATGCCCTTGGCCTCACCTCTGCCCCAAGGGTGTTCACAAAATGTCTGGCAGTAGCAGTTGCTCATCTAAGAAGGCAAAAGATTGCCATTTTTCCCTACTTGGACGACTGACTCATTGTGGGTCAGTCTCCAGACCAGGTCAAATCACACCTGCTAGTTACCCAGCAGCTGCTTACCTCTCTGGGCTTTCTTCTCAATCTTCCAAAGTCAGTTTTGGAACCTGTCCAGGTACTCACCTTTATAGGCGCAGAACTGGACACAAAGCAGGCCAGAGCCTTCCTTCCCTGGAAAGGGGTAAGGACCTTGGTGGCCCTGGCCTGTCCTTCACTCTGCAGGTCTCTCGACCAGCAAGGCATTTCCTGCAGCTCCTAGGACACATGGCTGCTTCCACAGCTGTAGTGCAAGGAGCAAGATTTCAGATGAGGGACATTCAGTTCCATTTGAGAGCTTTCTGGTCTCAAAGAGAGATCCCTATCCAAGTTAATCCCAGTGACTGAACCCTGATCCAGGCCCTTCAGTGGTGGCAGGATCAGAGCAATCTGAGACAAGGGTGCCTTTCATCCCTCTGTCACTCCTTGACCCTTACTACAGATCGTCCCTCTTGGGATGGGGAGCTCACATGGGCGACCTCTCCACCCAGGGGTTATGGTCCCCTCAAGAATCTCTGCTCCACATCAATCTGTTGGAACTCAGAGCTGTTTTTCTAGCACTTCAGGTTTTTTCTGCATCTGTTCAGAACAAGGTGGTACAGGTCAGAACAGACAACACCACTACAATGTGGTACATCAGTAAACAAGGGGGCACTCTGTCTTCGGCCTTGTGCACCGAGGCGATGAAGTTGTGGTCTCTGGCTTATTCCCTGAACACTTCCCTCATAGCAGTTCACCTCCCAGGCAAGGACAATGTCCTGGCAGATGCTCTCAGCAGGATTCCCAGGGCCATCACGAATGGTCACTGGATCCCCTAGTACTGGGGATAGTTTTTGCCAGATGGGGCACTCCTCAGATAGATCTTTTTGCAGCCCCAGACAATCATCAACTTCCACTTTTTGTTGCAGGCCCCAGTGTTGGGCTCAGTCCCCTGGATGCCTTTCTCCTCGATTGGGAAGGGAAGTTCTCTTTGCCTTCCCCTTCCTCTCCTGTTCAAAGTACTAGTCAAAATCAGGTCTCAGCCCTGCAAGATGATCCTGATTGCTCAGACTAGGCCAGGCAGCCCTGGTACCCACTCCTTCTGTCCTTAGCAGTCCATCTTCCCCTGTGTCTCCCCAGGAACCACAATCTGTTAACCTGTGCTCAGGGAGAGTTTGGTATCGAATCTCAAATCCCTCAACCTCAAGGCCTGGCTCTTGAGCAGTTAGAGTTGCTGATCTGCAACTTTTCAAAGTGTTCTCAATCTTGAAGCTGCTGGAAGCCTTCCACCAGGGCTACCTATAACTCCAAGTGGAAAAGGTTTTCCATATGGTGTTCTGGGAAGCATTTTTCCCCGGAATCTGCTGATTTACCCACTGTATTGGATTATATGGTCCATCTTAATTCCTTGGGACTGAGACCAGCTACCCTGAAAGTGCACTTGGCAGCTGTCTCTGCTTTCATTTCAGCAGGGAAGCCCTCTTCTCTTTCTGCTCATCCTGTATTTTCCAAGTTTTTTAAGGGATTGCTCCATACCAATCCTCCATTCAGGGACCCTGCCCCTGCTTGGGATCTTAATGTTTGCATTGCTCAGCTGATGCAACCCCCCTTTGAGCCTCTGTCTTTGGCAGAGCTTAAGTACTTGACTTGGAAAACTGTATTTCAAACAACATGAAGTCTTGCTATATTATGACTATTGCAGTTTGTCCCAGCCTTAGAACTGCTCCGGAGGTGAAAGAGTTAACTTCCATGCAGAGCATGGAGCTTAGAGTGCGAGCTTGGTTCAGAAGCTCTGTTAGGTTGGTTTCAAACCGAAACCATCAGATTCTTTACTCCGCCTCACTGAACAGTCGCTCTGGAGATTCCTCCTGTTGCTCGGTTCATTTCTTCGGTTTAAAGCGCTATTTCTCAGTTTAATTTAACCGCAATTTAATTATTTTAACCGCAAAACCGATCGGTTCAAGCTCTGTCTATGGTATCGTAAGTAATAGATAGGTTTTTTCTGTGTGGAACTTGTAAAGTGTTATCGGTTCGGTTGAACCGATCGAGTGTAATAAAATTTAAGTTTAAAGCCTTTTAAGGCTTCTGAAATCTTGGTTCCCAGTTCTTATCGGTTCTAAAAAAGCAGTTTCATTACGGTTTTCCACGACCCATGTTACGGTTTTGGTACCCGATAAAGGGTGTCTTGCCTGGCACTGCCATTAAAAGGGCAATTTGTTGGTTAGGCTGGCATCATGTCTGAGAAACCCGAAGAAAAACCGGGCCCACTGGGTTTTCAACACTGTAGTGTCTGTGGGGAAGCCTTTGCCAAGGCTGACCCACACTACATGTGTCTATGTCTGGGTTTGACCACCTCAATCAGACTGCCAGATTTGTAAAATTTCCCTGCAGCCACCCTGGACAAGAGAGTGGGCAGGCTCAGGGAGCGAGGAGGCAAAAGTCCGCTGACCGGATGGCCAGCCGGTTCGGTGCCAACGAACAGAGGGATGCCCTCTGACCAGGCGCGAGACTTCCTCGGGCAAGCAAACTGGCTCTGAGGAGCCAGTTCCAGCAAAGAAAACTAAAAATCAGCAGGTTTGGAGTCCAAAATTCCTTCTCCAGCTGCTGCAGAGATAGCAAGGGCAATACAGATTGTCCAGTCCCTGTCCCAGTTCCTCCAAACCGCCACTGTCTGGCAAAAGGTCGGTTCGATCGGTTCCAATGGTTCAGGATTATGATATAGAAGAGTTCTATGAACCAGAGGAGGGATGAGGATTATGATCAGTGTGAATGTGACTTTGAAAGTCTGATGTGCCCATGAACCGGACATCTCCCCAGACAGACCTTCAGATGAGTCTCCCTAGGCTTTCTGAGTCCTTCTCATTTTTGTTTTATAAAAGTTGCTGAGACCCTCAGCTTCCCTTAGAGGAGGCTTTGGATGAGCAAGAGGAGCCTGACTATGTGGAGATGATGGATATCCCAGAGTCCAGGAGGTTGTCCATCCCTTTACATAAATCTTTTAGAAAACAAACAATAAAAATTTTAAAAGCTCCTAATTCTGTGCCTCCTGTGGATAAAAATATGGGCAGGAGGTACACTTTGTCAGGGCCTGATACAGATTTTCTTTCACAGCAATGCAGTCATGTTGGGGTAGTTCAGGCTGCAGCCTGTGATAAAGCTAATATTCCACTGGCTTCACATCCTCCTGACAAGGATTCCAGGAAGATTGATGCCATGGCCAAAAAACAATACATGGCAGCATCCTTGGGACTCAGACAAGCAAACTATATGGCTTATGTTGCGAGATACCAGAAATCTAGATGGGATACTGTCATGGCCTTAGCCAAACAGGTCCCTGGCCAGCTTGCAAAGGAGCTGGAACAGGTGGCTCTTGATGGTATTGAGGCATCTAAGGTGCAATTCCATGCTGCAGTGGATTCTAACAATGTATCCTCTAGAGTCATGGCTACATCTGTGGCTTTTTGGAGATTGGCCTGGCTCAGGTGTACTACTTTGTCACAGGCTACCCAGTCTAAGGCTATGGATTTTCCTGTGGTGGGAAATTCTCTGTTTGGGGAGCAGACAGAGAATTATATGAAGAAAATGGATGAATATAGAACCAGTTACAGGAGTGCACAAGCCAAGGAACGGCAAGCCATTCCTCAGAGGCAGCCCCCCAGGGGTAGGGGTAGGCCTTTTCACAGGCCTTTTTACCAGACCCAGGCCTCCTCCTCTTCAGCCTATGTACAGAGGGGGTTCTTCAGAGGGAGAGGCAGACAGGGTTCGAGCAGGCCTGCTCCCACCCCTCAGCCTAAAGCCCCTGCCAAACAGGCACCCTGATGGGATGCCCAGGGTCGGATCTCCACTACCTGTAGGGGGCAGGTTGGCTCACTTCGTCCAGGACTGGCAGTCTTTAACTTCAGACAGGTGGGTCCTGGAAGTAGTGAGCCAGGGTCTGGTTCTCAGCTTCAAGAAATTTCCAAAGATGAGAGCCAGATCTTTTCCACCTTCAAACCCTTTAGAGCCTCTTGCTTTGGAAACAGAAGTCTCAACCCTCTTGGCTCTCAGAGCTGTAGAAAGGGTTTCTCCCCTTCACCAGGGCAAGGGTCTGTACTCCAGGTACTTCCTTACCCCAAAAAAGACAGGAGAGTGGCGGCCTATCCTGGATCTAAGATATCTAAACAAGCACCTTTTAAAGCCAAAGTTAAAAATGGTGACACTGGGAGTGATTTTACCCTCCCTAAGGCCAGGGGACTGGCTAGCCTCCCTGGACCTCAAGGATGCCTACTTCCATGTTCTTATCAGAAGCTCCATGAAAGTACCTCAGATTCGAACTGCCCTCAGGCCATTATCAGTTCAGAGCAATGCCCTTCAGCCTCACTTCTGCCCCAAGGGTGTTCATAAAATGTCTGGCAGTAGCAGTCGCTCATCTAAGAAGGCAAAAGATTGCCATTTTTCCCTACCTGGACGACTGGCTCATTGTGAGTCAGTCTCCAGACCAGGTCAGATCACACCTGCTAGTTACCCAGCAGCTGCTTACCTCTCTGGGATTTCTTCTCAATCTTTCAAAGTCAGTTTTGGAACCTGTCCAGGTACTTACCTTTATAGGCGCAGAACTGGACACAAAGCAGGCCAGAGCCTTCCTTCCCTTGGAAAGGGTAAGGACCTTAGTGGCCCTGGCCGCCTCCTTCACTCTGCAGGTCTCTCGACCAGCCAGCAAGGCATTTCCTGCAGCTCCTGGGGCACATGGCTGCCTTCACAGCTGTGGTGCAAGGAGCAAGATTTCAGATGAGGACATTCAGTTCCATTTGAGAGCTTTCTGGGCTCAAAGAGAGATCCTCTATCCAAGTTAATCCCAGTGACTCGAACTCTGATCCAGGCCCTTCAGTGGTGGCAGGATCAGAGCAATCCGAGACAGGGGGTGCCTTTCATCCCTCTGTCCCATTCCTTGACCCTTACTACAGATGTATCCCTCTTGGGATGGGGAGCTCACATGGGCACCTCTCCACCAGGGGTTATGGTCCCCTCAGGAATCTCTGCTCCACATCAATCTGTTGGAACTCAGAGCTGTTTTCTAGCACTTCAGGTTTTTCTGCATCTGTTCAGAACAAGGTGGTACAGGTCAGAACAGACAACACCACTACAATGTGGTACATCAACAAACAAGGGGCACTCGGTCTTGGCCTTGTGCCGAGGCGATAAGTTGTGGTCTCTGTTATTCCCTGAACACTTCCCTCACTAGCAGTTCACCTCCCAGGCAAGGACAATGTCCTGGCAGATGCTCTCACCGGATTTCCCAGGGCCATCACAGAATGGTCACTGGATCCCCTAGTACTGGGATAGTGTTTGCCAGATGGGGCACTCCTCAGATAGATCTTTTGCAGCCCCAGACAATCATCAACTTCCACTGTTTTGTTGCAGGCCCCAGTGTTGGGCTCAGTTCCCTGGATGCCTTTCTCCTTCGATTGGGAAGAGGAAGTTTCTTTATGCCTTTCCCCTTCCTCTCCTGTTCAAAGTACTAGTCAAAATCAGGTCTCAGCCCTGCAAATGATCCTGATTGCTCCAGACTGGGCCAGGCAGCCTGGTACCCACTCCTTCTGTCCTTAGCAGTCCATCTTCCCTGTGTCTCCCCAGGAACCACAATCTGTTAACCTGTGCTCAGGGAGAGTTTGGTATCCGAATCTCAAATCCCTCAACCTCAAGGCTTGGCTCTTGAGCAGTTAGAGTTGCTGATTTACAACTTTCTCAAGTGTTCTCGAAATCCTGAAGGCTGCTAGGAAGCCTTCCACAGACTACCTATAACTCCAAGTGGAAAAGGTTTTCCATATGGTGTTCTGGGAAGCATGTTTCCCAGAATCTGCTGATCTACCCATTGTATTTGACTACATGGTCCATCTTAATTCTTTGGGACTGAGACCAGCTACCCTGAAAGTGCACTTGGCTGCTGTCTCTGCCTTCATTTCAGCAGGGAAGCCCTCTTCTCTTTCTGCTCATCCTGTATTTTCCAAGTTTTTTAAAGGATTGCTTCACACCAATCCTCCATTCAGGGACCCTGCCCCGGCTTGAGATCTTAATGTATGCATTGCTTAGCTAATGCAACCCCCACTTTGATCCTCTGTCTTCAGCAGAGCTTAAGTATTGACTTGGAAAACTGTATTTCTGGTAGCCATCACTTCTGCCAGGCGTATAAGTGAGTGCAGGTTTTATCAGTAGAAACTGACTTATTTCCTTTCACAGGGATAAAGTAGTCCTCAGGACTAACAGGAAGTTTTTGCCTAAGGTGGTTTCAGATTTCCACCTTAACCAATCTATTTCACTTCCAGTGTTCTTCACTGACCATTCCTCCTCTGGTGAGAGGCTGCACAACAGATGTTAGAGGCCCTAAGTTACTACATAGGGCGTACCAAGGGTCACAGGTTTGACTCCCTCCAACTGTTTCTCACTTATGGTGAGGTTGGGAAAGGGAGACCTGCCACTAAGAGATTCATTGCCAGGTGGATCGTTTCTTGTATCCAATTTTGCTATCAAAAGTTGGGTAAGGTTCCCCCCTCAATCCTGAGGGCTCACTCTACCAGAGGTACAGCTGCATCTCTAGCTGCTGCTGGAGACATCCCTATCTTGGAGATATGTCAGGCAGCTACTTGGAAGACAGTACACACTTTCACCAAGCATTACTCCCTGGATATTCAGGCCAGGAGGGATGCTCGGTTTGGCACAGCCGTGCTTCAGAGCCTATTCCCTAAGTAGGTTCTGTCCCTTCTCCTTGGAGGTACTACTGTGTAGTCTGCAATAGTCATAATATAGCAAGACTTCATGTTGTTTGAAGAAAAAATTACTCACCTTAGTAATGTTGTTTCTTCTAATGGAGTCTTGCTATATTATGACCTCCCCCCCAGCCTGCCCCTCTCAGAACTCCTACTTTGGGTATGGGGTGGGTAGTCCTCTGTTGGCATTTATTGATGCCCTCTTTCATGTTTGGGTGTTGTGTTTATTTAGTTATTTTATCTTATTTTTTCTGGTCCACTGACTTGAGTCTTTGTGTTGGGACCAGGAAGATGTGTTAATGTATTAGTGGCCAGTTGGCTAGTGTAGGTTACAGCTTCCACACAGAACCTTAGTGAGTTTTTGCTCGTAAAGATCTGACAGTTTCGGTTTGAAACCAACCTAACAGAGCTTCTGAACCGAGCTCGTGCTCTAAGCTCCATGCTCTGCATGGAAGTTAACTCTTTCACCTCCGGAGCAGTTCTAAGGCTGGGACAAACTGCAATAGTCATAATATAGCAAGACTCCATTAGAAGAAACAACATTACTAAGGTGAGTAATTTTTTTCTTCTAGTAGCCATCACTTCTGCCAGGCGCATAAGTGAGTTACAGGCTTTATCAGTGGAGACTGACTTTATTTCCTTTCACAGGAATAAGGTAGTCCTCAGGACTAACAGGAAGTTTTTGCCTAAGGTGGTTTCGGATTTCCACCTTAACCAATCTATTTCACTTCCAGTGTTCTTCACTGACCATTCCTCCTCTGGTGAGAGGAGGCTGCACAACTTAGATGTTAAGAGGGCCCTAAGTTACTACATAGAGCGTACCAAGGGTCACAGGTTTGACTCCCTCCAACTATTTCTCACTTATGGTGAGGTTGGGAAAGGGAGACCTGCCACTAAGAGATCCATTGCCAGGTGGATCGTCTCTTGTATCCAGTTTTGCTGTCAAAAACTGGGTAAGGTTCCCCCCTCAGGCCTGAGGGCTCACTCTACCAGAGGTACAGCTGCATCTCTTGCTGCTGCTAGAGACATCCCTATCTTGGAGATATGTCAAGCAGCTACTTGGAAGACAGTACACACTTTCACCAAGCATTACTCCCTGGATATTCAGGCCAGGAGGGATGCTCGGTTTGGCACAGCCGTGCTTCAGAGCCTATTCCCTAAGTAGGTTCTGTCCCTCCTCCATGGAGGTACTGCTGTGTAGTCTGCATCTGTCATAATATAGCAAGACTTCATGTTGTTTGAAGAAAAAATTACTCACCTTAGTAATGTTGTTTCTTCTAATGGAGTCTTGCTATATTATGACCTCCCCCCCAGCCTGCCCCTCTCAGAACTTCTACTTCGGGTTAGGGGTTGGCAGTCCACTGTTGCCACTTATTGATACCCCCTTTTATGTTTGGGTGTTGTGTTTTATTTAGTTATTTTATCTTATTTTTTCTGGTCCCCTGACTTGAGTCTTGGTGTTGGGACCAGGAAAATGTGTGAATATTTTAGTAGCCAGTTGGCTAGTGTAGGTTACAGCTTCCACACAGAGCCTTAGTGAGTTTTGCTCGTAAAGATTCTGACGGTTTCGGTTTGAAACCACCCTAACAGAGCTTCTTTAACCGAGCTCGCGCTCTAAGTTCCATGCTCTGCATGGAAGTTAACTCTTTCACCTCCGGAGCAGTTCTAATGGTGGGACAAACTGCATCTGTCATAATATAGCAAAACTCCATTAGAAGAAACAACATTACTAAGGTGAGTAATTTTTTCTTTTGGTTGCTATCACTGCAGCTCGAAGAGTTTCAGAGCTTCAGGCTCTAGTTTGTAGAGAGCCTTACTTGATTTTCCACAGAGACCGGGTGGCTCTGCGGATCAGTCCATCCTTTTTTCTGAAGGTGATTTTGGAACTCACTGTAAACCAGAATGTCGAACTGCCGGTATTCTACCCTTAACACTCCAATGGGAGGAGTATCTCCTGCACACTATTGACATGGACCGGATTCTGAGATATTATGTCTCAAGGACTAAGGAGGTTCACAAGTCGAACCAACGTTTTGTGGCCTTTGCTCCTCAGTGCCAAGGCAATGCTATTTCTAAACAGACTCTATTTAGGTGGCTGGCAAATTGTATTCATTACATTTACCAGTAGTACGAAAAGCCCCTTCTGGGGACAGTTAAAGGCCACTCAGCTAGGGGTGTGGTCACTTCCACTGCCTTTTTCAGGAATGCGTCCACTGTGGACATATGTGCAGCGGCTACTTGGTCTTCTGTCCACACCTTCACTAAACATTACAGTCTGGATATTGCTTCTAGGCGCAGGGCTGGCTTCGGTCTAGCAGTCCTGCAATGTCTTCTGTCATGAGTGACCTGTAGTTGGCAGACATTTTCCTCCTCCCCGGAACCTTGTCTCCAGCTCCTCCTTTTTAGTTGACTGCGTGGTATTCAGTTCTGCTTGTGAAGACCTACTGTAGGAACCCTCTCGAAGTAAGATATAGCAGTTACGTAAGAACTTACCGTAACAGTAGATCTTCGAGAGAGGTTCCTGCAGTAGTTCTAGATGTCCAACCCACCTTCCCCCAGCTCCTGTGTTTTTTTTTCTCTTTATTCCATTCCCAGGACTTTGTTTCATCCAGGGCACATGGTCCCAGGAGTTTCCATTCCTTTTTTCTGCTTCCTCCTTAGAGGTCTCCAGCAGAAGAACTGGAGGTGGGGGGGGGGGAACCACCCCTATTTATAGTCATGCTGATGTCCATCATCTGACGCCGGGGTGGTCCCGCTGATGATTGCTAGCTACAATTTTGACGTGTGGTCCTGATGCCAGGGGGTGCAGTCCTACTTATGAAGACCTACTGCAGGAACCTCTCTCGAAGATCTACTATTACGGTAAGTTCTTACGTAATTGCTATTTCTAAAAGAAAATAAATTAACACATTCAGAAAATGAAAAAAAAAAACAACAAGTGTACCTAAAGGCACAAGGACTAAAAACATTTAGCAGCTATCACTGCCTTTAAATCTGTAGGGAGAGATAAATCATGTTCAGGAGTTTTTTCAAAGGCGTAAACCATTTGTATACCCTTTTAAAGGTGCCAGTCCCACCATGGGATTTGAACCTAGCACTTTCATAGCTGAGGAATCTTCCCTTTGAACCCATGTTCTCATCAGAGCTCCATTCTGACATAGGCATAGATTTGCAAGGAGGGTCACTGAGTGGCAAACACTATGTATGGACCCTAATTTTATGGTGCTTCATATTGATAAGGTAGTCAGAATGAATGTGAAATTTCTGACAAAGGTGGTTTCCACACGTAACCCCCTTGTTACCCGGGGTTACTAGAATCCCAGTAAGACCTAGTGGTAATCAGGGAAGGCAGCTTGTGAAACTCCAGTTAAATGGATTTCACACTCTCTCACTCTGTTCTCAGTCTCAGCTGAGACTGAGGGATGACATCACCATAGAACTATCGCAGCTGCATGAGCCACAATGGAATCTGCAGAGGGAGTTAGAGTAGAATGTTGGGAGGTTTGAACAGTAGTCTGTAGTTAGCTGGGAGTAGGAGATTGTTGTGAGAGGAGCACAGCAGCTCTGTGCTCTGGCTCTTGGAGCCTCAGTCCTGAAACAGGGCTACATTTAGGGAAAGGTGTGTGTTTCCACCTAAAGAGAGACACAGTAAGCTGTTTTTTTAGTGGTGGAGACCGCTGATACGGGTCTCTGTGCCCGGAAGGTTTGCCTGCATTTCCAGGGGCAACCCCCTGGCTACTGCTAGTGAAGAAGCTGCCTTATTTTGTCCACGTGTGTGGGGTACAAGAAGATTTTGTGATTCGCCTGTGGGGCACCTGCAACCGGAGGGTGAGTTCTGCTCTTTCTAAAGGGTCCATGTTTCATCCTGAACTGTGTTAAAGTGGGTATTGGACTGCTGAAGTAATGGGAGGCCTAGAGTAATAGGCTTAGCCAAAAGTAAAAGTATGTTCAAGTCCAGCACATAGGGAAGTCAAGACATGTAGAGGAGATGTGATATCGTCTACCCAGTAATCTACATTGCCAAGCTTTCAAGAGTTGTTTAGTTCCCAGAGAAATGGCGGGTATGGATTGTGGGAGCTGGTGGGAGACCCCATCTTTAGTAACCAGGTCCACCTCTACGGATTGCTCTTTGGATTTCTACTTTGCCTTATGCACTTGGCCAGTGATGAGGAAGTACCCAGGCGTGGGATTGGAAGGAAATTTCCCTCTAGGAGTCAGAAGGCTCTAAGGTGGTTTGAGGAGCCACCAACAGGAAAACTGGTTTTATTCCATAATGGACCATGGATCAAGTGGCTAAGGGGAGCCGGGCCATGGAGAAAACCCAAGTAGTGTACAAGTTGGGCTGTGTACCCAAAGCTGCGTGCAAGTCCGGGCTGTGTGCCTGGTGGGTTCAGAGACTGAGGGCTGAAATGTGAAGAAGTGTTCTGTTATCTCTAATCTGCATTACCAGGAATGTAGCCCCAAGGGGGTCCGTCTATGCTTTGTTTGTTCAGTTTGGATGTGAATAAAAGTCACACTGTAGAATCCCATTCCTGGTTTTGGACATTACAGTTATTGCTTACTGTGTTCCGATTTACTTGGGTGCCCCTGTGCAGAGTAGCCAAACCTAGGCCCCCTGTGCCGAGTAACCTAATCCTCCCTGAACCCAGTCCCCACCAGGTACTGCTGTCAGCTCCAACAGCATGCCATCTGTCATTTTGCAAAAAGGCAGGGGTCGGGGGTTATACATATTTCACATAAATTAGTCTGTAATATTGCCTGTGTTTTTCCAAAGTACCACTCCAATGCTGTAGAAAAACATTGTAGCCTGAATGTAAAGAGGGCCTTACATTTTTTACCTGCAAAGAACTGACCAGATCAGAACTGACAACAGGCAGCTGTACGCTACTTAGGGTGAGGCAGAAAAAGTTAAACCTGCTATGAAAAGACTGTCTTTCTTTGGCTTGCTTTGGTACTTCTGTACTTCAGAACCGTTTGCCTAAATAGGTCCAATACCATGCTTCCAAGGTACTGCTTGGAGTCTGCTCATTGTATGGCATCACAAATACACTCTCTTTGACAGAAGAAAAAAAAAATGACTCCCCATACTAATGATGTTTCTTATAGTGGGTGTATTTGTAAGTAATAAAAGCGGACCCCCTTCCCCTCTAGGACCCGAATAAAAAGTGTTCTTCAGTTTCATACAGTGCCATCTGGTAAGATCATGCACAGTATTAGTTCTTCGCTGGGGTATCTTGCAGGATATACAGGAACTCAGTGAAACCCAATTGCAATCAGTTTAGTTTGTCATGCAGGAAATGGAACTCTCACACAGAGCGCTTACACCTGGTGAACAGCACTGTATATACATTATGTATCAGCATTTCTTGATTTCTGCCTGACTCTTTGAAAATTCCATTACTCACTGTCAGTCAAACTTTGCAGTTGTTACAAGTTTTTCATTTGGTGAGCAGTCACTTATTACATTAATGTTTCTTAATCTGTAGGATAGATTAATTCACATGATCACTACTTTCTTCTGCTTGTCAGGTATAATTCTGTCATTGGGGGTGGGGTCAAGTGGAGTGACCACACTAAAGAGTTTGAATTTCAACATTCAGAAGTTCTACCTTCAGGGCAACACCGCAGGGCTAAGATGATGCAAATTGTATGAATCACAAACACACCTCCTAGAAGAAACATTACTACGGTAAGTCTTTCTTTTGTCTGCCTGTGACTCTTGTAAACTAGGTGTCCCACCTAAATGAGTACATCGCAGTGTTGGAAATAAATATTAGAAAATGAAATAGTCACTTATTGAAGTACATAATAATAATAATACTTGTTCTGTATGGAATTCATAATAACTTTCAGAAGTAGTCAGCTCGCTTCTTACATCTGAAGTACGTTCAACTTCTCTGTTTTGCTAATTAGATTTTCTACCTGGCAGTATTAGGTGTGCTGTGTGAACAGCACTCTTATCTGGAGACTGTTATAGTCCATTCGTTTTCCCCTATACATCAACAGCATTGTGATCTCACTGACTATGACATCACAAGTAACCAAGAAAAGTCAATCTCCTGCTGCTTGATTGATAGCTTATGACACGTGTTAACAACCAGGCAGCAGGGCTTGTTATAATAAGTGTGCAATAAGATATGACAGGGTATGTATTTATGCTGTAATAATTGCACGGCTCGAGGGTGTTGTTAGGCACAAGGCGCTTACACCGAGTGCCTTTAGACGCCCAAGAGCTAAGTGCAATAATTACAGCATAATTACACAGCCCTGAAGTGTCTTATTGCAATTATAATGTGTAGAAAAATTATTAAAGCTGCAAAATTTAAAAAAATAATCATAATACTGCTTGCAAAAACATTTTAATGTATTAGTGTAACTGCATTTTGACATAAGTCCCTTTCTGTTAAATCAGTTAACTTATCATTTCATAATGGGCACAGCCGTATAACAGTTAATATGGTGATTTACATACAGTAACAAAGAATTCTGGGTAGATTATAAAGGTGTTGTAAATTTTCCTTACTCAGAGGTGCAGTCTCCTATTCTGGTAGTGGTGACTGCAGCATTGTCATCATCATTACTTTATTTATTAAGCACACTTTCTTTTTGGAACTCAAGGCGTTTTACATAAGGTAAAAATACACAATTAACATGAATTAAACATATATTACATACATTATAGATTACTTAAATAAGGGATATATAATGGTGAGCTGTCAGATAAATGATTTATCCACACAAGTACTGTTTGACCTCGGGTAGCCTCACGAGTGGCTTAAGCCTTGAGTGAGATGTCCGAGGTCAAACAGTACAAGTGTAGATAAATCATTTATCTGACAGCTCACCATTGTATATTTCATTTATGCAATAGGGATGCTTTCTGTCAGTGCAGGGACATTTGCTCTTGATAGTTTATCTTTTTATTTGCATATGTTTGTCAAAAAAGTGAACACAAAATTGCATTTTCTGCTCTCTTTTGCTAATTATAAAAAAATCTATAAGGTATCTGTGAATGAAATACCACTCATTTTGTAGATAATTTTGTGCTGAACAACTTTCATGCTCACAGCACTATGCCATCTTTTTTTCATTTTTAAAGTTATCTGCATTTGAATATAGTTTGTACTGGTATTGAGGCTGAACATTCTAAATGAGTTCCGGAGTGATTGTGACATATCTACTATGTATATAAATCTGTGGTGATGCATCTACTATGTGTGTAAATGTAAAATTTCACATTTATCACATAGTAGCTCAGATTTATCACACAGGATTTATGTCCACGCCTGTTGCATAAAATTAGTTAACTAATTATTAAAATGAAAAGGCCTGACTGAATAAAAATGATTTAAGTTCCCGTTTAAAAATGTCTAAGGCTTGGGATTCCCTAATAAAGTGAGGGAGGGAATTTCAGAGGGTAGGGGCACTGAACGAAAAAGCCCGAGAGCCCAAGGTCTTCAGGCGAACCCTTGGGATCTCCAAAAATCCCTCTTCAGAGGAGCGGAGTGGATGGGCAGAGTGGCAGGAACACAGAAGATCTTGCAGGTAACCTGGCCTCTGACCGTGTAGGGCTTTATAGGTCAGCAAACTGACCTTGATGGTGATCCGCCACCTAACTGGCAACCAGTGCAGAGAGCGCAGCATAGGTGTAATATGACATGATCTTGGAAGACCAGTCAATAACCTGGCTGCTGCATTCTGCACTAACGGCAGGCAGCAAAGGTCAACCCCTGACAGCCTATATATATGTGTGTGTGTGTGTGTGTGTGTGTGTGTTTATTATACCGTACCAGTACAGTATATTAGGGTTGAGTGTAAACTTCTATGTTAAAGCCAATTGTTTGAACCTTTATAACTTTAATCCCATGTAACAGATTTGCACAACATTTGGCATGAATAATCTCTAGGTATAGGACTCTTAATATGCCAAATTTCTTGTGAATCCATTTAGTGGTTTTTGAGATATGTGTAACAGAACATCCTAAATTTACCATTTCTTTTTGCCATTTTTTTCATCTTGCATATCTCAAAAACAGCTTTATGTTTTAGTATGACATTTTCAGGGTAGAAGGCCTGTGGGTCACAAATGTGCCTTTTGAATGTTTGGTGAAAAAATATTAATCCATTCAAAAGTTATTAAAGTTTTAATTTTCCCATTGTTTCCTACAGGAGAAGTTAAGTGTCCTGCATGAAAACAAGCTTGTTTTCGCACATAGGCTGTTTGTGCAGACAGGGTTACATAGTGTCAGCAGGGAGCCTTCTGCACCATTCTTTGTATGAGAACAGTGGTATTTTCTTGACTTGTGCAGCCACAGCTTGAACTTGTGCAGCCGACTGCACTGTCATCTATCACCGGCTGTTTCCCTGGTGTCTAGTGGCACCCCCCACCTGCTGATCACTGGCCACCCCCGGTGTCTAGTGTCGCCCCCCCCTTGTCATTTATTTATTTATTTATTTCTGCTTATTTACTTGTTTATTTATTTAATTAAATTTGACACTGGGATGCCCACTCTTGGTGTCACATTTGTCCCGACCTAGTCATTTCATTTTTTTTTTAATTACCAACATTGGGGGGCCCAGTCCCCGTGTCGGCACTGCAAGACCCCCTCCCCAGAAGTGTGGAACACTGGGGGGGCCCACTGCCAGTGTCCCTAAATGTGTGTCTCCCTCTCGGTACTCTGGGACACTGGGGAGCCCACTCCCAGTGTCCCCAGTGATGTCTGCCATGCCACTTCCAGTGTCGGACACTGGTGAGCCCACCTCCAGTGTCCCCAAATGTGTATCCCTCTACCTGTACTCTGGGACACTGGGGATCCCACTCCTAGTGCCCTGAGATGTTTAATATCCAATATGTAAAAAAAGAAAACAGTCCCACAACATGTTTTTTCCCCCTGAAAAAAAGAAAACAGTCCCTCATCATCCCCGCCATATCCTTCCCCCATCCTGACCCTCCCACTGAACACCCTCCACCCCACACACACCCTTTTCCCCATACTTACCACCAGAGGCCATCTGCTGTGATCTTCTGTGGACCGGGACACATCTGCACTCTTCAAAGCCAAACCGCAAACTGAAGAGTCAGGGTAAGTGCCGTATAATGACTGTCAATTGCGTTTTCAACTTATGTTGATGTCGCAGCCATTTTTAGATATTTTTTCACCAAATTTTTAACATGGGCTTTTTGAGACCCCACCTCATGAACACTGTCACTGTCGTTTCATTATTTGGACCCATAAGGTGATTTCACAATCGTGTGAGATCACCTTTTGGGACAGATTAACATAGAATCATAGAAGCTGATGGCAGATGAGGACCGCCAGGCCAGTCTAGTCTGCCCATTTTTTTTCTACCTGGCTGTTGCTGCCATATGTCTCTATTCAGACTTTGGCCTATTTTATTCTCTCATCTGTATTATTCCCTTGTGCCTATCCCATGCATCCTTGAAGCCCTTCACTGTACTCAATTCCACTGCCTCCTTGGGAAGGCTGTTCCATGCATCCACCACTCTCTCTGTGAAAAATAATTTTCTCATATTACCCCTTAATCAGCCTCCCTCTAATCTCATATCAATTAATTAACGGATCAATTAATGAAATGACAGTGCCAGTATTCATGAGGTGGGGGTTCCAAAAAGCCCATGTTGAAAATTTGGTGCAAAAATACCAAGAAACGCCAGAGTTACACGCAATCATTGACATTTTTCTATGCACGCTCATAACTTCGGCAGTTTTTAATATTTTCATTGCAAATTTTTGCCATTTCCATTTTTTCACATCACCTCATGAACAGTACAGCTGTCATTCTTCACATCCTGCCCAAAACATGTTTTTGCACCTGTGGCATAGAATGGCTTGGTCAATGTGTGAAATCATCTTTCTGGACCAATAAATGAAACGACAGTGGCAGTGTTCATGAGGTTGGGTCCCAAAAAGGCTATGTTGAAAATGTGGAGCACAAATACCGGAAAAAACACCCGAGTTACCCACGGTCGTTGAAATTTTCCTGTGCACGCGTGTAACTTTGCTGATTTTTAATATTTTCACTCCAAATTTTCAACATAGCCATTTCTTCATAGCACTTCATGGACAGTGCAGCTGTCATTTCTCACATCCTGCCTGAAACATGCCTCCACACCTAAGGAGCGGAATGGCACGGACACTGCGCAAAATCAGCTTTCAGGACAGAGTAATGAAATGACAGTGCCAGTGTTAATGCGGTGGAGTACCAGAAAGCCCATGTTGAAAATTTGGTGCAAAAATACCAAGAAACGCCTGAGTTACACATGGTTGTTGAAATTTTTCTACGCACGCTCGTAACTTCGCCAATTTTTTATATTTTCATTACAAATTTTCACCATTGCCATTTTTTCACACCACCTCATGAACAGCAAGCTGTCATTCTTCACATTCTGCCCAAAATGTGTTTTCGCACCTGTGGCGCAGAATGGCATGGTCAATGTGCGAAATCACCTTTTGGGACAACAAACGAAACGACAGTGGCAGTGTTCGTGAGGTGGGGTCCCAAAAAGGCCATGTTGAAAATTTGGAGCAAAAATATCAAAAATGACCAAGTTACCCACAGTCGTTGAACTTTTCCTGCACACGTGCGTAACTGTGCTGATTTTTAATATTTTCACTCCAAATTTTCAACATAGCCATTTCTTCACACCACTTCATGAACAGTGGAGCTGTCATTTCTCACATCCTGCCTGAAACATGTTTCCGCACCTGTGGCGCGGAATGGTGCGGACACTGTGCAAAATCAGCTTTCGGGACAGAGTAACAAAATGTCAGTGCCAGTGTTCATGCAGTGGGGTCCCAAAAAGCCCATGTTGAAAATCTGGAGCAAAAATACCAAAAAACACCCGAGTTACATGTGGTCATTAAAATGTTATGATGCATACATGTAACTTTGCCAATTTTTAATATTTTCACTCCAAATTTTCCACATTGCCATTTCTACACAACACCTCATGAACAGTACAGCTGTCATTTCTCACATCCTGCTCGAAAGGTGTTTCTGCACCTCGGGCGTGGAATGGTGTTTTATCATGGATTAAGAACTTTTCACCTATGCTGTTTATGAGGTGGGGTGCTAACATGACTATGTTGAAAATTTGGGGTCAGAATGTGAAAAAATTACAAAGTTATCATGGCTACGTACATACAGTATACGCATCTTTATAGATAAGGATATGATTGTACTATCTGAAATAGTAGGAAAATTCATTTCAAAAAACTTCGTTAATGCATCAGTTAGGGTCCTTACTAAAGTGACGAAAGCAGGGAAATGGGGCGTTAGGGTTTCCAACCCCACCCACCCTAGAGAGACTGATATGTGTTGGGGGGAGGATGCCTTGGAGTCGCCAGCCCAAATGCCCTACCTCCACTCTGCAGAGACTGACAGGCATCGGGGTGAAACTGTCAGCCCTAACACTCACCACACTGTCCTATACTGTGCCCATCTTAGCTTATTTACTTATGGAATGGGGTGAGTGTTAGGGCTGACAACTCCAAGGCACCCCACTGACGCCAGTCTCTGCAGGGTGGAGGTGAGGCATTAGGGCTGATGACTCCAGGGCATTCCTCCCCCAACATATGCCAGTCTCTGCAGGGTGGGGTGTTAGGGTTGGAAACCCTAACACCTCATTTCCCTGCTTTCGTCACTTTAGTAAGAACTCTAACTGATGGATAAACAAAGTTTTGCAATAAAAAAAAAATGATATATATAAAATATTAGTACCTAATATATAAATGTACATAGCAAAGCACTGTGGGTACAGTATGAAGCTATCTTTCATTTCCCTTACTGGGAGGTGCAGTCTCCTATTTGTGTAGTGGTTACAACAAGATAAGCTCTCAGATGTTTAGTTTCAAAATGAGGCATTGTGCATACAGTATATAACTGACAAGATTTCTTTACTGAGAGATGTATTCTACTATTTCTGTGGTGAATACAGAAATATAATAGCATGTATACTGATTTACTCAGTGAGGCATTGTGGGTAAAGTAAATAGCTGATTTTTCTATCTCCCTAATCAAAGTGCAGTCTCCTATTTCTCCCATTTAGTAGTGTTTACAGCAGTATGGTCAGAAATGTTTTTGTGAGGCAGGTAAGCCAAAAAGATCATTTGCCATTCTGTGTAGATGTTTCACTTTTACTGTCTGCTGGTGAGTGACAAGTCTGAAGTGACAGCTCCTGTCAGAATGTGGGAGTGTAGTGATACTTTTCTATGTTTATGTTACAGGGCTTGAATGGCCGTAAGTAGTTCAGGAGTGTAATTAAGGGGCAATAATTACACAGCTCTGAGCTGATTTCAGCCAGTCAAATCACTAGAATTTTTCTACACATATTGAGCCCTATGCATGATGCCAATATGCAACTTAAACTGGGCGCATTGGCAGCAATATGCGTGAATGCCACGGAACAGGGTCCCGCAGACCCTGTGCGGCATTCAAGAACCAGGCGCTAGAGATTTGCACGCTCATTCCCCCAGCCATGCCAGTCACAAAGGCGTGTAGTGCTGTTGTCCGTAGGGGGGCGTAGTGTGGAGCAGGTTACGGCAGCAGGGACCCTTCTGAAACCCACTGCGTGCCCCCACAGACTTCACCCACCGGACGTGGCGGGACCTGGAAGCAAGCTTCCATGCCACCCCAGCCCACAAGGCAGATAGGGAGGGTTGGGGCAGCTGATCAGGCGAGTGCCCACACAACATGGCACACGTGGTCCACCATCGCAGATCCGCACCCAGGTGATGTGCCTGTCCTGCCAGTCCCTGACCTTCCAAACACCCCCCAACAACACATGCCACCCAACCCCCATATGGTCCAGTGCCCCCACCCCAACACAAGGCAGCCCCGTCAGACCCGGCATCATGGGACCCCCACCCACTGTGACACCAACAACCTTCTCCGCCCCTGTACCTGCCTATTGGTGCTGCGGCCAGGAACAGCCAGCAGCGCAGCCCTCCTCGCACCTCCTCGGCCACTGGCTGTCCAAGTGATGCTGGGAGCGCATCCCTATAAATAGGCAGTGTGCTCCTGGCATCATTTGGACAGCTGGTGGCCAAGGAGGTGTGAGGAGGGCTGTACCTCTGGCCGTTCCTGGCCATGACACCGATGGGCAGGTATGGGGGCAGGGGGGTGGTTGTTGGTGCCGCAGTGGGTGAGGGGGTACACTGGTCACCAATGTGGGGGCGGTGGTACCGGGGCGGACCGTGGACCCTTAAGATTGGGGCACCTGTGTGTGTGTGTGTGTGTGTGTGTACCTGACAAACAGTGGGGCTCGGGGGGATGCTACTGCGGGGCCGGACACAGCTGAGCTGGGGGCAGCCTGCGGGATGGGGTTCCACTGCCATGGGGCCGTCTGTGCACCAGGAGGGCACATGGCAGAGAAGGCTGGTGTGGGGGTTCACAAGACGACGGGGCCATGCTGCATGGGTCCGGGTGCCTGCAGTAGCCATTTATGCACCAGGACCCACGCTGTAGTGCAAGGGATCCACTGCGGGACCCATGGCAGGCCTCCGATTGGATGCCTGGCTGGGTTCACGACTCTGCCCAAAGCCGCCTGCGTGGACCCGTGCACTGGGGGGTGGAGCTGTGGACAGGTGGCGGCCCTTAGTGAATAATGGCCCGTTCTGACCTGTCTGCAGATGTGGAGCTGCGCGGGAGGATTACATGGTTTTGGCACGTAACTTATGCCCATTACTGCATAGGGGCTATTATAAGTGATGTCACATGCTGCTGCCGATGATGTGGGAGGAAAAGAAAGAGATATGTTAGCTTCCAGGTAAAACACTGCTTTTCACATCTCACCCAGAACTGTTAAATATAAAATCATCTAATGAGCACATAGAAAAAGGAAAACTCTTGGGAAATAAAAAGTGATAAAGGGACTACTTTTAAAAATCATTACCATTTTCTGCCTGCTGTTTTTCTGTCACTACTAGTTCCTTAATAATAATTTGATTCATGAGAAACAAATACACCATTCAGTCAGGGGTCTATTTCCAGTGATTTCCAGTTACAGCAGGATCTGGTTAAAGTTTGGAGAAGGTACAATTTATACATTACAGCTTGAATACAGACAGATTTTCACCACCTTTCAGTTATCCCTCACAAGTGGAGTGGTACTTAGCACCCAGCTGTTAGACTGTTTATAGAAAAAATCTAGTTTCGTAACTTGTAATGAAAATAGATGAAATTTGTTTTGCAGTAGTAGACAAAATTAGTTATTTATACACAGTATGAAGATATCGCTTAACAATTCCACACTAACACCTTTATCATCAGGTTTCAATCATATTTGGAGAGTGTACATGATACAGAAGATAATGTAATGTGCTGCTAAGGTGATGGAAATAACTCCCTCAAAATTGGAAATAACTTCCTCAAGATTGAAAAACAAAGTTTAGAATCAGCTTCTGGGCAGCAAAGTCTTCACCTGAAATCCTTACTGAGAGAAGCAGTGTGGTCCATTGGACAGTACAAAACCTAACCAGTCGATTTCAGGTCTATATCCTGTTGCAGTCATGCTGTATTCACTGTGTGATTTTGAGCAAGTCACCTGACTTCCCACCCAGCCGTAACATTTGGTAGAAAGGAGTTTAGTTTTATATAGCACCTTTCGTGTTGTTTTTATTGTCTGCGCACAGAGGACTTTAAAAGTACACAGAGAGGCCGGTCTGGTGGCGCTGAGGGTTGAGGCTCTGGATGCCACACCTCGCGCCATGCCAGCAACCCGGGTTCGGGAACAAGCCTGGGCCACCGGGGGTCAGCAGTGGGGAGAGAGAGGATTGAGCGTCCGGAGGACTGCTTTCCTCTCTTGGGGAGGGTGGGATAGCTGTCCCACCTGTTGATCACCCCCTAGTGACGGCTGGGGGAAATATGGGTTGGGAAGCTCAAGCCGATGTACGGGTCTGCGGGGGAGAACCAGGAAACTGGAGCTGGCAGGCTCCATGATGACCCCGCCAGCACTCGTCATCTGGATTTGTGTTCCGGGGTGAGGGTAAAGCTGGCTGTCCTTGCCCTGTCCCTGTCACAGGAGGGCAACCCATGGTGGATCTTCGGGAGAGTTGAAATGGGAAAAGTGGGGCCTGAGACTGAGTTCCCTCTGAAGGAGGGACCGGAGCCATCTGCCAGGCTCCCCAGAAGGAGAGAAATCAATAGTAATAAAAAAAAAAAAAAGGTACACAGAGAAATTACAGGCTAGGTGACTTGATTAGGGTCACGCACTGAAGCAGGACCCCATGAAAAATTACACTTTGTTTTTTGTATTCTGTTTATCCTTTTATTTTATTTATTTTAGTCTTTGGTAACCAGGTAAGGCCCACTAGGCACAAGTGCCTCTTTTCAGGGGCGACCTGGGAGCACTGGGCAGTTAGGTGACTTGCTCAGAGTCGCACAGTATGCAGGTGGAGGTTGTGAGACTCAGACTCGGGTCTAGTCTGCTGGATGTATCAAGCTCGTTCACACCTCGTTCCTCTAACCTCTAGACTATACTGCCAGCCTATCCTCCTCATCACCAGTGCTGCCTAGCTGCCTCCTAACCCCCTCCTTCCCTTTTCTGTCACTTACTCGACCTTCAGGGGTCCAAAGAGCAAGACACTACCCATCCATGGTGGATTCCTTTGGGGTGGAGACAGGCTCCTGCAGGACAGCAAAGTGTGTTGGTACATTGGTTCACCTAGGTCTGAGAGGGGCCTGCATCATCCTGCTGGCAATCAGGGGGTACCTGTCTTTCTCGCGCTGTCTAGTGATATGGCTGGTAAAGAAGTCCTGGCATGATCAGGCAGAACTCTACCCCATCTAGTGATTCCAGCTGAACCAGCCTGTGGTCACCCAGGTGGTAGCATAGCCGCTGTGCTTGCTGTCCTCCCCAGAGGAAGAGAATGTACTCTGGGGTGCTTGATCCTTGCCTCCCCCATACCAAGGTGGCCTCCGATGCTCCGTGCTCATTTCTGAACAGGGGTTGGCAGCACTGCACACGGTAAACCTACTGCTGTGCCAACAGGCTGGCACTGAGACATTGTTTATGGATTTCTTTTTTCTTAGTATTTTTCCACAACAGGATAGCCTCATTTAGGTACAGTACATACCTCTCAACCTCTTAGCATTAAAGAGGGACCGAGGCCAAAATTTATGGCATCAATAAATACAGAATTTGGATCAGCATATCCTCAATCAGCCTCATGCCAGAAATCAGATCTGTAAGTTGCTTTAAAAGTTGCAAGTCATTTTGTAACCCTTAATGGTAGTCCCTCGTCGTCTGACCACTGCAGGTCAGATGACCTTCTCGCACCGCTTCCCTCAACTATAGAACTCTCTCCCGCTTCAGATCCGCCACTCATCCTCCCCCTACTCCACCTCTACAGCCTTACGTAATTTCCTCTCGGTAAATTGTACCTGTGACTAATCCCAATCTTAACTGCTGCCTCCCCCAAGCTTCTTCTCCCCTTACTCTACTCCAACATATTACAGAACAGCTCTCCATCCCTTTCAAAGCACCCAAGGTGTCCCTGCCCACCTTGCAAGCTGGTTTCCTGCTACAGCCCTCTAATTAAGTAAATACTCCAATAACTGCACTTCCAGTTGTCAAGTGAAATTTTATGAGGTTATCGTTCCCTTGTTGCACTTTTACTGTACATCAAGTTTATTCTCTTGTGCTCCACGTACACTGTACGTGCCCTTACTGTATAATTGTATTACTGTTTTGTTCTGTATGGTTATGTAAGCAATAAGACACAATGGGGAGTGCATTACGGTGTGATAACCACACTCCTAGGGGCGTAGTTAGGCATGAGGCTGAAGGCCGAGTGCCGATCGTCCCTAGGAGTGCGGTTATCGCACTGTAATGCACAATCCCAGAGTGTCTTATTGCGCTTATAAAATGGCCCTGTGTTTTTAGAAGCAGTTTTTTTTTATTTTGAAACACATTTTTAAATAAGAAAAAATGTAAGTGAATCTGTGCTTTGAACATAAAATAGTTCTTCCGCCTATTGGTGCTGGATTAGTGTTATACAATGTGTCCCTCCCTGCCCACTTAAGCTTCATATTTCCTTGCCAGCCACAACAATTCACAATTAAATGCTGTTTTCCTCATTCTAGGTATGACACATAGCTCCCTTACTTTATTTCATTCTCCTCACTCTGTAGACAAAACTAAAAGGAAGCCATAACAGAGGCTTCTCAGTTCCCTGGTACTGCAAGCAAGAGCGTGGTTCAAAACTGCCACACTCACTGACAGCATCATGAACTGCTTGCTCTGTCCTAAAAGCTAAACAGCAGGGTGAGTCATTCACCACCTTTTCTTGTTGTTTATATAGTATTATTGCTTACTTTCTTCATTCTATGTTTTTTTTCTCTGTGTTTCCCCACATTCAAGAAATGAAGTGTTTATCATGGAATGTTTACCATGGAATACAGGGATTCAAAATTCTGCTCAATTCTACTAGCAGAATGTTCCTCTACTAACATACTGTACACACAGACAACAAAGGCCTGTTTTAGAGCCAGAAACTCAATTATCTCACTGTCAGGGAAAGCAGAAGAGATTTCCCCGATGAGCAGGTAAAGCTAGAAGGGGGATTTTTCACTGTTGGCAAAGAAAAAGTTGTAATGAAAACTATAAATAATAATAATAATAAACTTTATTTCTTTTGCGCCTTTCTTAAATCAAGGCGCATTACAGAATAACAATCATAAAACATCATAAATAAATTTAAAATCCAAGCTAAAATATACAGCGTTTAGTTAAAATCTCCTCACCAAATGCCTTTTTCTATAAAAAGGATTTTAGGCCTTTTTTAAAACCCTCCACCGTCATGCACTCTCTAATCCAACGTGGTAGAGAATTCCAGAGGGTAGGTGCCGCAAAACTAAAAGCGCAGTGCCAGAAGATTTTAAAACTACCCTCGGAATCTCTAGCAACCCCTCGCTGGCTGAGCGGAGAGATCGCGTCAGAAGGTAAGGCACCAGAAGATCTTTCAAGTAATCAGGGCCCAAACCATGTAGGGCTTTATATGTCAATAATCCGACTTTAAAGGTGATCCGCCAATGAACTGGCAGCCAGTGCAGATCCCTCAGCACCGGTGTAATATGGGAAGAACGTGATGTCCCCATTAACAACCGAGCCGCTGAGTTCTGCACTAGCTGCAAGCGACGGATATCAACCCCAGGAAGCCCAAAGTAAAGGGAGTTGCAGTAGTCCAAACTAGAGGTCACAAAGGCATGAATCAATGTAGGCAGGTTGCCAGATGGAACAAGGTGCTTGATCCTAGCAATGTTCCTAAGATGGTAAAAGGGTACCTTAACAACCACCGACACTTGCACACGTAATGTCAGCTGATCGTCAAGGATCACCCCCAGGTCTCACACCCATTCAGAGGTAGGGAGCTCCACATCCCCCAGAAATAAACCTGAGGTTTGATTTTCCCCCGACCCCTCAATCCGGCCGCCAATACTTAATGTTTCTGATTTGTTTATGTGTGTTAGTAGAGTGTGATGATCTGGTAAACAACATTTAATTAATTTGTTTTATTTTGTATTTAAGGTAATTGTATTTTTAGGGCCCAGTTGAAGGTTTCTACAGTGTAAAGGTAGCAGCTATGTTTGTGGTGGAAGATCAGTTCTGGTTGTAGGGAGATTGATGGAAGATAGTTCTGGTTGTAGGAGGACTGATTTGCTCATTGTGTGATGTGGTTTAGGACCAGGATGACTGTGTGTATATAGAGATTTAATGTATGGTCAGCTGATCTCTCTTGGCCAATGAGTTTTCTAGATTTATTTTTGGCATTTTATAAATTGTATTACTGTTGACTGTATGTATTCTCCCCCCTGTTCCCTTCCTCCCAGGATACACCTTGAGATGAGCTACTTGTTCAGTGTGCCCTTCCTGTTGTTCAGTGTGCCCTTCCTGTTGAAACATTTCAATAAATAAATAAATTCACTACCTGTTCAAAAAAGCCAGTTTCAGAGAAACGTTACTGATGATGTCATCTCCTCAACTCACAACCTAGTACTGCCTGCAAGCTGCTTTATAGACTTAGTTCTCCTATGTTACTTAAAACAGCAGTTGTAGTAAACATCTGAAAAAGGAAGACTGACACTGGGTGGGCCAGCTCATGCACTTCCATAATGAGCAGATGCAAGGAACATTACTTCAGAATGTGGCGGGGGGAATACTGCAGCAAACATGGCTTTAGAATGACAAGGTTGTGTGCAATTTTTAGAATACTGCAGGTAAGGGATTTTGAAATGTCACCAGGTTGCAATTGTGGAATGCAGCAATGACACAATCTCAGAAAGTAGCTGGAACACGTAATTTTGGAATGTGGTGGTGATGCACAATTTCAGAATGCGGTGGTGATTCACAGGTTTGGCATGTGGCAGTGATGCACAGGTTCGGAATGAGGCGGTGATGCACAGTTTCTGTGACAGGGTTGAATACAGCCCTGCCCTATTTGTTATGCAGAAAGAGTTTAAATGCAAGGATCTGTTCTATTCTCTCCTTTCCTGTCTCTTCTCTGTCTGGTTGCGTAACTAGTTTTTCTCGTGAGACCTAGGACTTAATCACTCCGATGGTCTTGCAGTGCTCTGCCTCTCGCTATCGCTCTGCCCTCACTTGTTGTTCTGTCTTACGTCCCCCTTGCATATCTGCTGGTATAAAATATATGTGAATCATTTTGTGGAAATGTAATTGATACTGGGATGTCTTTGTTTAAAACTGTATATAGTTATACTGTTGAAATGATTGCAAAGCTATTTGGAACTCAAGGGGTTAACCTGTGATGCAATTTTTAAGCCTTTTGCAGAAGATGTAAATAAGAGGTCAGTTCTGGGTCACAATGTTCTTTTTGCCGCACCTGCTGAAACTGACAAGAACATTGGAAACTTACAGGAACACTGTGTGAAAAAGCATGCTATTTTCTTAACAAGCGCCTGCACAGACTTATAAAAAAGAGCTGCAGTGTTTTGCAAAAGAGAGAGACAGAGACTGAGACTGGAAATTGAGAAGAAACTCAGATGGATTTTCGCTGTTTATACTGCCTTTGTAAATAGTTTTACTGAACAATTTTATTTTTTTTATTTTACTGTTATTAGTAAATTACTTGTTGCAACTTTTACAACTGCTTCTGGTGTTCCTATGCTTCCTGACGTGTGCCTCAATGACAGATGTTGTCAGCTTTATTAGGATTTATGCTGTGCATACTCTAAGCCAGGAGTTTTGTGTGTGGGTACTAGACCTGGTAGCAGGGAGGCCTAGAAGAAAGGTATGGATTCTGCAGCAGCAAGCCCAGGTGTGGTTACCAGGTAAATGACAGCCAAACTAGCAGAGGCAGACATCGATGCTGAGACTGTACAGCTAGCACCAGTTATAGAAAAAGAACAGGCAGTGACAGAACCTGAAAGCCTGACTGCCTATTTCAAATGGTGGCTATACAACAAAAAGAGATGGAGAACCAGAGAGAAAAAGAGATTCAATGTTTAGAAGCACAGAGAAAAGAAGAGATGCAGCGACGAGCCGCAAAGAACAGAAAAGATGCAGCGACAGGAGCATCAAAGAACGCAAGAGATGCAGCAATGGATGGATACCTTGCAAGTTATCAAAGCTGGAGGATCTGGCACTGGTCCAGCAGAGCAACAAGACACAAACAACTTAAAATACATTAAACTTACAAAGTTGTGTCCTTCGGATGATATCGAAGCATACCTGACAACTTCTGAAAGGGTTGCCACAGCCTGCCAGTGGCCAAAGCAGCAATGGGCATTCAGACTCATACCTTACCTGACAGGGAAAGCCCAACTTGCCTACAGCAATATGACACTGCACAGTCTGAAAACTATGACCTGGTGAAAAGAGAGATCCTTAAAAAGTATGACATCTCAGGAGAGACCTACAGGCAGAGATTTCAGTCTTGAAGTACAACTCAGTCGACAGTCCTCAAGAAGCTTTCTCCCAACTCAGAGAACTCCTGATAAAATGGCTCCAACCAGAGGGCAAAACAGTCTCACAGATCATGTAATGGAGCAATTCATCAACATCTTGCCTACAGATGTGCAACTTTGGGTGAAAGAATACCAACCAAAATATGCGAAAAGGCTGTTTCTTTGGCTGAAGACTACCTAATGGTCAGACAGATGCCACAGCAGTGAGGTAACAGCCAAGCACCAGTACAAGGCATTCTTTTTCCCATTTAAACTCACAAGTCTGATAAGAACTCTGGTGGGGGGTAACAAAAAGACTTTATTTGCTGTAACTGTAATAAACCAGGTCATATTGCAAGAAATTGCCGTAGTAAGAAGAATGACACTGGAGCAGATTTGTTCTTATCAAATTGACACAAGTACTTAACAGATGTGAAGGTAGGGGGTAAGACTGTGAAGGGACTTATAGATTCGGGAAGCAGGCAGGCCCTAGTACATATTGAAGTGCTGGGAAAACATTGTCCAAAAGGACCAGGTACTGGTGTCATCTACATTCACGGGGACACTCGATACTATCCCACCAGCCAAGTGACTCTGACTCTTAATGGGGTGTCGCACCAAATGAAAGTGGGGGTAGTACCTAAGTTACCTGCACCTGATATTACTGGAAATGACTTTCCAGGATTTACTGAGTTAATCAAAGAGGGAGTAAATCCTGATGTTTCAGCAGCTGTGATGACAAGAGCTCAGGCAAAGAAAATCTCAGATGGTGGGGACTCTTTTCCGTTCGCTGATTTTGATTTATTCATGGAATTCATGAAGATGTTGTTACCTATTACAGTTCCTGTGCTGAGTGTCAGAAAGTAGCCCCAGTGACTAAAAAGACAAGGTGCCCCTTGTGCCCCTACCCTTGATAGATGTGCCTTTTGAGAGAATTGCAATGGATGTGGTTGGCCCCTTAGACAAAAGTAAAAAGGGAAATCGATTAATTTTGGTAGTATGTGACTATGCTACTTGATACCCAGAGGCAGTTCCAGTGCGTACTGTCACAGCCCCAAAAGTGGCAGCAGAGCTTGCCAAAATTTTCAACAGGGTGGGCATACCAAAAGAGATTATTACTGATCAGGGTAGTAATTTTGGAGCTGCATTATTGAAGGAGCTGTACCGACTACTAGGTATCACTGCCATATGAACCTCTCCCATCACCCTCAGACAGATGATCTTGGTGAGCGTTTTAATCAAACCCTAAAACGCATGTTAAAAAGGTTTGTAAAAGGGGATGGGAAGACTGGGACCAATGCTTGCCTTACCTGCTTTTTGCTTACAGAGAAGGGCCACAGGCATCAACAGGTTTTTCACCATTTGAAATGCTGTATGGTAGACAATCTAGAGGGCCACTAGATGTAATAAAAGAAACATGGGAAGATGACCTCCATCGGAAACAATCTATTACATCTTATATGTGTGCCCTGAGAAAGAAGCTGGCAAGATATGTTGAAATCACCTATAGTAATCAGGAAGAGGCCCAAAACCAGTAGAAGGTGTATTATGACCATGGGGTAAAAGAAAAAGGTTTTGAGCCAGGTGAAAAGATCTTGCTGCTGTTACCCACTACAGAAAATAAACTGTTAGTGAAGTGGCAAGGGCCTTATAAAGTACTTAGACATACTGGCACAGTTAACTATGAGATTGAGACCCCGATAGGAAAAATCGTACTAAGATACACCGTGCTAAACTCCTCAAGAAATGGGCTGAAAAAACACCAAAAGCTGTTTTGCTAGTTTTACCAGAAACTGACAAAGAAGATATTGATGTAACTTATGATAAATTGGAACAAACTGTAACTGCTGATGCTGTACAGGTAAATGTTTCCTTAACCTCTGAACAAACCGCAGAAATTCGTAACTTGGTAAAGACATTTAACAGTACTTTTACAACAGTGCTAGGTCGAGCACATAATGGTGACAAAGAATGCTCGACCTATTAGACGAAAGGCATACAGATTACCAGAGCGGTTAAGAGAAGCTGTGGTTAAGGAAATACAAAAAATGAATGAATTGGGTAATATCATAGAAGAGTCAAGAAGTGCTTGTCATCACCAATGGTGACTGTAAACAAAAAAGAAGGGGATGTAAGAATCTGCCTTGATTTTAGGAAACGTGATCAAGTGTCAGAATTTGACAGTTATCCTATGCCCAGAATAGCTGATTTAGTGGACCGACTGAGGGGTGCCAAGTATATCAGTACCTTTGATCTCATCAAGGGTTACTGGCAAATCCCCCTAGCTAAAGAATCCAGAGACAAAACTGCTTTTGCCACTCTATTGGATTCTATCAGTTCATAACCTGCCGTTTGGTTTACATGGTGCACTCGCTACATTCCAGTGGTACATGGATGTAATTTTATTCCCTCACACTGGTTATTGTGCTGTGTACCTGGATGATGTTGTGGTGTACAGTCCAGTCTGGAAAAGCCACCTGGAACACCTATGAACAGTTATCCAATCGATCAAAAAGGCAGGTCTGACATTTAATCCTACCAAGTGTGCATTGGGCATGCAGGAAACCAGATATTTGGGCTACGTTTTGGGAAATGGGAGAAGTCAAGCCAGAGGTTTCTAAGATAGAAGCTGTAGCTAACTGCCCTGTCCCTAAAACAAAGAAGCATGTCATTTTTAGGTTTGGCTGGTTATTATCAGAGATTTGTTCTCAGTTTTGCAGTTAGCTACTCCCCTCACTGAACTCACAAAGAAACGTTTCCCGAATAATGTGAAATGGACCCCAGAGTGTGATGAGGCTTTTCAGGCCATTTAGGCTCCATTATGTTCAGCCCCTGTTTTCAGAAGCCCAGACTTTGAGAAACAATTTCTGTTACAGACTGATGCAGGTAGACTTAGGTGCAGTCTTGAGTCAGCATACAGATGGAAAAGAACATCCTATTCTGTACATAAGTAGGAAATTGCATGACAGAGAGAAAAGGTACTCCACCATTGAAAAGGAATGCCTTGCAGCAAAGTGGGCCATGGAGTCACTTACGTTTTACTTACTAGAAGCTGACTTTGTACTTGTAACAGATCACAGTCCTCTCTGTTGGCTTAACCAAATGAAGGATAGAAATTCCAGAATCACACGATGGTACCTGGCACTGCAGCCATTTAAAATTAAAGTGACACAGAAATCTGGGAAAGAGAATGTCAATGCTGATTTTCTGTCTAGATATGGATCTGGAATTTGGAATTCCGAAGGCTGAAAAAACAAATGTGTGAGTTTAAACTTCACTATTTGCTGTACTGTTGTTATGGAAAAAAGGATACTGCATATGCTCAGAACAGTAAAGGTTATATGCTTATGTTTGACGAGAATTACTAGACAGATTTGGAAACCTGTTTTTTTAAAACAGGTTCCCTCTTAAGTAGTAAAAGTAGTAAAAAATGTATTTTTATACAGGAATAATACATGTCATTTGGATAATACAATCCAGTTTTCAAGACAGTCCTGTGCAAGTTCTCCAAGTTTCACATAATCACACCAACTACAAACAATCTAAACAGAATATATATAAATACGCAGTCACAAAAATTACAAACTATTTTAAAACAAATACGACGAAAATCAATATCAAACACATACACACAAATAAACATAATACATCTTTAACCCCTTAATACATTTTTTAAAAGTTTTCTCAGGTCGCAATGAAGGAGGGAGTGTGTTCCAACATACTGATGCTTGTGATGCTAATGTTCTGTCCCCAGATTTATTTTTTCGCTTGTCTGGATCAGTCCTATTTTGATACAAAGCCCAAACTGAATGTTTCCTGAGGGCAGAATCTTTGTCTGCCAGTATTTTGGCTATGTTATGATTTAAATGAATTGTCCTATATTTGTAAATAAATAAAGACCAACTTTTCCTGTATTCCAAGTCAAGAGATAACCAATTTAACCTGGTTAACAAATCACAATGATGGGTCTAAAACTGCAACATAAATCATATCTTGCGACCCTATACTGTAATTTATCCAATTTATTTAAAAGTTGTTTGGTTGCAGTCCTATAAATGACCTCTCCATATTTAATTACCGGGAGTATGAGCTGTTCTGCAATCAATTTCCTATCTTGTAATTTTAGACACTTAGATGTTCTCTTCAAAGCTCCTAATTTTTTTATGTGTTTTAGTAATAATAGACTCTGTATGGCCCTTAAAGGTCAATAAAGAATCAATATTTAACTCCTAAATAACAATAATTAGGTACTTGTTCTATTAAAGTTTGATTTAATGATGTGATTTGTACATCTGAGAATTCCTGTTGTCTATTGAAAGTACATGAATTTAGTTTTATTTACATTCATTATTAGTTGTGACTTGGTGAACCACTCCTGCACCCTGGTGAAGTCGGTCTGTAGGTTTCTCTGGAGATCCACTAAATTATTCTCAGAAGCCACCAAGACCATGTATTCTGCATACATCCTTATATCTGTGTTCTGAATCACTAATGGTAAATCGTTATTAAATATCAAAAATAACAAGGGTCCCAAAATGGACCCCTGTGGGACTCCCCTTTTAACGATCTGAGGGTTTGAAAGGTGATACTGTAACTGTACCCTCTGAGATTGGTCAGTTAAGTATGACACAAACCATGTCAGTGGATCCCCAGAGAAACCCAGACTGACCAACCTCTCAAATAAAATAGAGTGGTTCACCAAGTCAAATGCTTTTGACAAATCAATATATATTGCTGCTGTATCCTTACCTTTATTCATAGATGTACATATCAGATCATTAAATTCAACCAAAGCCGACGTGGTTGAAAAACCCTTCCTAAAACCAGACTGATATTTCATTAACTAATCATATTTTTCCAAATATTCTTCCATTTGCTGATTTACCAGTCTCTCCAAACATTTGGAACTCAAGGAGGGTGACATGTGACAGGGTTGAATACGGCCCTGTCCCAGTTATGCAGAAAGAGTTTAAATGCAAGGATCTGTTTTATTCTTTCCTTTTCTGTCTGCACAACCACATTTTCTCGTGAGACCTAGGTCTTGATCTCCCCGATGGTCTTGCAATTTCCTGCCACTTGCTATCTCTCTACTCTTACTTCCTGTTCTGTCTTTACTTTCCCTTGCATATTAGCTGGTATAAAATATATGTGAATCATTTTGTGGAAATGTAGTTGATACTGGAATGCCTTTGTTTAAAACTGTATATAGTTATACTGTTGAAATGATTGCAAAGCTATTTGGAACTCAAGGGGTTAGCCTGAGATGCAGTTGTTAAGCCTTTTGCAGAAGATGTAAACAAGAGGTCGGTTCTGGGTCACAATGTTCTTTTTGCCACACCTGCTGAAACTGACAAGAACATTGGAAACTTACAAGAACACTGTGTGACAAGCATGCTATTTTCTTAACGAGCTCCTGCACAGACTTACAAAAAGGAGCTGCAGTGTTTTGCAAAAGTGAGGGACAGAGAGAGAGGCTGAGATTGGAAATTGAGAAGAAACCCAAATGGACTTTCTCTGTTTATACTGCCTTTGTAAATAGTTTTACTGAACAATTTTATTTTTTTTATTTTACTGTTCTTAATAAATCACTTGTTGTGACTTTTGCAACTGCTCCTGGTTTTCCAGTGCTCCCTGACCAGTGCCTTGATGCCAGTTTCAGAATGCGGCAGTGATACACAGTTTTGGAATGCTGTGGTGACATGCAGTTTCAGAATGCAGTGGTGTACAGGTTCAGAATATGGTGGTGACGCACAGGTTCGGAGTGCGGTGGTGATACGCAGGTTCAGAATGTGGCAGTGATGCACAGGTTTGGAATGTGGCAGTGATGCACAGGTTTGGAATGTGGCAGTGTCGCACAGATTCAGAATGTGGCAGTGGCGCACAGGTTCAGAGTGCAGCGGTGATGCACAGTTTTGGAATGTGGCGGTGACGCACAATTTCAAAATGTGGCGGTGACGCACAGGTTCTGAATGTGGCAGTGACACATAGGTTTGGAATACGGTAGTGATGCACAATTTCAGAATGTGGTGGTGACGTACAATTTTGGAATGTGGCGGTGATGCATAGTTTCAAAACGTGGCAGTGATGCACAATGACAGAATGCGGCAGTGATGCACCAGTTTGGAATGTGGCAGTGACACACGGGTTCGGAATGCTGAGATGATGCACAATTTTGGAATGTGGCAGTGACACATAGGTTTGGAATGTGACAGTGACACAGGTTTTGAATGCAGTGGTGATGCACATTTTCAGAATGTGGCAGTGACTCACAATTTAGAAATGTTGCAGTGATGCACACCGTTATGTGGCGGTGACGCACAATTTCGGAATGTGATGGTGATGCACAGTTTCAGAATGCGATGGTGATGTGCAATTTCGGATTGCAGCAGTGATGCACAGTTTTGAAATACAACGGCGATGCATGATTTCAGAATGTGGCAGTGACGCATAGTTTCGGAATGTGGTGATGATGCACAGTTTCTTAATGTGGCAGTGACGCACAATTTCAGAATGCAGCGGTGACACTCAGGTTTAGAATGCAGCAGTGGCGCACAATTTCGGAATGCGGTGGTGATGCCCAGTTTCAGAATGCGATAGTGACATGCAATTTTGGAATGCAGCGGTGATGCATAATTTTGAAATATGACAGTGATGCACAATTTCAGAATGTGGTGGTGATGCACAGGTTTGGAATGTGGCAGTGATGCAAAATTTTGGAATGCAGTGGTGCCGCGCAATTTCAGAATGCGGTGGTGACATGAAATTTCGGAATGCAGCAGTGAGGTATAATTTCAGAATGTGGTGGTGACACACAGGTTCGGAATATGGTGGTGATGCACAGGTTCAGAATGCAGTGGTGACGCACAGGTTTGGAATGCGGAAGTGACTTACCGGTTCAGAATGTGGCAGTGACTCATAGGTTAAGATTGAGGCAGTGATGCATAATTTCAAAGCGTGGTAGTGCAGCACAGGTTTGGAATGCAGTGGTGATGCACAATTTCAGAATGTGGCGGTGACGCACAGGTTTGGAATGCGGTGGTGGCTCGCACTTTTTGAATGCGGCGGTGATGTGCAGTTTCAGAATGCAGCTGTGATGCATAATCTTGGAATGAGGTGACGCGTAGGTTCAGAATGCATCGGTGATGCACAATTCTGGAATATGTCAGTGACGCGCAGTTTCGGAATGCATTGGTGATGCACAGGTTTGGAATGTGGTGGTGATGCACAATTTCAAAGTGTGGCAGTGCAGCACATGTTTGGAATGTGGTAATGATGCACAATTTCAGAATGTGGCGGTGACGCATAGGTTCGGAATGTGGCAGAGATGCACAGTTCAGAATGCGGTGGTGGCACGCAATTTTTGAATGCAGTGGTGATGTGCAATATCAGAATGCTGCAGTGATGCATAATTTTGGAATAGGGTGACGCGCAGGTTCGGAATGCGTCGATGATGCACAATTTCGGAATGCATTGGTGATGCACAGGTTCAGAATATGGCAGTGATGCACAGGTTCAGAATGCGGCAGTGATGCACAGGTTTGGAATGTGGCAGTGATGCTCAGTTTTGGAATGTGGCGGTGTCGCACAGGTTTGGAACGTGGCAGTGACACACAGGTTTGGAATGCGGCAGTGGTGCACAATTTTGGAATGTGGTGGTGAAGTACAGTTTTGGAATGTGGCAGTGACACACAGTTTCAGAATATGGTGATGACGCACAATTTTGGAATGCAACGGTGATGCACAGGTTTGGAATGGGGCAGTGACACAGAGGTTTGGAATGCAGTGGTGATGCACAATTTTGAAATGTGTCACAGTTTTGGAATGTGGCAGTGATGCACAAGTTCAGAATGCAGCAGTGATGCACAATTTTGGAATGCAGTGCTAACGCACAGTTTCAGAATGCTGTGGTGCCATGCATTTTCGGAATGTGGCAGTGATGCACAAGTTCAGAATGCTTCAGTGACGCATAATTTCAGAATGTGGTGGTGATGCAGTGGTTCGGAATGTGGCGGCAACACACAGGTTCAGAATGCGGCAGTGATGCTCAATTTCAGAATACAGTGGTGACGCACAGGTTTGGAATGTGGCAGTAATGCATAGGTTTGGAATGTGGCAGTGACGCATAGGTTCAGAATGCAGCAGTGATGCTCAGTTTTGGAATGCGGCGGTGATGCGCAGGTTTGGAATGCAGCGGTGATGCACAATTTCAGAATGTGGTGGTGATGTACAGTTTTGGAATGTGGCACTGATGTATAAGTTCAGAATGTGGTGGTTATGCATAATTTCGGAATGCAGCAGTGATACACAGGTTCTGGATGCAGCAGTGACGCACAGGCTGGAATGTGGCAGTGATGCACAGGTTTGAATGTGACGGTGATGTACAGTTTTGGAATGTGGCGGTGACACTCAGTTTTGGAATGTGGCTGTGATGCCCAGTTTCAGAATGTGGCAGTGACACACAATTTGGGAATGTGGCAGTGACGATTTTAGAATGTGACATTGAAATACAACTTGGAGGAGATGTGCAATTTTGGAATTTGGTGGGGATGTGCCATTTCAGAATGTTGCAAGGATGCGCAGTTTGAGAATGGGGAGGGATGTGCAATTTCGGAATGTGGCAGGGATGCATAATTTTAGTATGTCGCTGGGACACATGATGTTGGAATGTGGTGGGGATGTGATGCATAGAGGATAATGTATGGTCCTCTATGGGTAACTGGTCTGTTAGCTGTCGAGAGGTTGCCAGGCGACGTGTAAACTTATAGGCGAAGCTCGAGTTCTGACCGCCATAGCAACCTCGAGACGTTAACAGTGACCGGTTGCTCATAGAGGACCATACATTATTTTTATAGTGTATGGTCCCACTTAATAAGTAAAACGGCTTCTTACTTTCTGAAAAGTCACACTTGTGACCGTTCAGTCAACCGCTAACCGCTGTTCATCGTCAGTTCCCCGTCTTAAAAAAAAAAGCCACGCACATGCGCACACCGATCGCTGTTGTTAACCTATCGATGTGACGTAGCATCGATAGGTTAACGACATTTCTACATCACATCGATAGGTTAACAACCTTAGGAAATGATGATTTCCTAAGGTTAACAGCGTTCTAACATACATTATACAGTTATAGTGAATGGTAGAATGTTGTTAAGGATAGAAATCCATAACTAGAATGGAGTTGTTATGCTGCACTAGCTACAGTATGTCACTACTGCAGGATAACAATTTGGGATGCTGCCACATAGTTGCTTTCCTCAATCCAGTTAAACTGGAAGTTGCCTTTTTTTTTAAACTTGAACTTGCAGAAACATCTGCAGCACACTGTGTCAGTTAAAAAAAAAAAAAAAAAAGAGAATGTTAAAATTTCTATTCTCTGTTGTCTTCTCCAGCTGGTTTTGTGTGATTTTCTATGCTGTGACTGCCCATACACTATAAAAGATTGTGTATGAGCAGTCCTGCACAAACAAGAAAATTCATGTATCTTGAGGTTCTCTTGGTAACAGAGTACCTCTCGAGCTGCACTCTCGAGGTCATCTGTTACCAAGGAAACTTCTCGATACAAGATTATCCTTGTTATGTATGACTGCTCATACACATTCCTCTATTTTAAATATGGTGGGTATGTATAGTTTTGGAATGTGGCAGGGACAAGCAATTTCAGAATCATATGGTATGACCTGTCATATTCCGACAGTATGCATCCCCTCTATATTCCGAAATTGTCAGTCCCCACCAAATTCCTCGATGTGTGTCCCTGTCACATTGCAAGACTGATTGTCCCACCACATTTCGAGATGGCACATCCCTGCCACATTCTGAGATTGCAAGTCCCCCCAACATTTTAAAATTGTGCACCACCTTGAAATTGTATGCCTTGGTTCAGTGCTGCATTCCAAAATCACCTCTTGACATGTTCTAAAGTACAGTGCCATGCATCTGAACATTTTGGATATGCAAGCACTGCAGCCAACCCTATGTCAGTTTGTTTTTAAAGGATTACTATAGCTACCGTTTAGAAACATAGAATCTGATGGCAGATAAGGACCACTTGGCCCACCTAGTCTGCCCATTTTCCTACCTAACAGATAAGCTGCAGATCCTAGTTAACCAACAGCTTACTTCTTAAATTACTTAAACTTTGGAGAAGCAGGTATTGTTAGGTTGCTGTTGGGGAGGACTGGACTGTGAGTTTAGGAGATGACATCATTAGTGGCTCTTCACTGAAACTGGCTTTTCTGAATAGGTAGTGAAATCAGGGTTACGAAATAGCCCATAACTTTAAAACAAAGTAACACAGAAACCTAATTTTTGGTATAAAATCTATTGGGGGTTTGCTTATTCTAATTCTGCAATGTAGCACTTTTGGCGGGAGTCCCTCTTTAAAATTCATGGCACTGGCCTTGAAAATTCAGAGCCAGTTGCCAGAATGAGTTGCACTTTCTTATTTTAGAGAATAATATGTCAAAAATAGTGGGCCCCATATGTTCAGTGTTAAGGAATGGCTCTATCAAGTTAGTTCAATGTTTAATAGTTTGTGTGTCCAGAAATAGCTCTAACAGTATAAAGAACATCAGTAAACCTTCACAGAGCAAGAGTAAATGTGAGTGTTAAAATCATAGCGCTATACAAAATTCATAGCAGTTGACAGGTATGTTTAGGTGTAACACCTGGTTTTCGAGGGGGGCATTGGGGGGAAGGTCTAGGCCACACCTTTGGAACTATACCCTCATCAGTGCTGGGACCACACAGAAAATTTTGCTAGCCAGGGGCCACCCACAATGGTGTCACACGTCCCTAGCCCTAGCATAACCCTTGTCATTTATTATTTTATTCTAAAGTAATCACCAATATTTTAGAGATACTGTCACCTCTGCATGCTGCCAAAACCAACAACGTTGTTTAGGTACTGCAAGTGCGGAAGAAAAGATTTACAAGGATAATGCACACGAAGTGTGTGTCTGCTGCCTAGGCCCCTCTCACAACATCAGGACTTGTGAGATTTGCCAGTGCTTCAGTCAAGCAACCAGGTGATGCAGAAAGCTGGAGAAGTTTTTATAAGAAAAAACTTGAGCGGCCATGGGTTAAGGCAAGGGTCAGAAAGTGGCGTCACCAGCCCTGTCGACCAGTTCGCAGTCATCGAAGTCTAAAGACCATGAAAAAGACAGGTCATCTGGACAAGGCATAAGTATAAGGACAGACCTGCTTCTCCAGGAAGATCTAGGTCACCGATGCTGCCTGCAGGTAATTAGCCTGCATCGTCATTGTCCGCCCTGGCAAGGTTGATGCCAGCCCCCCCCCTCCTCCCCCAGACCATCAAGCAGACACCAAGGTCAGGGCTTGGCTTAGGCACTACCATACGTACTACAGACAGTAGGTCATTATCATCAACAGTTCCAGGCCCACTGTTGACGCCAGCGGTCATGGCGCCTGGCCAGGGCATCGTTGACTTGCAGGCAATACTGGTGTCGTTCTCAGATATGATATGGTGCATACTTCCAAGCTTGCCTATGCAGCCTGTACTGCTGTCGAGAGGGAACTCTGCATTGCAAGCCCGGTTGACATCATCAGCTGATACACAGAAGGTACCGCCTGAGCAGTGGCCCCTGGCATCACCAGCAAGATCCTTCATTCCCATTCATTGACAGGGATGCCAATGACAGGAATGTAATCCAGACCTCATAATGGAGAAGAGTTATGAAGAGGAGGATGGTTACAGAGTAGAACATTATGTTCTATGTTCTAGCACCACAGTATCTTCCTGTTGTGAGGATTCTGTGGTGTAAACACTCACATCTACTCCTGAAGACCCTACCTTCCAAACGATGCAACAAATGGAAAACGCCATGGGTTTTGCTGTGGAAGAAGAGGATTCCACCAAAAAGAATTTGATGGATTTTCTGGAGGTCCCCTGTACTCCATCCATCATTGTCCCTCCAATGTATCCTGCATTGGAGGATGCCACATTTTCTGCCTAGTATAGGCCAAATACTATACCAGCTGTACCCAGAAAGGCTGATGAGCTGTACCCTGCTCCTGCTGCCAAGCCTTATTATGCCAGCCAGCTAGAAACAGAGTCTGTGGTCATAATGGCTGCCCATGATAGATCCAGGGCACCAAAGCATAAGAGTACTCTGCCCCTGATAAGGAGTCCAGGAAGCTTGATGTGATGGGCAGGCAAAAATATGCCTCTGCCTCATTAGGCCTGCATATTGCTAAGTACCAGTCTCACATCATCAGGTATCAAAATAGCCCCTGGAAGGCTGCCAAAGCTGCAGTCCAGGCCCTTCCAGAAGTCACTGCCAAGAATGAATGACTGAAACATTTGACTGCTGGAGCTGAGGCAAACAAGCATCTGCTGTGCTCAGTTTATGATGTTTCAGGTGCATATGCCAGGAAAGCTGGCACTGGTATTTGCAGAAGGTATTCTTGGCTTAGAGTGGCTGGGTTTTCAACTGATGTTCAACAGGCAGTTCTGAATCCTCTGTAAAGAGGCACCAAACTGTTTTGATATCACGTAGAAGAAGCATCAAGGGGCCTTCAAGTCTCAAAAACGACTTTAGGGTTAGTCAAATTCTTGTATCTCACACCTGGTAGATGCTGGGGTAAAGGATCCTTTCACCAGCCTGCTCAAGTCTACCATAAGTAAGGCCAAGGTAAGGGTGGTGGAGCCTTGACAGCTTCCCCTCCTCTAGGAGCCCATTCCAAAGCATCCAAAGAGGTGGTTCTGTATCCCTTCCCCACCCCCAGCTCAGCAGTCTCATGTTGGAGTCCCCTCACACCATTTCAGCCACAGGAGGTGGTGGTAGGGGGTCACATCTCTCTTCATCTGACACAGTGGATGGAAATTACCACACGTGTGGGGTCCTGGAGATAATTGCAGAGACATGCTCTGGAGTTATTAGAACCCCTTCAAGAGCATCCCCCATCTCTTTCAACTTATACCCTGGAACATTGGCCCCTGTTGAAAGAAGAGGTACAAGCTTTGTTAACCAAACATGCTATAGAACCAGTACCTTCTCACCAGAAGGGCAAAGGTTTCTACTCCAGATACTTCCTGGCCCCTAAATGGACAGGGGATCTCAGGCCTGTGTGAGATCCAAGAGACCTAAACTTCTACATAGAATACAAGAAGATTCACATGATCTCCCTGCAAAATCTGATTCTCCTGTTGCAAATGGGACTGGATTTGCTCTCAGGACGTGAAGGATGCAAACCTTCATATCAGGATCAGGCAGCATCACAGAAAGTATCTGAGATTTGTCCTGGAAGGGGAGTATGTCCAGTTCAGCACTTTCATATTTAGCTTGTTTTCTGCACCACAGGTCTTTACCAAATGCTTGGCAGTGGTGGCAGCATCCCTTCGCAGGACAGGTCTGTATGTCTTCCCATACCTAGATGATTGACTATTGAAAGCCAGTTCCAGGAATCAACTCAAACACACCCTGTCCTTAACAAGGCAATTCTTCAAAGACCTGGGGGTTACAGTGAATGTGCCAAAGTCAGTACTGACCCTTTGCCAGAGGCTGCAGTATATAGGTGCAGCCCTGGACACAGAACAGGCAGAACGTCTCAGGGCTCAAACACAGCTGTTGTACAACGGTCATTCTGTCCCAGCCAGAACTTTCCTCTGTCTTCTGGGACTCATGGCAGCAGCCATTGTGACTGTGCCACTGACTCGTTTGCACATGCAGATTCCACGATGGACACAGAGAGTGCAGTGGAACTGGTTGACAGACAACATGGGCCAAATGGTGCTTGTCACGTCCCATTTACACAAAACATTGATGTGATGAATGGACAGCAGCAACCTCTTGAGGGGCGTTCCATTCGTTTTTGTATCACAACATTATTTGTCACCACCTCTGCAGACCTGGCAGGGGCTAGGCCCCCCCCCTCGGAGGGGTACGTCCTCTGGCCCATCGGGGCCATCATGGGTCCTGCCAGGTCCTGGTATTTTTTCCTGTGTTTTCTCCCCCGCACCCACGCCCATGCAATGGGTGCAGCAGTTGTCTCCACCTCCACAGAGGCAGCCAAGCACCCTAGGCACGAGCTGAACCCCTCTTGTTGTGCAGCACAATCCCCCCACCCTGAGGAAGGAGAGCAGTCCTCGGGACACTCAGTCCTTACCTCCCCGAATGACCCAAGTCCGTTCCCGAACCCGGGTCACCGACGTGGCGTGAGGTGTGGCATCCAGTGCCTCATCCCTCAGCGCCAAGGACCGGTTGAGATGTTTTATTCTTTTTTTTTTTTTTATACTTTGCATTTATTATGTTTTCATTCGCAAAACCATAGGACAGTTTTACAGTATATAAATTAAGACAGCATATAATTACATCAGTCAGGTACATAGCAATACATTATTCAAAGGTCTCAGGACAACTTACATAATTTATAAAGCAGTTCATATAATGAGCGCTAAGACATTTACAGAAACCATCATCAGGGTCAATATATTTCTAAAGTACAAAAGTAGGATCTAAGGATGAAATATATATAATCCATTTCCTCCATTTAAGCTCAAAGGCAGACCATTTGTGTTTTTGGCTATTAATCTCTCTAATATATAAATTTCTCCCAATATTCCCCGGCAACTCTGAATGTTTGGGGGCATCTTCTTTCCCCAGTTTCTAGTAATTGCTTTTTTAGCTGCCAGTATATAAGTGATTAAAAATGATCTTCTGGGTATTGGGAGATCCTCTGGCGGAACTGAGAGTAATACTAGCTCAGGGGTCAGTACAGCTTCCACATCTACCAGTTCTTTTAATGCCTCTAAAATATCTGTCCAGTAACCTGCTAACTGCAGGCAGACCCAAAACACGTGGAACTGATCCGCAGATATTTCTCCACAATCTCTCCAGCAATAGCTTGGCGTCCCAGATGAGAACTTGGAGGTGTTTTATTCTTAATCCCAAATCCAACTCAGCTTTTTACTTTGAATGCTTCATGATTCAGGTGTGGAGCACACCTGGGCCTTTATCAAACTCAAGGTTCATGGACCTAGATGGAAACCAGATTACACATAAATGTTCTAGGGATGAGAGCTGTATTATACAGTCTCTGAGCTTTCCAGAAGCCTCTGACTCCTGGTCATTTGCTAGTGCAGTCAGACAATGTCAGTGTTATGCATTACATAAACAAACAAGGGGGCACTCATTCCTATCCCCTGTGCCAGGAAGCAATGAGACTGTGGTACTGGAACACAGCCAGGAGTTCTAGGAGCGTGGATATGTTGTTCATCCACACTGTCTGGCATTGTCCCTTTCCCCTTTAAATCTTGCCGGAAGTCTTCAAGCTGGCTCCTCCCACCCACCCGGGTGGTAAATACCTCGGCTCCGCCCCATGATGCCAGATCTTCCTTTCCGCTGGAAGATTCAGGTTCCCTCGTGCTTTCTGCAGTGTTGAGGCCCTGGATTCGTTTGACGGTTTTTCACGCATCTTCTCGCTCTGAAACTTCGTTAGAGTTCTGACTCGGTCGGACATGGATAACAAGTCGCCCCGGGTTTGCCGGTGTCCTTGCGGACAGAAAATGTCACGCCCAATCCCCACCTCGTGCGTTTACTGCCTCGGTTCTATTCACGATACCGCGGTGCTCCATTGCGCTTCCTTCCACCCCAGCGTCCTGGAAGATGCGTCAGGCGCCTGAAGCTGGAGTAGACCCGGAGCTCCGCAACCCACGGTAAAATCAAGGAGGCCAGGTGGGCGGTTTCGGCTGCGGGGATCCGCCGAGCAGCTCAGTGCATGGCGGCTTCGAGAAGAAGCCGCCAAGCCTCGGCTAGCCGAGGTTTCTTCGATGCCCCTTCGACCTGGGCTCTTCCTTCTCAGGATCCCTTTCGGGATTTGTGCCAGTCTCTCCTACCAAGGGTGGCGCCCTCGAGCTCACACCCTTCCCGTTCGGAGAAAAGGATCCTAAATCTTCTTCAGTCGAAGAAGCGGCTCCTGGGATCAGGGGCGGTCCGAGGTCTCGACTTCGGTCGAAATTGCCTCCTCGGCCGCTGGGTTTTCAGACCTTCCGTCTGTACCGGGCGTAGAAGCCGAGGAGTCGGCTGATCCAGCCAAGATTATTCTCGACCCGATCGAGCCATTATCACCGACTCCTGTCGATGATTCTTTGGAAAACGCCGATTCTCTCCTTCCCGGCAGGAGACCGCCCGCGGTCTCTCGATCGAGAAAAGAACTGGAGCCTCGGTTTTCACCGAGCCCAGTCTCTCCCGATCGACAAAGCCGACACCGTCGGTTTCGATCAGGGAGCAAGTCCTCTTCGGTCGATCAACCTAAAAAAGGACACAAGCACTCCCGCAAGAGGCACCGCCACCGTTCCCCTTCCTCCTCGGACGAAGAGAGGCTTCGACGAAAAATTCGTCGACGCTGCGAGGATCTCATGTGGCAGCAATTCCTGCTAGCAGGTCAGAAGCCCGGCTCCCTCAGTGGTCCCGGCTATCTCTTAGCCTCAGCCTCTTGACCGCCTCAGACACCGGATTGCTCGGTGCCGGTCTCTTGAGGCCTCGGTGCGTCTTCCGCGCAACCGGTTTCAGGTTCCCACCAATTTTGGTGGAACCTCCACCTAAGCTGCCCCTCGGGGGGGTTCCCTTCAAGGAGGCACGACAGTCTTCGGGTCTCCCCCACAGACTGTCAATTACGGTCACCCCTGATCGCCCTAGGCGTATCGAGGGGGACTTAGGTGGGCAGCCTTTATATCGGGACTCCTCCGATTCCGATAACACTGGCCTTCACTCTCTCGATGAGCTTTCGGCGTCAGGCTTGGAAGAAGGGCCTTCCTCCTTCCAGGGCATCCTCCGGCTCATTTCCGAATCGACGGGGATGGCCCTACAGCCTATCCAGAAAAAGGCGGAATATCCCCTTACGGATATTCTTAAGAGGGGGGATACCCCTACGGAGGCATTTCCAGTCGCCGAAGCCATTATTGGTCCGGCCTTGGAACTCTGGCAGCGTCAGCCTCCTGCCCAGCTCCTTCTGCCCGCATAGCGCGCAGAAATGCAGCAGTGCCCACAGGAGTCTTTAAGCGAGGTTACTGAGCACCCTCAGCGGAAAGCCTTGTGACTGCCTCAGTATTCAGGCGGACGGGCAGCTCAGCCGATACTGACCGCCCTCCAGACAAAGAGTCCAAACTTATGGACCACTCGGCCCGGAAGGTCTATGCTGCATCATCTTTGGGCCTTCGTCAGGCAAGCTCAGTGGTGATTATGGCACACTTCTCTCACGCCCTCTTGGGGTCGCTGGACGAAGTTCTCCCCCACCTCCCAGCTGACATGCAGACCACGGTCAAGCAGGTCAGGGACCAGGGCAGAGCTGTTGCTAAACAACAACTCCAGACTGCTCTGGACGTGGGTGATTCCTGTGCCCGTTCACTAGCTGCAGCGGTATCCACTCGCCGCAGGGCTTGGCTGAGGTTATCCTCCTTTCCCGTGGATACTCAGCACAAGCTAGCTGATGTGCCCTTCCTTGGCACCGACCTCTTCGGGCCAGGAGTGGCAGGTCACCTGCAGCGTATCGAGCAATCTAATGCCACCTTAGATGCTACATCTGCTAAGGGTTCTTCAAGTAGGAACCAGCAGAAGCGCAGGAAGAAGCCTTTTCGTCATTCTTCCCCTGCGGTCAGACAACCACCCTTCCAGGGGGGTCAACAACAGCAGCAGGCTCAGGCTTGGCGCCCTAGGCCCAAGCAAGGTCCCCAGCAGCCCCGCAAAGGAGGCCGAGGTGCTGGTCCAGGTGCCCCCTCCTCCTCTAAGCCTGCCCAGTGACGGGCCGGGGCTGTCCTCCCCCGTACCCGTCACTTCAGCTCGGGGTCCTCCCATGGCGGGCCGGCTCCGCCACTTCATTTCCGCCTGGTCCGGTATCACCACGGACAGATGGGTCCTAGAAGTGGTCGGGCAGGGTCTGCCCTTAGAATTCGAGCAGTACCCTCCCAGCCGAGCCCGTGCCCCACGAGAGGAGCGGATCTCAGTCGCCCAGTCTGTCCTTCGAGACGACATTGCGCTACTCCTCCTCAAAGAGGTGGTGGCCAGTGCGGATCCTCCTTCAGACCCAGGCTTTGTCTCCAGGTATTTCCTGGTGCCCAAGCAGACGGGGGTTGGCGCCCCATTCTAGATCTGCACGACCTGAATCGGTATCTCAGGTCCACCTTCGGATGGTAACTCTAAATCAGATCATACCATCCCTGGAGCGAAACATGTGGTTTTGCACACTGGATCTTCAGGGCGCTTTTCCACTTCCCTATCCGTCCGTCTCATCAGCGGTTCCTCCGCTTCAGGGTAGAAGGACCCTATGCGAGTTCAAACCATGCCGTTCGGCCTGTCGCCGGCCCCAAGGGGTTTCACCAAATGCATTGCAGTGGTGGCAGCCATCTGGCGTCAGGGGTTCGTGTTACCCCTACCTGGGCGATTGGCTCCTGGCGGGATCCTCCCTTCAGGAGGTGGAGAGGTCCAGGGACCTGACCCTCCGAACCTGCTCACACTTGGGCCTTCTGATCAACGAGGCCAAATCGGAACTCGTACCTTCTCAGGTGATGGGCTTCATCGGGGCAGAGCTCGACTCTCGTCAAGCCAGAGCTCGGCTCCCGGCGGACAGGGCGGAGGTTCTCTCCTCCTTTGCCCAATCATTTTGGTTGGGCACTCACGACCTGCCCGGGACTTCCTGCGCCTCCTGGGCTACATGGCGGCATGCACGTCAGTGGTCCGCTGGGCCAGACTGCACATGCGCCCCCTCCAGTGGGAGCTCGCCGCCCAGTGGTCTCAGCGTCAGAGTCTTTTCGACCAGCTGGTCACGGTCACCCAGAGGATGTGGGACGCTCTCCAATGGTGGACCGTCCCGAGTCATCTGCAGGAAGGGATCCCATTTGTCCGCCCCGAGCCGACGGTCGTCCTTACGACCGATGCCTCTCTCATGGGCTGGGGAGCCTAGATGGGGGACCACAGAGCTCATGGGCTCTGGACCCCAGAGGAGTCCCGATGCCACATCAACCTGTTGGAGCTCAGGGCAGTCAGACTGGCTCTGTCAGCTTTCGCTCCTCAGCTCCGGGGTCAAGTGGTTCAAGTCCAGACGGACAATACCACGACCATGTACTACCTCAACAAACAGGGCGGCACGCACTCCCGTCTGCTATGCAAGGAGGTGCTCCGGATCTGGACCTTCGTCAGCCGGCTGGAGGCGGATCTCCTAGCCATCCATGTGGCAGGAGTCGCGAACCAACTGGCAGATGCTCTCAGCCGCTTAGGCCAGACATCCCACGAGTGGTCTCTCCATCCAGAGGTAGCCTACTACCTGTTCTCTCATTGGGCAAACCATTGGTGGACCTGTTTGCCTCCAGGGAGAACACCAAGCTGAGCGTGTTCCATGCCCCCCCCTCAGCAGGGCTCGCTCCGGGGATGCCTTCTCGGGCCGTGGACCCCAGGCCTCTTTTACGACCTTTCCTCCATTTCCCTTGATCCACAAGGTGTTACTCAAGGTGAGGCAGGACAAGGCGAAGGTGATCTTGGTAGCCCCAGATTGGCCACGCCAGTTCTGGTATCCAGATCTCCTCAGCCTCAGCTGCAGGACCCCGGAGCGGCTCAGTACACGCCCGGACCTGATTTTTCTGAACCAGGGGAAGGTCCTTCATCCGGACCTTCAATCCCTGCACCTCACAGCCGGGTTCCTGAGCAGCTAGAGTTCCAGGCTTTGGGTCTTTCTGAGGATGTCTACACCGTGGTGGAGGCATCTCGAAAAGAATCGACCAGGAAATGTTATGCCTTCAAATGGAAGAGATTTTCCATTTGGTGTCAGGGTAAAGGTCTGGACCCCTTATCCTGCTTGGTGGCTAACATTCTAGACTACCTTTGGTCCCTCTCCAAAAGGGGTCTTCGGTCATCGACCCTTAGGGTGCACTTAGCAGCGTATCGGCTTACCGAGCGGGTCGGTCAGCCGACATTGCTCAGGAAAGGTGGTGGGCGCTTTTCAAGGCCTGGACCACATATCCTCCGTGCGTGAACCTCCACCTCCGTGGGATCTTTTGCTGGTTTTGGCAAAGCTCATGGGCAAGCCATTCGAACCCATGCACAAGTCTGCACTTTCGCACCGTCGGAAGACGGCCTTCTTGGTGGTTATCCACGCCAGCCAGAAGGACGGGGAGCTCCAGGCGCTTTCAGTGGACTCCCCTATCTGGTCTTTCACAGGGACAAAGTTGTCCTGCGCCCCCAACCGAAATTCCTTCCGAAGGTGGTGTCAGAGTTTCACCTTAACCAGGTGTTGACCCTGCCAGTATATTACCTTAATTACACCTCGGACGCCGAGTATAGGCTCCATACTCTGGACCTCAGACGTGCTCTCTCCTATTATAAGGAGAGGACGGCGGAAATTCGGGGAGAGGTTCGCCAGCTGTTTGTCACCTACGCTGAAGCCGCTTCTGGCAGACCTGCAGCCAAGCGGACTGTTGCGAGATGGATCACATCATGCATAGGTCTGTGCTATGAATTGGCGGGTAAGGAGCCTCCCAAAGGGCTAAGGGCTCATTCTACCCATCATACTGCTGCTTCGGTGGCTGCTTCCAGGGACATCCCTATCCAGGAAATCTGTCGGGCCGCTACCTGGAAGTCAGCAAGCACCTTTATTACCCATTACCACATTGACCTAGAGTCACGTCAGGATGCTGGTTTTGGGGCCTCGGTTCTCCAATCTCTATTCCCTAAGTAGGGGGTGTGCGCCTTGCCTCCCTCCTCCCGGAGAACTGCTTGGAGTCTGCCAGACAGTGTGGATGAACAACATATCCATGCTCCTAGAAGAACAGGTTACTCACCTGTAACAGTAGTTCTAGGAGTGGTATATGTTGTTCATCCACACGTACCCACCCGACCTCCCCGGCTTTAGGCGCACAACCTGGCTTCCAGCGGGCTAGATCTGGCGTCATGGGGCGGAGCCGAGGTATTTACCACCCGGGTGGGTGGGAGGAGCCAGCTTGAAGACTTCCGGCAAGATTTAAAGGGGAAAGGGACAATGCCAGACAGTGTGGATGAACAACATATACCACTCCTAGAACTACTGTTACAGGTGAGTAACCTGTTCTTATCAGCCATGCATCCTCAGTGGTCCAAAACATCTTAGCAGACAAGCTAAGCAGGTCACAGTTCAAGATGCATGAATGGCAACTGCTGACCTCCGTTGTACAGTAGATGACCTTTTCGCATGGTGGGGTCATCCAGAGCTGAACCTTTTTGCATCCTCACACTATGCAGAACTGCTACATTCAAACACCATGAAGTCTTGCTATATTATAACAATAGCAGTCAGCCACTGCAGCTGAACTGCCCCGGAGAGGAAGGAGTTAACTCCAGAGGATTTGGAGTTCTAGAGCGCGAGGGCGCTGTGCCAAAGCTCTATCTGGCCAGTTTCAAATGAAACTGTCAGATTCTTCTCCAGCTCCACTGAACAGTCGCTCCGGAGATCAGCTCCTTCAGCTCGGTTCATTCTCAGTTCAAGCGATTATTTTCGGTTCATTTGAACCGGCAAAATATTTATTTTACCGCATTTCGGTTAAAGCTCTATCTGGTAAACGTAAGTACAAATTTAAAGTCTGTGTGGAAACTCAATTATCGGTTCGGTTTTGAACTGATCGGTTTGCTGATTTTAACGTTTTGAAGTGTTTGGTTGGGCTTTTAGAGTCACGGTTCCGGTTCTTATCGGTTCTAAAAACCTGGTTTTAAATAGGTTTTCAAATACCTGACACGGTTAGGAACCGATAAGGGTGTCTTGCCTGGCACTGCCATCAAAGGACAAGTTTTGGATAGGCTGGCATTATGTCTGAGAACCCAAAGAAAAACTGGGCCCACTGGGTTTCAACACTGTGATGTCTGGGGACGCCTTTGCCAAGGCTGACCCACACACCACTTGTGTCTATTGTCTGGGGCTGACCACCTCCTGTCAGACTGCCAGGTGTGTAAAAATTTCCCTGCAGCCACCCTGGAAAAGAGATTGGGCCAGCTCAGGGAACGAGAGGCCAAAAAGTCCGCTGACCCGGATGGCCAGCCCGGTCCAGCACCCACTGGACCAGAGGGAGTGCCCTCTGACCAGGGCGAGACTTCCTCGGGCAAAAGAAAGGCTGGTTCAGATGAACCAGTCCCAGTTAAAAAGACAAAGAAATCAGTAGGTTTAGAGTCCAAAATTGTCTCTCCAACTGCTGCAGAGATAGCTAAAGCCATTCAGATTGCCCAGTCACTGTCTCAGAGACCTGTCAAACCACCAACAGTTGGTAAAAGGTTGGTTCGTTCAGTTCCAGTGGTTCAGGAGTATGATGTTGAGGAATTTTATGAACCACAGGAGGGGGAGGAGGAATTTGATCAATATATGTGTGGCTGGGACGGTCTGGACGTGCCCATTGAACCAGACATTTCTCCAGACAGACCTTTAGAATCTCCTCCTGTTCTGTCTGAGTCCCTTCTCATTTTATGTTTTACAAAAGGTTGCAGAAACCCTCAGCTTCCTTTAGAGGAGGCTGTGGATGAGCAGAAGGAGCCTGATTTTGTAGAAATGATGGATATACCAGAGTCTAGGAGGTTGTCTATTCCTTTGCATGTCATTTAGGAAGCAAACAACAAAGATTTTAAAAAATCCTCATTCTGTCCCTCCTGTAGATAAAAAAATGGACAGAAGGTATACTTTGTCAGGCTCTGATACAGACTTCCTCACTGAACAGTGTAGTCATGTAGGTGTGGTACAAGCTGCAGCCTGTGACAAGGCTAATATTCCCCTGGCCTCACATCCTCCTGATAAGGATTCCAGGAAGATTGATGCCATGGCGAAAAAACAGTATATGGCAGCTTCTTTGGGACTCAGGCAGGCAAATTATATGGCTTATGTAGCTAGATATCAGAAATCTAGATGGGACACAATATTGCAGTTAGCCAAGCAGGCCCGTGACCAGCTGGCTAGTGAGTTGGAACAGGTGGCTGCTGATGGCATTGAAGCCTCTAAAGTTCAATTTCATACTGCTGTTGATGTTAATGATGTCTCCTCTAGGGTCATGGCCACTTCTGTAGCTTTCCGTGGGTTGGCATGGCTCAGATGCACTAATCTGTCCCAGGATACTCAGTCAAAGGCTATGGATTTTCCTGTAGTGGGAAATTCTCTGTTTGAGGAACAAACAGAAAACTATATGAAAAGATGGATGAATACAGAACTACCTACAAAAGTGCCCAAGCTAAGGAGGCATGCCACTCCACAAAGGCATGCTCTCAGAGGTAGGGCAGGCCTTTCCACAGGCCTTTTAATTTCAAGCCTCCTCTGCTTTTCGCAGAGGGGTTTCTTCAGAGGCAGAGGTAGACGAGGCACAAGTAAACCGTCCCCCTCCCCTCAGCCTAAGGCTGCTGCCAAGCAGGCACCCTGATGGGGTGCCCAGGGCCGATTCTCCTGTATCAGTGGGGGGCAGGTTGGCTTATTTCAGCCAGAACTGGCTGTCCTTAACTTCGGACAGATGGGTTCTGGAGGTAATAAGCCAGGGTCTGGTTCTCAGCTTCAAACAGTTTCCAAAGATGAGAGCCAGACATTTTCCACCTGCAAATCCTTAGAAGCCCTTGCTTTGGAAGCAGAGTTTCTTCTCTTCTGGACTGCAAAGCAGTGGAAGGGTCCCTCCTTGCCATCAGGGCAGGGGCTATATTCAAGATACTTTCTTACCCCAAAGACAGGAGAATGGCAGCCCATTCTAGATTTAAGGTACCTGAACAAGCATCTTTTGAAACCAAAGTTCAAAATGTTGACTCTGGCAATGATATTGCCTTCTCTAAAGACCAGGGGACTGGCTAGCTTCCCTGGACCTCAAGGATGCCTATTTTCATGTTCTGATCAGGCCTTCTCACCGAAAGTACCTCAGGTTCGAACTGCCCTCAGGCCACTACCAGTTCAGGGCAATGCCTTTCGGCCTTACCTCTGCGCCAGGGTATTCACAAAATGTCTAGCTGTGGTAGTGGCTCACTTAAGAAGGCAAGGGTTGCTGTGTTTCCCTACCTGGACGACTGGCTCATTGTGGGTCAGTCTCAGATCAGGTGAAATCCCACTTGCAAGTCACCCAGCAGCTTCTCACTTCCTGGGATTCCTGCTAAATTACCAAAGTCAGTTCTGGAACCAGTTCAGGTCCTAACTTTCATAGGTGCAGAATTGAACACAAAGTTAGCCAGGGCATTTCTTCCCTCGGAAAGGGTAGACAGACTCATTGCCCTGGCATCCTCCTTTACCCTGCGAGTCTCTCGACCAGCAAGGCATTTTCTGCAACTCCTGGGGCACATGGCTGCTTCCACAGCTGTAGTGCAAGGAGCAAGATTCCAGATGAGGGACATTCAGTTCCATTTGAGGGCCTATTGGTCTCAAAGGAAGGACCCCTTTCAAATTGGTCCCAGTGACTCAAACTCTGATCCTGGCCCTCCACTGGTAGCAGGAACGAAGCAATCTAAAACAAGGGGTTCCCTTCATTCCCATTTCCCACTCCCTCACCCTCACCATGGATGCTTCCCTGTTAGGGTGGGGCGCTCACTTGGGCGACCTGTCCACTCAGGGAGTGTGGTCTCCTCAGGAATCTCTGCTCCACATCAATCTTTTGGAACTCAGAGCTGTCTTTTTAGCTCTTCAGGTATTTTCAGTTTCTGTCCAGAACAAAGTGGTTCAAGTCAAGACAGACAACACCGCCACAATGTGGTACATCAACAAGCAAGGGGCACTCGGTCATCAGCCTTGTGCACGAGCAATGAAGTTGTGGTCTCTGGCCTACTCCTGAACACCTCCCTGATAGCAGTTCACCTCCCAGGGAAGGACAATGTCCTGGCGGATGCCCTCAGCAGAATTTCTCAGGGCCATCACGAATGGGCTCTGAATCCCACAGGTGCTGGGGTCTGTCTTTGCCAGATGGGGCACCCTCAGATAGATCTTTCGCAGCCCCAGACAACCACCAACTTCCTCTATTTTGTTGCAGGCCTCCAGTGCTGGGCTCAGTCCCCTGGACGCCTTTCTGTTGGACTGAAAGGAAGTTCCTGTGCCTTTCCCCCTTTCCTCTTCTTTCAGGGTACTAGTGAAAATCAGATCTCAACCCTGCAAAGTGATTCTGATTGCCCCAGATTGGGCCAGACAGCCCTGGTACCCTCTGCTTCTGTCCTTGACAGTCCACCCTGCCCTGAGCCTGCCCAGAGTCCACGACTTGCTGGCCTGTGCACAGGGAGAGTGTGGTATCGGACCTCAAATCCCTCCATCTCAAGGCCTGGCTCTTGAGGAGTTAAATTGCTGATTTACACCTTTCTCAAGGTGTCCTGGATATTTTAAAGGCTTCAGGAAGCCTTCCACTAGAGCCACTTACAATTCTAAGTGGAAGAGGTTTTCCATCTGGTGCTCTATGAGGCAGATTATTCCAGAATCTGCTGATCTTCCCATTTTATTGGACTATTTGGTCCATTTAAATTCCCTAGGCCTTAGGCCAGCTACCTTGAAGGTTCATCTGGCAGCTGTCTCTGCTTTTGTGTCAGCAGGAAGCCTGCCTCCTTTCTTCTCACCCTGTGTTTCCAAGTTTTTAAAGGGTTACTTCATACTAACCCCTTTTTGGGAACCAGCTCCTGCCTGGGATCTGAATGTTTGCATTGCTCAGTTAATGCAACCTCCCTTTGAGCCTCTGTCCTCAGCAGAGCTCAAGTATCTAACTGGAAAACTGTTTTCCTAGTGGCTATCACTTCTGCCAGGCGCATCAGTGAATTACAGGCCCTGTCAGTGGAAGAAGATTTTATTTCTTTCCACAGAGATAAGGTAGTCCTCAGGACTAATAGAAAGTTTTGCCTAAGGTGGTTTCAGATTTCCACCTGAACCAATCATCTCTCTCCAGTATTTTCACTGAGCATTCTTCCTCAGGTGAGAGGAGACTGCACAGCTTGACTGGCAAAGAGCCTTAAGCTACTATTTAAACGCACCAAGGGTCACAGGTTGAATCCTCCAACTCTTCCTTACTTATGGCGAGGTTGGCAAGGGAAACCTGCCACTAAGAGGACAATTGCAAGGTGGATTGTCTCTTGTATCCAATTTTGTTACCAAAAACTAGGTAGAGACCCCCTCAGGACTGAGGCCCACTCCACCAGGGGTACAGCTGCGTCTCTAGCGGCTGCTAGAACATTCCCATTCTGGAAATTTGTCAAGCTGCTACCTGGAAGACAGTTCACACTTTTACAAGCATTATTCCCTGGATGTCCAGTCAGGAGATGCTCGGTTTGGTACAGCTGTGCTTCAGAGCCTATTTCCTAAGTAGGTCCTGACCCTCCTCCATGGAGGTACTGCTGTGTAATCTGCTATTGTTATAATATAGCAAGACTTCATGGTGTTTGAAGAAAAATTACTCACCTTAGTAATTGCTTTTCTTCTCATGGAGTCTTCTATATTATAACCACCCTCCCTCCTGCCCTCTCAGAACTTCTACTTGGGTAGGGGTGGCAAATTAGTGCAAGCACTGTGTCATGCCATTGTAGTTTTTCCTTTACCCTCTTTCTTTTAGGGTTAGGGAACTAGGTTGTTGTTTGGTAATATATTGGCCCCTTCCTGGACTTGAGTCTTTGGGGGAAGGGGTCCTAATAGTGCTTGTCAAGGGAAAACTAATAATAATAATACCATTATTCATTGTTATTATGGTTATTGGTGTTTCTATTGTTGTTTATATTGTTATTACTACTAGTAGGTAGCCATTTGGCTAGTGTAGAGCTTTCCACACAGACTTGTTGCTTAGTGTTAGCTTCGTAAAGATCTGACAGTTTCATTTGAAACTGGCCAGATAGAGCTTTGGCACAGCGCCCTCGCGCTGTAGAACTCCAGATCCTCTGGAGTTAACTCCTTCCTCTCCGGGGCAGTTCAGCTGCAGTGGCTGACTGCTATTGTTATAATATAGCAAGACTCCATGAGAAGAAAAGCAATTACTAAGGTGAGTGATTTTTTCTTTCTGCTTGCTTGCTCCAAGGCCTAGAGTTTTTGGGTGAGCCGTGTTGTCCCTTTCTTGGAAAGGGAGGTTCTAGGAGCGTGGATATGTTGTTCATCCACACTTCTTGGCATGTCTCCAAGCTGGCTCCTCCCACCCACCCAGGTGGTATGTACCTCGGCTCCGCCCCTTGATGCCAGATCTTCCTTTCCACTGGAAGATACAGGCTCCTTTGTGCTCTCAAAAAATATCATAGGCCCTGGATTCAAATTGTTGGTTTTTAACGAAACTTAAACTGAAACTCGTTCGAGTTAGAGATTGAGCTTTCAGCACATCTGCCATGGAGGAAAAATCTTCCCCCAGATTTCACTGGTGCCCCTGTGGCCAGAAGATGTCACGCACCGACCCCCACCTAATGTGCGTTTACTGCCTAGGTGTTGGACATGACACCTCGTCGTGTGGTTTTTGCCTGACCTTCCATCCCAATGCCCTGGATGACCGCAAGGCACGTTTGAAGCTGGGGAGACCAGAGAAAAGGAACCCACTGGTGAAATCGAAGGAGGTGAGGTGGGTGGTTTCCACAGCCATGGGATCCACCGAACAGCTGAAACAAATGAAAGCATTTGCAGAGGAAGCAGCTCGAGCTTCAGCCAATCGAAGTTTTTTTGTTCCTCTGAACCGTGGCTCCACCTTTACAGGCTCCCTCAAGGAGCTGTGCCAGTCTCTCCCGACTCGGGGTGAGGCGCCCCCGGGCTCGCACTCCTCCCGCTCTCGGAAGAGAGAGAGAGAGCAGGACCCTGTGTCTTCATCTTGGCGAAAACGTTTCTGGGACCAAGAGAGGTCCGAGTCCCAGGAACATGCGGTCTCGACTTTGATTGAGATCGCATCCTCAGCTGTCGGCTTCACGGATATTCTGTCTGGCCAGGGGACCGAGGAAGTGGCTGACAAGGTCGAATTATCTTGACCCGATAGACCCCTTGTTGCCGGCCATGGCCGATGACTCTTTGGAAAGGACTCCGGTCCTTGTCTTCCCTGATGGGGAGGCCAGCTCACTGGTGTCCCCATCAAGGACCCGGTTCCGGACCCTTGGTTTTCACTGACCTCGGTGCCTCCAGATCGACTGAGTCTTGTCTCCCCAATCTCAGCTGAAGTCCAGAACCCCCTCGGCCGAGAAAGAGTCATAAGCGCTGTAGAAAGAGGCGTCGCCACAGGTCCTCATCCTCCTCGGATGAGGAGAGGCTCCGATGGAAACTCCATTGACACTATGAAGACCTCACGTGGCAACAGCTGATACTGACCGGGCATAAGCCGGCTCCCTCGCCCTCCCCGGCGATAACTTGGCTCCCGCCTCCTAGGCCGACGCCGACGCCGATCCCTCCGGAACCGAAGCCACCGGTTCCTCTGCCCATGGGGCCAGCCCATCTCCCGGTTTGGCCTATTCTGGTCTCTCCACCGATTCTGGTGGAACCACCACCTAAACAGCCTGAGGGAGGGGCACTCTCGAAAGAGGACTGACAAGACACCGCGCTTCCCCGATGTCTGTCAATAACAGTCACTCTGGACCACCCTCGGCACATCGAGAGTGACTTAGGCGGTAGACCGCTCTACCATGACTCCTCGGACTCAGATGTCACTGGCTTGCACTCACATCCCGGGGGTGATGAGTTGACGGTCGGCACAGGGTTGGAGGAAGGCCCTTCCTCCTTCCAAGGCATTCTCCACCTCATCTCCTACCCCACCGGAATGCCCCTGGAGCCCATCCAGAAAAAGGCGGAGTACCCTCTCACTGACATCCTCAAGAGAGGGGACACCCTGACATAGGCCTTTCCAGTGGCCGAGGCCATTGTTGGCCCGGCCCTTGAACTTTGGCAGCGCCCTTTCTCCTGCCCAGCACCATCTGCCCGCATAGCCCGGAAGTACGCGGTGCCCATGGGGTCCCTTGCGGGATTCACTGAACACCCTTCAGCCGAGAGCCTGGTGGCCACCTCGGTGTTCAGGCGCACGGGTAGTTCGGCCAATACTGACCAACCCCCACATAAGGAGTCCGAAAATATGGACCACTCTGCCCGCAAGGTCTACGCTGCCTCTTCTCTGGGCCTTCGTCAGGCCAGCTCAGCTGTTATTATAGCACACTTCTCCCATGCCCTCCTGGGGTCATTGGACGAGGTCCTCCCTCATCTCCCTCTGGACATGCAGACTACAGTCAAGCAGGTCCATGACCAAGATCGTGCTGTTGCAAAACAGCAGCTCCAGACAGCCTTGGATATAGGAGACTCTTGTGCCCGCTCCTTGGTAGCTGCAGTGGCCTCTTGCCACAGCACTTGGCTGAGGCTTTCCTCCTTCCCGGCAGATACTTGGCATAAGCTTGCTGATGTGCCCTTCCTGGGGAAGACTTGTTCGGTCCAGGGGTGGCCCATCACCTTCAGCGTATACAGCAGTCCAGTGCCACCTTGGATGCTACTTCTGCCAAGGGTTCTTCGAGCAAGAACCAGCAGAAGAGAAAGAAGAAGCCATTTCAGCACTCTTCCCCTGCGGTCAGGCAGCCCTCCTATCGAAGTCAGCAGCAACAGCAGCAGCAGGCTCAAGCTTGACGCCCGCGGCCCAAGTAGGGTCCTCAACAGCCCCATAAAGGAGGCCGAGGCGCAGGTTCTGGAGCCTTCTCCTCTTCCTCTAAGCCTGCTCAGTGACGGGTTGGGACTTGCCACCCCTGCACCCATCATGCCAGCTCTGGGTCCTCCCGTGGGGGATCGGCTCCACCACTTCCTTTCTGCCTGGTCCACTATCACTTAGGACAGGTGGGTTCTTGAAGTGGTCGGTCAGGGACTGCCTCTGGAATTCAAGCAGTACCCTCCCAGCCCGAGCCCACGCCCCTCGGGAGGAACGGATTTCTGCATGCACCTAGTCAGCTCTTCGAGACAACATGGCTCAGCTTCTCTACAAGGAGGCAGTAGCCCCAGTGCCTGATCCTCCGACAGACCCAGGCTTTGTTTCCAGGTACTTCCTGGTGCCCAAGCAGACGGAGGTTGGTGCCCCATCCTAGATCTCCATGACCTGAATCAATATCTTAGGTCCCGCACCTTTCGGATGGTCACTCTGAACCAGATCATACCATCCCTGGAGCAAAACATGTGGTTCTGTTCACTGGATCTACAGGATGCATTCTTTCACGTCCCAATACATCCATCCCATCAGCGGTTCCTCTGCTTCAGAGTCGAAGAGACCCTGTACGAGTTCCGACCCATGCCATTCGGCCTGTCATCAGCCCCTTGGGTCTTCACCAAATGCATTGCAGTGGCGGCGGCCCACCTTCCGGCGTTGAGGAGTCAGAATCTACCCTTATCTCGATGACTGGCTCTTGGCAGGTTCTTCCCTTCAGGAGCTGGAGAGGTCCAGGGATCTGTCCCTCCAAACCTGCTCCCTACTCGGCCTCTTGATCAACGAGTCCAAGTCTGAACTCGTGCCCTCTCAGATGATGGGCTTCATCGGGGCAGAGCTCGACTCTTGTCAAGCCAGAGCTCAGCTCCCGGCGGACAGGGCAGAGGTTCTCTCCTCCTTTGCCCAGTCATTTCTGGTTGGGCACTTGCACCCTGCCCGGGACTTTCTGCACCTTCTGGGTTACATGGTGGCGTGCACCTCAATGGTCCATTGGGCCCGGTGGCACATGCGCCCCCTCCAATAGGAGTTGGCTGCCCAGTGGACTCAGCTATATGGTCACTTCGACCAGCTGATCACTGTAACCCAGAAGATGTGGGACGCTCTCCAATGGTGGACCGCCCCAGACCGGTTGCAGGAAGGGATCCCATTTGTCCGCCCCAAGCCGACGGTTATCCTTACGACTGATGCCTCTCTCATGGGCTGGTGTGCCCACATGGGGGACAACAGGGCCATGGGTTCTGGACCCTCAAGCGGTCCCGATGCCACATCAACCTGTTGGAGCTCAGAGCAGTCAGACTGGTATTGTCAGTTTTCGCTCCTCAGCTCCAGGGTCAAGTGGTTCAAGTCCAGACAGACAATACCATGACCATGTACTACTTCAACAAACAGGGCGGCATGCACTCCTGTCTGCTGTGCAAGGAGGCACTCCACATCTAGATCCTTGTAAGTCAGTTGGAGGTGGATTTCCTAGCCATCCATGTGGCAGGAGCCTCGAACCAGCTGGCGGATGCTCTCAGCCGCTTAGGCCAGACATCCCATGAGTGGTCTCTCCATCCAGAGGTAGCTTACAGCCTGTTCTCCCATTGGGGCAAACCACTGGTGGACCTGTTTGTCTCCAGGGAAAACATCAAGCTGACGCTGTTTCATGCCCACCCCCCTCGGCAGGGCTTGCTGCAGGGGGATGCTTTCTCGAGGCCATGGACCCCAGGCCTCCTGTACCCCTTCCCTCCATTTCCCTTGATCCACAAGGTGTTACTCAAAGTGAGGAGGGACAAGGTGAAGGTGATTCTGGTAGCCCCAGACTGGCCGCACCAGTTCTGGTATGCAGATTTTCTCAGCCTCAGCTGCAGGCCCCCGGAGTGGCTTTGTGCACGCCCGGACCTGATATCTCTGAACCAGGGGAAGGTCTTCCATCCGGACCTTCCCTCCCTGTATCTCACAGCCTGGTATCTGAGCGGCTAGAATTCCAGGCTTTGGGTCTTTCCGAAGATGTCTACACCATGGTGGAGGCATCCAGAAAGGAATCGACCAGGAAATGTTATACCTTCAAATGGAAACATTTTTACATTTGGTGTCAGGGTAAGGGTCTGGAGCTCTTTTACTGTTCTATGGCTAACATTCTCGACTACCTTTGGTCTCTCTCCAAAGGGGATCTATGGTCATCGACCTTTAGGGTGCACCTGGCAGCCATTTCTGCTTACCAGGCGCGGGCCGGTCAGCCGACATTGGTGCAGGAGACCATGGTCAGGCACTTTTTCAAAGGCCTGGATCACATATCCCTCCGGTGCGTGAACCTCCACCTCCATGGGATCTGTTGCTGGTTTTGGCAAAGCTCATGGGCAAGCCATTCGAAACCATGCACAAATGTGAGCTTTCACACTTGTCATGGAAGACAGCCTTCCTGGTGGCTATCACGTCTGCCAGAAGGACAGGGGAGCAACAGGCGCTTTCGGTGGACTCCCCTTATCTGGTCTTTCACAGGGACAAAGTTGTCCTGCACCCCCACTCGAAATTCCTTCCAAAGGTGGCATCAGAGTTTCACCTTAACCAGGTGTTGACTCTTCCGGTTTACTACCCTAATTATACCTTGGACGCCGAGTACAGGCTCCATACCTTGGACCTGAGACGTGCCCTCTCCTATTACAAGGAGAGGATGGTGGAAATTCATGGAGAGGTTCGCCAGCTGTTTGTCACTTACGCTGAAGCCGCTTCTGGCAGACCTGCAGCCAAACGGACCATAGCAAGATGGATTACATCATGCGTAGGTCTATGCTATGAATTGGCAGACAAGGAGACTCCCAGAGGGATATGAGCGCATTCTACCCACCATACTGCTGCATCGGTGACTGCTTCCAGGGACATCCCTATCCAGGAAATCTGTCGGGCTGCTACGTGGAAGTCAGCAAACACCTTCATTACCCACTACCACATCGACCTTGAGTCACGCCAGGATGCTGGTCTTGGGGCCTCGGTTCTCCAATCTTTATTTCCTAAGTAGGAGGTGTGCGCCTTGCCTCCCTCCTCCCAGAGAACTGCTTGGAGTCTGCCAAGAAGTGTGGATGTACAACATATCCACGCTCCTAGAAGAACAGGTTACTCACCTGTAACAGTAGTTCTAGGAGTGGTATATGTTGTTCATCCACACACACCCACCTGACCTCCCTGGCTTCGGGCGCACAACCTTGCTTCCAGCGGGCTAAGATCTGGCATCATGGGGTGGAGCTGAGTTATATACCACCCGAGTGGGTGGCAGGAGCCAGCTTGAAGACTTCTGGCAAGATTTAAAGTGGAAGGGGACATGCCAAGAAGTGTGGATGAACAACATATACCACTCCTAGAACTAATGTTACAGGTGAGTAACCTGTTCTTCCTGTATGCATTCCCTTCCATTCCCTTAATAGAGTACTAGTGAAACTACAGATGGAGGGTGCGACCCTCATCCTCATTGCACCTCTGTGGCCACAACAAATAATGGTATCCGTTGCTACAACAACTCGCACTGGAGCCTCCAGTTCCCTTGCCTCTGTGCAGAGGCCTGTTGTCATATTTATTTTATTTATTGAGTCTTGGATTACAACATCTTTGAGCAATACAACTCATTTACAAAGGGTCCACAGCAGTTGTACAAAAACAAAACAAGGTAAACAATAGATAGGTAAATAGCAGATATCAAGACTATACTTAAAAAAATTAATATATGAAAAGCAATCAAAATAGCACTGAATGTTGCTAAATATAACAGTAGAGTGGGCTAGAAGAGAGGGCAGCCTCGGAGTCCTTGTCAAAATCTAGGAGAGAAAGTAATGGGGCGTAAGGTGGGGGATGGGAGAAACAAGAGGGAGAAGGAGATGAGTTGCACAAGAGGTGGAGAGGGAAGGAGCGGAGTTGCAAAGGAGGTAATGGGGATAAAGAGATGAGAGGATGGGGAGGTGGAAGGAGGGAAATGGGGTGAGTGCAGAGAGAATGGGGGAGTGCTGGTGAAGTGAGGGGGAGGAAGACAAATGAATAGTATTAGGAAAAGAGGTGGTGTTTAGTCAGGAGAGGGGGGCAGCCTAGTAGGCCCTGTCGAAAAACCGAGAGAGAGTAATATGGGTGGGAGAGAGGTAAGAGAGAGAAACATAGGGAGAAGGAGGGGAAGAAGTTGCAAAAGAGGTGGCATGAAATAAGAGAATGGGTGGAGGATGGAAGAGGGAAGGTGAGGAGGAGCAAGGGAAGAATGTAAAGCTGCGTGAGCAGAGAAGAATCAGGAGTGAGGGGTGGAGGGGAAAAGGCTCGAGGGTAGGATTAAAATGAAGTGCCAAGAATTAAAAGTGCCGAAAGGTAGAAGTACAACAATAAAATAAACAGAAGGCTGCTAAGGGTGGCAATCACATATACTGTTTGCTAATATAGGACAAGGGGGCTCTGGTCCATTCGGACCTTAAGTCCCTGCTCCTGCATGCCTGGCTCCTGAAGACATACCTATTGCATGGTTTTGGGTGTCGCCTAAAGTAGCTGACATACTGGTTGCGACCAGAAAGCATTGCACCAGATATATGTACTCTCTAAAGTGGAAGCATTTCACTTTGTGGACCACTTCCAAAAATATGGACCCATTCACCTGTCCAGTGTATGTGGTGTTGGAATACTTGCTGTCCCTGTCAGACTCGGGTCTGTAGTATTCCTCACTGAAGGTGCATCTGGCAGCTATATCAACTTTCCAGTCCCCGCTGATGGGCATACGGTAGCTCAATTGGAGTTCTCCTGTACCTTTTTGAGAGGTATCCTGCACATGAAACCTCCCATTCATAATCTGGACCTGCCTTAGCACCTCAATTATATGCTTGAGAAATTTACTTATACTCCTTTTGAGCCAGCCGCAAGTTGTGGCTTACACTTTCTTTCATGGAAAGTGTTATTTTTAGTTGCAATCACTTTGGCTCAAAGGATTTCAGAGCTACAAACTCTAATGTGTGAGCATCTTTATTTGATTTTCTATATAGACAGGGTGTCTTCATGTACTAATCCTAAGTTTTTGCCAAAGATGGTGTATGAGTTTGCATTAATCAAACCATCCACCTTCCAGTTTATTATCCAGAGCGTGTCAGTCAAGGAGAAGCATTGCTCCATACTTCAGATGTACATAGAATCCTACGATACTACATTGCGCACACCAAGGACTGCAGAGAGTCCTCTCAACTATTTACTTTGTTAGCCCCTAGGAAAGAGGGCATCCCTGTATTGAAACAGTGCTTGTCCAAGTGGCTAGCACATTGTATTATGTTCTGTTATAGGAAGTATGCTAAGGAACTTCCTGGTGCGGTTCGTGGTCATTCCATAGTTGCTTTAAGTAAATATTCTGTTTTCCCCTGTGTAAAGCATAGTACTGAGTGGAGCTTTAAGGACTGGTATTTTTTCCGCTCAGTGCGCATTAAGGCACCTAGGGCAATATAGCAGTCCACAGCAGTAGGGCTTACAAGCCTTTAATTGTATTCCTGCACAAAATAGAAAAAAAAAAACTGCTTCCAGCCTGTGCAGAATTTGCCTGAGCAGCTAGCGTGGTGTGTAAGGCCCGACTCCCGTAGTCTCTGGCACCATAAAGAAACGCTAGTACCCTTACAAATTTCCACAAGTACAAACTAATACGGGGAGCCTGTGCAGCACTGCCTGAGCTGCTCGAGTGTTGAGGCTGCCTGACTAAGTTTCAGTGCGACCACGCCAGGCCAGAATTACGGTGGCCATTAACCGCGTGGTTCCAGGCCCCCCACTACCAAAATTAGTAGCTCAATTCCTACTTGCACCACACTTGTAATCTCCACCATCACAAATCCCCTGCTCCAATTGTTGTTTACTTACTGAAAGCTGTAATATAACTCCTCCCACTGTTTTTCTCTAAAACCCCCTCTTTTCCTCCAGAGAAGCTGGCATTAGGGGTCATGAGGGCTCCAGGAGAAATCGCCAGCCCTCCCCTGCACTCGTCCGACCTTGGACCCCCCCCCCCCGAAGCACCAGGTACGGGATAAACTGAAGCAGAGCGCGATTTCAGGCACCAATTTCAAATGGACAACTGCTGATTTCAGTTACAAATCTATTTGTCCACCGCTACTTCTCTGTGCTTGTGTTGCTCACTTTTCCATTTGCAGCTTATCAGCTGCCTCCACTAGAGGACATCTACCAATTTTCTCGCAACTAATTTATATACCTGCCCAAGGATGTTGTTTCTCACTACATTACTTTGCCTCTCTATGGCAACACAAACCTTCTTACCACCCACAACCCTCCCAATGAGGGAACCCCCACCGACACTGCCCCCTCGGTGCACCCTGCAGCCACACCTTGGTGCTTCCCCTCACGCACCGGTACTGGACTTGGTTCATGTTCACTACGGCATTATATATGCTGCAATCCTGCCACCCTCTTTTCACCCAGGGCTCTTGATCTTAAATCCTCAACCCTCCATCACCCATCAGCTTCCTCTCTTCACTGCAACACCAACGCATGCAAAACCTATTTCAGGACAAAAATAATGCATCTCTATGCCCTTCTCCTGTTCCTGTCAGGGGACATAGAGGTAAACCCAGGTCCAAACCCAACCACCACTCCCACCCCTTTCACTCTCCCCAAAGGCCTACGCATACTTCACCTAAATACCTGCAGCCTGCTATCCAAAATCTCGCTGCTACAACCAATCGCATTAACACTACACCTCGACATACTGACCATCTCAGAAACCTGCTAAAACCACATCATTTGGATGCTGAAGTCTCTATCCCAGGATACACAATAATAAGGCATGACAGGCGAGGGAAAAAGAAAGGTGGAGGCACGGCTACATACATCTCAAATAGTCGTCAATTCGATACTGTGGAGATCCCCTCACTCCCCGCAAATATAGACTCCACACTAATTAAACTGTCACTTCCTTATACCTCTCCTATATACGTTGCAAGTACATACTGCCCTCCATGCACACCCACTGATGATATCCTCTCCCATCTAACCACGCTACAGTCCCTAGCTAAAGGAGGTGAGCTCTATGCCACAGGGGATTATAATGCCAATTGGTTAGGAGTTGAAAAAGCCCACCTGAAGACTAAAATAAAGGCCCAAAACCTCACGCAACTTATAAAGGAGCCTACCAGACTTAACCACAAGACAAAAAAACACTCATTACTGGACGGGGCCCTCACCACGCACCCACATAGAATCCTTAAAGCAGGCCTACTTCCTGACTCTGTTAGTGACCATCACGTGGTTTACCTGATCAGGAAGGTTCATAGCCCCTCTCCCCCTCCCCAAAGACACTGCGCACCAGGTCATACAACTCCGTAGACCTAGTATGTCTCCTGGCAGACCTGGGTAGGGTAAACTGGTCTTGCATCACCGAGGCATCTTCCATTGACGATGCTTTTAATGCATTTAAATTCAGTTTCCTAAAAGTATGGGACAAGCACGTTCCACTGTGCACAAAATGAGTTAGAGGAGCACATCTCCCCTGGATCACGGCTGACATAATTAGAAATTGCCACACCAGGGGCCATGCCTGGAAAGCTTATAAGAAACTGGGCTCCCAGGCCTCCCTTGCTACCTACAGAGCCCTTCAAAATGCTTTCACAAATAGCATTCGCCAAGCCAAAAAGTCGTCCTTTTTTTTTTTTTTTTTTCATTTTTTTATTTAAACAGCAGTTTGGAAAACCTTTGAGCCATAGGCTCATTTACAAAGGTACCTTGTCACAGTAAGACAAACCAAAATACACAATATAGCAGTACAACACATAGGTATAACAGTAAATTAAGACATAGATACAAACAAGCTGGTACAGGTAGGATGGATGCAAACAATACCAGAGTTATGTTGTCCTTAGCAGCTTAGTAATAAGCTTTGTCATAAGTATTAGTACGCGGCTTTGACTAGCGGCAGTTACAGTCGGGTGTTAATAAGGTGGTTACGTAAGAAGTTTTGAAGCACGATATAGTTGGAGCTTAGGAGATAGAGGGGCAGTGTGTTGAACCAGGAGGGCCTAAAGCTGAAGGCTCTTTGGCGTGAGAGGTCCTAGCTCTAGGGATAACAGAGAGGTTTTCCCAGAGGTCCGAGTATGAACTAGTGGGACAGAGCGGCGTATGGTGGTGGTCAATCCTGGTGGGGAAAGCCCAAGGAGGGTCTTTTGTAAGGGTACAGGTAAGATATTTGAGGCTCAATGAGATCAAGTACCAAGCGCTTTAGCATACAGTAGACAGGGTGTGTCATCCTAGGTGCTCCAGTAATTAACCTGCAGGCCTTATTCAGAGTAGTGCGAATTTTATGGAGTGTGGTCTGATCAGCAGCACCATACACCGGCAGTCCATAGTCCACTAGGGACAGGATAGAGGAGGTGACTATGAAGTCGAAGAGCCTCCGGGGAGGAGCAGTGTTTATACCGGCGTAAGATGCCCAATCGGATATTAGTGGCAGTGGCTAGGCAGCGATGTGTCCATGGAAGGAGAGGAGGGTCAAAATGGATCCCTAGGTATTTATAGGAGCAAACTTGTTCGAGTAGGAATGAGGACCCAGAGTGAATGAGGAGTTTGAAGTTGCAGGACTTGTTTTGGGATGAGAGAAGAACATAGTTTTGTTTTTAAGATTTATCACCAATCTATGTTCCTTGAACCAGCCCTCGGCTTCAGTGAAGGACTTCTGCAGCGAGTCCTGGAGGGCAATAGGGTTACGACTTGAGGCAAAGATGACTGCATCATCAGCGTACAATAGAATGTTCCCCGAGCAAGAGTGTGGAAGGGTGTTAAGGTAAAGGGAGAATAGTAAGGGGCCCAGAATGGAGCCCTGGGGAACCCCAGAAAAGATGGGACAGATGTCTGAGCAGGTCCCATTAATTTTTACACGCTGTGAGCAGTCAGACAGATAACTGGTGCACCAGGAGATAGGCCCAGCAGCAAAACCAGAGAGACTAAGGGCATCAAGAAGGAGGGGGTGGAAGACAGTGTCGAAAGCTTTTGAGAGGTCACTGAAGACAGCACCAGCCAGAGAACCAGTGTCTAAGGAGGAGTGGAGAAAGCTGGAGAACTCTAGGAGGGCTGTGTTGGTACTGTGGCCGCTCAAGCCATGCTGCTCAGGACAAAGGACATTGTAGGTGGAGAGATAGTCAGAGATTTGAGAGGCCACCACTTTTCCAAAGCCTTGGAGAGGAGAGAGAATGGAGATCGGTCGATAGTTTCCAGCCACAGTCCTATCACCACCTTTAAAGATAGGGGTGACAGTGGCGACTTTCCAGGCAGCTGGAACCTTCCCCAGGCAAAGAGAGTGGTTGATGAGGCATGTGATCGGGGTAAGGACTGTGTCTAAGACCAGCCGTAGGATACACGGATCCAGGGTGTCACTGCCCATACTATTACTCTTGAGAGCAGTGACAAGGTGCAGCCTAAGTTCTTGGGCAGAAACACGGCGGAGGAGAAAATAAGGGCAAGAAAGATTTACGGCAGGTGCTGGGGGAGGAGGTCAAAAATTTGTAGGAGGATAGGGCTAAGGTCAGTGAATGAGGTGTTGAGGTGGTTGGCTATGAGGGCTGGGTCTGAGGAGATCACACCATTAATGTTGATCTGGGTGGGTGGGAGTGTGCACTCCCATTTAACTGTTTAATGTTATCCCAGAAGGTTCTGGGATTCCCCCATGAGGCAGTGAGTGAGGACCGATAGTGCTCAGACTTGGCCTTTCTGATGGCCCGAGTGCACTTGTTTCAGGTGGCAGCATATAACCGCCTGTCATTGGGCCGGCCAGTCTCAATGGCACGGTGCCATAGGTTGTCCCTATGTTTGAGCTGGTGGATCAAAGCTGGGGTAACCCAGGGGGCATTCTTCCTTTTAGAACGGCGGGTCAACACTGGGGCAAAGATATCACAGGCATTATTAAAAGTTTGGGTAAAGAAGGAGAGCTGTGTCGATGTCAGGAGTTGCCAGTATAGGAGACCAGTCAATTTGGGACAGAAGTTCCTTAGTTTTATCAGTCCACCAGGTATTAGAGCCCCGGCATGTGGACTGTGCTATGGGTTTGGGGACTGAGGTTGACCAGTGGAATAGAATGGGGAGTGATCGCTGAGAGAGTCTGGGAGGACTTGTACATTGGGGATCCGATTAGGCGGTTGGTGAGTACCACATCAAGCAGGGTACTGGAGCCTCTCTTGGGGTTAGTCCTGGTAGGGTGGGTAACTAGTTGCGTAGGGTCTATTGCAGAAAGGAGTCTCGGGTAGAGGAGGAGGAGGGGCTGAGCCAGTTGACATTTAAGTCACCCACCAGAATTTGATCAGCGGTAGGAGGTAGAGGTAAGGTATTCTGTAAGAGAGGCAATGGCCTGCATTTGGTCCCTGGGGACACGTATGCAGTAGTCAGTCAGCGTAGCGCCTGGGCCCTGGGTCAAGGATGGGAGGCGGGCGGGGGCTATCTGAGGAGGATTCCTTGACATAAATAGCGCAGCCTTGCCAAATCTCCCAACACGGTCGGACGGAAAGGGTGAAACCAGGAGGGAGACTAGGGAGTCAGGGAGGATTTCGACAGCCAAGTCTCAACCAGGGTGATAACATCAGGGTTAATTGATGTGACCAGGCATTGTAGTGAGTCAAACTTTTTTAGGAGGCTACAGATATTCGTGGAGACCATGCATAGGCCTGTGGTGCTAGTTGGGGAGCTCCTGGGAACCGGGCCAGGGTTTGGATGAATGTTCCCTGACAGGAGTAGTAGCATGACTAACACCCTGGCTGGGAGATGGTGAGAGGTTTTCCTACGATTGACATGGGGGAGGGAGGCTAAGGGAGCAGGGGGTGGGCAGGGAGGTACAGGAGGGGAAAGCAAGAATAAGAAGACACCCAGATGTGCCTGAGTTGAAGAGAAAGCTATGGGGAGGGCAGGGAGGACGGGGACACACAGAGGTCCCAAGGGGCAGGAGAGGAGGTTCAGGAGCAAGGGGAAGGAGGGGTGCCAGGGCACAGTGTGGACTAGCAGATGGGTAAGTGGGTAAGTGCACTGCTAGTGGGGATAGGCACAGGAAGAGCGTGATGCAGGGCCAATACATTGTGGTGAGCAAGATCCCAGGGAAGTAGTGCTGTACAGGTAGGAGTAGGAAGTAGTGAGGAGCATAGGTCCCTCTAGTGGCCAGAAGGTATAACCTGCAAATGGGAAAGTGGGAGATAGGTTCTGGGCAACAGGACGTGATGACACGGATGTGATGTCACGGGGTGGATCAATAAATTGACAGCAGCATGGGTGGGAGGGGTGGTGGGGCGGGCTGGGGCAGGCGAGCGCTGGCCTGTCAGGGCTAGCACCCTCTGCAGGCGTCCAGACGAAGAGAAGAGGCTCTCTTTACCTCGAAAGTTATCAGGCTGGAGATTTGGCTTCCTCAGCTACTCAGGTGAGCTGCTTGTGTTGCCTCAGTTGCTTCAGTTGCTTGATTGTCCCTAGTGCCTAGCTTGGGGGAGCTGCCTATGTTGTGGAGAAAACAAAGCCTCTCATTACTATGCAGCGGGAGAATATGTTGTGACTTACACAAAGGAGCTCCACTCTAAGCAAACAGGGCTATTCCAAAGCGAGGTCACACTAGGACCCAGCTAACCTAATGCCTTCAGTTACAAGCACAATTCGCTCAATACCACCATATTAAACAAGTCTGATCTATATTAGCTGCTTGATATATCTGGCTTTAAAATGTAATCAGCAGTTAGCTCCAAATACCACTATATTAAACAAGTCTGATCTATATCAGCTGCTTGGTATATCTGGCTTTAAAATGTAATCAGCAATTAGCTCCAAATACCACCATATTAAACAAGTCTGATCTATATTAGCTGCTTGGTATATCTGGCTTTAAGATGAAATCAGCAAGCAACTCTAGAAAACCAGTGAGTCCCTAGCTTTACACTTCAGCATTACTAGCACAAAGAGAGGCAAATAACAAGCCCACCCAGTGGTGAACAGGAACAAAGTTCATAAAATATAAGTGTTCATCAGGTAGCACCCCTCTGCAGGCGTCCAGACGAAGAGAAGAGGCTCTCTTTACCTCGAAAGTTATCAGGCTGGAGATTTGGCTTCCTCGGCTACTCAGGTGAGCTGCTTGTGTTGCCTCAGTTGCTTCAGTTGCTTGATTGTCCCAAGTGCCTAGCTTCCCATCTTCCTTTAGTAAAAATTCTAACCACCCTATGGACTTCTGGAAATCCCTCAAATCCTTGCTCTCTCCCCCAACCCAACCACTTCCCCCAACAATTTTAGTAAATGGCACCCTCATCTCCGACCCCATCTGTGTCGCTGAAGCTTTCAACACCCATTTCTCCAGCTGCACCGGCAACCTTCTATCCTCCCTCCTGAATATACACACCCCAGCCCACCCACACAGCACCCACACCCCTAGCACTCACCCCCCAGTTCCACCTTTCGTATTCCAACCAGTTTCCCCCGCAGAAGTCCTCCACTCCCTACGGGCATTGAACCCTAACAAAGGCAAATGCCCGTCGTCTCTGGATGCCAAGATGCTATTCCTGTCAGCCCCTGCCATAGCCACCGCCCTGGCTGCACTCTTCAACCTCTCTTTCTCTCTGGGCAAAGTTCCAACGACTTGGAAAATGGCCACTATCATACCCCTTCCTAAAGGCGGTGACCCCTCCTCCCCAGGCAACTATAGACCTATCTCTCGATCCTGGCCAGACTTCAGGAGCGATTGGTCCTGTCCCAACTCTCCCAGTTCTTGGACGCCTCCTCCTTTTTTACTCCTTTCCAATCTGGCTTCCGCAAATCCCATTCTGCCATCACCTCCCTACTACGTGTCACCAGGCACATCCTCACAGGCATCGACAAAGGACACATCACCACGGCCATTTTTATAGATCTAGCTAAGGCTTTTGATACCGTCTCACATTTCCTACTTATCTCAAAACGTAAGGATGCAGGTCTAGTTCACCCAGCTATAGACTGGTTCCAAGACTATCTTGCGGGTAGGATACAAGCGGTCAGACTGGCCTCTCACACATCAAACCCCCTTCCAGTCAATTCAGGAGTCCCTCAAGGATCAGTCCTAGGACCAATACTCTTCTCCATTTTTCTTAATGGCCTCCCCTCTGCATGCTCCCACTCTTCCATCCAAATGTATGCAGATGATACAGTTCTGTATGCATCCAGCCCCTCCACAAGCAGTGTAGCATCTCTTCTTCAGGAGGACTTCTCAGCCATCCAGCACTGGTTCATGAAAAACCAGCTGTCTCTAAACCTAAAAAATGGTGTAGCAACTCGTTTGGCTCTCAACAAAGACTCTCCCTTAAACCCGTGTCCCCATTCTCAACCCTTGAAGGGCTGTCAAGCAATGCACTAGCTTTAGATATCTAGGAGTCTGGCTCGACCAATACCTTGATTTCACCTCTCACATAGACTCCCTGCGTAAGAGGCTGCTCCCAAAACTGGGGGCACTCTATTGAAACAAAACCTGTCTCCCCAAGCAAACGAGGCACGCCATAGTACAGAAAATGATACTCCTGGTACTGGAATTATGGCGACATAGTTTACTCTATCACCCCTGCGTCCACCCTGGCAAGCCTAGACACCCAATTCCACTCCTTCTGTTGTTTCATCCTCGACTCGCTACAATCCACTCACCATTGTACTTTATATAGCTCCCTAGCCCTACCATCTCTCCATGACCAAAGATTAATAAACTGCGCAAGGTTTGCTGCTAAATTCTGGACCCTCCCCCCCATCTTGAATCTACTTTATCCCAACAACCTCCCCCTGTGTAGTCCTTAAGAGGCACAGACCCCAGACTTCTATATGTCCCACTTATGCACACTACCAAAGGTCAGTCAGCTTTTAAATTCAGAATCCCACAGATCTGGAACGCCCTCCCCGCCCCCATCAGACACGCACAAAATCCCGGTCACTGTTTCAGACTACTCCAAGCACACTTCTCCAGCTGCTCTTGCTAATGCTATAAGTTACAGCCCTCTATTAAATTAAACAATGTACAGTAATACTCCTGTTATGTGCATATCTGTCTGTAAACTACTGTAATACTATACCTGGTGTATATGTTATACCTATTTCCCTATGTAATTCATACTCAAAAACTGTATTATAATTGTACAAATCATATGCTGTGTTCCTTTATTTCAATCACTGTACTTGTAATTTGTTCTAATATATGACGTGTACTGGGCCTAGGCCCCCAGGTCGCATCTGGAATCGAGCATGTTGCTCAGTATGCCTTCCTGGTAAATCTCGTAAATAAATAAATAAATAAAATTCCACAAGTGATATGGCCACATCTTTTGCTTGCTTTAGGAAAGTATCTGTGGCTGACATGTGCATTGCCACCATCTGGAGTACTTTCCACACCTTTACTAAACATTACAGTCTGGACATTGTTTCTTGTAGACGAGTGTGCTTCGGCCTTGCTGTCCTACAGAGCCTACCATCATAAACAGACTACACCATCCTCTTCACTGGCTTTTGGGACTGCTTGGGACTCATTTCATGGGTGTGGCCTAAGGGAAGAGATATTCTCGAAGAAAATAGAACAGTTATGTACTTACTGTAACAACAGATCTTCAAGATAATCTCTTCCCTTAGGCCATGCCGGCCCTCCCTCCTTCCCCCTTTTATCAGCTGTAGGGGAATGTGGTGTGCAGTTCTGCCTTGGGAATATTTATAGCTGCTATCTCCAGTGCTTGCATTTGCCTAATATCAGAGGCACTGGTATACTCTCCTGGTTCCTCAAGACGCGGGTCCTCCAAGCACAGTGTCCGGCAGGGAACTGAGGAGAGATTGGTCTGCCCATATTTACATAGATTCTGATGCGTGATGTCATGGGTGGCCATCAGCTAGCAAAAGTTTATTTGTGGTCCTAGCACTGATGCTGGTATTTATTTATTTATTTAAAAATTTGGTAACCGGGAAAGACACACTGAGCCGAGGCTCATTTCCAGGTTTGACCCGGGGGAGAGGGTAGTGGGCAGTACAATAGTCAGAGTGACAAACAGCAAAATACATGAGTGACCAAAGTAGAAACAATATATACAGGTAAAGGATATATAATCCGGGTACATATTTGGAGTAGCATAAACAGACAAGTAGTATAAACAGACAAGATGCATGTAATAGGCATTATAGTACAGTATAAACAATATGTACATAGGCACAATAAATGTATAATCTGGGCTCCAAGGCATACTAGGTATAAGTATACATAATGCTGGGACAGCTCAGGCATTCCCACAGACAGGATTGAGGAGAACGTTGGGGGTAGGTGGAGAGTATGGTCTCAGAACAGTATAGCTCCAAAGGTGTGGCCTAAGGGAAGAGATTCTCTCAAAGATATGCTGTTACGGTAAGCATGTAATTGTTCTGTTCACAAACAGTGATGCAAACACTTCGAAGTAACAGTGGTACAAACTGCCAGAAATCTGTATATCAGTACTAGACATTACATGACTGGCCTCAATGAGGGAAATGGTGAAACATACCTAGACGTTATACATGAAGAGTTTGTGTCTTCCAGGTATGTGACGGTGCTGATCTACCTGAACAGTGTCCTTGGTGGTGGGGAGACTACCTTTCCCGTGGCTGATAACAGAACCTATGAAGAAATGGTAAATGTTTTTACTTACCTTGTGGTGTGGTGTGGTGTGGTGTGATGTTGAAATGCAGCTGTTTCTGTAGTAGTCTCCTTGTCTACCACTTTTGGCAGTTTCTTCCAGGATGTATTAATGAAGTGGATCCTGCAGCACAGAGTATTTTCTACTTCTATCCACTGCTCCTCCTTTATTGGTTTCATTCTTCTCATTAACGAGCTGCAGGAGGCTTGCAGTGTTCCCAGAACTGGGGATGTGTCCTTGCCCGTTTTCTGTTTTGTGCCATGACCGCCCATCACATGGAATCACCAAGCAAAATGGCACCAAGTTCCCATCACACCTCCTCAAAGAATACGCCCCACTCGATGCATGGCTGCAGGAGTGCTACAGAGTGGTGCACTCTAGCCTCTCGCTTCCTACCCAAAGAGCACGTGAACTGCCCCTGTGACACAACAGCACAGTATGCAAGAGACCCAGAGTTACTCCTGAGCCCAGCTCCATCACGGTGCCACTGTACTGTCAACCAGAAAATGGTTGGGATATTTAAGAGGAGGTGGGTGAAGTCAAGGGGGGAGGATAAGAGTGTCAGGGGAGGGAGGGGGATGGGGCAGCATGTAACACCAGATGCATGAGCTCTGCATTGGGCAGACTCAATAGACCGCAATGACCTTTTCTTGCTTACAGTTTCGTATGTCAAGTGAATGGGTTAAGCCATCTTTTATAGCAGTACTTTGGGGCTGAGTAGCATGAAATGAGGTTCTGTATCTGTCACAGAGGGCACCACATGCTATTTTGAAATATTTTAGCCCCGTACTTTTACACTGAGTCTGGCTAAGGCCTGGGTGTTATCATGTTAGAGTTATCTGGCTCACAGGATGGTAGGGTGCAGGACAGCCTAACATTTGCACACCCAAAGGGCAGATTCAGAGCGTTTGTAATGGGGTAGCTACATACTGTTGCAATGTGGTCGAGGGGTAGCATGTTTTTCAGGAAAAGTCCCCCTTTTAAAACTCCAGCTAAACTAAAATAGCCACTTCTCACCCGAGGAATGCTCCAATATTCCTAACCCTTATGCAGTATGCCTTTAAGTCAGATCTGCCCAGAGATGGAACATTATGCTAATGATGGACACTATTGGCATGTGCCACTTTTCAAATGCTGCCCCTATCAGCTGCCTACATTCTAACCTCTCAGATTTCACTCTCAGCCTGTCAAGACTAGACACTCGGAGATCCTCTCCTCAACATCTCATTGTGAAGACTTATAAAAAATATATAAGTATTCCTTATATTTTCATTTGCTGCCCTTATCTTTTGTTTTTAGCTTAACCGCTAAGTTATTTTAGTTAAAATTGTTGTTTTGCTCGGTTTCTCCCAGTTCAGCATAACCGGAGGGGAACCGGGAATTTTTTAGTCTACAGTGGAGTTTTGTGAAAGAAACTTCTTGATTTTAGCTTAAATTGTTTAAATAAATGTATGTTGTGTAACCACTAATACTGGTTACTGAACTGATAACCTCAGTTCCATTTTGTACCAGTTCTCGGTTCCAATCAGTTCCCCAATCGGTTCCTGAACCGACCGCAACTGCATACTATTATTTAAAATTTAAAATCCTTTTGTGGTTTGTGTTTTTCTGCCAAAATGGGCAATATGTCAGAAAAACCTAAGAGGAAAACTGGTGAACTCGGTTTTAAAAACTGTACTGAGTGTGAAGTATTTGCCAATCAGATAAACACACTTCTTGTGTGGCCTGTCTTGGCTATGATCATTTAAAGTCTGATTGTGAAATGTGCAAGACCTTTCCTGAAAAAAACGCTTGAAAAATATTTGGAAAGGTCGGAAGTTGCCTCCACCTAAGGGTCCCTCAGGCTCTGACCAGGCGACACCCTCAGAGCCTGTGGGTGAAACCACAGAGACCACTACCTCTACCCCTGATATGGGTACCAAGGTCCTTGGAAAAAGGCCTGCTGAACCGGCTAGCTCTCCAGTTCCATTAAAGAAAACTAAAAAAACTAAACATACAGAGCCCCCCCTGCTGGACAGTGTTTTGGGACTTCTGTGGTGAGTGAAAGTATGCCTTCTCCATAGGAGATTGCACAGGCTTTACAGGGGATGCTGCCTGCAGGAAAGCAGTCACCAGTTCAGAACCCTACTAAATCTACCCAGTCTTCCTTCCTTGATGATGTGGAGGAGTATGGGGAGTATGAGGAAGAAGGTGAATGGAAGCCTATGGAGCCTGAAGTCTCCTCTGAACAGGAGTTTGGTTCACCACCCAGGGCCTCAGAGGATTATTCCTACCATTTCACATTTGTCAGAAAAATGGTAGATGCCCTTGATGTAACTACCACTGAAGTGATTGAGGATGCAGAGGAAGCAGAATATAGAGATGATGGGGTAAACACCCACCAAGAAAGTATTGCTTCCTGTGAATACGTTCTTTAACTTTGACATATTTAAAATCTTCCAGACACCTGGGTCTGTCCCTTTTTTAGACAAAAGGCTGGACAAGGAATATCAGCTGAACAGGTATGGGGCTGAATTCTTGTTCTCCCACCCTGATGACCAGCGCATGGTACAAGCTGCGGTCTGTAACAAGGCAAAAGTACCTCTGGCATCTCACCCTCCTGAAAAAGATTCCAGAAAAATTGATAACATAGCCAAGAAGGGCTATCTATCAGCTTCCTTGGCCATCAGACAAGCGAATTTCCAGGCTTATGCAGCCCAATATTAGAAGTCGGTGGTAATCTGTCATGGCAATGGCAGATAAAGCTCCATCTGGTGTCTCAGCTGACTTAGCTGAGACTGCTAGGTTTGACTTAGAAGCAGCCAAATATCAATTTCAAATGGCAGCAGACACTAATGACACTGCTGTCAGGTGGATGGGTAATACTATTGCTCAGAGGAGGTTTGCTTGGTTAAGAGTCACAAACCTCACTCAGGATACTCAGACCAAGGCCTTAGATTTCCCTGTTGAGTGTCATTCCCTCTTTGGAACTCAGACAGAGGCTTACATGAAAAAGGCGGATAAGTACAAGGACACCTACAAAAGCAATTCTGCCAAAGAAAGAACCTCTCCTTCCACTAGACCCTATGGAAGGGGAGGCAGGAGCAGACCTTTCCACACCAGGCCTTTTTATCAGGCCATGGCTGTACCACAGGTTCAGCAATATCCACAGCAGGGGTACTTCAGGGGTAGGGGCAGAAGGGGTTCCAGACGTGGTTCCCAGTCTCAGCCTCAGGCAAAGCAAGACCCCTGACATGCTTTCCCAGGCTGCCTCCCCACTACCAGTAGGGGCAGACTGACTAACTGTTTCCAGGCTTGGAAACAGATCACAACAGACAGGTGGGTCCTGGAAGTAGTGAGTCAGGGTTTGTCCCTAAGCTTCAAAACCCTTCCCACTCCAAGAACCAGAGTGTTTAAGCCAGCTTCCAATGCAGAAAGGATGCTGCTGGAAAAGGAAGTACAAAACCTACTGTTGTTAAAGGCAGTGGAACCTGTGCCCCCACAACAAAGGGGAAAGGATTTGTATTCAAGATACTTTCTCACAATAAAGAAAAATGGGGAGTGGCAGTCTATCCTAGACCTAAGGGAGCTAAACAGGCACTTATTTAAAGCCAAGGTTCAAAATGATAACCCTGTCACTGATTCTGTCAGCACTCCAAAGTGGAGATTGGCTAGCATCTCTGGACCTTAAAGATGCTTACTTCTGCATCCCCATAAGGGAGTCTCACAGAAAGTGCCTCAGGTTCAGACTCCCTTTAGGTCATTACCAGTCCTCAACCTTGCCATTCGGTCTCACTTCAGCTCCAAGAGTATTCACAAAGTGCCCGGTAGTGGTTGTGGCACACCTGCGAAGGCTAGGTGTCACAGTTTTCCCTTACCTGGATGACTGGTTGGTGGTCAGAAAGTCACCACAACAGGTAAGGGAACATCTGCAGCTCACCCAAGGACTTCTAGAGTCACTGGGTTTTCTGATAAATCTCAAAAAGTTGGTCCTTCTCCCTGTACAAGTGCTGCAGTTCATAGGAGCAGATAAATGGTTCCACATCATATGAGCGAACGCACAATAGCGACTGTCATATGAGCTGGTGCACATCGCAGAAAAACTGCATCGGCGATGTACACAATAGTGGGACCACTAACAGTGATAGTCCAGGGCACAACACAAAAAGCACAGTGACACTATGTTTAATGCGGGGGCTATGCCCCCCATGCCTCTCACACACCCCTAATTATTATAGCCAACTCCGAGAGGGAGCCTGACACTGGGGTAAAAAAAAATGTAAGTGCGCACACACACAAATCGGTAAAATATAGAGCTCCTGCCCAGGTCTGAACCCGAATCCTTCACCACTGGAGGCATATGCTGCCTCTACTAGACCACACAGTCAGCTCAGAACAACCAACCGAAACCACGTCCCACATCATCCACATCATAGATCCCTCCCACTGTTGCTCTCTCTTCACTGTCGCTATTCTTGTTCCTCCTTCCCTCGCTATATCCACGTTTGCTGCTGTATCCTACTCGCTCTCTTGCAAGGCACTCAGATGTTGTCACTCATATGTACTCGCTCAAGTGGAGTCACCCATATCACTGGATACCGAATTAAATACCCAGGAGGGCAGAACTTGCCTACCTCTGGACAGGATAAGAAGTATTCTGCAGATGGTAGGCTTCTTCAGCCCGAACAGACCAAAAACTGAAAGACAGTTTTTACAGCTACTGGACTACATGGCAGCCACCACTGGCACAGTCCTGGGTTCCAGGTTCCAGATGAGAGACATCCAAATCCACGTCAGGGCTGTCATAGGCTGTGGGTGTAATGATGGACACTGACACAAAAAGGTAATGTGGCAAGGCTAAAAAAAAATGCCAAGCCTAAAGCTTTATTAAAGTAACAGCAAAAAAAAAAAAGAAAATATAAAACTATTAACTTTGCAGGAATACAGAAAGAAACATAAAAGGTACAAAAATAAATGAATGTTTCCACAGGCAATATCAGCAAACGAAAAGGCCGCCTGGGATTTCAGTTATCTTAGTCTGTAAGTGCAGACTCCCAAATGGATCAGTACTGGCTGATCCCAAAACGAATCTGAAGGTATCACAAGAATGAGTCTCCTTTTATCCTAGGGAATCATCAGGTGATCACTCCAGACTCCGCCCCCTATACTCTTCAATACAAATTTTCATTTATAAAACATTTTTATTTCATTCTAAGCCAAGGGACATTCAATAAATCTTTATTACAAAACATTGACATCCCTGAAATGAAATATAATACAGGTTTAACTAAAAACAGTACTCTTACCAAGTTTAGCCCTCCTCAACCTATCCACAGTATAACTATAGAGAAATGGGCAGCTGCCTCCTAGGAAACAGCATGAGCAACAAGTGCAAATGGCTGCAAGGACTACCTCTGGCTAAAGGCCTGAATATCCATTATGTGGTAAGCTTTACTCTCTAATATTAATAGGAGCCAGACTGCTATGAAAGGAGTAAAACTGAAAAGAGACCATTATTTATTTTACAATATCTGAAATACTGCATATTTTGTTTAGGAGTTTCTTTTAGAATTACTAAACACATTTACTTCAAACAAACAAAAGCAGTCCCTTTAATTTCAAATCTGCTTATGTTTAAACCATTTGTGCTGCTGGCATTTTGCCTTTCCATGTCACCTTACCAAAAATAATAAAGTTAAACAGTAAGGAAAAGTAAACTGTTTTGGGGTCAAAATAGTGTTGCTAAGGCATATCTAGGGAACCTTACAACAACACACTAAGGGATTGGGTGACCAGCAGGCAGACTCTGAATCCTTTTACTATCTTTATTTTTCTCTGCCTAAATAAACTAAGTGCTTGTACTGTGAGGAGAATTCCCCTATATTTGGCATTCTCATTTGTTTCAAGCTTGCTTAAACATGAAGAGGAACTACTAGCCCAAATATGCTTAACCCCAGGTCTATCGCTGTAGCCTATCATTGGGGGGACTGAAGCTCCATACCTGTCTTTTTAATGAAATGAAAGTGATAGAAAGGGCCTCTTATCCAGGTGGTCTGCCTGGAAAAAGGGAATTAAAAAGGGGGAAAGTAAAGGAAAGGACAGTAAAGATATTCAGAGAGTGCTACTGCAGTAGACTTGTGAAACAGAATTAGACAGGTATTTGGAGATTTAACAGCACACTTTCACAAGGGCACATTAGTGGCAGAGAAAGGATCCTCTCTCAAAGCTAGTCCCAGTAACAAAAACGTTGCTTCAGGCCCATCAGTGGTGGAAGGAGGAAGTCAACCTCAAGGAAGGTGTTCCTTTTCAAAAAGAATCTCCATCAGTAATTCTCACAACAGATGCATCACTACTGGGGTGGGGTGCCCATCTAGGGGATCACACCACTCACGGCACTTGGTCCAGTGCAGAGTCACTTCAGCATATAAATCTACTGGAGCTCAGAGCAGTGTTGCTGGCACTCCAAGCCTTCACACCACTGGTTCAGGGAAGGGTGGTACAGGTCAGAACAGACAATACCACCACAATGCACTACATAAACAAGCAAGGAGGAACAAGGTTGGATCCTCTGCACAGAAGCTATGAGAATTTGGACTCTGGCCTACTCCTTAGGAGTTTCTCTTCAGGACATTGATCTGTCAGGCAAGGACAATACCCTAGCAGATGCTCTGAGTCGAATCAACAAGGCCCATCATGAATGGACCTTGAACAGATAGGTGGTGGAAGTGATTTTCAGAAGGTGGGGCACCCCAGAGATAGTTCTCTTTGCATCCCACGAAAGTCACCACCTGCCATGGTGTTGTTGCAGACCCCCAGCTCAGGGAACAATACCCCTGGATGCTCTAGTTCTGGACTGGTCAGAGAAGTACCTGTATGCATTCCCTCCTTTCCCGCTGGTATACAGGGTGCAACTGAAACTCGGGTCTCAGCCAGCTTCAATGATCTTGGTAGTTCCAGATTGGGCCAGGCAGCCATGGTACTCTCTACGGTTCTCCATGTCTGTAACTGAGCCAATACACCTTCCTCGGAGGCACAATCTGCTAACCTCCAGTCAAGGGAGACTCCTGTACCCGAACCTCAAATCCCTCAGGCTCAAAGTATGGCTTTTGAGGACCTAGAGTATGCAGGCTTACATCTCTCTGAAAGTGTTCTGGACGTTTTAAGTGGGTACAGGAAGCCTTCCACCAAGAAAACCTATGCCTCAGAATGAAAAAGGTTTTCTATCTGGTGCTGATGTGGTGCCAACTCAGGCAGGGGTTCCATCTGTGCTGGACTACCTTACATGTTTGCATTCTCTGGGCCTACAGCCCACTGCTGTAAAAGTTCACCTAGCTTCAGTGTCTCCTTACACCTCAGCTGGGAAGAAGGCCTCTATGGCATCAAACCCTATCTTTAAGAGATTCTTTAAAGGTATAGCTCACTTGCACCCCCTCATAGGGAACCGGTGCCAGCCTGGGACCTAAATATGTATATTGCCAAGCTCATGGGCTCCCCCTTTGAACCCATGTCTTCAGCTCCTTTGAAGTATGTCACATGGAAGATGGTTTTCCTAGTGGCAATCACTTCTGCTAGAAGGATCAATGAGCTCCAGGCTCTTTGCATTGAACAGGACTACATTTCATTCCACAGGGACAAAGTGGTCCTGCAGATTAACAGACAATTTCTTCCAAAGGTGGTTTCGGACTTTCATTTGAACCAGTCCATTACCTTACCTGTTTTCTTCACTGGCATACAAGCTCTGGGGAATGTAGACTGCACAGTCTTGATGTCAAGAGAGCTCTTAGCTACTACATGACTGTCACCAAGGCCCATAGACAGGACATGAAACAGCTGTTCCTGACTTATGGGGCTGTGGAAAAAACAAGTCCAGTATCTAAGTGGTCCATTTCTCACTGGATAGTTCAGTGTATTCAGTTTTGCTACTCAGAAGCTGGGAAGGAGCCCCCAGCAGGATTGAGAGCCCACTCTACAAGGGGTGCAGCTGCTACTATAGGAGCTTCCAGGGATGTTCCACTGGTGGACTTCTGTAAAGCAACTACCTGGAGAACAGTGCACATCTTCACTAAGCATTATAGCCTGGACACACAGGCTAGGGGTGATGCCAAGTTTGGCACAGCTGTCCTGCAGAGTCTATTCCCAAAGTAGGATCTGTGCCCACCTCCAAAGGTACTGCTTCTTAGTCTGCATAAGAGTTAGGAATATTGGAGTATTCCTGGCTTGAGAAAAAAAATATTTACCATACTAATTCTGTTTCTTCCAGGGGATACTCCAATATTCATAACTCTACCTGCCTGCCTCCCCTGCTAGAATCAGTGGCCTCTGCACTCCATGTTGTTTAATCAGTGATATGAGTGCCACATTCTGGCATTTCTGTTGAAACTGTGTTTTCATTGGTTTCACCCTCTTCAGGTGCTTCTGACATTCGGAGGGGGAAGGGGTTGGTGTTATTCCCTCCTGTTGCAGGCTTTTTGGGTGGTGGTGTTATTATTATTATTATTATTATAGTGTCATATGGGTAATTTCCATGTAGGGCCTGTTTTGTTAGGCACCTATGAAATCTGAGAGGTTGGAATGTAGGCAGTTGACAGGGGCAGCATTTGAAAAGTGGCACATGCCAATGGTGTTCCATCATTAGCATAACGTTCCATCTCCGGGCAGGTCTAGCTTAAAGGCATACTGCATAAGAGTTATGAATATTGGAGTATACCCTGGAAGACACAAGATTACTATGGTAAGTAATTTTTTTCCTTTTGTTAGCCTGAGGCAGTAATGGGTGCTACTATGATACCTAGCTGAATCCATAAGGGGCATACCCCTTGCCAGATGAACAAGGAGTGGCATTTGTGTTGGCTGTGAAAGCAGTCACTGACCTGCTTTCCTGCCCGAAGAATAGTGCTGCTGTGTCAGCCCTGATCATCTAGATGGGGAAGCGGGGACAACATGGGAAAAAACATAACTGATTTCTGTGTTGGAGACAATGTCAACCCCATCCCCCGTGCTAGTTATACAGGGTCAAAATCAATCTGCATGGAGATAATAGCATCTCTCTTACCCCTGAGCATCTGGGCACACAAATCATGGACATTTGAAAAAAAAATGTGAGACAGATTGCCAAAATCAAGGACACTGGCTTAAACTCAGAAGAGCTGGTGCCCCGAGGTGGTCACTGCCATCATCATCACCCTGTCTATCTGGAATCTCAGTGCACAACTTCTGCTGTGTAATGCAGACTCCTTCATTCCAGTTTTATAGTCCAGCTCATGATTTGAACACAGATCTCCTGCATGGGCCACCCCTAGCTCAAAAGTGCTGGGCAGCCCTGTATTGTTTCTGGCTAAGAACACTCCTTTGTTTCACATTATTAAACAGTAAGCTGGCTTGACAAGTTTGGTTTGGGTTACAGCTTACCACAGTGGAGAAGTGTTAATTGATGTTTGAGTAATTCTATTTACTGAGACAGAAGTCTGCCCTGTGCTTATTTTCCTTTCCATTATTTAGCCTACAGACTTGATGGCTTTCAAAGCATTCAGTGGCAGTCATTGGTACTTCTATTAGGCATATTATTCTGAAACATTGGTTGGAGGACACAGTACATACCATACAAGAATGGAGAAGTAGCATTCTAGAAATCCTCAGGTTAGAAAGATCATCATTGTCTCTAAGAGATTATTCACCTAAATCTATAAAAAAGTGGGACACCATATATTGGTCACTATGTACTGCCGATCAGATTTAGATCTGGCCATGATGCCTCATTTCCTTATGGATACAGTCTCTCTTTGAATTTGAACCTTTTATCACATAGTGCATGTTAATATGTCCGGCGTTGCGGGATCCCTCACTGAACTTCTTTAGTAAGTTTCAGTTTTCTCATATTGTATTTTAAAATTAGTAGTTTCATCACTACGGAACATAAAATGTATTGCAAAACTGTTCTTTCAGAGTTATTATCAAACTTGGTAAACTGTTATCTTCGCTATCTCAGAAAACACTACTCAGCTTGTTGAGTCTCTAAGCTAAATGTTAAATGATGAGTGTAATAATTTGTTGGAGGTAAAGCTTAAATCTGTTGTGTATTTGTGTAACTATTTGCCACATGTTCATATGTTAGTCGTATGAGAAACTTTTATTTAATTATTATATTTATTTGTATTGTTTTAAATTGAAAAACAATAAACATTTTATTGACAAAAAAAAAAGTTGTGGGACTATTCTAATGTCTCCAGTGCATTTTGGGAACACCTTAAATGCAGTATTCATAGGTAGATGAGGATTCAATGAACAGTTTCTTAATGGGTCCTATTTCTGTCTACTGCAAGAATGAGATAAGGAGCTCTGTTGCCGTTCTAATCTGCATTTCCTCTTATGCATATCTTTAGAGCCTGGTTCGATAAATAGGCATGTAGCAGTATGAGATTCCTATACCGAACATGCTTAAAGCTTAAATTGCACATCTTCCGAGAATCAGTCTTCTCCATAGATTCCCATTAATTGGTCTGAGCTGTTAGCAACAGGACCCTGTGGGAGCCATAACTTCTGATGGAAGCTGGTGGTTCAAGTAGGCCCCATGCATGCATCACTGCATGCAGCTGCTGGTATACAGTGGTACCAGCCCCCAACCGCCTCAGTCTTTTTTTCCCCACAGATGAGTGCATAGCATCTTCTTTGCTCTCATTATCTGTGCCAGAGCTTCACCATGTACTTGACAACAGCATTCAGTTCTTCAGTTTTAGTTTAAAAGTACACTGCAGTTTATTATTCTGCCAGTTTAGTTCTACACAATCCTACCCTGTGAAAACAGTCAACGACCATGGAAGGTAAGGGAGCCTGAACAGGTTAGTTGTTCCAGTAATGGGGCTGTGTCTGACCACCACTCCTCTTTGGGCATGTGCTCTGGCAACCATCAGTCTAGCACCGGAAGAAGGACAGTCCTCCTAGAGTCACAAAAATAAATGACCCAGATACAGCACATGCTTTGCATCAGGATCTTTGCACTGTTCAGCCTCAAGCTCTTCACATAAAAAAACATAAAAGGAAAGAAAATGCACCAATCAAGGTCATCCTGTAGTCATTCTGCTGTGAGACATTTCATGCCTGTGGACCTGGTTACCCCACCATTATCTCTGATGGCACAGATGTCTCTTGGGCCTACTGGTTTGGTGTCTCCTTCCCAGAGCCTCACTCTATCTAATAGGCAGGTCTCTGGTGGGCAGTTCGGCTGTTGGGCAGCTCTTATGAAGCAGAGGTTCCAGTGCATAAGTGCAGTGGCACCACTGATGGTGCCAGTTCCAGACCCATCGGGCCAATTGGGTCTGCCGAAGCCAAACCTAGGCGGGCTGACTTGGACACTGGCACCAGTGCCAGGGTCAGTGTGCCAGCACAGACTTCACCTGTGGTGCCGTTCCCAACCCGTTCAGTGACAAACACAGCCACAGTGCCTCTGCTGAGTCCTTTGGTGCCGGCAAGACCCTCAGTACCCTTGATGGTGTCATGTCTAGTGCCATGGTCAAACTCTGTAGGGCCTATCTCAATGCTAGCATCAGTGCTGCCCTCGGTACCATGTGAGTCTTCAGTGCTGGAGCCTAACCTCGGTGCCACCAGTAGTGCCATTTTTGAGCCCCTATCCCTGTCCGAAACCTGTGTTGCCAAGGTTGCGGCCAGTGCCTTCGCCCATTAGGGTCCCCTTCTACCTTCTGGGTGAAGGAGAAGAGTTGGATCTGGACCTGCTCATAACTGATGGGGATGAGAATAATGATGTCTGCAACTGAAAGAACCCCATCCTGGTTCAGGTTACTGTGCCTCAGGAGGCTCTCTTCTTTCAGGCTTTGCTCAAAAATATGCATAGCAATCTAAAGTTTGAGACAGCAGCTATAGAATAGGCTAGATGCCTCCAACTGGAGTTTCTAAATATGCCTAATATCCTGATCTTTATTACTCCTCCCCACCAGCCAGCCCTGGAAACCATCTCAGAGGTGACTTGGAAGAGGCTTGCTACTGTGGCAGCTGTCCCCAAACAGTTGGATAGCAAATATGTGGTCCCTAACCTAAGTTCAACACTGTATACTTTACTCAGCCAGTAGCCAATGCCATTGTCATTTTGGCTGAGAATTATAAAGCCATAGTATCCAAAGAGATCATAGCGCACCCCAGTAATAAAGAGTCACGCATGGTAAACACCATGGGCAAGCATGTCTGTGCCTCAGTTACCCTAGGCATGAGGATAGCCAGCTACCAAGGCCATTTCTTCAAGTGTAAGTATGCCATCTAGTGAAAGCTCAAGTTGCTGGCAGAGGCTGTACCAGACACAGAGGCTAAGCAGGAAATACTGTTGACTGTGAAAGAGCTACTGACACCTCAAAGAAAACTTTGAAAAACATAATATTCAGACCCCAGGAAATCTTACTATATTCTAACAAATGCAGTTTGGTCTCACCATAGGACTGCCCCAGAGCCGAAGTGGTTAGTAGAAACTATGCTAGTAGTGGAATGTTAGGCTTGAGCTTGGTTTTCAAACCACTGTCCCAGGTTGCACTTCCTGCAACAGTCAGATTCTTTACTCTGCTTGCCTCAGTAAGACGTCTCCGAAGAACTCTCCATTTACTTGAAGAAATTTATTTTTTCTCAGTTTTGTCGAAGTCCGTTTATTTATTTAGATTTTTGAAGCACTGTCCTTGGTTCACAGGTAGACTTAGTCTAGATTAGTGTTCATTTGGTAAGGTTTTTGGTTCCTTATCGGTTTTTCTCAACTGAGAAGGAACCAGTAGTGTTCTTCATTTTCTGAGGTATTTCTCAATCTTTATGACTGCTAAGGTAAGTCGGTTATTATTTAAAATTTTTTACCAGGGTAGCTATCGGTTGTTCGGTTTTACTGATCAAAAAAAAAAAATAGTAGTGTTGGGATAAATGTTACAGGCCAAGAAAAGAACAGGCGCCACAGGTTTCCAACATTGTACTGAGTTTGGGGAACCGTTTGCTAAAGCAGATCCTCATCTGATTTGTGTTTTTTGTTTGGGGTTTGACCACTTCAAAAGGACTGTGTGGAGGGGTTGTGGGATAACAAATGGACCAGACACAGCTTCAAGTTCAACACACAGTTTCTGTGTGGTGTTTATTCAAAATGCAAGAGATAACCTTAAGTAATGTAATATCCCTTCTTCAGTACATCAGTTTGCAGCAACAGACTATGTATATCCCTTTTCTGCACTTAGCCAGCACCTACTGACTCACTGATCTCTGATCTAACTTAGTAGTTGAGATTCAGTATCCACCCCTATGCGGGCCTTGTTTGCTTGGGTAGTGGGGGCTCAACTTAATTTTTATGATACAGTCAACTAGTACTTTTTACGTTTATCAAAAACACCCAGTGCAACAGCATTTTCAACATTTACAGGTTTCATATACATAAGGTATATACATCAAGATATTTTATGACATAGTAGTGCTATTACATACTAACTCCAACAACAATAAACACAGCCTGTTTTACATATGCTTGGAGGTCACCACAATAACCTCCCTGTACAAGGACCTGAGAGGGAAAAGGAAAATTAAAGAGGACACTATAGCATAGTCAAGAAAGGGAAGGGGGTGGCCAACCTTATGGACTAGAAATTGTAAAGAATAGATTAGGATAAGAAATAGAACTGCTGCAACAGATTTAAGAAAAGGTTGGTCCTCAAGAGTGGCAGGAGCTCCCTGTCACAGACTGTGATATTTGCAGAAACTTCCCTCAGTTGACGCTTGAGAGGTGACCTAAACGACTGCAGGAGAAGATGTCTGAGAAAGCCACTGACCCCGCTACAGACAAACCGGCAACCAGCCAAAAGAACCGGAGGAACAGCCCTCTGACAAGGGTGATGGTTTGTCAGGTAAAAAACGGCCTGCAGTTACTGCCGCTGAACCGGCAACCGCAGGGGAAAGAAAGAAAAAAGAGAAACACACAGCGCTCGAACCGTAACCAAAAAAGATACCAGTTCCAACTACTGAAGAGATCACGAACACTACAAGAATCATCCAGGCGCTTCAACTGAGTACCCCGGTTCTGGTTGATAAGCGGCCACATACACAAACCTCTTGTTCTTCCTCTGTTCCCAGTTCATTGGAACAAGGGGTAGAACTTTTCCGAGAGGATGAGGATGAGGACTATGGAGAGCCGATTGAACCACACATATCTCCTGATCCCCACCGTCCTGATTCCCCTGATAAAGGGACCGAGGACTATACATCTCACTTTGCTTTTATAAAGCAAGTGTCCCAATCCCTGGACCTCCCTACCCAGGAGTCCACTGATGAGAAGGAGGAACAGGACTACATGGAGATGATGGATGTTCCAGTCTCCAAAGGCTGTTACTGCCCATCCACAAGTCCTTGAAAAAACAGGTGAACAAGGTCCTGCAGACTTCCACTTCTGTGCCACCTTTGGATAGGAAAGTGGACAAGAAATGCTGGCTAAGGGTGGAGTAGAGTTTCTCTTCTCCCAAGCCATGAAGGGGTGGTGCAGGATGCAGCTTGTGATAAGGCTGGCATACCTTTAGCTTCACACCCACCAGACAAAGATTCCAGGAAAATGAATTCCATTGCCAAGAAAGTTTATCTGGGATCCTCTCTGATATCAGAGAACACTATGGAATTATGGAGATAAAATCTGTTCAGTCCCTATGGCAGCTGATCTGGAAGAAGCTGTGAAAAGGGGTATAGAGGCATCTAAAGCTCAATTTAGGATGGCTATGGACAATAATGACTGCTGGCAGACAAATGGCTGCTTCCGTGTTTCTTAGAAGATTTGCTTGGCTCAGAACTACCAATTTGACCAAAGACACATAGTCGAAGGCTCTTGATTTCCCATGTGAGCCTATGTCTCTGTTCAGGGAACAGACAGAGGCTTGTATGAAAAAAATGGATGACTGCATAACAGCCTACAAAAGTGCATCTGCCACGGAGAAGTCATCTACCCCCCCCCCAGATGCACCAAGCCAGGGGAAGTAGAGGTAGGGGATACTATAGGCCATTCTTTCAGCATCAAGCTTTTCCCCAGTACCAGCCACAGAGGGGTTACTTCAGCAGAAGAGGCAGCAACTGAATAGCCCCAGCACCCAGACAGCAGCCCAGACCAAGCAGACACCCTGAGGTGTCCACTCGGGTCGCCTTCCCAACTCCATTAGGGGGCAGACTGGTCCACTACATCCAAGAATGGCAATCCATCACCACAGACAAGTGGGTCTTGGAGGTAGTGGGCCAAGGCCTGGCTCTCCGCTTCAAGTTCATACCAAAGCTGAGAGCAAGGGTCTTCAGATCCTCTTCCTCATCAGAAACATTACTGTTAGAAGGGGAAGTATCAAACCTTCTGTCTCAAAAAGCAATAGAGACAGTTCCTCAGACACAAAGAGGAAAGGGTCTCTATTCAAGATACTTCCTTACAGTAAAGAAAACAGGAGTGGTGACCCATACTGGATCTCAGGCACCTAAACAGACATCTGTTAAAGCCAAAGTTCAAAATGGTGATCCTGGCAACAATTCTCCCAACCCTAAGGCGGGGGATTGGCTTACATCTTTAGACCTAAAGTCTGCTTATTTTCACATCCCCATCAGGCAGTCCCACAGAAAGTATCTCAGATTCAGACTACCATCAGGCCATTACCAATTCAAGGCAATGCCTTTCGGTCTTACTTCTGCTCCAAGGGTGTTTACAGAACGCTTGGCTGTGGTTGTGGCACACCTGAGGAGGCAATGAGTGGCAGTATTCCCTTACCTGGACGATTGGCTAGTCATATGGCAGTCCCCTCAACAAGTAAGGGAGTCTCTGACACACACATAGGATATTCTACAGTCATTAGGGTTTCTAGTCAACCTGAGAAAATCTGTATTAGAGCCAGCACAGCTCCTGGAATTCATAGGAGCCGAGCTGGACACTGTGAGAAGAAGGGCTTTTCTTCCACAGGCAAGAGTGGATAGCCTGATACAGTTGGCAAGTACCTTAAAAATGCACAGCCTAAGGCATGCAAGGCATTTCCTACAATTGCTGGGCCACATAGCAGCTTCTGCAGCAACAGTGTCAGGGGCAAGGTTCCAAATGAGAGATGTTCAATATCATCTCAAGTTGCACTGGCATCAGAAAAGAGACTTGCTGTCAAAGCTGATGCCAGTTTCAGGAACACTCCTGCTGGCACTTCAGTGGTGGCTAGAGAAAGACAATGTCAGACAAGGTATACCATTCCTGCAAGAAAACTTTTCCTTGGTGCTAACCACAGATGCTTCCCTCCTGGGATGGGGAGCACATCTGGAGGAGGACATTGCCCACGGCACATGGCTCAAGCAAGAGTCACTGTTGCACATCAACCTGCTAGAGATCAGAGCAGTCTTCCTGGGACTCCAGGCCTTCACCAGTATGCTACAGGGGGAAGTGGTACAGGTCAGGACAGACGACATAACCACCATGTACTGCGTAAACAAACAAGGAGGCACATGGTCAACCCCCGCTGTGCACAGAGGCCATGAAAATTTGGAGTCTGGCATACTCTCTGGGAATTTCCCTTTCAGCAGTCCACCTGCCAGGGAAGGACAATGTGCTGGCAGATGCTCTCAGCAGAATCAATCAGTACCACCACAAGTAGTCTCTGAACAAGCAGCTGTTGCAGATTGTGTTCAAAAGGTGGGGCACTCCAGAGGTAGGCCTCTTCACAGCCCCAAACAACTATCAGCTTCCCCAGTTTTGCTGCAGGCCCCCAGTGAAGGGCTCAGTCCCACTGGATGCACTGCTGTTGGATTGGACAGGGAAGTTCCTGTATGCCTTCCTCCCATTCCCACTGATGCTAAGAGTCCTGAACAAGCTCAGATCCCAGCCTGCAACAGTGATCCTCATTGCTCCAGACTGAGCCAAGCAGCCCTGGTACTCCCTGGTTCTGGCACTATCAGTTGCCAAACTGATCAGCCTTCCCAGAAAACACAACTTGTTGTCTTCCTCCCAGGGCAGGCTCCTATACCCCTCCTTTGGTCTCTTAGGCTCAAGGCCTGTCTCTAGAGTATGCTGACTTGCATCTCTCTGAAGGGATCATGGAGGTCCTCAGGGTTTCTAGAAAGCGCCCCACCAGGAAGACCTACATGTGAAGAAGTTTTTCTACACAGAAAGGGTAGTCAACACTTGGAATAGTCTACCAAAGGAGGTAATGGGGCTAAGCACAGTGGAGGTGTTTAAGCATGCGTGAGACAGGCACAGGGGAAGCTTGAGAAGGGAGTGAGGGAGGGAGTGATGAAAAGCCATTGATCACATAGGGTCAATGGCCACATATAATGTATAGGGCCTATGGGCAGACTGGATGGGCCTAGCAGGCCTTATCTGCTAACAATTTCTATGTTTTTATGTCCAAGTGGAAAAGATTCTCCATTTGGTGCCAGAGTAAGAATCTGGACCACACTCAGGTGGGTTTGCCAGTTGTCGTGGCTTACCTTACCCACCTTCATTCCCTTGGTCTGAGATCATCCATTCTGAAAGTGCACTTGGCAGCTGTTTCTGCTCACCTGTCAGCAGGCAAGGCATCATCTCTGGCTTCGAACCCAGTGTTCAGGAAGTTCTTTAACTTATTTGTTACCATAGATGCCATATGGCATCAGAACCATCCATTGCTGGAATGGACCCAAAATGGCCACTGGGAGCAAATGAGTTAAGCGGCTGCTGCATCTGCACCCCCCACATAGGACTCCTACCCCAGTATGGGATCCGAACATATGTATTGCACAGCTCATGCAGCTACCTTTTGAGCCTATGTCCTCAGCAGATCTCAAGTATGTAACTTGGAAAGCTGTACTCCTGGTTGCAGTCACTTCTGCCAGAAGGATTAGTGAGCTCCAGGCTCTATCCATGGAGAATGACTATATTGTATTCCACAGGGACAAGGTTGTGCTTAGGACCAACAATAAATTTCTTCCTAATGTGGTATCTGTTTTCCATGTTAATCAGTCCATTACACTGCCAGTCTTTTCACAACCATTCCACTTCAGGAGAGTGTAGACTGCATAACCTAGATGTAGAGAGCTATCAGCTAGTACCTGGACCATACAAAAGGCCATAGAGGAGACAGGACCCGACTCTTCTTGACCTGTGGGGAAGTAGGGAAAGATAAACCAGCCACAAAAAGATCCATCACAAGGTGGATTGTGGCCTGTATCCAGTTATGTTATGGAAAAGTGGGCAAGCAGCCGCCACAGGGTCTCAGAGCCCACTCTACTAGAGGAACAGCTGCTTCCATAGCAGCTTCAAGAGACATTCTCTGCTGGAAATCTGTAAAGCAGCTACTTGGAAATCTGTTCACACATTCTCCAAGCACCACTGCTTGGATACCCAGGCTAGAAGTGATGCCAGGTTTGGTACAGCAGTACTGCAGGGCTTGTTCCCTAAATAGGTTCTCTGCCCACCTCCAAAGGTACTGCTTCGGTAGTCTGCATTTGTCAATACAGTAAGATTTCCTGGGGTTTGAAGAAAACATTACTTACCATAGTAATCCTGTTTCTTCCAAGGGAATCTTACTGTATTCTGAGCTCCCACACTTCCTCCCTTACTAGAACCTACAGGGCACTGCATACCATCTGTCCATATCTTGTGGGAAACCCGTTGGGTATATCTGTTTATTTTATTTAGTTTTTGTTGACCGGGTAAGTGCACTAGACAAATTTTGCCTATTTTCAGGCACGACCCAAGGGAGGGGGATACAGATGAATGCCAACTAACTCTGAACCAGATTAAGCTGTTGATGGCATTTTAGGGAATTGGGTAAAATTTTGTCAGTGCCCTGGGAAAATTCCCCTACTCTGCTTCCTGTGAGCAGGGGGAACCCTTTTGTCGGTGTCTCCAAGATGGCTGACGTTCCTGCTATGGGCAGGGTTTCAAATAATTGATCAGCAGTTTTTTTCTTGGGACTATACTAACTGTACAGAAAATATTTATAAAGATTGTCTAGAAGTGCTGTGTTTGTTAAACACAGTGAGGCAAGAGCTATGCATTTTCACAAAGATTTAGCACTTTTATGAGCAAAACGCTAATCAGTTTTTAGAGTTAAATAAATCCCTGATGGGAGATGGAGGTGGTGGTGGAGGCTCTGCTCTGCCTTTGGATCCTATCTTGGTATCTGAGACTGTTTGTGTTCCTGCTTCTGAGGCTTCTCAAGTTCACATTGACGGTGTGTTTCCTTCTGCTTCTGCTGTTGATAAGGATTCTACTGTTCCTTCTGGTTTATCTGACATGGAGACTTCTGCTAAATGGGACAGCCATGAAGCTGCTGTGCTTCCTGGTGCTATGTTGTGACAGATGTTCTCTTAGCGTAAACAGTTCATTCTACAGTTGATACGTGACGATGCTTCTACACAAGACACTTTGCCTGATGCCGATTATTCTGTGTCTTCTGCTCCTCAGACTCCACTTCAACAGGCCTCTGAAACCCTCCTGCTGATTTGCTTTCCCCCGCCCTCCATTTGCACCTTAGACCTACCTCGAGGACCGCTGTTGAATCAAGTGCTACATGGTCTCCAGACGCTGCTCTGCGTGCTGCTGGCTGGCAGAGTTCTTCAGATGGGAAGCCCTGGACTTCGCCTGGTCCTGTTTCTGGTGCTACTATTATTGGAATGCCTACAAATGTTTTTCCTACTGCTCCAGCTTTGGTTTCTACTCAGTCTTCTCCCCCTGTGGAACTTGAGACAGATCTTTCTGTTCCACCACTTGCTACTGAGAATACCGTTGACTATTTAGACCTTGTGGTCCACTCACAGGTACCAACAGAAAACTGTGCTTCTCCTGCTCACCAGTCTTCTCCTTCTGCTCCTGAGGACTCGACTCCTTCTTTCAAAATGTCTCATTTGTTTAAATCTGTTGGGGAACCCGCTCAGCGGAAAAATGCGGTTCGATTGACGTTTCTGGGTGATTCTTCAACGGCTCCCACATGCCGTACTGTTCTCCAAGGTATGCTTAGAGACTCTCTGGGAATTAGCCCTTCAGCATTGTTTGCCTTCATTCATATCAAGGGGGAAACTGTGTACGATGTTAGTTTCAAGACTGTTCAGACTCTGGAAAACTTTTGGACTCAGTATGAACTGGTTAAGAACACACTGATTTGGGCCTCTTTCTTAATCATACCCCTTACTAAACCCTTGGTGAAAGTACTCACTTTATTATTTTGTAGTGAAGGAGTAAATATCCATGATGTGCAGTTTTGGCTTCATCAGAGATGTGATCTGTTAGATTCTCCCCGTCCTATTTTTGATGAAGATTTAGTGTGGACGGGTGGCTGGAAGATTAAAGTTCAGCTTAAGCAAACAGCGCAGGGGGTTCCGCATATTCCTGGTAGCTTTTACATCGGTTGGGATAGGGGTATCTGTTTCTACCCTGGCCAGCCTCGCACCTGTCATAAGTGTGGCTCTCGGACTCACCTGAGTTACACTTGTGATCAGCCTAGATGCACCTTGTGCCTTGCTTATAGCCATGTTAGCTTGGGTTGTCCTAATGCTCAGTTTTGTAATCTGTGTGAGGATCGCAGTCATAACTACCCCCAATGTCCCTGGGCTGAACATAATAAGGTTGTTAGGGTCTCCCGGGACCATTCTACTATTATCTCTGATTCCCAGTTACAGGCCTAGAAGCGGCAGCAGGAGCTCTCTCTCTCTCTGGTGCCTACCGACCCAGTGCTTACTACTGGTCTGGACCTTGTGTGTCCCTCCGTTTCTTCCCCCCAGGAGCCCCCTCTTTCTCAGACTGTTACTCCAGTTTTGGAGTCTGCCCAGGCTTCTCCTGTGGTTGCTGCTATCCATTCTTCAGTCCCAATTTTGATGGATGTTATGCCCCCCAAAAAACTTGTCTGCCCTTTGTTACTGTCCCTTCTACTAAACGTGGGAAGGGTAAGTGTAAGTCTGAGTCTCATGCCCCTGCCACTACTGTTATTATTCAAAATAAGTTCCAGTTTCTAGCTAAAAGAAGACAATGGGGGATACTGAAGGTGAGGAAGAGGACTCTGATTCTTCTCGTGCCTCTTCGTCTCATATGGATCTTTCTTCTGAATATGGTAGAGAAACTCCTCAGCTGGAAAAGACACAGAGAACACAGTTCCCTCATAGGTGATTTTGAGGGTTCCTTTTTTCTGGGCTTTCTGTTTTGGTCAGATTGTTTCTTTTTTCCTGCCTCTGACTACCATTGCAGTTCTCTGCATCTCTTTTGACCTTTATTGCCCATGCCTCAGCAGCCTATCCTGCAGTGCTGCACTTTGAATGTACAGTATGAAATCTTTCCGTAAACAGATGTCTACTGTTGGTTTCTTGCTTTCCTTGAAACAGGATGTTTATTTTGTTCAGGATACCAGGCTTAAATCTAGGTTTGAGGTTTCACAGGTGAGACATCGATGGACTGTGGGACCCTTCTTTTGATCGCATGGGGAGGATCTCTGTGATGGGGTGGGCATTTTGTTTTTTGGCCATTGGTTTAAGATTTCCAGAGTTCTCGATGTGTTTCCGGGGAAGGTTCTCCTTATTGATGGTTCTTTTGATTTTGTTCCTTTTTGTTTAATTAATACTTACGCGCTACAGAGTATTGCAGTGTGGTCTGCTTTGTTTCTTGCTATCCAACCTTATTTATTTACCACTCGACAAGTTTACTTTGGGGGTGATTTCAATTGTGGTCTTTCTGTTTCTGATGAAGAAGAAGAAGAAGAATTAGCATTTATATAGCGCTTTTCATACATCCAAAGCGCTTTACAAGCAACGCTAGACTGGTAGTGAAGTGACTGAATGTGTGGTGGCGGCCATATCGCACACATCATCACTCACACACAGTCTGGATAATTGCATGAACCGGTTTATGGGAAGGGGAATGTTGGCCAGGATACCGGGAATGTTCCCTACTCTTTGCGAAGAGTGCCCTGCATTCTTTTACTTCCACCTGGACACCCACCAGGACAACACCAGGATGGGCAGAAGGGACCTCGGTTTAACGTCTCATCCGAAGGATGGCACACCCCCGCAGTACAGCACCCCACAATACTGCACTCGGATGCCAGTGATTTTTAGGTGCAAGTCCAATCCTGGTGTGGGATGAGAACCCACGACCTTCTGGTCCAGAGGCGGATGTGCTACCAACTGAGCCACGCTCAGACCTAGTAATGCCCACAAGCTTTTTAGTGATGCTGATACCTTGTCTAAAATCCTTCTTTTGGCCCATTTGGTGGATGCTTATACCTCTGTTCACCAGCAGGGTGCAAAAACTTTATGTAAGGGAGCTCTCGCAACACGGATTGATTTTTCCTTTGTTTCCAGGAATGTTTTGGTCTCCCAGGCTTTTGTAATTCCCCTGTGAGATGTCAGATCATTTGGCAGTTGCGTTGCTCTACTCCCCTAGTGCTGGTCCTTATCCATTTGCTTCTTGGATCCGTTGGAAGTTGAATAGTTCTTTGTTGACTGTTTCTCTTATCTCTCAGGGTTGTCTGGATTTGTTATGAGCTAGAGTTTCTGTACTGGATGCTTCTTCTTCTTCTTCTATCCTCTGGTGGGAGGATACTAAAACTGACCTTCGTCGTTTTTTTATTAAATCTGCCAGCTCTCGGTTCCGCTGTAATTATTTTCGGTATTCCCAACTCCGTCAGCAGCTTTTGGATACTTATTCTAGGGCTTCTGAATTCCATCTTGATCTCTCCAGCCAAATTCAGGCTTTAAATTCTGTTATGGAATGATATCAGTATGATCATGCCCTCTCTTTGAAGGTTGAAGCTCAGTGTGGTACGCAGGCTTCTAAGGCTGCATTTGATCCTTATAGGAGTTGTTCCAATAGGATCTCTTCCACGACTATTGACGGTCTGGTTGATCCCCTTACAGGAGTGCACCATACTTCTCTTCCGTCTTTGAAGGACATTGTACAATTCCATGTGGAAGGGATGTTTGGTACTGTCTCATCTGTTTTAGATCCGGCTGAGTATCTTTCTGATTTGGTCATTCCTGAGGTTTCTGAGGACCTGATTCTTGCTCTTGTCGTCCCATTTCTGTTTGAAATGATGACTGCTATTAAGAAACAGAAACAGCGTACTTCTCCGGGGTTGGATGGTTTGATGGCTGAGCTTTACCACTCTTTCATTGATTTTTTTGCCCCTGCTCTGACTATTGTTTTTAATGACGTCTTGGCTTCATTTTCAGTCCTTCGACATTTTTCGGATGCTATTTTGCTTTTGTTTTATAAAAAAGGCGACCATTCTGATTTTTGGAACTGGAGACCTTTGAGCCTTCTTAATGTGGATTATAAGATTCTGGCTGTCATTCTTTTGGGGCAGCTCCTGATGTTATTTTCACAGCTCAGACTTGTGCTATTCCGGGTCGTTCCATGCTACATACTTTGTCTCATCTTAGAGATGTGGTGTAATTCTTGTACTGATGTAAGTAGGGCTGTAGTGTTTTCTTTGGATGAAGAAAAGGCTTTTGATCGGGGAGAGCACTCCTTTTTGTTTTCTGTTTTGGCACACTACCGTATTCCTTCTGGTTTTATCTCTTGGCTTAAGCTTTTATATAACACTGCCTGGATCACCCCTCATGTCAACCATTCTCCTGGTGCTGCGTTTTTGAGTAAACGGGGAGTGCGGCAGGGTTGTCCTTTGAGTCCCCTTTGGTATTTGTTCCAGATTGACCCTTTGTTACGTAAGTTGAGCTCCTGTCCTGCTATTCCTCCCTTGTTCCTTCCAAGTGGTCACTCTGTACCTACTGATCTTCCCTTGTCAATCTTCACCATTCATTACTGCTGGGTGTAACCCCTAGGTGGTGCTATCCCAAGGGCTACTACCCTTGCCTGTTTGACTACGGACAGGTTGAGGGGCCTAGGTCCTATGGTGGGTGCCTCCACCCAGAGGTCAGGGTTTGTAGTGGTTTTGACTAGCTTGGTCACAGCCCTCTGGGACACTGAGACCCCCTTTTATTCCCTCTAGCGGCTCACACAGTTCCCCAGAGTTACAGCCCCAACACCTCACGTACATGCACTGTTCACTCAAATAGATGCCACTTACCCTCGAGACTGATTCTGCAGTACGTCTCTGAGGACCCCCTGTAAAATAAGGTTAATAACAACATACACAGCAAAACACAATACTGTTTCCATAAGTACCAACACCACAGACAGTACATAGTATAACAACAACAAATCTGATTTATTTAGGGGGCAGTAACACGGGAGGGGAAAATCAGGTTAATTGGTGGCATTAACTCACAGTACTGTGCACACATACAGGGTCTGAAAAGTCATACTCTGGGTACCCAGGTTGGGGGGCAGGGGCTAGCTAGGTCCATTGCCTGACAGGTGCAGATGGATGGATGGGACCCTGTAGAAGAAAATATATGCACAACACCCAATTGTAATCCGGAGCCGGATGACTCAGTCCATGAAGCAGGGAACCAACAAGAATTAGATGACACACCTGTGACTGAAAACAGACTGCAGGGGAATACCCTGATTTGTACTCTCAATACCCAAGCTGAGGACCAGATGGTACATGTTCTTCTGGATTGCCAGAACAACAGGGCATGGAGACAAGGTCCTTGTGACTGGACCCCACTGCAGTTGATAGCAAATTTATTTAGTCCAAGCTAAGCTGGGGTTTGTTTCCAGTTTCAGCACACAGCACGGGGAATTGGAAATAGCGATTCCCCACAAGCACTACACACATTCATATGTAAAAGGAAAGTACTATACCAGGCAGGCTGCTCCTCGATCCTGATCGCAATTACTGCAAAATACCCGGGAGCACACACAGCAGCTTCAGTTCCTGACAGACCGAGCATGATTCAGCAATTTCTCCAGTCTTCTACAGGGTGAGTCTGGTTTACACACTTCTAGTGCTTCTTTCTCCTCACAACTCAGATTCAGTTCAAACTGGCACTCACAAAGGCTGCAGACCGAAACTCAGGGCCTCACACGCGCTTCCCACGCGAAACTATACGCTGCAGAAGCACACAGTTCCTTCTCTCTTTACTGCCACAACTGATCTGATCTTTCCTGTCACAGAGCAGGGCATTTCCTTTAGCTCCACACTATTCTGTTGGCTGATTCAGCTGTCACTCACAATAAGACTCCCTCTGTTGGTAGAAAAAGGCGCCATGGTCAAAACTACATTTCCCAGAGTCACTGGCCATACAATACATAGGTGACTGGCTCCACAATGAGAGTCCAAGTTCTGATTTGCCAGCAGCAGGCTCCATTTTAAAGGTCCCCCCACAATGATTGGTCCAGTTCAGCAGTTCAGAACCAGAATGGATGGCTAGGCAAAAACAGTTCAGACTGCAAAGAAAAACAGGTTAGACAAACTGTATTTTCATTATTACTCTAAACAATTCCTGGCAGATTGTTACACCTTTTGAAAGAGCTCCCTCTGCGCATTTAGCAACACCAGAAACGGAGCGAGTTGACAGCAGCCCGGGCGGGACTCTGGCATTGAAACACACAATCCCGCTTCTAAATTAATTATGTCTGCAAAGCAGACAGCTCTTAAAGAGACAGTACGTGGAGGCTCAAATAGCACTCACTTGGAACAGCTTAGACGCCGAACACCGCCCAGACTTGGAGCATTCAGGGAAGCTCCTGGAAGACTTTTGGGAACCCCCATTTGCAGGGGGGTTACATGGGTGTAAGCTGGAGGTGCGCATCTGCTACAGGATTTTTTTTTTTTTTTTAAGAGTCTGTGCCAACAGCGCCGCCCCGGAGAGTGACACACCGTGTGATGCACGAGTGGCAGCCATTAGGCGCCGCAGACTCCTCCATCCCAGTTCTGTTTTTCCCGCCATCGAGGTTGCACCTGCTGCGCAGATCCGAATTCAGTACTGCGTCATAGGCCTATCCTACTCAAAGTCGTCAAGTTTCTTCATCCCGGGTTTCTCGACGTCGTCGACCAGTAAAACCATTCTGTTTTTCTATATTATTCGACGCCGCCGAGAGCTTTTCTGTGTTTTTCCTTAATTGTTTCACATCATGTCTGGTTCGGGGGCAAAACACAAGTTTACGGCAGGCCGTGCCCCTATGCGTCAGTGCCCTTGTGGCCGGCAGTTTTCCGTCTCGGACCATCATGATGTTTGTCTCTGGTGCCTGGGACCCTACCATGTATGGATCATTGCGATGCCTGCTTCTCTGTGGATCGCCGTGTGTTGGAAGTTCGCACGTTTAAAGTCAGACGAGCTCCACCATCTTTCGGAGGATGGCGTCGCCTGAGGGCTTCCCAGGCCAGATCTCTCGACCCTTCCTCTGGGTTCCCTCCTGGTGTCTGTACAGCCCGGCGAGGAGGAAACCTCCTCCACTTCCAGGCTTGCCGAGGAGGAGGTTTCTTCTTCAGCGCCAGAGGAATGGTGTTATCCCTCTCAGGGTTGCGCCATCCTTGCATTCACCTCCGTGGAGGTGCACGCTCCCCCGGTGTCGCAGCCCCCGGTTGTGGGGCCCGGCTCTGGTGGACTCTTGTTTTTGTCTGCCCTTGTCGTTGTAGAGTCTGGCACAGCTCGTGGTGCCGGTGACTTGGCCGGGGCCGTCGGCGGTGCCGTCTTGGGCCTCGGCACCATTCGCGGCGCCGGGGCCTTGGGCGGCACCGTTCGTAGTGTCGCACTGGGCCTTGGTGCTGTCCGCTGAGCCGGGGACTCGGGCGGTGCCATTGGCGGTGCCGCGCTGGGTCTCGGCGCTGTTCATGGCGCCAGGGACTCGGGTGGTGCTGTTCGCTGTGCGGCCCAGGTTCCTGGTGCCGCCGCACGTGTGGATGACTCTGCGGACATGGTTGGCATTGTGGCGTACAGCGGTACCAGACCTGGTGCCGCCTCTAGGCAAGTTTCTGCAGCTGTTGCGATGGAGCCTTCCCTTGTCGACCCCTCCTCAGAGGAGGACGATTCAGGTGAGGACCCAGACCAGCGGCTATAGTCTTCAGGCTTGGAACCTCCTGTAGGCTGCAGGGCTAGACGTTCCAGTGTTCCTCTCCCAGAGTCCCCGGAGCTGGTTAACCCGAATGATTCCATGGTTAGGGGTGGCCTGGAGTCTTTCGTGGTGAGTCCTTTGGGTATTCCGCAGAGGTTACCCTCTTCTCGGAGGTCCTGGGCATCTGCCGTTCCTGGTGCTGCTCGGGCCCTTCAGCAGAGGGGGGAGGACTCCGCTTCAGTGAGTTCCCTTCGGGGTCTTGCTCAGCAGGGACCTCCACCACTGGTCACAAGGAAGATGGCTGCTTCGGATTTCGAAGGATTGAGGGGTAGAGGTCATGAGCGGTGACGAGCCCCCACCGACCTGCGGGGTGTGAGGAGGAGTCATAGCGCTGATCCTCACCTTTCTCTTAAGGTTTCTAAAGTGCCTTCTGGTGGCGGTTCTGAGGGTTGCCCTTCTGGACTCATGCAATCCCAGGTGTGTCACAGGGAAGATTCCCCTTCAGGGCTTTTTCCAGAGTTGCCTCTTTCCCTTTCTACTACGCAACCCAGCACGATCTCAGGGTCCCCAGTCTTAGCAGCATCGCTACCTGGATCCCAAAGCCCTGGCAGAGGCTGGGCATGTGCTATTAGGTGCCCCTCGCCCATCTCTCTACAACCACCTCCCTCTCCCCCAGGCCATGTGGGGCCCACTGGGCCATTAACTTGGGAGACATTCAGATCTACTGCGGCGGCCTTCCTGTCCTATGTCAGGTCCATGGACGAACAGGTTTTCTGCCTGTCCCCCCTGCCGCAGGAGTCTTCTGAGCATTCAAGCTCCACTTCCTCCTCTGAGGAAGAGGAACTTCCTGTCCACCTTTCCTCCGACGCTGATTTCACTGAATATCGGCTTTTCCTTTTGAGGATGGTGTTGGAGCTTCATATCTCCTACATCCTTAGGGACAATATCAAGCGGCAGATGCGTGCTTTCCTTAGTGAATTCAGCGCTCGCCATCTGGTGGTGCTTTCCTGGCTGATCCCCTTCCAGGAGGCATCTATCTGCACCTGGCAGTCTCCAGCCACTCCTTCTCCAGCCCTGGGAGACTGCAGGAGATGGTATTGTGCCCCCCATGAGTCTCTAGGTTCTCTGCCTCACCTGCCTTCGGGTTTGACATCCCTGGACACTCTTTCCGGGCCTCGACACCTGGTGCACGACAGGCCTCCAGATTCGGATTCTGCTGAATTCGACTGGTGGGGATGAAGAGTTTTCTCTTCCGGTCGTGCGTTGTTATGCATCTCATCGTATCAGGCTCACCACGCTGCTTACAACAGGCATCTGTGGTTGATGCTGGCTCAGGTCTTAGCCTCTTTGCTTGACTCAGAGCAGTCTAGACAGGCCATTGCCCTCTCTGCGCAGGGTCTGGAGCTTGCAATGCACAAAGCGAGGGCATCCATCGATGCCAATGAGGTGGCGTCCAGACTAGTAGGGACAGCGATCTGCATTAGGCAGACGGCATGGCTTTGTCTCTCCAGACTGTCATCCATTGCCTGGCGTAGAGTGGCTAACTCTGCCTTCCGGGGGAACCCGCCTTTTTTCTCGCAGGGTGAAGAGGCTTCTTCGGGGTAACCTCCCTCCCCAGCCCTCGGGGGATGCCTCCTTCCCCTCACCCTCCTTAGACTTCCTAGTCTAGTGGTTAGGGTCTCCCCCTCCCTACTTTTCACCAGTAGGAGGCTGAGGGATCTGTTCGCTCAGGGTCTACTCAGACCCCCCCCCCTTGGGGGGAGCTTGGTACTCACCCAGCAGTAATGTATGGTGAAGATTGCCAAGGGAAGATATGAAAATTACGTACCTACCATAATTCTTGATCTTCTCTTGTATCTTCACCATTCATTACTGATTCCTGCCCACCTTCCCCTCACGGGCCTCCTCCTTCGGCATCTCCCCCTCCCTGCTTATTCCTCCTCCTTCTTCGTTGGCCTTTAAGCCAAAAAAAAAAAAAAATCATATCTTGATTTTTCCGTTCTTTTCTGAACGGATCCTATTTTCCTCAAGGTAAAGGGGGAACGAGTTGAATTTATTCTATCCCGAGGGAACTCTTTCTGATTGCCCTTAGGAGTGACCTCCTGGTTTTCTTAACCATGTGGTTCAATTCACAGTTAAAGGACCATCCCTCTATGGCTCCGTCCTTTTTGTTCTGGTCCATCTGGCAGGTCTTAATCTTCTTTTGTATCAGTTCTTCTGGTTGGTGCTTCCTAGCACTTCAATTACCTTGAGCTGATACTATTGCCTGGCCTTCAGGGAGTCCGATTGAGTTCCCACTCTATCCTTTCATAAAGAGGTGCCCTCTGTAGAGCTCACCCCCTCCACACACACATCTGTATTAGTATTCACAAGGTGCTAAAGAACCTCTTCCTAGTTGGGCGCTCTCTTTCCGGAACAGAATTTCTGCCTCGGCAGTCTGTGAGCTCTCAGCTAGAGTTTAAGAGGTTGGGATGACGGGAGGTTAGAGAATCTGCCCTTTGTGTCCAGTCTGTGAAAGCATTTCGGTGGAACCTACTTTCAGTCCTATCAAGCGGAATCCTTGCTCCCTTGTTTTGGTCCGAACTTATAAGCCTTAAACTGATATATCAGTGGACAGTATTCTCCCCTCCCAACATCCCTTGTTCTCTCCTTTTCTCCATCTGTTTCTCCCTTAGAGCCGCCACAGAAGTGAGGCCCTGCAGTCCCTTAGGGTAGGCATTTTCTTCTTTTTCTGTCTTCTTCTGGCTTGTGCCTTTTTCAGTTTATATCCTTTCCTTTTTTCTATCCCTTGGCTCTCTTGCCTCGCTCTCTTTTTCTTATCCTTATTTTGTCTCTTCGGCTAACAGAACTGGGATGGAGGAGGAGTCTGTGGCACCTAACGGCTGCCCCTTGCGCATCACGCAGTGCGTCACTCTCTGGGGCGACGCCGTTGGTGCCGACTCAAAAAAAAAAAAAAACCTCCCATGGCAGGCGCATGCCTCCAGCTTATACCCAGCAGTAATGAATGGTGAAGATACAAGAGAAGATCAAGAATTACGGTAGGTACGCAATTTTCATTTTTTGCATACGCTGATGATTTATGTGTTTGTACCACATCCTCTCTTTCTGCTTTGGGTTTCACATGTCTATTTTCTGACTTTAGTTCTCTTTCTGGTTCTCAATTGAATTTTCATAAAAAATATGGCTAAGATCTTTCCCTGCTCTGTGCCCTCCTCAACTACTACTTCTGTGGCTGGGATTCCTGTTGTTTCTGGTCCTTTTAAAATTTTGGGTCTGTATTTTGGCAGTCCTAATGATTCTCTATATAATTGGAATTTGGCTATTGATAAAGGTCTCCAGCTTGTTTCCTCTGGAAGGGTCGGTCTGCTTCCAAGAAGAAACATGTTTTGCTTTTGAAGACTTTAGTTCTTCCTTTATTTTTACATGTGGCTACTGTTTTCCCTCTTCCTTTTGTTTTGGAAGCCAAAGTCAATTGTGTGTTTTTTCAAGGTTTTTGGGGTTCTCGTTTAAATCCTGTCCGACGTTTTTTTTTATATCATGATTATTATCAGGGAGGTGTTTGGATGTTGAATCCTGTGTATTTTTCTATTGCTTGTTTCTTACGTTTTTGTTTCCTTTTCTGTTGCAGCCTTCCCCCCCTCTTGGTTTTCTATTTTAGGTGCCTGGGTGACTCCTTTGTGTGCAAAATGGTTTGGTCCTCCTTCGGAAGTCCCTCGGAATTTTAGGACTTTTGGTATTCCCTCCTTCTTCTTTCCCACTTTTCTTAAAATCCAGCAATGGCACTTGACCCCTCAGGTTCTGCGCTCTCAATCTAGGAAGCAATTGTATCATACTGTTTTGCTTTCCTCTTTTTCAGATACCCCTAGGATGTTGAATGCTCTTGGTACTGAATTGATACTGCTGTGATTTTTCGCCAGCTTACTGACCCTAGATTTCCTGCAAAGTTATGGGATGTTACTTGGTTGTCGTGTCATGGAAGATTGGGGGTGCGTGGTAATCACCTGCACAAGTCTTTGGAGGAGCGTATGTGTTTCAAACAACATGAAGTCTTGCTATATTATGACATATGCAGTATAACCCCAGGTTAGAACTACTTCGGAGGTGAAAGAGTTAACTTTCCATGCAGGGCATGGAACTTTGAGCGCGAGCTCGGTTGAACACTCTGTCTGTTGTAGCTCAAACTTAAACTGTCAGATTCTTTACTCCGCCTCACTGAACAATCGCTCTGGAGATTTCTCCTGCTGCTTTCGGTTAGTTTGTCAGTTAAAAGTGTAATTCTCGGTTTATTTTACGAAATTAACGCAATTGGTCGGTTCAAGCTCTGTCTGTGGTATTGTAAGTAATAGATAGGCTTATTTTATTTTCTTCTGTGTGGAACTTGTAAGCGTCTTTTTGGTTCGGTTTGAACCCGATCAGATGGGTTTAAATCAACTTTCTAGCCCTTTAGAGTGCGGTTCCCGGTTCTTATCGGTTCTAAAAAAGCGGATTTTTATTAAGTTTTTTTCCGCGACCATGTGACGCGGTTGGGGACCGATAAGAGAGTCTTGTTGCCAATTGCCACTAACGGGCAAGTTTTGATTAGGCTGGCACTATGTCTGAGAAACCCAAAAGAAAACCGACCCACTGGTTTCAGCACTGTGGCCTCTGTGGGGAAGCCTTTGCTAAGGCTGACCCACACACCACCTGTGTATATTGTCTGGGGTCTGACCACCTCAATGCAGACTGCCAGATTTGTAAGAATTTTCCTGCTGCCACCGTGGAAAAGAGAGTTGGTAGGCTCAGGGAAAGGGAGGCCAAAAAGTCCGCTGACCCAGATGGCCAGCCCGGTTCGGTTTCAACCAAACCTGAGGGAGTGCCCTCTGACCAGGGAGATACTTCCTCGGGCAAACAAAGAGCCAGCTCTGAGGAGCCGGTTCCAACTAAAAGGGCTAGAAAGTCAGCTAGTGTGGAGCCAAAAGTTTTTTCTCCAACCGCTGAGGAAATAGCTAAAGCTATTCAAATTGTCCAGTCTTTTTCCCCGGTTCCGTCCGAACCGACACCATCAGGGAAGCGCTCGGTTTGGACAGTCCCACCGGTTCAAGATTATGATTTTGAGGATTTTTATGAACCGGAGGAAGGGGAAGAGGGGTATGAGGAGAGTGAATGTGATTTTGAAAGTCTGGATGTGCCCATTGAACCGGACATCTCTCCAGACAGACCTTCAGGGGTTCCCCCCCTAGGCTATCTGAGTCCCCTTCCCATTTTATGTTCTATAAGAAAGTTGCTGAAACTCTCCAGCTCCCTATTGAGGAAGCTGTTTATGACCAAGAAGAGCCTGATTATGTAGAAATGATGGATATTCCAGAGTCTAGGAGACTGTCTATTCCCTTGCACAAATCCTTTAGGAAACAGACCGTGAAAATTCTAAAAACTCCTCACTCTATCCTTCCTGTTGATAAAAGGATGAACAAAAGGTATACATTATCAGGCTCTGATACGGAGTTCCTCTCTCAGCAATGCAGCCATGTGGGGGGTAGTGCAGGCTGCAGCCTGTGACAAGGCTAATATTCCTCTAGCCTCTCACCCTCCTGAAAAGGATTCCAGGAGGATGGATGCCATGGCAAAGAAACAGTACATGGCAGCATCTTTAGGACTCAGACAGGCGAATTATATGGCTTATGCAGCTAGGTACCAGAAATCCAGATGGGATACTGTGCTGGCACTAGCAAAACAGGCCCCTGAACAGCTTGCCAGGGAGCTGGAGTAGGTGGCTGCGGATGGTATTGAGGCATCCAAGGTGCAATTTCATGCTGCAGTAGACTCTAATGATGTTTCATCAAGAGTCATGGCTACATCTGTGTCTCTTCGCAGAAATGGCCTGGCTCAGATGTACTGCTCTGTCACAGGATACCCAGTCTAAGGCTATGGATTTTCCTGTTGTGGGCAATTCTCTGTTTGGGGAGCAGACAGAGAATTATATGAAGAAAATGGATGAGTATAGGACCACCTATAGGAGTGCACAGGCCAAAGAAAGGCAAGTCACTCCTCAAAGGCAGCATGTCAGGGGCAGGGGCAGGCCTTTTCATAGGCCTTTTTAACAAGCCCAGGTCTCCTCTTCTGCTTATGCCCAGAGGGAGTTCTTTAGAGGAAGAAGCAGAAGGGGGTCTAGTAAGCCTGCTTCTACTCCTCAACCCAAAGCCCCTGCAAAGCAGGCTCCCTGATGGGGTGGCCAGGGCCGATTCTTCACTACCAGTAGGGGGCAGGCTGGCTTACTTTGTCCAGGACTGGAAGTCTGTAACATCAGACAAGTGGGTCCTGGAAGTAGTAAGCCAGGGACTGGTTCTCAGCTTCAAAAAATTTCCGAAGATGAGAACCAGGTTCTTTCCACCTGCAAATCCATCAGAGGCACTTGCCCTAGAAACAGAAGTTTCTTCCCTCCTGGCTCTCAGAGCTGTGGAAAGGGTTCCACCCCTACACCAGGGCAAAGGGTTGTACTCCAGGTACTTCCTTACCCCAAAAAAGACAGGAGAATGGTGGCCCATCCTGGATCTCCGGTATCTAAACAAGCACCTTTTAAAACCAAAGTTCAAAATGGTGACTCTGGGAATTATTTTACCCTCTCTAAGGCCAGGGGACTGGTTAGCCTCCCTGGGCCTCAAGGATGCCTACTTCCATGTTCTCATCAGAAGCTCCCATCGAAAGTACCTCAGATTTGAACTGCCCTCAGGCCATTACCAGTTCAGAGCAATGCCCTTCAGCCTCACCTTGGCCCCGAGGGTGTTCACAAAATGCCTGGCAGTAGTAGTTGCCCACTTAAGAAGGCAAAAGATTGCCATCTTTCCTTATCTGGACGACTGGCTCATTGTAGGCCAGTCCCCAGACCAGGTCAAACTACACCTACAAGTAACTCAGCAACTTCTTATATCTTTAGGTTTCCTTCTCAATCTTCTAAAGTCAGTTCTGGAGCCTGTCCAGCTTCTTACCTTCATAGGCACAGAACTGAACACAAAAGAAGCCAGAGCCTTCCTCCCTCTGGAGAGAGCAAGGACTTTGGTCTCTCTGGCCTCTTCTTTCACCCTGCAGGTCTCTCGACCAGCAAGGCATTTTCTACAGCTCCTGGGACACATGGCTGCTTCTACAGCAGTAGTGCAGGGAGCAAGGTTTCAGATGAGGGACATTCAGTTCCATTTGAGAGCCTTTTGGTCTCAAAGGACAGACCCTCTAACCAAATTGATCCCAGTGACTGAACCCTGATCCAGGCCCTCCAGTGGTGGTGGCAGAACCAGAGCAATTTGAGACAGGGGTTCCCTTCATTCCCAGTCTCATTCCTTGACCTTACTACAGATGCATCCCTCTTGGGGTGGAGAGCTCACATGGGCGACCTTACTACCCAGGGGTTGTGGTCCCCTCAGGAATCTCTGCTCCACATCAATTTGTTGGAACTCAGAGCAGTTTTTCTAGCACTCCAGGTTTTTTCCACATCTGTTCAGAACAAGGTTGTTCAGGTCAGAACAGACAATACCACTACAATGTGGTACATCAACAAGCAAGGGGGCACTCGGTCTATGGCCTTGTGCACCGAGGCAATGAAGTTGTGGTCTCTGGCTTATTCTCTGAACGCCTTCCTTACGGCAGTTCACCTCCCAGGCAAGGACAATGATCTAGCGGATGCCTCTCGCAGGATTTCCCAGGGCCATCACAGATGGACATTGGATCCCCTAGTACTGGAGGTAGTATTTGCCAGATGGGGCACCCTCAGATAGATCTCTTTGCAGCCCCAGACAATCACCAACTTCCCTTTTTGCTGCAGGCCCCAGTGTTGGGCTCAGTCCCTTTGGATGCCTTCCTACTCAGTTGGGAAGGAAGTTTTCTGCTTTCTCCCCCCTCTTCTTCTTCAAGGTGCTAGTGAAAATCAGGTCTCAACCCTGCAGGATGATCCTGATTGCTCCAGATTGGGCCAGGCAGCCCTGGTACCCACTCCTCATGTCCTTAGTAGTCCACCTTCCCCTGTGTCTTCCCAGGAATCACAACCTGTTAACCTGTGCCCAGGGAGAGTTTGGTATCCGAACCTCAGATCTCTCAATCTCAAGGCTTGGCTCTTGAAGAGTTAGAGTTTGCTGACCTACACCTTTCCCAAGGCGATTGGAAATTTTGAAGGCCTCTAGGAAGCCTTCCACCAGGGCTACTATAATTCAAAATGGAAAAGATTTTCCATATGGTGTGCCGGTAAGATATTTCCCAGAATCGGCTGACGTCTACGATTCTGGATTATTTAGTGCATTTGAATTTTGTAGCTAAGACCAGCTACCCTAAAAGTGCACTTGGCAGCTGTGTCTGTCTTTTTATCAGCAGGTAAGCCCTCTTCTTTTCAGCTCACACTGTGTTCCTCTGTTTTTAAAGGGTTGCTTCACACCAACCTCCGCTCAGGGACCCTGCCCCTGCTTGGGATCTTAATATTTGCATTGCCCAGCTTATGCAACCCCTTTTGAGCCATTGTCTTCAGCAGAGCTTAAGTACTTGACTTGGAAAACTGTGTTTCTGGTAGCCATCACTTGCCAGGCGCATAAGTGAGCTGCAAGCGTTGTCAGTGGAGCCTGATTTTATCTCCTTTCACAGAGATAAGGTGGTCCTCAGGACCAACTGAAAGTTTTTGCCTAAGGTGGTTTCAGACTTCCACCTTAATCAATCCACGCCTCTTCCTGTGTACTTCACTGACCATTCTCCTCTGGCAAGAGAGATTACACAGTTTAGATGTCAAAGAGCCCTTAGTTACTATGTAGAACGCCAAGGGTCATAGGTTTGAATCCCTCCAATTATTCCTCACTTATGGTGAGGTTGGTAAAGGCAAACCTGCCACTAAAAGATCCATTGCCAGGTGGATTGTCTCTTGTATCCAATTTTGCTATGAAAAACTGGGCAAGATTCCTCCCTCAGGCCTGAGGGCTCACTCTACCAGAGGTACAGCTGCGTCCTGGCTGCTGCCAGGGACATCCCTATCTTAGAGGTATGTCAAGCAGCTACCTGGAAAACAGTTCACACTTTTACTAAGCATTACTCTCTGGATATCCAGGCTAGGAGTGATGCTCGATTTGGCACAGCTGTGCTTCAGAGCCTATTTGCTAAGTAGGTTCTGTCCTCCTCCATGGAGGTACTGCTGTGTAATCTGCATATAAATATAATATAGCAAGACTTCATGTTGTTTGAAGAAAAAATTACTCACCTTAGTAATGTTGTTTCTTCTAATGGAGTCTTGCTATATTATGACCCTCCCCCCAGCCTGCCCCTCTCAGGACCTCTACTTTTGGGATGTGGGTGGGCAGTGCAATGTTGGCACTTCATAGATGCCCACTTTATTTTCACCCTTTCTTAGGGTGCTCCGGTGTTATGTTTTATTTTTCTTTCTTGAATCCCCTGACTTGAGTCTTTATTTTGGGATCAAGAATAGAAATGTGTTTTTGTAGTTAGTAGCCAGTGGGCTAGTGTAGATTTACGGCTTCCACACAGAACCTGAGTGAGTTTTGCTCGTAAAGATCTGACAGTTTAAGTTTGAACTACAACAGACAGAGTGTTCAACTGAGCTTGAGCTCAAAGTTCCATGCCCTGCATGGAAAGTTAACTCTTTCACCTCCAGAGCAGTTCTAACCTGGGGTTATACTGCATATGTCATAATATAGCAAGACTCCATTAGAAGAAACAACATTACTAAGGTGAGTAATTTTTTCTTTCAGGATACTTGTCCGGGCGTACCGGAAACCATGAGTCATTTTTTGGGGGATTGTCCTTTTAGTAAGGATTTTTTGGACTCTTTGGCTCCATAAATGTAAGGAAAAGAGTCTTACGTTGATTTTGTATGGCATTCTTGTGTATGGGCTGTTTCCTGCCTCCCTTTCTCATTATTATCCTAGTACCCTCCGCCTTGTCTTTGCCCTCTGTAGGTTTTTTCTATGGCAGGCCCATTGTGCTTAGTTGTTGCAACAGAAATCTTATATGAGCACTCATATTATGGATCAGATTTTTGCAGAGCTCCGCCCTATTCAAGATAGGGAGCGTGCTTCTCTGCCCAGTGATACATACCGGCTTTACTGGGCTTCGTGTGAGTAGCTTTCTGCTGCTTAATCTTGTTTGTGTTTTGTTTTGGTTTGGGGGTGGTAGTCAGTTTTGTTTTGAGCCCATTCTTTTTAGTCTATGTTGTAGTTTTTCTGTTCTTGTGTCCTTTACTGTGCTTTGTTTAGACTTGCGTCTCCTTTGGAGTGGTTGATTTGTTGCTTTTGTTCTCCTTTCTGTTATTCGTATCTCTCTTTCCTGCTTTATTTTCTTTTCTGATTTATTTTCCCCTCTGCTTAGTCTGTTCTTTTTTTTGTGTCTTACCCGTTTGTTATTCTTTGTTCAGTTGTTGATTTGTTGCATTGTCTCCCTGATTTTTCAGTTATGGGGATGGGGAGGACTTTTTGTTCTTCCTTTCGGTTTTTCGCTGTTTTTACTGAGAGTTTGACCTTATCTGCTCTTTTCTGTTTTTTTTTTTTCTATTTGGTTTTGCAATTTGCTTTTCATTTCTTTGCTTTTTATGGTCTCCCTTATTATCTACCCTGCTCTTTTAGGGGAGGAGGGGGAAGGGTTTTCCTTTTGTATTCTGTACAATTTTTTGTTCTTGATTTCTTTTTTCGGTTGTTAGGACCTGTATTCATGTCCTACTTCTTTGCTTTCCTTTTGATTTGTGTACTTTTTGTGTGACTTAACACCATTTTGTATTGTTTTGGATTTCTCTTGTTCTCTGTTTTGTATGTTGTTTTGTGTGGTTTCACACTTTGTATTTTTTTTGTTTTTGCTGTTATTCTGTTATGATTCCCCCTACTCAGTCAGTAGGAAGGAGAAGAGGGTTGAGTTCTGTTGTTTTCTTTCGGGTTGGGGCTACTGTGTGACCTATACTTTTTATGTTCTTAATTTTTCTTTTCTTTTTTTCTGGATTTGCATGATGTAATGCTGCTTTATGTTTGTTTTGATATGATTTCACCAAACGTTTCTCCTAAAATTTCCATATGTGGGGATGGGGGGGTGTTTGTTTCTTTTTGGGGGGGGGTTGCAGCTCTTTACCAACTGTTTTATTGGATATACGATGTTTATTGTTCATTTATGTTGCTCTTTTCTTTGATTCCAGGTAGAAATACTCTATAATGTTTACTTTTTGTTTACATGTAATATATATTTTCGTTTCTTTCCTGTTTTTTATGCTTTCATGTGCCATATTACTGTTTGGTTGTATCATGCTTTTATATTTTGTCAATAAAAATCCCCCTACTCTTTTAGTGTGGGGGGAGGTCCTTTCTGTCTTGGGATTATATTTGAGTTCTGCTTCTATATTAGACAGCCTGTTTGGATATGTATGACTGTAATACTTATTTGCTTTTGTTATGATTTGTACTTTTCTTTTGTGTGAGGCAACACTGTTTTGTATTGTTTTGATTTTGTTATTCTAATAAAAAATTCCCCTACTCTTTTTCGAGAAGTGCCATGGGATCTTTATTTCTTGGGCATCTGTGAATTGAGTCTTGGAAGATGTATTTAATGTTAAAAAGGGGTTTGTTATAAAAGGGGTTTTGTTACATTAGACTAGATTAGTTAATTTTAGCTTCTGCATACTTTGTAAGAATCTGATGGTTGCAGGAAGTACAACCAGGGACAGTGGTTTGAAAACCGAGCTCAAGCATAATATTCCACTGTTAGCATAGGTTCCATTAACCATTTCAGCTCTGGGGCAGTCCCATGGTGAGACCATACTGCATTTGTCAGAATACAGTAAGCTTCCCTTAGAAGAAACACAATTACTATGGTAAGTAATGTTTTCTTTAGGTACTATTCGGCTTGCATTCCATATATATTCTATAGATTTCTCCTGCACATTATTTATTACTAGAAAATTTGCATAAATACATGATCTTTATACCTCAGAGTTCATCTGCCTGTATAGCTTACTCCCTGCTTCATGTCATAATCCTCTGTTGTGACATAATCTGTTGCCATGGCAGTAACTGTGATGTCATAAGCAGTGCATTATGACTTCAGGTAAGGAGAAAGCGACTGGAGTAAATGAACTCTTCAGGAGCAAAGATCCTTTTTTCATGCAAATTACACCAGTAATAAATAATGGGGAGGAGGAATACAGAACAAATGTGAAATACAAGCTGAACTGTTTCTAAATATTATGTTTTGTTAAAATTCTACTGAAGGTGTCGGCTGCTCTTTAAAGGAAGCATTGAGTCCAATAGCCACCAGCTCAAGGCATCTGTTGATTTCTTTGATACAGCAGCCCATTTTGCCATTGTTGGTGTCTGCACCAGAAGGCTTTCCTGGATGCGGACTACTAACTTTACCCCCCGACTTCCAACAACAGAGTATGAATTTGCCCATTGATGGCACTTATCTGTTTGGACAGCAGGTGGAGCAGTCTTTTAAGGAGTTGTATGAAACCAGAAAGACTCTTAATCTAGGCTGACTCTGTACAAACCACATAGGGTAGGGGACGTGGCTGCTTCCACAGTAAGCAGTCCTTTTGTGAAAAGGGTAGTGGAGATCCTAGCCACCTGAAGCCCCAAAGAAAGTGCAGCTGAAGGCACAAAGGCCGAAAGTACTCAGTGCCATCATCTGAATCTCCTGCCCTGGGTCTGCTTCAGCTGCCTAGGTGGTGGTGGTGGACCACTCCTCCCTGGTGGGGGGCACCTCACTCAGGTTTTTTTTTTGTAATAACGTCTTTATTGAACATTTTGTATTTTGAATCAGAAATACAGCAGTAATACAAGAAGCAGTGCATGTTATCTGAGTTATACACATTAAAACATACAATTGTCAATATGATATCAGGGATTCAGTACCTGCTGTTCAGGTAAGAAATATTGACAGACAATAAAGTGAATATGAAGAGTCTCATGTATGTGCTATTTTGTGTTGTATCATACAGAGATAAAAGAGAAATATATGTAATGTGCCGTATGTTAGCGGTACCTGGGAGCAATTGATAAGACTGGATGTGGAAGGGTAGGGAGAAGGAGACCCATTATTGTGCACAGAATGGGGAGTGGGAGGGAAGAGGAGGAAAATGATCGACTTCACTCATTACTTCCGATCAGCTTCTTATGAAGTCCAAACCATCCATTACTTACCTGAGACATAATGGCCGCTCAGGACAGAATTTAATATTGAAGTTATAAAAGGGGAAAAAGATGTGGTGATATGAAGGAGGAGGAGGGGAAACAAAGGGAGGAAGGAGGGAAGAGGGCAGGCCCTGTATCATGGAACAAAGTCAGGAGAGTGATCCAGTTTCTGTAGAACCCAGCAGCACCAACATTCTTCAAATACAGACACCCTGTTATTTAAGGTGTATGTTAATTTTTTTCCAACCCATAGATACGCCAATTATAAAAAGGGTCTGAGAAATAAAGCTTTCTGATTGGTTGTAAACATTCTATCAGCCTTATGTTAATCTTTGATTAACATACATGAACAGCCTAATCAAATGCTGAACAAGGTTTAACACTATTTAAAAAACATTTTTATTATAATAGCAATAAGGCATTCCCAGGGGTTATGTTAATGGTCAGTTAATCACCCTCTAGGGGCCTGTAGCACTTGGCTATGCCTCGTGCCACATTACACCCCTAGACGGTGATTAACAGACCATTAACATAACCCCAGTCATGCCTTATTGCTTAAATTGTATTCTTCCAGTGAAGTGCAAGGAATTTTTTTGTACGCTAGAGAGACGTAATTATTAGGATACATGTTAACAGTAATTTAAGTGTTTGTCTCCATAGGGAACTGCTGGGGGGGGGGTGCCAACAGAATCAAGGAGGGAGTCACCCCTCTAGGGTACTTAAAAATTTCTTCCAGTTCTGTAGCAACCACCTGCTAAAAGGGGTGGCATGCAGGGCATTGCCAAAAAACATCAGTTTGATTAACCAAGCACTCACCAGAGTCCTTCTAGCAATACCCCTTCTCCAAGCACACATAATTAGCCACTGTCTCTGGGGAACAAAGAAATCTGGAATGACATTTCCAGGAAAACTCACACCAGCAAGTTGCTGCTGTTAGCGATAGGCAGGGGCTACGAAGTTTAGCCATTCTTCCAATGTGTGATCTGTCCCCAACTCAGAGTTCTACTTCTGAGTAGTGGGGGGAGGCAAGTGGGCAGGAGTCTGGCAGGATCCTCAGGCAGGGAAGCCAAACGAGCGTCTAACCCCAGGAATCACTCATTATGATTAAACAAATGCAGTCAGCCTCCTGTGTTGGACTGCCCGGAGAGATGGAATTATATGCAATTGATGGAACTCTCAGTTGGCTCATGCCATTTTCAAACTGCTGCCCTTGCAACTGTTGCACTCTGAGTGCTTTAGATTCTTTACTCCGCCTGCCTAATGAAGACGTCCCGGAGAGCTCTCCTTCAGTCTCTTCAAAATCCATTCATCTGGTTGATAAGTAGTGTCTTTTTGTTTATATTTCAGATTGCTGCCCTAGTTTAGTTTATTTTGCAATTTGTGTTTGTATTTAGTGTGTTTAGCGGTTCCTTCACAGTTCCTTGGAACCGAGGGTTCTGCTATTTCTAGTAAGGTTTTATCTCAATCCTTATATATTTGTTAATTTTTTGTGGTCGGTTCCTTAATCGCATATACTGTTAAATTCTATTTAAATTTGTTCGTTTTTCTTGGTTCCCTTTTTCGTCAGGAACCAAGTAGTGCTCGGTTCCCGGAACCATTAGCAGTTGTGTATATTTAAAATATTTGGTTCTAAGGAAACGATAAGTTGCTATATTTCTTTAATGATTCCTGCTCAATGCCAGAGGCTCCTGTTGTTAAGCCTAAAAAACGCACAGGACCCACTGGTTTCAAATTGTGTGAGTCTTGTGGTCAGATCATAGCTAAAGCAGACAGACATTCATTGTGTATTTTTTGTCTGGGCACTAGCCATATTTTTGCAAACTGTGATATTTGTAAAACATTTTGCCCTAAAACTCTTAAGAAAAGGGCCACAATTTTGGAAGAAATGGCCTCTGCTTCTACTAATAATGGTGATGGCTCCTCCACCTCTGGCACAAGAAAGGATGGAGGTAAAGCTAAGGATCCTGATAAAGGATCACATAAGATTGAGCAGGGTAAGTCAAAAAGGACAGTGGATTCAGGGGCTGAACCTGTGCCACTTAAGAAAAAATGCAAGGAAAAGCTTGTAGCTGCGCCTCTGACTGAGAAGGCTAAGGAGCTCCCAGCTGACAAAACTGGTATGCCCTCTGCTGAGGACATTGCCAAGGCCTTAAAGGTCTTGCAAGCACTGTAAGCTGCAGTCCCGGTTCCAGTACCGACTGCCTCGGTTCCTGTATCGGTTCCACCTTCTCAGGAACCGCAAGCCTCTTTTCCTGAGGAGGAGGATAATGATGATTTTGAGGAACTGATAGATCCAGAGGTTGCCCCAGAACAGGAGTTCGGGTCTCCCCCCAGGAGTCCAGAGGATTATACCTCACATTATGCTTTTGTTAAAAGCGTGGTGGAAACACTCAACCTCCCTTTGCAGGACAGAGGAGGATGTGGAAGAAGCAGAATTTTTGGACATGATGGGGCTAACCTCACAAAATGTTTGTTACTACCTATGCATAAGTCATTGAAAAAGGCAGCATTACAAATATTCCAAACTCCTAATTCTAGTCCAGGAGTTGACAAAAAAGCTGACAAGAAATATCAGCTTGATAGGACAACAGCTGACTTCCTATTTGGCTACCCTGACCCTGAAGGAGTTGTGCAGGCTGCTGCCTGCGACAAAGCCAGAATTTCCTTGGCTACCCATCCTCCAGTCAAGGATTCTCGGAAGATGGATGCAATGGGAAAAAAAAGGGTACATGGCTGCTTCGCTTATACTTAGACATGCCAATTATATGGCTTATGCAGTGCAATACCAAAAGGCACTTGGAATGTGGTGTTAGCCCTGGCTGACAGAGTGCCAGGTGAGGTGGCAGTGGATCTACAGGATATAGCAAGGGCTGCCTTAGATGCCACTAAATACCAGTTCCACATGGCTGTGGACACTAACAATTCTGCAGCCAGGTTGATGGCACTATCTGTTTCCCTTAGATTTGCCTGGCTTAGGGCCACAAACCTGACTTTGGACACCCAGGCCAAGACAGTGGACTTTCCATTCCAGACAAATTCACTATTTGGTGACAAAACAGAGGCCTGTATGAAGAAGGTAAAAGAATACAAGACCACCTATAGAAGTAATTCTAAGGATAGGTCTTCCCCATCCTATAGAGCCCAGACTAGGGGAGGCAGGGGTAGGGGATCTTATCCCAGACCTTTTTTCCAAGCCCAGGCCTCTCAGCTGCAACAACAGCCTAGAGGATATTTTCGAGAAAGGGGCAGGAGAACCATGAAGAGAGCTTCTCCTTCCCCTGTGGTTCAAGTACAGCCCACTCAGAATCCCTGACGGGCTAGTACAGGTCGCATCCCCTATCATAAATCCACCAGTGGGTGGCAGACTGGCTCATTACCTCCAGGATTGGTATACCATCACCACAGACAAGTGGGTTCTGGGGGTGATGAGCCAAGGTTTGGCAATCAGCCTCAAATCTCTCCCCAAGCTGAGAGCAAGAGCATTTGCACCAGTTACATCTGCAGACAGGATCCTACTGGATGCAAAAGTAAAACATCTGCTAGCAATCAAGGCAGTGGAGCCTGTGCCCCTAAACCAGCGGGGCAAAGGCTTCTACTCCAGATACTTTCTTACAAAGAAGAAAAATTGGGATTGGTGACCTATCCTGGATTTAAGACTTCTAAACAGACATATTCTGAAATCAAAATTCAAAATGGTCACTCTTGCTCTGATCATTCCCACTTTACAAAAGGGAGACTGGCTAGCCTTCCTAGATTTGAAGGATGCTTATTTTCACATCCCCATCAGACCTTCTCACAGAAAGTTTCTGAGGTTCAGACTGGCCCCAGGCCATTATCAGTTTGCAGCCCTTCCTTTTCACCTGACTTCTGCACCAAGGGCATTCACAAAGTGTTTGGCTGTGGTAGTGGAGTTTCTGAGAAAACAAGGAGCATCAGTCTTTCCCTACCTGGACAACTGGTTAGTGGTGGGTCCATCTCTACATCTTACAAAGCAGGCATTAGCACTAACAATGTCTACTCTGGAGTCCCTGGGTTTCCTCATAAACGAGAAGTCTCAGCAAACACCAGTTCAGGTACCCGAGTTCATTGGAGCAGAACTGAACACCAGTCTGGGCAGAGGTTTCTTGCCACAGGACAGGGTAAACTGTATTCTGCGACTTGCAAGCTCATTTGTACCAGGAAAACTCAAACCAGCCAGAGAGTTCCTCAGGCTTTTGGGCCACATGGCAGCTGCCACCACAGTGGAACTAGGTTCCAGATTCCAAATGAGGGCTGTTCCGTTCCACCGGAGACAATACTGGTCACAGAGAACAGATCCTCTGTCCAAACTGGTACCAGTCACCCACACTCTCCTACAGGCACTGCAGTGGTGGCTGGATGAACAAAACCTTCGGGTAGGTGTTCCTTTCAGAAAGGAACAACCTTCCTTAGTTCTTACAACAGATGCATCCCTTCTGGGTTGGGGAGCACACACGTTGGATTATACAGCAAGTGGCAGATGGTCTACTCAAGAATCCGTGTTGCACATAAATCTTTTAGAGCTCAGGGCAGTGTACCTAGCCCTGCAGGCATTTGCTCCACATCTTCAAAACAAAGTGTTGCAGGTCAGAACAGACAACACCCCTACAATGTATTACATCAACAAACAGGAAGGAACCAGGTCAGCCCCACTGTGCACAGAAGCAATGAGTCTGTGATCCCTGGCCTACTCCATGAAAGTATCCCTTTCAGCCATACATCTTCCAGGAAAGGACAATGTATTGGCAGACTCTCTCAGCAGGATAAGTCAGGATCACCAGGAGTGGTGTGTGAGTCCTCAAATTCTCAGCTCGATTTTCAGGCATTGGGGCACTCCAGAGATAGATCTTTTCGCCTCTGCAGAAAATCACCAGCTACCAGTATATTGCTGCAGGCCTCCTCTCAGAGGCACACTACCCCTGGATGCATTGGCACTGGATTGGATAGGGAAGTTTCTGTATGCCTTCCCTCCTTTTCCACTGATATCCAGGACCCTGCTGAAATTGAGGTGCCAACCGGCAACAATGATACTGGTGGCACCAGATTAGGTGAGGCAGCACTGGTATTCGCTTCTGTTGGCTCTGTCAGTGGTACCTCCAATTCATCTGCTCAGGAAGTGCAACCTGCTGACTTCTTCTCAGGGCAGGATACTGTACCCTAACCTGAAATCATTGAGGCTCAAGGCCTGGCTCTTGAGGACTTAGAGTATGGAGATCTTAAACTGTCAGAACAAGTTTTGGCAGTACTTAGGGGTTCCAGGAAACCTTCCACTAAAAAGACATACTCTGCCAAGTGGAAGAGGTTTTCCATATGGTGTGCAGGTAAGGGCATCAACCCATCCAGGGCTGACCTTGCCATTCTTCTGGACTACCTGACACACTTGCATTCTTTAGCTCTGAAGCCTTCGACTCTCAAAGTTCATTTGGCTTCAGTTTCAGCTTACCTGTCAGCAGGTAAAGGAAGGTCTATGGCCTCTCATCCAGTCTTCAGGAAATATTTCAAAAGCCTTAACCTTCTGTACCCTACTTTGAGGGAACCATTTTCGGCCTGGAATCTGAATATCTGCATTGCCAAGCTCATGGACGCCCCATTTGAACTGATGGCAACAACAGACTTGAAGTATATCACTTGGAAAACTGTGTTTTTGGTTGCTATTACTTCAGTCAGAAGAATCAGTGAGTTACAAGCCCTGTGTACGGATGTAGATTACATCTCATTCCACAGGGACAAAGTGGTCCTCAGGACCAATAGAAAATTTCTTCCCAAAATGGTGTCTGATTTCCATTCAAATCAGTCCATCACTTTACCGGTCTTTTTCACAGAAAGGAGGCTTCACTCCCTGGATGTCAAAAGGGCACTTAGCCACTATATTGCCAGAACTAAGTCTTACAGACCAGGCCAAACACAGCTCTTTCTTACCTATGGAGAGGTAGGTATGGGCAGACCTGCCACAAAATGTACAATTGCTCATTGGATAGTGGCATGTATCCAGTTTTGCTATAGTAAAGTGGGTAAACAGGCTCCCCTGGGCCTCAGAGCATACTCCACCAGGGGTACAGCTGCTTTAGTGGCAGCTTCAAGGGATATTCCACTCTTGGAAATCTGCAAAGCAGCTACATGGAAAACACTACATACCTTCACAAAGCATTACAGTCTGGATCTGCAATCCAGAAGTGATGCCAAGTTTGGTACAGCAGTGCTGCAGAACCTGTTTCCTAAATAGGTTTTCTGCCCAGCCTCCAAAGGTACTGATTGGTAGTCTGTATTTGTTTAATCATAATGAGTGATTCCTGGGGTTAGCAAAAAAAATTACTCACCATAGTAATCTTGTTTCTTCAAAGGGATCACTCATTATGATTAAAGCACCCACCCTGTCTCCCCTACTAAAAAACCTATGAACGTTGTTCTGCATCCCTGTTTTAGGATATTTTTTCCATATAGGTTAAGTTAGAGACTCACTTTTTGTTAACCAGTTGGTTCCCTTGTGGTCTCAAGTTTTTTAGGTTTATGTATTGGAAGGTTTTTTGATCTGAGAGGACAAAACATTATTCTATATAAATATTATCATAGTTAGTGGGTCTTACACCCAGTTTAGACTACATAAGAATCTGAAGCACTCAGAGTGCAACAGTTGCTAGGGCAGCAGTTTGAAAGTGGTATGAGCCAATTGAGAATTCCATCATTTGCATATAATTCCATCTCTCCAGGCAGTCCAGCATAGGAGGCTGACTGCATTTGTTTAATCATACTGAGTGATCCCTTTGAAAAAACAAGATTACTATGGTGAGTAATTTTTTCTTACCCCCCATGCTGGCAGCAGGGGACTTAGGGAGAGGTCTGGAGAAGATGCTAAAAAGGGAGAGCAGGTGGGGGGGGGAGGAAGCGGGGTGGAGGGTGGTAACCCTGAGCGCTAGGAGTCTAGGGAACAAAACAGCAGAGTTACAGGCTCTCATGGCAGTTTGAGGAGGTGGATATGGCGGCCATAACAAGACGTGGACCACCTATTACCATGACTTTGACCTGGCAGTACCAGGATATAGGATATTTCAGAGAGACAGGGTAAAAGGGAAAGGAGGGGGTGGCACTGTATGTGAGGGAAGGTCTGAAATGTGTCAGAGAGGAAGGGGAGGAAGGCAACACAGAGTCACTATGGGTGCAGCTCCAAGACTCCAGAAATAGGACCCTCAGGATGGGAGTGGTGTACAGACCATCCTCTCAAGACTGAGGAGTTAGGGTTTTAGTGGGACAGATCAGAAGGACTTGCGGGAAAGGCAGTACGGTGATTGTGGGGGACTTCAGTCTGCCAGGAGTAGATTGGGGTACCCCAGCCACCACGAATAGGAAGGAGCAGGTACTTCGGGATGCCTTCCAGGACAGCTTCCTATTGCAGATGGTCAATGAGCCTATCGGGTTAGGAAACACCCTTGATCTCGTGCTGGCCAATGTTGAGTTTGTGAGGGAGCTGAGGGTGGAGGAACCTCTGGCAGGAAGTGACCACCACTCGGTGTGGTTCAAGATAGACATGGGGAAAGAGGGAGTAGGATCGGGCACAAGAGTGATAGACTTCAGAAGGGCTGACTTCGGGAAGATGAGGGAAGTAGCACAGGGGTATCTGGCCAGGATCACTCCAGATATGGACACTAATCAGAGATGGGGGGTCATTAAATGGGGTATAGAGGAGGCAACCACAACATGTGCTAGGGTCCAGAGTAAGAGGGCTACAGCCAAGAAGCCTAGCTGGGTGAGCAGGGAGGTCATGGAAATAAGTAAGAAAGAAAAGAGCCGCCTTTAGAAGGTACAAAAGAACAGGGAAGGGGGTGGACAGAGAGGAATACCTGAAGGGGTCAAGAGAGGTGACAAGGGCTGTCAAGGCATCCCGGGAACTCAGGCTGGCACAGGGCATTAAAGGAGGGAAGAAGGACTTCTTCAGGTACATCAGGGAGAAAAAGAGCAGCAAAGACCAAATAGTGAGGATTAAGAGGGGGAGTGGATACTAGGGCAGAACAGGCAGAAGCATTAAATGAGTACTTCTGCTCAGTATTTACTGAAGAGAAAGGGGGAGCAGTACCCGGGGGGAGGGGTAGGCATGGGAAGGGAAGAGGTAACAGACAGGAAAATCCCAGTGGGCAGGGTGCTAGAGGGATTGAGGGCACTGAGGGTGGACAAGGCGCCGGGACCAGATGGCATACACCCCAGGGTGCCAAGGGAGCTAGCAGACGTCCTGGCAGAACCCCTGGCAGACCTGTTCAATGCCTCCTTGGACTCGGGGAAGTGTACTGACTGGAGGATGGTGCACATGGTGCCCCTTCCCAAGAGTGATCCCAAGGATGAGCCGGGGAGCTACAGACCAGTAAGCCTCACATCCATCATGGGAAAGCTGATGGAGACCATCCTGAAGGAGAGGCTGGTTTCCCTCCTAGAGGCTAATGGGCTGCAGGATGGCAGGCAACACGGGTTTGTCTCAGGCAAATCCTGTCAGACCAGCCTGGTGGAGTACGGTGATTGGGTAACCAGACAGTTAGACAGTGGCCATGCAGTGGATGTCCTGTACCTGGACTTCAGTAAGGCATTCAATTCGGTGCCACATAGGAGGCTAGGTAGTAAGCTGGAAGGCACAGGGGCCAGGGCGAAGATGGTGGGATGGGTAGTGAAATGGCTCTAAAGGAGACAGCAGAGGGTGGTGGTGGGAGGGGAGCTCTCATCACCCAGGACAGTGACAAGTGGGGTGTCACAGGGCTCTGTACTGGGACCGGTGTTGTTTGGGATCTTAATAGCAGACATCTGAGTAGACATCAAGAGCAAGATCGGTCTGTTTGCAGATGACACCAAGATGGGAGCAGTAGTGGATGACTTAGAGGGGTGGCAGGGGTTGCAGGATGATCTGGCAAAATTGGAGGCCTGGTCGGACACTTGGCAGCTGAGGTTCAGTGCCAAAAAATGCAAGGTGTTACATGTCGGAGCAAAAAACCCAAGGAGGAGCTACCAGTTTGGGGGGTCCAGTTAGCCAAGACGGAGGAGGAGAAGGATCTGGGAGTGATCATAATGGGGGCAATGAACAACTCCGCACAGTGTAGAAAGGCAGCTGCAAAAGTTAACAGGATGCTGGGTTGTATTGCCAGAGGCATATCCTCCAGGAGGGGGGAAGTGATCCTACTGTTGTATAGGTCATGGGTTAGACTGCACTTGGAGTACTGTGTGCAGTTCTGGAGGCCGTACCTGAAGAAGGACATTAGGTTACTGGAGGCGGTGCAGCACAGGGCAACAAAAATGATCCAGGGGCTAGGGGACTTGCCCTATAAGAGTATGCTGAGGGAGTTGAACATGTAATCCCTGGAGGAGAGAAGGGAACGGGGGGACGTAATTGAAACCTTAAAGCACATGAAGGGAATAAATAAGACTGACACAGAGGGGCTTTTCCAGTTAAGGAGAGGGAGGGACACCCGAGGGCACAAGCTGAGATTGGAGGGGGAAGGTTCAGGAGAGAAATGAGACACTTTTTTACAGAGAGGGTGGTATCAGGGTAGAACGCATTAGCAGAGGAAGTGGTAGCCTGTAATACAGTGGGCTGCTTCAGAAGGGGATGGGACATAGAAACATAGAAGTTGATGGCAGATAAGGATCGATAGGCCCATCCAGTCTGCCTATTTCTTTTTCTACCTTATGAGTGTGCCATAGGCCTTTGCTCTGTCAATGGCCTATCTATTCATACTCATCTGTATTGCTCCCTTATGCCTATCCCATGCCCATCTGAAGCCCTGCACTGCATTCATATCCACCACTTCCTGAGGTAGGCCGTTCCATGCATCCACCACCCTTTCTGTGAAAAAGAACTTTCTTATATTACCCCTTAATCGGCTTCCCTCTAATCTCATGCTGTATCCTCTTGTCCTGCTATTTTTCTTATATTGAAACATGTTAGACTCTTTCACCTTGTTAATGCCCTTAAGGTGTTTGAATGTTTCAGTCATATCACCTCTCTTCCTCCTTTGCTCTAGGGTATACACATTGAGTTCAGTTAATCTGTACTCATATGTTTTCTGATGCAGTCCTGCACCATTTTGGTTGCCCTTCTGACTGCCTCAATTTGTTAATGTCCTTGTGAAGGTGTGGCCTCCAGTACTGCACACAGTACACCAGATGGCTTCTAACCAGTGTCTTGTAAAAGGATTATTACCTCCTCTTCTCGACTTGTGATACCCTTACTAATACACCCCAACATCCCTCTAGCTTTTCCTACTGCTTTAGTGGTCTGCTTGATGATTTCAGGTCATCGGTGATGACGCATCAAGTCTTTTTTCCTTCCCTTGTGACTGCCAGCAACTCCTCCCAGCCTATGGTGGCTTCAGGGTTTGTCTTCCTATGTGCATGATCTTGCACCTTTTGTGCTAAACCCCAGTTGCCACTCTTCCCACCATTTTGCTCGCTTATCCAGATCTCTTTCATTCTGCCCACCCCATCTGGATCATCTACTTGTTGCAGATCTTGTGTCATCTGCAAACAGACAAACCTTTACCTCCAGTCCATTCAGCAGTGTCACTGATGAAGATATTGAAGAGGACTGTCCCTAGGACTGATCCCTGCAGGCACACCACTTGTGATTTGCATCTCTTCTGACTGTATACCGCTTACCACCACTCTCTGTTTTCTGCCCGTCAACCAGTTTGCCACCCAGTTGACCGTTTGACCCACCCCAACCCTACCCAGTTTATTAATTAGTCTTCTATGTGGAACAGTATCGAAAGCTTTGCTGAAGTCAAGGTAGGCAACATCAGCTGCTTCCCCTTGGTCCACCACTCTGGTTACCCAGTCAAAGAAATATTTGAGATTAGTTTGACAGGACCTTCCTTTTGTAAACCCATGCTGTCTTGGATCCTGTGCTCCTATGGATTCCAGGTGTTGTACTGTCCTTTCCTTAAGGACTGTCTCCATAATCTTGCCCACTACAGAGGTAAGACTGACTGGTCTGTAGTTCCCTTCCTCCTCCCTGCTACCACTCTTGTGGAGCGGGATCACATGAGCCCTTCTCCGGTCTTCTGGGACCTCTCCTGTGCTCAGAGACTCACTAAACAGTTCTGATAATGGCTCTGCTAGTTCCACCCTTAGCTCCTTTAGTATCCTGGGATGTATGCCATCAGGTCCCATTGCCTTGTCCACCCTGAGCTTATTGAGTTCTTGTAGGACCCTTTCTTTTGTAAAGGGACTAGTGCACACCTTCCTCCCCCGCACCCTGTGTCCATGTGCAGAGCTGTGGGCCCTGTCCTACCTTCTCTTCAGTAAATACTGCGCAGAAGTATCTATTTAGGATAGATGTTTTTACATGGTCCTCCTCCTCACACACACCCTTATCCCCTTTGATCTTAGCAATACCCACCCCCCCCCCGGACTTTCACTTTTCACTAATGTATCTATAGAAAGTCTTGTCACCTTCTTTTACTGTTCGTGCTAGTGTTTCCTCAGTTTGGGCCTTTGCCTGCCTTACTGCCTTCCCTGCTTCCGTTAGGAAAGTTTGGTATGCCTCCCTATCTTCATTCTGCTGCGTTCCCTTATATTTCCTGAAGGCCAGCCTTTTCGCTCTGACCTTTTCTGCAACTGTGTTTGAGAACCAAAGTGGCTTCCTTCTTCTTTTGCACTTCCTTTTCTCACTAACACAATGGGATGTTGCTTCAAGTACTGCATCTTTAATGCTTGCCCACTTTGCCTGTACCCCCTCACCTGTATTTCTTTTTGGCCAGGGCTAGCTTAACTCTGTTGACCATCTTATCAAAGTCAGCTCCTCTGAAGTCCCGTATTTTTGCCTTGGAATGGGATGATTTTGTTCTAGTGGCCAAATTGAACCATACCATGTGATGGTCACTGGCCCCAGGTGACCTTCTACCTGGAGATCTGTGATCCTTTCGCTGTTAGTCAGTACTAACTTTATCTAGTGCTTACTGGGGTTGAAATCCGTTGCCTGCAGCTAGTGCAGAATGCTGCAGCCCTGCTTTTGACAGGTTCTAGGAGATCCTGTCACATTACACCGGTGCTGCACGAACTGCACTGACTGCCAGTTCAGTGGTGGATCACCTTTAAAGTCAGATTGCTGACTTTCAAAGCTCTACATGATCTGGGCCCAGTCTACCTGAAAGAACTTCTGGTTCCTTATCGCCCTAATCGATCACTCTGCTCAGCGGACGAAGGGTTGCTAGAGGTTCCAAGGGTGAATTTGAAATCTTCGGGTGCTCGGGCTTTTGCGTACGTGGCCCCCACCCTTTGGAACTCTCTACCCTGTCGGTTGCGGGAGTGCACTTCTGTGGAGGGCTTCAAGAGAGGTTTGAAGACTTTTTTGTGGGAAACTGCATTTTTAGAATAGTGATTGAAATGACTCTTTTGATCCAGCTGTATATTTTAATGATTTTTATTGTTTTAATCTGTTATTTATGTACGGCGTCTTGGCAATTGAAAGGCGACTTATAAAAAAAAAAATTATTATTATTATTATTATTATTAGATCTAGGATAACCCTGTCTCTAGTGGGTTGTTGTACCAGTTGTTTGAGGCCCTCCCCCTGCAGGGAATCCACCATGTGTCTAGTTTTGGCAGATGTCCCTGCTGGTATTGACCAGTCTGTATCCGGCATGTTGAAGTCTCCCATTATCAGGACATCCCCTTTAGCTGTCATGTTTTGTATACCTTCTAACAGTAACATGTCTATGTCCTCCCCCTGGTCTGGAGGCCTGTACACAACCCCAGTTTGTATGGCTGTCCCATATCCTGTTTCCAGGGTGACCCACAGTTCTGTTCTTCTGGCTCCTTATGTGTATTCTGAATTTCTGTGGCTTTCATATTTTCATTGACATAAAGGGCCACTCCACCACCCCTTTTTGCACCTCGGTCTCTTCTGAACAGTACATAGCCAGGTACTGAAGTCTCCCAAGTGTGGTTACAGGTAATGGCTACTATGTCCAGTTTAGCCTCTGTCATTATTGCCTGCAGGTTTGGGATCTTGTTTCCCAGACTGCGAGCATTTGTGTACATGATTTTCCATTGGTCAGATTTCGGTGTGTTAGTTGTTGGGTGAGGTCTGGCGTTTCCCCTGTGCATCGTATGGGAAGCCGGACCTTTTTCCTTACCTGGTGATGCAAATGAACTACAAACATGCTGAACTCCTGTTTGACCACTAGCTAAGGGGGGAAGGGTGTTCTTCCCATTCGATATTTCGGGTGCTGCACCCCTCTCCCCATTTGCTAGTTTAAATATTCTGCAAAGACATCAAACTTCTGCCCCATTGCACTGACTCCCTCCTTAGTCAGATGCAGTCCATCAAATTTAAAGAACTTTCACTCCCAAAACTGTTGCCAGTTCCCTACAAATGTGTGTCCTTTTTCCTGGCACCAGCCCTTGAGCCACATGTTTAGCTCCCCTATCTCTCCTTCTCTGATCTTCCGTCCATCTGTCCCCCTCTACCAGACTGGAAGGATCTCAGAGAAGGAGATGCCGGATAAAATGGATGATAGTTTGTCACCCAACCTGGTCAGGTGTTCCTTGGTCTCCACAACTGACTGGCTGGCGAGATCGTTAGTCCCTATGTGTACCAGGACATCAGTGTTTTCTCCTGCTTCCTGAACAGTTTTAGCAATGCAGTCAGTGTCTTTCCATGCTGATGTACCTGGGAGACATCTGACCATTGCCCCTGACTGGAGATACGTATCAACTCCCCGAATCATGGAGTCTCCTACGATCAGAAGTTTTTTGGATTTCCTTTTTGCCTTTTTTGCTTTGGTTCCTGTTTTGGGTGTGTTTTGTTGTGCTAGCTTCTGTGCTGCAGTGTCCTGCTCTGCAGTGTCCTCTGCCCTTTTGTTTGATTTCAGAGACAGAGGCAGATACCTGTTTGTAGTTTTTATATGGTTTGTGGAGGTGATATGTTGGAGAGCACTGAGTGATGGGGCACCCAATTTGTCCCTCCTAACCACCTGCCAACCTCCCGGACCAACTACCCTCTGCGGTCGAGGTGCTCCTGTTGGATGTTGGGGAAATGGCAGGTGGTTCTTATAATATATTTCCTCTTGAATATGCAATTTGAGGCGCGCAGTCTCTGCCCATGCTGCCTGGAGCTGAGCCCTTAGACCTCCAATGGCCCAGCATGTAGGACAGTGTCCTAAATCCTGTAAAACTGCCCTTCTGAAAAGTGTTCCACAGTACCTGCAGTTAATGATATCCATTCCAGGTAAGTTGTTGGGTTTATAGCCTGGTCAGAGTAATTAGAAGGAAGAAAATGAAGCAAAAGTTTGATTTTGTGTTTTGTTTGTTTTTGTATAACTTGTTATAACAAGTTAAATTACTAGTGCCCCTGTAAATGAGGTCACTGTGTGGATACCCCATCTGAACTGCACCTTCCTGCTTTGATACAGGAAATGTCGCGACTGTGCTACCCTATAAAAAGAGTGTAGTGTGGGGTGGTTGGGAATGGGGTGGGTGGCTGGGCCCTTCCCCTGCTGAAAAAGAAGAACCACAGATGAAAGAAACAGGGAGGTAAGAGCAGAAACAATCAGCCAGCAACAAATGCAGTAGCCCTGAAAGCTTAGGGTAAGGGGGAGGGTCACTGGAAGGGGAGGGGAGGAAGGGGCAACTGCAGTATAAGGGTTGCTAGCTGCACAATTGAGCAGACTTGATAGACTGAAAGGCCTTTATCTGCTGGCAAGTTTGTATGATCGTATGTTCTGAAGGATGGACTCTGTAGTGTCAAATGTTGTATCCAACAAGGCTCTATAAAATATCCAATAAGATGGGACCACCATTCCCTGTTGATATGTCTCATTAAAAGTGGAGTGGGCTTCTGTGGGAGAGATGTTACTATAGGTCCAAAGTCTAATAAATAAGAACACACCTGTACATAACGATAATGTGCCATTATGGGTAATTGGCAGGTGGATTGCAAGGAGGCAAAGGGAAGCGTTCCTTGAGAGTCTAACAATTGAAAAACAAACCAGAGCCCGGGGCAGCTCCACTTCTGCATTGCTGAATCAGTCTTGTTGGGGGAAAACTCTATCATCAGGCAAAGCTCTAAGCTGTTTCAAAGAAGCAACTGTGAGAACTTTATTCCAGCTATGTGACCAGTGTTTTACTGTAATAGCTGTATACCTGGAATATTTGAGACCAAGAACTGGGGTCGGGGGGTTGCCAAACAGATAACAGTCTAAGTTAAAAAGGCCATTAACAGTGAATTCAGTCTGTTTTTTAGCAGGTGGACTGTACCAGGAGTCTCTCACCCCCAGCAGCACACATGAAGAGTGCAAGGCCAAAGAGGAGGGGGCAGCAGGTCTCTCATGACAGTTTGGTTTCTAGAGCTTTGAAACCTAGGTTATTGGTGGTACATATGTTTATTTGAAACCCTGCCCAATTCCTGATCAGTTCTCATTTCACCCCAGTGGGGGCGGGAGGGGCAGAGTTAGCTGTTGATCTCTTTTCACCTCACCTTGGCGCTCCCTTGCCTTTCCTCATTTTGTTGACCACCAGCCGCCACAGGTGCACTCTGGTGACCCTTTTCATCATGGCATCCTCCCTCTGCCCTCCCCATCCCATCACAACCCTGGCACCTCCTTTTAATGCCAGCAGCCCAGATTCACTCAAAACACCCGGCTAATTCCTCAGCGGTTTGGTATTTGTTCGCGGGGCAGAGTAGCTACTAGTCTTTTGTTTTTCCTCTTCTCCGCCAGCACCCCTGACAGACCGATCAACGTCTGACTCACCATCCGAATTATGACACCGGTGAAAAACATGTGGCCATCCATGTCTCACTCAGCCCTCACTCCTCCTCGACGCCAAAAATGTATTCTTCTCCTACTGCCCTCACGATCAAACGGAGTGTGTCGGATGAATTCCTCATGGTGCAGCCTCAGGGGACACAATCCTGGCTCCTCCTCCTTCTCTTATTCATTGGATGAGTTTTCAAGCCGAGGAGCCAGGGACACATTTGGTTGGTGGTTGAGTTTCTCCACCAAAGTTTGAAACAGTGAGATGCAACAATGTAAAAAATTATATAAAAAAAAAAAAAGCAAGTTGTGCTGCTGTAGAGTCTCCGAGATGTCTTGGGGGTGGGGGCGAGACAATGTCAGGCAAGCAAGCCAGCTGGAGTTTGAGTGATTGACTTTTGATAAATATGACTCCCCAGAATTATGACTGCAATTCAAGGCAATGTACAACTAATTCCAACTGTCTTGAATTAGTCCATGATTCCGACTGCCACGCGGCTCGGGGTCTAGATGTACTTAGCCTTTCACAGGATACCCAGGCCAAGGCTATGGATTTTCCTGTAGTGGGTAACTCTCTGTTTGGGGAGCAGACAGAGGCTTACATGAAAAAAATGGATGAATACAGGACCACTTACAGGAGTGCACAGGCCAAGGAAAGGCAAACCACTCCACAAAAGCAGCAGTCTAGGGGCAGGGGCAGGCCTTTTCACAGGCCTTTTTACCAAGCCCAGGCCTCCTCTCCCTTCCCACAGAGGGGGTTCTTTCGAGGGAGGGGCAGGAGGGGGATGAGCAGGGCTGCATCCTCCTCCCAGTCTAAGGCTCCTGCCAAGCAGACACCCTGATGCATTAGCCCAGGTCGACTCCCCAACCCCGGTAGGAGGCAGACTGGCTTACTACTTTCAGGCCTGGAAGTCGGTTACCTCAGACAAGTGGGTCCTGGAAGTAGTAAGCCAGGGAAGGGCCCTCAGCTTCAAAAGGTTTCCAAAAATGAGGGCCGGGTCTTTTCCACCTGCATCCATCTCAGAGACCCTTGCCCTAGAGGCAGAGGTTTCCTCTCTTCTGGCTCTCAGAGCTGTAGAGAAGGTTCCTACTCAACACAGGGGCAAAGACCTGTACTCCAGGTACTTCCTTACCCCAAAAAAGACAGGGGAGTGGTGACCCATCCTAGACTTAAGTTATTTGAACAAACACATCTCAAAACCCAAATTCAAAATGGTGACTCTGGGAATAATTCTTCCCTCTTTAAGGCCAGGGGATTGGCTAGCATCCCTGGACTTCAAGGATGCCTACTTCCAGATTCCTATCAGGTGCTCCCACAGAAAGTACCTCAGGTTCGAGTTGCCTTCAGGCCACTTCCAGTCTAGAGCCATGCCATTCGGCCTAACATCAGTTCCAAGGGTGTTCACAAAGTGCCTTGCAGTAGTAGTGGCTTACCTAAGAAGACAAGGTATTTCCATTTTGCCATATCTGGATGACTGGCTAATTGTAGGTCAGTCATTAGACCAGGTCAAGTCAGCTCTGCAAATCACTCAAGACTTGCTCAGTTCTCTGGGGGTTCTTCTCAATCTCCCAAAGTCTGTCCTCGAACCAGCACAACTTCTTACTTTCATAGGAATAGAACTGGATACTATCCAAGCAAAGGCTTTCAAACAACATGAAGTCTTGCTATATTATGACAATTGCAGTTTGTCCCACCATTAGAACTGCTCCGGAGGAGAAAGAGTTAACTACCATTCTAAGAATGGAGCTTAGAGCACGAGCTCGGTTAGAGAAGCTCTGTCTGGATAATTTCAAACCGAAACTGTCAGATTCTTTACTCCGCCTCACTGAACAGTCGCTCCGGAGATTTCTCCTTCTGCTCGGTTCATTTCTCGGTTAAATTCAACCGCGAGTATTATTATTTTAACCGCAAACCGATCGGTTCAAGCTCTGTCTGTGGTATTGTAAGTAATAGACAGGTTTTATTTCTGTGTGGAACTTGTAAATGTTTATCGGTTCGGTTCTAACCGATCCGGTTGTTTAAAACTTAAAAGAAATAAGCATTTGAAGCTTTTAGAGTGCAGTTCCCGGTTCTTATCGGTTCTAAAAAAAACGGATTTCATTACGTTTTTTTTTCCCTGACTCCATGACACGGTTGGGAACCGATAAAGGTGTCTTCCTGGCACTGCCGTTAAAGGCAAAGTTTCTTTGGTTAGGCTGGCATCATGTCTGAGAAACCCAAAGAAAAACCGGGCCCACTGGGTTTCAACACTGTAGTGTCAGTGGGGAAGCCTTTGCCAAGGCTGACCCACACACTACATGTGTTTATTGTCTGGGGTTTGACCACCTCAATTCAGACTGCCAAATTTGTAAAAATTTCCCTGCAGCCACCCTGGATAAGAGAGTGGGCAGGCTCAGGGAACGAGAGGCCAAAAAGTCCGCTGACCCAGATGGCCAGAGGGAGTGCCCTCTGACCAGGGCGAGACTTCCTCGGGCAAACGTAAAGCTGGCTCTGAGGAGCCAGTTCCAGCAAAGAAAACTAGAAAATCAGCAGGTATGGAGTCCAAAATTCCTTCTCCAACTGCTGCAGAAATAGCAAAAGCTATACAAATTGTACAGTCACTTTCTCCAGTTCTGTCCGAACCGCCTCTATCTGGTAAAAGGTCGGTTCGGCCGGTTCCACCGGTTCAAGAATATGATATTGGAGATTTTTATGAACCAGAGGAGGGGGAGGAGGATTATGAACAGTGTGAATGTGACTTTGAGAGTCTGGATGTGCCCATTGAGCCGGACATCTCCCCAGACAGACCTTTAGAATCCCCTCCATGCTTTCTGAGTCCCCTTCTCATTTTTTGTTTTATAAAAAGGTTGCTGAAACCCTCCAGCTCCCATTAGAGGAAGCTGTGGATGAGCAAGAGAAACCTGATTTTGTGGAAATGATGGATATCCCAGAGTCTGGAGATTATCCATCCCTTACATAAATCTTTTAGGAAGCAAACAATAAAAATTCTAAAGACCCTAATTCTGTGCCTCCTGTTGACAAAAGATGGACAGGAGGTACACTTTGTCAGGTCCTGATACAGATTTTCTTTCACAGCAATGCAGTCATGTTGGGGTAGTTCAGGCTGCAGCCTGTGACAAAGCTAACATTCCCCTGGCTTCACATCCTCCTGACAAGGACTCCAGGAAGATTGATGCCATGGCTAAAAAACAATACATGGCAGCATCCTTGGGACTCAGACAAGCAAATTACATGGCTTATGTGGCAAGATACCAAAAATCTAGATGGGACACTGTCATGGCTTTGGCCAAACAGGCCCCTGGCCAGCTTGCCAAGGAGCTGGAGCAGGTGGCTGCTGATGGTGTTGAAGCATCCAAGGTGCAATTCCATGCTGCTGTGGATTCTAATGATGTATCCTCTAGAGTCATGGCTACATCTGTGGCCTTCGTAGGTTAGCTTGGCTCAGGTGTACTAATTTGTCACAGGATACCCAGACTAAGGCTATGGATTTTCCTGTGGTGGGGAATTCTCTGTTTGGGGAGCAGACAGAGAATTACATGAAGAAAATGGATGAATACAGAACAACTTATAGGGTGCACAAGCCAAGGCGGCAAGCCACTCCTCAGAAGCAACCCAGGGGTAGAGTGAGCCCTATCACAGGCCTTTTACCAAACCCAGGCTTCTTCTGCTTATGCTCAGAGGATTCTTCAGAGGCAGAGGCAGGCGGGGTGCAAGTAGGTCTGCTACCACCCTCAGCCTAAAGTCCCTGCCAAACAGGCACCCTGATGGGGTGCCCAGGGCCGGTTCTCCACTACCTGTAGGGGGCAGGCTGGCTTACTTCATTCAGGACTGGGAGTCTCTAACATCAGACAAATGGGTCCTGGAAGTAGTAAGCCAGGGTCTGGTTCTCAGCTTCAAAACATTTCCAAAGATGAGAGCCAGATTTTTTCCACCTGCAAACCCTCTAGAGACCTTTACCTTAGAATCAGAAGTCTCAACCCTCCTAGCTCTCAGAGTTGTAGAAAGGGATTCCCCCCTACACCAGGTCAAGGGTCTGTACTCCAGGTACTTCCTTACCCCAAAAAAGACAGGAGAATGGCGGCCCATTTTAGACCTAAGATATCTGAACAAGCGCCTTTTGAAACCAAAGTTCAAAATGGTGACTCTGGCAATGATTTTACCTTCCCTAAGGCCAGGGACTGGCTAGCTTCCTGGACCTCAAGGATGCCTATTTCCATGTTCTAATCAGAGCGCCCACCAAGTACCTCAGATTGAACTGCCCTCAGGTCATTACCAGTTCAGAGCAATGCCCTTCGGCCTCACCTCTGCCCCAAGGGTATTCACAAAATGTCTGGCAGTAGCAGTTGCTCATTTAAGAAGGCAAAGGATTGTTGTCTTTCCCTATCTAGACGACTGGCTCATTGTAGGCCAGTCTCCGGAACAGGTCAAATCACACCTGCAAGTTACCCAGCAGCTGCTCACCTCTTTGGGCTTCCTGCTCAATCTTCCAAAGTCAGTTCTGGAACCTGTTCAGGTACTCACCTTCATAGGTGCAGAATTGGACACAAAGCAGGCCAGAGCCTTCCTACCCTTAGAGAGGGTAAGGAACCTGGTGGCCCTGGCCTCCTCCTTCACTCTGCAGGTCTCTCGACCAGCAAGGCACTTCTTACAGCTTCTAGGACACATGGCTGCCTCCACAGCTGTAGTGCAAGGAGCAAGATTTCAGATGAGGGATATTCAGTTTCACTTGAGAGCCTTTTGGTCTCAGAGAAAGGATCCCCTTTCCAAGTTGATCCCAGTGACTCGAACCCTGATCCAGGCCCTTCAGTGGTGGCAGGATCAGAGCAATTTAAGACTAGGGGTCCCCTTCATCCCTCTATCTCATTCCTTGACCCTCACTATGGATGCGTCCCTTCTGGGATGGGGAGCTCATATGGGCGCCCTCTCCACCCAGGGAGTGTGGTCCCCTCAGGAATCTCTGCTCCACATCAATTTGCTGGAACTCAGAGCTGTCTTTCTAGCACTTCAAGTGTTTTCTGCATCTGTTCAGAACAAAGTGGTACAAGTCAGAACAGACAACACCACCACAATGTGGTACATCAACAAACAAGGGGGCACTCGGTCTTCGGCCTTGTGCACCGAAGCAATGAAGTTGTGGTCTCTGGCTTATTCCCTGAACACTTCCCTCATAGCAGTTCACGTCCCAGGAAGGGAAAATGTCCTGGCAGATGCTCTCAGCAGGATTTCCCAGGGCCATCACGAATGGTCACTGGATCCCTAAGTACTGGGGATAGTATTTGCCAGATGGGGTACCCCTCAGATAGACCTTTTCGCAGCCCCAGACAATCACCAACTTCCACTGTTTTGTTGCAGGCCCCCAGTGATGGGCTCAGTCCCTCTGGATGCCTTTCTCTTAGATTGGGAAGGGAAGTTTCTATATGCTTTTCCTCCCTTCCCTCTCCTATTCAAGGTGCTGGTCAAAATCAGATCCCAGCCTTGCAGGATGATTCTGATTGCTCCAGATTGGGCCAGGCAGCCTGGTACCCGCTCTTCTGTCCTTAGCAGTCCATCTTCCCCTGTGCCTCCCCAGGAGGCACAATCTGTTATCTTGTGCCCAGGGCAGAGTTTGGTATCCGAATCTCAAATCCCTCAACCTCAAGGCCTGGCTCTTGAGGAGTTAGAGTTTGCTGACCTACACCTTTCTCAAGGTGTTCTCGACATCCTGAAGGCTTCTAGGAAGCCTTCCACTAGGGCTACTTACAATTCTAAATGGAAAAGGTTTTCCATCTGGTGCTCGGGGAAGCATATTTCCCCGGTATCTGCTGATTTACCCATTGTTTTGGACTTTATGGTCCATCTTAATTCTTTGGGCCTGAGACCAGCTACCCTGAAAGTACATTTGGCAGCTGTCTCTGCTTTTATTTCAGCAGGAAAGCCCTCTCCCTTCCACTCACCCTGTATTTTCCAAGTTTTTCAAGGGATTACTTCATACTAATCCACCTTTCAGGGACCGGCCCCTGCCTGGGATCTTAATGTTTGCATTGCTCAGTTGATGCAACCCCCTTTGAACCTCTGTCTTCTGCAGAGCTCAAGTATTTGACTTGGAAAACTGTTTTTCTAGTAGCCATCACTTCTGCCAGGCGCATAAGTGAGTTACAAGCTTTGTCAGTGGAGACTGACTTTATTTCCTTTCACAGGGATAAAGTAGTCCTTAGGACTAACAGGAAGTTTTTGCCTAAGGTGGTTTCAGACTTCCATCTTAACCAATCTGTCTCCCTTCAGTGTTCTTTACTGACCATTCCTCCTCTGGTGAGAGAGGAGGCTGCACAGCAGATGTTAAGAGGGCCCTTAGTTACTATATAGGCGTACCAAGGGTCATAGGTTCAAATCCCTCCAACTTTTTCTCACTTATGGTGAGGTTGGTAAAGGTAAACCTGCCACTAAGAGATCCATTGCCAGGTGGATTGTCTCTTGTATCCAATTTTGTTATCAAAAACTGGGAAAGGTTCCCCCTTCAGGCCTGAGGGCTCACTCTACCAGAGGTACAGCTGGCTCTCATAGCTGCTGCAGAGACATCCCTATTTTAGAGATATGTCAAGCAGCTACCTGGAAAGCGGTACACTTTCACCAAGCATTACTCCTTGGATATCCAGGCCAGGAGGGATGCTAGATTTTACAGCCGTTAGCTTGAGAGCCTATTCCTAAGTAGGTTCTGTCCTCCTCCATGGAGTACTGCTGTGTATTCTGCAATTGTCATAATATAGCAAGACTTCATGTTGTTTGAAGAAAAATTACTCACCTTAGTAATGTTGTTTCTTCTAATGGAGTCTTGCTATATTATAAACCTCCCAATATGCCCCTCTCCTCAGAACTTCTACTTGGGTATGGGGTGGGCAGTCCAGTGTGAGCACACCGGTTATGCCCATTTTATGTTTTTCACCTTCTTGGGGTTTTGGGTGTGGTGTTTTATTTGACCTACTTTATTATTTTTTGGTTCCATGACTTGAGTCTTTGTGTTGGGACCAGGAATATGTGTTAATATTTAGGTAGCCAGTTGGCTAGTGTAAGTTACAGCTTCCACACAGAACCTTAGTGAGTTTTTGCTAGTAAAGATCTGACAGTTTTGGTTTGAAATTATCCAGACAGAGCTTCTCTAACCGAGCTCGAGCTCTAAGCTCCATTCTTAGAATGGTAGTTAACTCTTTCACCTCCGGAGCAGTTCTAATGGTGGGACAAACTGCAATTGTCATAATATAGCAAGACTCCATTAGAAGAAACAACATTACTAAGGTGAGTAATTTTTTCTTCCTCCCCCTGGCAAGGGTGAAGGCCTTAACAGATCTTGCTTCCTCTTTTCAACCTCTGGTCTCTTGTCCAGCAAGACAGTTTCTCCAACTCCTGGGCCACAAGGCAGCTTCCACTGCAGTGGTACAGGGAGCCAGATTTCAGATGAGTGACATTCAGTTCCACCTAAGGTCCTTTTCGCCTCAGAGAAGAGATTCACCAAATTGATTCCAGTGACTCAGACTCTGGTCCAAGCTCTCCAGTGGTGGCTGGACCAGGACAACCTCAGACAAGGAGTTCCTTTTCTCTCTCAAGTTCCCTCAGTAGTCCTACTACAGATGCTTCTCTCCTAGGTTGGGGAGCCCATTTGGGAGCCCTTACAGCTCAATGGGTCTGGTCTCCACAGGAGTCTCTCCTTCACATCAATCTCCTGGAACTCAGGGCAGTTTTCCTGGCCCTTCAGGTCTTCTTGGAGTCAGTCAGGGGAAAGGTGGTCCAAGTCAGAACAGACAGCACCACCACAATGTGGTACATCAACAAGCAGGGGGGCACTCGGTCTATGGCCTTGTGCACAGAAGCCATGAAACTGTGGTCTCTAGCCTATTCTCTTCAGACTTCCCTCATAGCAGTTCACCTTCCAGGGAAGGACAGTGTACTAGCAGATGCTCTGAGCATAATCTCCCAGGGGTATCACGAATGGTCCCTGGACCCTTACATTCTACAGGTCATCTTCTCCATGTGGGGCACTCCAGAGATACATCTCTTTGCAGCACCGGACAATCACCAACTTCCTCTGTTTTGTTGCAGACCTCCAGTCCTGGGGACTGTGCCTCTGGATGCTCTCATTCTGGATTGGAAGGACAGGTTTCTCTATGCCTTCCCTCCTTTCCCTCTGTTGTTCAGAGTCCTGATCAAAATCAGAACTCAATCCTGCACAGTGATACTAGTGGCTCCAGATTGGGCCAGACAGCCTTGGTATCCTCTGCTGCTGTCTCTGGCAGTGTCATGTCCCCTGTCTCTTCCCAAGAGATACAATCTCCTATCCTTCTCCCAGGGGAGGATCTGGTACCCCAGTCTCCAGTCTCTCAACCTCAAGGCCTGGTTCTTGAAGAGTTAGAATATGCAGACCTGCACCTTTCTCAGGGAGTTCTGGATATTTTGACCATCTCCAGGAAACCTTCCACTAAACAAACTTATAATTTCAAATGGCAGAAGTTCAGCATTTGGTGTTCTCAGAAGGGCATTGTGCCTGATTCTGCAGACATCGCCACAGCCTTAGATTATCTGGTTCATCTTAATGGTCTAGGCCTTAGGTTCACCTAGCAGCTGTCTCTGCATTCCCTTCAGCAGGGAAGGGCTCTTCCCTTGCATCTCATCCTGTTTTCAGTAAGTTTTTCAAAGGTCTGGTTCATATTAACCCTCCCTTCAGAGAGCCTACTCTGGCTTGGGATCTTAATGTCTGCATTGCTCAGCTTATGCAGCCACCCTTTGAACCTCTGGCTTCGGTTGAGCTAAAGTACTTGACCTGGAAAACTGTGATCCTGGTAGCTATTACCTCTGCCAGGCAGATTAGTGAATTGCAGGCCCTGTCAGTCGAACCTGACTATCTCCTTCCATAGGGATAAGGTGGTCCTAAGAACCAGTAGGAGGTTCTTACCCAAAGTGGTATCAGACTTTCATCTGAACCAGTCTGTGTCTCTTCCTGTGTTTTTTACTGACCATTCTTCTTCAGGAGAAAGAAGATTACACAGTTTGGATGTTAAAAGGGCTCTTATCTACTACATAGAGCAGCATACTAAGGCACACAGAAACGACTGTCTCCAATTGTTTCTCACTTATGGTGAAGTGGGAAAAGGTAAGCCTGCTACTAAAAGAACTATTGCCAGGTGGATTGTCTCTTGGATACAATTCTGCTATGAAAAATTGGGCAAAACACCCCCTCCAGGCCTGAGGGCTCACTCAACTAGGGGTACAGCTGTTACTCTGGCTGCGGCCAGAGATATAGGCAGAGGACTGCCTCCCTGAACCCGCCTTAAAATTAGCCATTGCCTCATCGGTGTTATCACTGGCCGACTACGGGCTCCCAATCTACGCAGCTGCTGACACCACTGCCCTATCTAAGGTCCAGACCGCTATTAACAAAGCCTGTAGGCTCCTTATCGGTGCCCACAACAGAACCCACACCTGTCTGCTATACTCCAGCACAAATATACTCACTCTTGAGGAAAGACTGAAATATCAAACCTGCCTGCTGGCTAAAAGTCTCGTCAGGCCTTTGCCCTCCTGGGGTCTCTGGACCCTTGCAGCTGGCTACTAGGTCCCTGCCCACCCATAGGTCCTCCACTGCCACCTTCGTTGTTCCGAGGCCAAGACCTCTGCTGCCAAAGGTCCTTTCATCACTTGGCCCTGCTTGTTCAACTCCTCCTAATCTATCTCCAAGATCCCGGGATTGGCCGCTTCAAACCACCTCCATAAGCATATCATTGACAGCCGATTCTGTAGATGCCTGTAGCTAATCGGGTCCCACCCACCGTTTTTAAGACTAGCTACTAGTTGTATGATGTATCTATTGCTTTGTTACAATGCGTGTAACTCTACAAATGTTGTACCAGTATAGCTGCTGCCTGTAATCTTTATTTTAAAGTGTGTCTATGTATTTTTTCACCCGTGTGTTCATCCCTGTCTCTACTCACCTAATTGTTGTCTCCCCTCCCCCTTACGACGAGGTACCTTTGTAAACGAGTCCATGACTCAAAGGTTGTAAAACTGATTGTCTCCAATAAATAAAAATAAATAAAAATAAATATACCCTTGCTAGAAATCTGTAAAGCAGCCACCTGGAAAACAGTCCATACATTCACCAAGCATAACTCTCTGGATCTCCAGGCTAGGAGTGATGCTAGGTTTGGTACAGCAGTACTGCAGAGCTTGTTCCCAAAGTAGGTTCTGCATTCCCTCCTCCTGGGGGAACTGCGTGGTAGTCTGCATACTGTCAGAATACAGCAAGACTTCATGTTGTTTGAAGAAAAAATTACTCCCCATAGTAATGATGTTTCTTCTAATGGAGTCTTGCTGTATTCTGACCTCCCTCCCTCCCTGTCTTCCCTCTCAGAACCTAGTTTTTGGGAAGTGAGCTGGCAGGTACAGTGTTGCACCTCAGGGGTGTACCTTGTACCCTCCCTCTTAAGGGTGGGATAGTTGTTTTATTATTATTGCTATTGTTGGGTTTAACACACACACACACATATATATATATATATATATATATATATATATATATTTATATTTATTGTCACTACCTTTTTTCTTGGGTTCTTGACTTGAGTCTTTTGGGACCCAAATTGTTGCCCTTTGGCTATAGAGTAAACAATTTCCATAGTTGGTGGTTAGTTTGCTCATAAGAATCTGATGGTTACACTGGTAAGTACCAGAGATAGAGGTTTGAAAACCGAACTTGTGCTCAACATTCTATGCTGCTGCATAGAGTTAACTCTTTCCTCTCCAAGGGAGTTCAAGTGCTGAGGCTATCTGCATTCTGTCAGAATACAGCAAGACTCCATTAGAAGAAGCAACATTACTATGGTGAGTAATTTTTCCTTCTCGGTCATTTATGTCTTGTAAACTGACATCATCTATGGAGCATTCCACGAAGTGTGCCTGTGGTCCCCAAACTCCTGCGAAGGATGGCCACTCTGCTTGTGTCTGCTGTCTAGGCCCAGACCACAACTTCCAAGACTGCGAGTTCTGCCAGAAGTTCAACCAGGCCACCCAGCGACACCGCCAGCAGACACTTGAGAACTTTCTCCTAAAGCAGAAGTTGCCCTCATGGATTGGGAGCTGCAGGTCAGGAGCTCCTCAGCCTCCTCGGTCCTGTCCTCGGGTTCTCAGTCCTCTAAGCCCAAGGACAAGGCCAGTGGGAAGCATGAGCACCGGGATAAGGACCGCAAAAGCCCTGGTCCTCCTCTTTCCGCACAGTGCACCATTGCTTGACTGCGCCAGGAGGTCCTCCTCCTCTGGGGGGTCAGCCCTGATGGCCCCGCACCCCCTCTCTTCCACAGGGCTACCAGTGGCACAGCCTCCTGCCTCTGTTTCTGTCTCCAGTGGAGGCTCCTCAGGCCAGGGTCTTCCCCTACCCCTCTGCCCCTGCTGTATAGGCCCCTTGTATTGTCAGGCACACAGCATGGTGGCTCTGTTGGTGCTTCCTCAGCTGGCATGGGTTCAGTGGCTACCAGGGCTTCCTCTCCCCTCCCCCGCCTGTCTCCTGCCTCTCCAGCGTTGGACTTCTCCACTGGGTCCATCGCCCCTCCTTCACGAGGCCCAGAGGGACGCCAGCTTCTCTCCTGAGCCAAGTCATCCTCCTCTGTCAACCACTCAGGCTCCTCCCACACTAGTGCCTGTCTCTTCTCAGTCTGCTCCTGTAGGATCACCTCTGACATTATCTCTCTGAAGAACTGTTGGGCCTTCTCCAGCCTTACCAAGTTACCCGGCGCCAGTCAGACCAACGCCCGTTTACTCCCAGCCTATGCTGGCCTACCCTCAGCCAATGCCCACTGGTCCTCAACCTATCCTTCGCCAGTCTATGCCTGTTGGGCCACCGCTGGTCTGTCCCACAGTGGCGCCCATGTGGCCGGCACCTGTGTACCCTTACCGGGCACCTGCTGGGACATTGCCAGTCCTGGTGACATTCAAACCCTTGTTTCTTCCCTTTGGGGAGTTCTGCAAATACGAGTCCCTACGCCTAAAGGCCTGGCAACCCCTGCCCCCCAGCATCTGCCTCCCGGGCCTGCCACTCCAGCTCCTTCCAGGTCAACCTAGCTATCCCGGCAAGCTCTCTCCCACATTGCCTACCTGATGACGGAAATGTGTATTGTCTGGACTTGATCTTGTTCAACGAAGGGGAAGATCCTGACTTGGGGGAAGGGGATGATGGAGGTATTAGCTGGTCTCCCACCCTCTCCATGGGCTCCTCAGAGGGACAAGGGATGCCACAGAATGTCCCTAAATCCCCTCAAGGTGACCCCTCCTCCTCCTCTGTTATTATGTGGCATATCCAGGTGGCAATGGGATTAGAAACCAAGGAGCAGGACCCAGAGCATGTCAACTCGCAGCCTACCATCGTCAGCCTGACTCACCTCCTTTAGTTGTTACCCCTCTTATTGATACCTATGAGGATGTCACCATGGCTGCTTGGCGGCAACCAAATTTAGTGCCTGCCATGTCTCACAAAGCTGACAGGCTGTATCGTGCTCCAGCGGGCAAACTCTTCCTGGGGGAGCAGGTCCACTCTGATTCAGTGGTTATGAACACCACTTATGACCGCACTAAGCAGTTGAAGCACCCGAGTTCCCTGCCTCCAGACAGGGAGTTCCACCATCTGGACCTTTTTGGGAAACGGACGTTTGCCTCCTGTACTCTGGCAATCCGTGCCCTCAACTACCCAGCGCACATGCTTCAGTATCAGAATGCACTGTAGGACAAGGCCAGGGATGCTGTCCAGTCCCTGTCCAATGATTCTGCCTAGCAACAAGCCCTGGATGCACTCAAGGCAGCCTCCAACATTGGTACCTGCTTACTCAGGGTGGCCTACAGTGCTGTAGACTCATTGGTCCAGGCGGCAGCTACCAGCGTATGTCTGCATTGGTACTCTTGGCTCAAGGTGTCTGGGTTTGCCCAAGACGTCCAGTTATCTATCAGGTACTCTCCTTTCAGGGGCAAACTTCTCACTGGAGGAGATGTGGAGGATATCCTCTCTAGGCCTTAGGGCAAGCAATTAGATCTGTCCATTCCTTATATCACACGCAACCCAGATCAGGACAGAGAACCTCCTTTCACTGAGCCTCCACCAGGCAGTCCCAGATGCCAGCCAAACCCCAAGGCAAGCGGATGGCGGCGGCATCTGCCTTGCCTACCCCCATTCCCTCAGCCAGCAAAAGTTCCAGAGGAGATCCCACAGCCCAGCAGTGGCTGCCCACTCCCCCGACTCCTTGCCAGACCTTCTCCCTCCAGTCACACAGGAGGTGGTCATAGGGGGTCGCTTCTCCCGCCATCTAAGCAAGTGGAGGGAAATCACTTTTGACAGTTGGGTCCTGCCGCTCATAGCTCATGGTCACTCAGAACTTCTGGAGTGGCCTCTGGACCATCCCCCAGTGCAGTCCTTTTACCCTCCCAATCACAGTCCTGTAATTTGGGAGGAAATACACGCTTCTCTCTGAAAAAGGGCTATAGAGCCTGTCCCAAAGACCCAGCAAGGATAGGGGTTCTAGTCGCACTTTTTCCTAGTCCCCAAACGCACCAGGGACGTCAGGCCCATCCTGGAACTCAGCTCGCTAAATCTGAACATCCAGTGCAAAAGATTCAGGATGATCACCCTTCAGGGACTGCTGCTCCTGTTACACCAGCGGGACTGGATTTGCTCCCTAGACGTGTAGGATGCATAACTGCACATCAAGGTGTGCACCTATCGCAAGCATCTCCTCAGGTTCCATTTTCAACTGTCCCACTTCCAGTTCCAGGACCTACCATTTGGCTTATCGTCATACCCCTTGGTGTTTACCAAGTGCTTAGCAGTGGTGGTAGCTGCCCACAGACAGCAGGAATTCTGTGTCTTTCCTTACCTGGATCACTGGCTGCTAGCAGCTCCGTCCAGGGAGTGCCTGCTCCAAACCCTGGACTCTACCTGCCACCTCTTCCAGGCTTTGGGAGTCACCGTCAGCTTTTACAGATCTTTTCTGACTCCCTCCTAATGGCTCCAGTACATTGGAGCAGTCTTGGATACAGCCCAGTGGGTGGTCTTTCTACCCCAGGACAGGGCAGAGCGTTTAATGGATTAAGCCCATCAGCTTCACTCTAGCCATCATGTCCCAGCCCAAGTCTTTCTACGCCTGCTGGGACTCATGGCCAGTGCCATTATTACAGTTCTCCTAGCCAGGCTGCATATGAAGATTCCCCATTGGACTTAGCAGGTCCAGTGGGACCAATGCATAGACGACGTGGAACAACCTATCCCTGTCTCAGATCTGGTCAAGAAAGTGCTGTTTTGGTGGCTGGAGCCCAGCAATCTCCTGGGGGGGGGTCACCCTTTTATATCCCTCCCCCACAGCAAATCCTTACAAGGGATGCTTCAGGTCTAGGCTGGGGGGGGGCTCATCTGGGTGCCCACCAGACCCAAGGGAGGTAGAATTCTCTGAAGGCGGGTCTCCACACAAACATCTTGGAGATGCAAGCAGTTCTGTATGCCCGACATTGCCTTCCAGACAGATCTCTCCCTGGGTCCACTGTTGATTCAGACAGACAACTCCAGCATGGTCCATTATATCAATAAACAGGGAGGGACTCACTCTTACCCCTGTGTCGGGAAGCGATGAGAGTCTGGTATTGGGCAATAGATCACAGCCTGGAACTTTCGGCCGCGCATGTTCCCAGTGTCCAATACGTGTTAGTGGACAGCCTAAGCCGGTCCCTGTCTCGGGCTCACAAGTGGAAACTCATGACCTCAGAGGTGGAAAATCTGTTCAACCAGAGTGGTTGTCCAGAGTTGGACCTTTCTGCGCCCCCTCTCAATGCAAAACTGCAGCTTTTCTGCTCACTTGCTGCAGTGCCTGGAGTTTTCTGGCAAGACACGTTGTCCCTCTCTTGGAAAGGGAGGTTTCTGTACACCTTCCCATTCCTGCAGAGGGTTCTAGTCAAGCTCCAACTGGAAGGGGCTTCCATGATTTTAAACAGGCTTACTCTCCCAGGAGCAGGGCACCCTAGTCCATTTGGAGCTCAAGTCTCTTCATTTTCATGCATGACTCCTGAAGACATAGCCATTATGAGGTTCAGGGTGCTCCTAAAGTGACAGATGTCTTAGTGGCGACTACTAGGAAGCTCTCCACTCGGGCCACCTAATCCATGAAATGGAAGCACTTTGCCCTGTGGGCTGTGTCGCACCATCTGTACCCTTCACTTGTCCAGAGAACCAGATTTTGGAGTACTTGCTGTCCCTGTCAGACTCCAGTCTGAAGCACTCCTCGATCAAAGTTCATCTTTCGGCCATAACTGCCCATCACATTCCCATAGACAGCCGTTCAGCGGCCCAACTGGATATGTCTAGCATGTTTTTGAGGGGCATTCTGCACCTGAAACCTCCACTCTGCAACCCTGTCCCGACTTAGGACTTAAATTTTGTGTTGGAAAAACTCACTCTGCCTCCTTTTGAACCGGTCACAAGTTGTGAGCTATGCTGTCTGTCTTGGAAAGTGTTGTTTTTAGTTGCAATTACTTATGCTCTGAGGATTTCTGAGCTTCAAGCATTCATGTGTGAGCAGCCTTATTTAGTTTTCCACAAAGACAGGGTGTCCTTGCATACCAGTCCTAAGTTTCTCCCCAAGGTGGTGTCAGTTTACTTTGAATCAATCCATCCACCTACCTGTTTATTTCCCAGAGCATGCCAATCCAGGGGAAGCATTGCTCCATACTTTGGATGTGCATAGAATTTTATATTACTATACACACCAGACTAAAGACTGCAGGAAGTCTTCACAATTGTGTAACCCCCTTACAAATGAGAGGTTCCCAAAGGTCTTCCAGGAGTTTGCTGGGCGCTCAAAGTCTGGATGGTGTTCGGCATTTAAGCTGCTTTTAAATGGCACTTGAGCGAGTGCTTTTGGAGCCTCTGCGTACTGTCTCTTTGAGAGCTGCCTGCTTGCAGGCTCCAGTGACTGTGCATGGGGGACTGGGTTTCCCTGCTCGAATCCCGCCTGAGTTGCAGTGAAATCACTTCAATTTTACAGTTGCTGTAAGCTCAAAAGGAACCCTCCTGATAGATGTAACTGCTTGGTTATAATTGTTTAGAGTATTGGTGAAATAACAGTTTGTCTAACCTACTTTCATTGCAGCTGGGACTTTGGGTGCTTGGCCCCTCCGTTTTGGACCTGTACTGTGTGAGGGGTCCAATAGGAACAAGGGGGGGTACCTAAAATGGAGTAAGTGGCAGCCAACCAGCATTAGGACTCTTAAGGGAGCCGACTGACCAATGGGACACAGCTAGTAATTCTGGGAAATGAAGTCTGGATTATGGTGCCTTGTTTGCACCAATAGGAGCAGTATTAAGTGACTGGCATCTGCAGCCACCTATGGGATCGGGTGGCACCCGAATGGTGAGGCTTGCCCTAACTGCCCAGGAGTAGAACGCTGTGGCTGTGAGCGAGGAAGGAGCTCTGGGCTCCTGCGCTGTTGAGCATTCGCATGGGAAGCGCATGTAGAAGGCCAGAAGTCGGTGGTTTCAAACGCCAGCAAGTGTAAGACTAAATCCGCTAGGCAGTAGTCAGAGGAGGCTGTGCAAAAACGTGGCTACCTACCAAGCTCACCCTGTAGAGGACTGGAGAATCTGCTTCAATCACGCTTGGTCTGTCAGGACAAGTGAAGCTGCATCATTTTGGCCTGGTGTGTGCAGTGAAAGCGATCGGGAGGTATACAGCAGCTGCCTGGTATGGTACCCCTCTGCCTTTCATATAAATGTGTGGAGAAGTGTTTGAATTCCAGGCTCGATCCTGCGAGTGGTGTGAGAAGCGCTCTTTCTTCTGGAGTCATGAGTACTAAATCAGGGTAGCTCCCTGTTGCATGCTCCTAGTGAGGGCAAGATCTTCTGGTTTCTTTACTGGCTACACTAACTGAGCCTGCTGGCTCTATCTAATCATCGTAGGAATCAAATGCTTGTTTCTGTGTCAGGGCCCCAACCAGCTGCATCGAGGGAATAGCCTTTATTGCCTGGGTACCCAGAGACAGTGACTTATAGGGTAGGCCTGTGCACAGTGCCCTAGACAGCTACTTATATATTAGAGTGGTAAGCTAATTATCCTGATCTCCCCCAGTCCTTGTTATTTCCTCCTGAATAAATCAGATTGATTGTTTTGCAAAGGTATACTGGCTAACTTGTGTGTTTATGGTGAATTACGATACGGTGATTATTGTGTAACAGCATCTTACTTTTCAGGGGGTCCCCAGAGCAAGCTGATTGGTTCAAAGCTGGGGGTAAGTGTATATTGCGAAGGTACTGTGCTTGACTTGTGTGGGCTACTAGTGGGGAAAAAAGGGGGGTTGCGGTGTCCCAGAGGGCTGTGATCAAGTCATACCAGACTGTCTTAAACCCGACCTCTGGGTGGAGGCACCCGCCGTTGGACCTAGGCCCCTCAACCTGTTAGTAGTCAAGCAGGCAGGGGTAGTAGCCCTTGGGATAGCGCCACCTGGGGGTTACATTTTGGAGGCACTGCTGGGATTAACATCCCCTAGTGGCCGAGTGGACGAAGTACCTCAATATGGCCAAATTAAAGGAAAAGCTGGAAGGGGATATCATGGCTAAGATTAAGCTGGACCCTATTAAGACGATGGTACATAAACTGATGGGGTGGGGTGAAGCAGAAGAGTTGGACTCCCAGAAAATTGTGCTGTTACTAGATGTACCTCTGGGGACAACAAACACTGACCTTATTTCTGCAGTGGAGCATGTTAAATGTTTAGGCAAGGTAGAAGTGAAGGGGCGTATGGCTGATCTACTCGATCAGACCTTGCAGGTGTTACTCTTATGCAGTATAGCTATTTAATCCCGAGAGGGTACCCCCAGTGATCTACCCGGAAGGTGCCCAACAGGGGTGGAGGGTCATTCACATCCGGAGTGGGTCAGTCACCCCCGGGGGGGGGGGTCTCCCCAGACTAATAGCTTCAAAGACAAACTGCTTAAATTGCTAGCTGTGGAGGGGAGGACTACCCAGGAGTTACTGCAGGCATTGGACCTTTTTGTGAACCCACCCCCCAAGCCTCCCCAGGTACCTCTCCCGGGCCCCCCAAGAGTTCTATCTTGGTTTCACCGCCCCTAGTCGTTCCCCCTATACAGCTAGATTCCTACCGTAGACTAAAACTTTTTTCTGGCACTGGCCGGGGGAAGATGATTTGGAGGCGTGGATGGACTGTGCTACCCCCCTAGTCCAAGAGTGGCAGTGCTCTGAGGGGGAGAAACGAAAGAGACTGATGGAGAGCCTGCGAGGCCCCGCTTTGGAAGCCATTCGGTTCTTGCGGGCTACTAGCCCGGACGCTACCGCGGTGGAGTACCTTTCTGCCTTAGAGGGAGTGTTTGGGAGTACAGAAACTGGGGAAGGCTTATTATGGAAATTCAAGTCTGCCAAACAGTGGAGGAATGAGAAATTGTCCGCCTTTGTCACTAGGGTGGAAAGGGCCTTGCAGAAAGCTTATCGCAAGTGGGGAATCACAGCCACAGCCTTGAACCTGGAGCATATTTTGAAATCTGCTAGGTTTTCCAGTGTGATATTGTTAAAACTTAAGTTACATGACAGACGGGCTGCCCCTTCCGAGTATTGTCAATTGATGAGGGAGATTCGAGAAGTAGAGACTGATGAAGAGGGGTGGGAACCCTATGTGGGGGCTGTGAATCTGTGCAAAACCCCTGAGTCTAGTGAACCAGATGAGGCCCACTCCTCAAGGGGGCGTGATGTTTCTCCTGTACTCCCAGAGGCCCAAGGAGGGGTGGGGGTGCGTGCTATTTCCTCTGATCCCTGGGTAGAAAGTGATTTGAGGGCTGAGATTAGAGATTTACGAGAGCTGGTGAGGGACTTGAAGCAAACTGCTACCCACCCTGCTAGGTTTGGGGAACCAGAGCTATCTAGAAACAAACGCCCTAGACAGGAGGAGCCCCCCCGACCCCAGGGTGGCCCCCAGCAGGCGAGGTATTCCCCTCCCAATAGAGACCCTTGAGACACTGAGTTCTGTTACCGTTGTGGGGAGGATGGACACTTTCAGACTGAGTGCCAGTTACTAGAGAATTTAAGGAAATTCAACAGCAGGCTGATCACCTGGCACCGCAAGGCCTATACCCGACCCCCTAGGAAGAGTTTTGTGACCCGGGCCAATGCCCAAGCAACTTTCAAAGCTGTGCCCCCTGAATGGTCTGATGTGCTGGGGCCTTCAATGGAGGCTCCTGTGAGAGTGAATGGGATACCCACCCAGGCTGTGTTGGACAGTGGCTCTCAGGTGACCATTATGTTCCAGGACTGGTTTCAGAAACACTTGCCTGAGGTGCCCTTGCAACCCTTGGATGGTCTACATGTTTGGAGGCTGAGTGATAAGGCCTACCCGTATTCTGGGTATATCCGGATCTGGTTGTCTTTTCCTACTTCTGTGGCTGGGGTGGCCGAACAAGTGGAAACTCTGGCCCTAGTATGTCCCCCCACTGGATTGTGTGATGGAGTGCCCTTGTTGATTGGAACCAATGCTCACATATTTGGTCACTTAGCACAGCTGTGTTCTGAAAAACAGATGCCCAGGACTGAGCGAGCTCTTAGAATCCCCGCCTTGATTCAGAAGGCCTATGAGACTCAGAGAAAGGCTGGCCAGGCGGAACCTGAAGGCCCGGTGGGTGTCATCTGGAGGAAGGATCCGGAACCGTTGCTATTAGCCCCAAATGCCCTGTGTGTTTTGCAAGGGGAAGTCCGGATTAAAAAAGACGTTAAGAATAAGATATTGATGCTGGATGCACCCGGTGAGGAACGTTGCCTGAAGGGTTGCTGGTTAACCCAGTATCTTACCTGCAGAGCCATGCCTTTGCCAGAAGAGTGATGGTCCAAGGCATAATGTGTCTGATCGAGATTCAAGTGAAATGGGGTTGCACCCTGGCTACGGTGCATTGTGCCAATACTGCTGTTTTGCCCCACAGCAAGACCCCCAAAGGAGGTGACCGAGTGACCCCCGAGCTGTTTGATTTTGGTGATTCTCCACTACCAGCAGAATGGAAGAAAAGGGTCAGTGAACGGCTCTCCCAGAGGGAACAGGTGTTTTCTTTGAAGGAGTAGGATGTGGGATGTGTGCAGCGGGCTGAGCATCACATCTGGCTGCAGAATGAGCGACCTTTTCGTGAGTGATCTCAACGCTTAGCCCCTGCTGATATAGATGATGTAAGGCGCCACCTGCAGGAGATGCTTGCAGCTGGGGTGATACAAGAGTCCAGGAGCCCTTATGCATCCCCTATTGTGGTAGTGAGGAAAAAGAATGGAGCTGTTCAGATGTGTGTGGATTACTGTACTCTAAACCGACGGACCATCCCAGACCAGTATACCATGCCACGCATACAGGACACCTTGGACTGTCTGAATGGCAGTAAGTGGTTCTCTGTGTTGGACCTCTGCAGTGGGTACTACCAGATCCTGATGGCTCCGGAGGATCGAGAGAAGACTGCTTTCATTTGCCCCCTTAGCTTCTACGAGTTTATGCGGATGCCCCAAGGTATTTCAGGTGCCCCGGCTACTTTTCAGGGTCTGATGGAGCGTGCTGTGGGGGACATGAATTTGCTCGAATGTTTGGTTTATTTAGATGATGTCAAAGTGTTTGGCAGCTCCTTGGAAGAACATGAAAGTCGATTGTTCAAAGTCCTGGATCGGCTGGAAGACTTTGGTCTCAAATTATCTATAGACAAGTGCCAATTCTTTCAAACCTCTGTAAAATATGTGGGGCACATAGTATCCACTGAAGGCATAGAGACTGACCCCAGCAAAGTAGAAGCTTTAACCGCTTGGCCTCAACCAGAAAACTTGAAGGAGCTACAGCGGTTCCTGGGGTTTTGTGGGTATTACAGACAATTTATTAAAGACTACTCTTGGGTGATCCGCCCTCTGCTTAACCTTATGCAAGGGTATCCCCCAACTCATAAAAAGTATAAAAAAACTGTACAGTCTGGGACTGAAAAAAATTATTTCCGTCCAAATGATGTGTTTGGCACCCGCTGGATTGCTGATTGTGAGGAAGCTTTCCATGACATTATATATCAACTTACTCATGCCCCAGTGCTGGCCTATGCTGACCCTGCCAGGCCATACATTCTTCATACTGATGCCAGTCTGCAAGGATTGGGGGCTGTATTATATCAAGAGCACACAAACGGTCTAAGACCTGTAGCTTTTGCCAGCAGAAGCTTGACTCCTTCAGAAAAGAACTATCCAGTGCACAAACTAGAGTTTCTGACCCTGAAGTGGGCCATTGTGGATCAATTTCATGACTGCTTGTACGGTGCTAAGATATTAGTGAAGACTGATAACAATTCTCTAACATATGTGCAGACCTCAGACCTCAGCTAAACTGGATGCCACTGGCCATAGGTGGCTCTCTGCGTTGTCTACCTATGACTATGCTGTTGAATACAGAGCAGGCCTAAACCATATAGATGCTGATGCTCTCTCCCGGAGGCCTGTGTCCAGAGGCGACTGGGTCAGGTTGTCAGAACCTGACATTAGAGCCCTTTGCCAGAAATTTGACAAGGAGGAACAGGTGTCTCCCGATGCTGTGGACTGCATGGTGGATTGCTTGGGGCCATCTGAGAACTGTATAACTGCTGCTTACTGCCATTTTTCTGCATTAGACACTAGTGTGCTGCCCCAGTTCAATAATGATAGTCTCCAGCTGGCTCAGTCCCGAGACCCCATGATAAAAACTGCTTTAGAGGCTCTGCAAGTAGGGAGAGATGTGTCAAAACTGAGTTCCACTGACCTGAGAACTGCCCTGTTATACAAAGAAGGTTCAAAGTTGAAGCTGATTAATAAACTATTATACAGGGAGACCGTAGACAAAGAGGGGCGAGTAGACAAACAACAGCTGGTACTGCCCACTGCTTCTAGAGAACTGGTGTTAAGGTCCCTGCATAACCACATGGGACATCTTGGCATAGACCGAACTGTTGACTTAGTGCGGACCCAATTTTACTGGCCCAAAATGAGTGCTGACATAGAGCAGTATGTTAAGACCTGCGGCCGCTGTTTACAAAGAAAAGCCCTGCCTCAGAGAGCTGCCCCCCCCGGTCAACATCACTACCAGCACCCCTATGGAACTGGTTTGCATTGATTTCCTGAGTTTAGAACCAGATCTGAAGAATATCACCAATATATTGATAGTTAGTGATCATTTCACCCGGTATGCCCAGACTTTCCCCAGCAAAGAGCAGAAAACAACCACGGTGGCTAAAGTCCTTGTTGAGAATTTTGTTGTTCACTATGGGGCCCCCCAGCGAATCCATTCCGATCAGGGGAGAGATTTCAAAAGCCGTCTGATTAAAGAAATGCTATCCTTGTGGGGAGTACGGAAGTCAAGAACCACCCCGTACCATCCCCAGGGCGATCCTCAACTTGAGAGATTCAACCGTACCTTGCTCGATATGTTGGGCACCTTGCATCCTAGAGACAAACCTAGATGGAGCCAGCAGATCAGTGCCTTAGTCCATGCCTATAACTGCACCAAAAGTGATGCTACTGGGTTTTCCCCATATAGACTGATGTTTGGAAGGGAAGCAGATTGCCAGTGGATGTTTGTTTTGGGGTTTCTCCCGATGGAGTTCAAGCAGCTAATCATCTACAGTATGTGCAGAAGCCGGAGGCCCAACTCAATCATGCCTACCAACTAGCCCAGACCATGGCTGCTAAGCGGAATTTGGCCAATAAGGAAAGGTATGATAAGAAAGTGAAAGCAATGGAACTGAGAGAAGGAGATAGAGTGCTATTGAGGAACCTGGGATTGCATGGTAAACATAAGATTGCTGACAGATGGCATCACCTCCCTCATATTGTCGTGGGAAAATTGAAAGATTTACCTGTATATAAAGTGCGGCCTGAAAACAATTCAAAAGATGTGAAGACTATACACAGAAATCATCTGCTGCCAATTGGACAAATTTTGATAGAGGCTGAACCTTCCGATGCCCCCCCACCCCACCCCCGGCCTATAACTAGAGCCGCTGCAAAAAGAAATCCAGATGGGTCGACTCCTCAGAACTCAAACTCAAGAGGCCTTCTCCATCCTCCTCCTCTGATGAAGTTGATCCTCAGTCTGTGTCTGAGGACAGTGAAAATGATGTTGAATATTACTCCTCTTATGAACTGAGTTAACTCTTTAGGGGCAATCCCCTAACTAACTCTGGGGACGAAGTTGGGTTTCCTGGACTTTCTGAGCCCCCAGCTTTGTCTCTGGAGTCCATGCTTCCAGAGGATGAAGTGAGTGGCACCAAGGGCGAAGAAGTGGGATCTTTGAGCCTGGCTGAATTATCTGGCCTGGCTGAGCTGTCTGACTTTTCAGAAGAAGGAAGTGATGTGGGGGAACCAGTAAGTGATGTGCCAGAGCAAGAAGAATACTTTGAGTGCCCCGATAGCACCCTGGTAGTGCCAGAAATGTCCCTAGCTGAACCAAGCAGTGTGGGTCCTGATGTAAAGGGTCCTGTTTCCGAAAGCACTATAGGCCCTGGGTCCACTTCCCCTATGGAGGTTCCCCCTACTAATCTAAGTGAGGCTGAAATGGAATCCGGGCCTGTACCAGGTTTTGCCGAGACCCCTAGACGCACCGGCTGAGAAGTACGGCCTGTAGTAAGGCTGAGTTATGAATCCTTGGGTCAACCTGTGAACCTGCCGTTAAATGTAGTCCATAAAGGGGTGTATGTGTCCCCGAGCTCCTTGCCCAAGTTGGTCTTGGGAAATGATGCCCAACTGTTAGTGTTACCCCCTGAGTATGGGACTACTGCCCCCGTTAGCCCTCAGATAGCTGATAGGGAAGGGCTACCTCTATCCAGGTGTCAGGGGCAAGAGGTAATGACCTGAGTTATAAATGAAAAGAGGGTTGGCTGATGTGTAATGTTGTATAAACAATCGTGAAACTGTGTATTACAGTATTTAATGTATGTAACCAAAGGTCTGATGTTCTGTCAGTGTAAACTGCTTGCCTTAAAGTGATTTAAGGGTAACTACTTGACGTGGATGCCAGGTTTTTTCCAGACCAGGAAAGGTGTAACCCCCTTACAAATGGGGGGTTCCCAAAGGTCTTCCCAGGAGTTTGCTGGGCGCTCCAAGTCTGGATGGTGTTTGGCGTTTAAGCCGCTTTTAAATGGCACTGCAGCGAGTTCTTTTGGAGCCTCTGCGTACTGTCTCTTTGAGAGCTGCCTGCTTGCAGGCTCCAGTGACTGTGCAAGGGGGATTGGGTTTCCCTGCTCGAATCCCACCTGAGTTGCAGTGAAATCACTTCAATTTTACAGTCACTGTAAGCGCAAAGGGAACCCTTCTGATAGATGTAACTGCTTGGTTATAATTGTTTAGAGTATTGGTGAAATAACAGTTTGTCTAACCTGCTTCCATTGCAGCTGGGACTTTGGGTGCTTGGCCCCTCCATTTTGGACCTGGACTGTGTGAGGGGTCCAATAGGAACAAGGGGGGGTACCTAAAATGGAGTAAGTGGCAGCCAACCAGCATTAGGACTCTTAAGGGAGCCGGCTGACCAATGGGACACAGCTAGTAATTCTGGGAAGTGAAGTCTGGATTATGGCGCCTTGTTTGCACCAATACAAGCAGTATTGAGTGACTGGCATCTGCAGCCACCGATGGGATCAGGTGGCACCCGAATGGTGAGGCTTGCCCTAACTGCCCAGGAGTAGAGATGCTGTGGCTGTGAGCGAGGAAGGAGCTCTGGGCTCCTGCGCTGTTGAGCTTTCGCGCAGGAAGCACGTGTAGAAGGCCAGAAGTCGGTGGTTTCAAATGCCAGCAAGTGTCAGACTAAATCCGCTAGGCAGCGGTCAGAGGAGGCTGTGCAAAAGTGCGGCTACCTACCAGGCTCACCCTGTAGAGGACTGGAGAATCTGCTTCAATCACGCTTGGTCTGTCAGGACAAGTGAAGCTGCGTCATTTTGGCCTGGTGTGTACAGTGAAAGCGATCAGGAGGTATACAGCAGCTGCCTGGTATGGTACCCCTCTGCCTTCCATATAAATGTGTGGAGAAGTGTTTGAATTCCAGGCTCGATCCTGCGAGTGGTGTGAGAGCGCTCTTTCTACTGGAGACATGAGTACTAAATCAGGGTAGCTCCCTGTCGCATGCTCCTAGTGAGGGCAAGATCTTCTGGTTTCTTTACTGGCTACACTAACTGAGCCTGCTGGCTCTATCTAATCATCGTAGGAATCAAATGCTTGTTTCTGTGTCAGGGTCCCAACCAGCTGCATCGAGGGAATAGCCTTTATTGCCTGGGTACCCAGAGACAGTGACTTATAGGGTAGGCCTGTGCACAGTGCCCTAGACAGCTACTTATATATTAGAGTGGTAAGCTAATTAACTTGATCTCCCCCAGTCCTTGTTATTTCCCCCTGAATAAATCAGATTGATTGTTTTGCAAAGGTATACTGGCTAACTTGTGTGTTTCTGGTGGATTACTGTACAGTGATTATTGTGTAACAGCATCTTACTTTTCAGGGGGTCCCTGGAGCAAGCTGATTGGTTCAAAGCTGGGGTAAGTGTATACTGCGAAGGTACTGTGCTTGACTTGTGTGGGCCACTAGTGGGAAAAAAGGGGGGTTGCAGTGCCCCAGAGGGCTGTGACTAAGTCATACCAGACTGTCTTAACCCCGACCTCTGGGTGGAGGCACCCGCCATTGGACCTAGGCCCCTCAACCTGTTAGTAGTCAAGCAGGCAGGGGTAGTAGCCCTTGGAATAGCGCCACCTGGGGGTTACAATTGTTTGTTTCTAACCCCAGTAATACTCAGGTATTCATAACTTTATGCAGTAAGCCTTCTAGGTACAGTGGTCCCTCGTTATTGCGCCCCTCGCTGTAACGAATCTCAGTTATAGTGAACATCCAGCTTGGATCTCACTACTACTAGCACTTACTAGCACCTTTCGTACAGTATTTGTGGGACATCACGTTTTAAAAGTTAGTCAGGAGCACTTTGTAAAAGTCAGTCAGTCAGGAGCTTACAGGCTTGCTTGATTTATTGATTTGATGCTGTTTCTTGATCACCTACACCTGCCCTGCACCTGAGTTTAATTAACTAATCAACTATTTCAGTTAAAACTGCACCAACACGAGCAATCCACATTCTGACCCCCCTCCCCACGCTGCTGTCTGTCCGCACAGTGTCATACATTATGGCTGAGTCCCGCAAAAGAAAGGCTCTCGACCTTGACAAAAAAGTCAAAATCTTGGGCCGTCTACTTAATGGGGAATCAACGGCAAAGCTTGCAGCTGAGTGCTGCCTCCTGAAGTCGACGGTATCTGGTCTAAGAAAGCAGGAGGACAAAATCGAGAGCTTTGCCTCGAACTGTTTCGAAAATCACGGACTTCAACACAAAAAGATACGGCTGGCTGCCAATTGTGAGGTGGACTCTGCAGTTCATTTGTGGTTCGAGACACAGTGGGAGGCGGGGGTTCCTCTATCTGGTGCAGTAATTCAGGAAAAAGCAGATTTCTTTTGCCAAGCAACTTCATGGACCTGACAGCACTTTTCGATCATCACCTGACTGGTTGTGGCACTTTCAGAAGCGTAATGGCATAAGGCAATTAAAAATCGCAGGTGAACAGAGATCATCAGACTCAGCAGCTGTTACAGCTTTTTTACCACGGCTTAAAGAAATTGAAAAAGGGGGTTATACAGTGAAGATCAATTGTACAATGCCGACAAAAACCGCCTTTTCTATAAATGCCTGCCTGATCGAACCCTGGCCACCCATTCAGAAACAGATGCCTCCAAGGGATTTAAAATGGTTAAAGATTGAGTCACATTTCTTGTCTGCACCAATTTTAATGGCGACCATAAAATTAAACCAGTCTGCATCGGCAAGTTCAATAACCCGAGATGCTTCCACTCCTCGATCAATGCCCCGCTCACCCCACAGGGGAGATGCAATCAAGGGATGGTAAAATTACCGTTTTGTACCTGCCAGCCAATACCACATTGAGGATGCAACCTATGGACCAGGGAGTTATAGCAACCATTAAGAAGCAATACAGAAAACAGCTTCCAAGGGAGATCATCAGTAGGGAGACCGCTGAACTGGTATGCTTCCTGAAAACTTTTAATCTGAAAGACATGTTCTATGTTGCTGTACAGGCATGGGAGCAGGTAACGCCAGCCAAAATTAGAAATTGCTGGCTAGATGCAATTGGTAATGTTTTCACAGATGATAACAGAGAGTGTTGCAGAAGGGGGGGCGGGGGTCAGACATGGACAATGACTGTGATAGCGATATCGATGCAGAAACACTACAGATTGCATGCTACCTGGATCTGCTGGACAAACCTGATTCCGAGCAGCTAGGGAAATGGCTTCGTGTAGATGCTTCTTGTCCGGTAACAGAACCTCTAACAGAGGAAGAAATAGTGGCAGAAATTAAAACTAAGCAACGTTCATTTATGCAAGTCGAGGAGGACACAGAGGAGGGGGAGATGGAGCCTCAAATAACACCGGAGGAAGGCATCACAGGTTTGGAAGCAGGTCTAAAATTCCTCGAATGGCAACCTTACATTTCATCGCTCCAGATGCTACAATTAAAAAAAATTATTTCACTGGCAAAATCAGAGCATAAACTTAACAAGACTGTGCAGTCTACCCTAGACTCTTATTTCAGTAGTTTTAAAAATTAAAAGCTATTAAAGCTGAAACTAAAGCACAGTTATTTAACACAGTTATCTTACAGTACTTATGTGTGTCCGTTTTGTTATAGATAATGTAGTGTGTTAAATAAACAGCATGTCTTTTCTATCATTTTTCTATCGTTTGACGACTTTTTATTATAAGGAACACTCTCTATAACGAATGAAATCTGTGGCTTCAGGACAGTACGTTATAACGAGGGGCCACTGTAGGACTGCCTGGAGAGACTAGGACACATGCAAATGATGGAACTCTTTGCACATGACAACTTTTCAAATGCTGCCGTATACTAATTGCCAGTGTTGTAAACTCCTCAGATTTCACTCTTCACCTGAAAAGTCTGGTCACTCAGAGTGTCGCTCTTCTACTTTCCATTCTGACATGAAAGAACTTATAAAAATACTATAAGTATCTTTTTTATTCATTTGCTGCCTTATACTTATTGTTTACTGTTAAAACTAAGTTTAGCGCTAGTTATTTAGTTTTTTTACCAGTTCCTCTTGGTTTGGTATAACTGAGAGTGAACCAGGTTAGTTTTTAGTTAGTCGGGGTTTTCTGACTAAAAAACCCTGTTAGTTTCATAGTTTTTAGTTTTAAAACTTTATTTTATAACCGCTCTTCTCGGTTACTGAACCGTTAATCCTGGTTCATTTTTTGTCCTTCGGTTCGGTTCCTCCGGTTCTTATCGGTTCCGGAACTGACTGAAACTGCTAAGTTTTATTTAAAAAAAATTCATCTGATTTAGTGGTCTACTTTTTTTATTGGTAAAATGTCAGAAAAACCGAAGAAAAAGACTGGTGAACACGGTTTTAAAAATTGTTCACAATGTGGGGAAGTTTTTGCCAAGGCAGATAAACACAAATTATGTGTGGCCTGTCTTGGATATGAGCATCTGAAGGAGGAATGTGATATTTGTAAAACGTTCCCTGAGAAAACTGTAGAAAAATGCCTGGAATGGCTGAAAAAGAAGCTTCCTCCACCCAGGGGTCCTTCTGGCTCTGACCAGCTGATACCCCTTGTTAATGTGGGACAAACCACTTCTACTGTTGCCTCTGCCTCTGAGACGGGTGACAAAGGCACCAAGAGGGTTACTGAACTGGCTGACTCCGCTCCTCTAAGAAATCAAGGAAGTTAAAACTCACAGAACCCCCACCTCCTAAAAAGGAGACTTCTGTGCCTGCCTCCACTGTGCCTTCTCCTCAAGAAATTGCCCAGGCTTTCCGGGTAATTCAGGCATTACAAGGCTTAGTGCCTACCAATCAGCAGCCACCTGTCCCAACCCCTGTGAAACAGCCAAGCAGCACAGGCAAATCTTCCCTCACTAAAGAGGAAGAATACAGTGATTGTGAGGAGGAGGAAGGGGAACCCATTGAACCTGAGGTACCCCCTGAGCAGGAATTTGGCTTTCCTCCCATAACATCTGAAGATTACTCCTCACATTTTACTTTTGTGAGAAAAATGGCTGATGCACTGGACATGACCCCAAGGGAGGAGATTGAGTATGAAGAGGAGGTGGAGTATTTAGAAATGATGGGGCTAACCCCCACCAGAACTCTCCTCCTCCTTCCTGTAAATAAATGTTTCAAAAAAGATGCTCTTAAACTGCTACAAACCCCTAATTCCACCCCCCCCCCGACAAGAGGATGGACAAAAAATATCAGATGGAGAGGGAAGGGGCAGAGTTCCTGTTTTCCCACCCAGACCATCAAGGGGTTGTTCAGCAAGCTGCCTGTGATAAGGCTAGGGTCCCTCTGGCATCTCACGCACCAGGCAAGAACGCTAGAAAAATGGACAGTATGGCAATAAGGGGTACCTGTCAGCTTCTTTAGTCTTACGTTAGGCAAATTTTCTGGCCCATGCTGCCCAGTACCAGAAGTCCTTGTGGCAGTCGGTTTTGGCCATGGCTCAGAAAGCCCCCTCACCCCTGTCTGACGACCTAGCAGAAACTGCTAGGATTGGACTAGAGGCGGCTAAATACCAGTTCCAAATGGCTGCTGATACAAATGACACTGCAGCCAGATGGATGGCAAACACGGTAGCCCAGAGGAGATTCTCCTGGCTAAGGGCTACAAATCTCACTCACGATACCCAGTCAAAGGCTCTTGATTTCCCTCTAGAAGGAAAAACTCTGTTCGGGGAATCAACAGTGGCCTATATGAAAAAGGTGGATGAATACAAGGCCACATATAGAAGCAACTCTAATAAATAGAAGTCTTCACCATCCACCAAGCCATATGGAATGGGGGTCCGGGACAGGTCCTTCCACACCAGGCCCTTTTTCCAACCAGTGGCCACACCCCAATACCAGCCGTACCCACAACAGGGGTACTTCAGGGGCAGGGGTAGAAGGGGTTCTAGGCGAGGGTCACAGGCCCAGCCTCAGCCCCAAGCAAAACAAACACCCTGATGCACAGGCCGCCTCCTCCCTCCCTGTCAGAGGCAGACTGTCCCACTTCATCCAGGCTTGGCTAAACATCACCACAGACAAGTGGGTCCTGAAGGTAGTGGGTCAGGGTCTGTCTATGGACTTCAAATCCCTTCCTCCTCAAAAAAACAGGGTTTTCAGTTCACCCTCCTTAGGGGAGAAAAAACTGCTGGAGGCAGAGGTTCGAAAGCTGCTGCTGCTAAGTACAGTAGAACCTGTTCCAACCCCCCTCAGAGGAAGGGTTTTTTATTCCAGGTACTTTCTCACCACAAAGAAAACTGGCGAGTGGCAGCCTATATTGCACCTCAGAGCTCTAAACATGCATCTGAAAAAACAGTTCAAAATGGTAACTTTGGCACTGATTCTGCCAACACTCTAAAAGGGGGATTGGTTGGCATCATTGGACTTAAAAGACACCTATTTCCACATCCCCATAAGGGAGTCCTATAGAAAATATCTCAGGTTCAGACTCCCTTCAGGCCATTACCAGTTTTCAACCCTGCCTTTTGACCTTTCTTCGGCCCCAAGGGTGTTCATAAAGTGCCTGTCAGCAGTTGTGGCACATCTTTGAAGGCAGGGAAATCACCAGACCAAGTCAGACAATATCTACAGACCACTCAAAGGCAACTGGAGTCTTTGGGGTTCCTGATCAGTCACAAAAAATCAGTCCTCATTCCTGCACAAGTCCTGAAGTTCATAGGGGCAGAGATCAGTACCCTGCAGGACAGGGCCTACCTGCCTCTGGACAGAAATCTCCAGCTGATTGCAAATTCATTCAGCTTGCACAAACACAAAACTGCAAGGCAGTTTTCTACAGCTACTGGGACATATAGCTGCAGCCACAGGCACAGTCTTGGGCTCCAGGTTCCAAATGAGGGGACATCCAGTTCCACCTCAGGGCTCATTGAAGACAAAGAAGAAACCCTCTTTCAAAGCCCATTCCAGTAACAAGGACTTTGCTACAAGCACTCCAGTGGTGGAAGGAGGAACCTAACCTAAGAGAGGGGGTTCCTTTTCAGAGAGAGTCTCCATTAGTTGTTCTCACAACAGATGCATCCCTCCTGGGATGGGATGCTCATTTAGGGGGATCACACGACCCAGGGTACCTGGTCAGCTGCAGAGTCCCTCCAGCACATAAACTTGCTGGAACTCAGAGCTGTGTTTCTGGCATTAAAAGCTTTTTCAGCATTGGTGCAAGGGAAGGTGGTACAAGTCAGAACAGACAACACCACCACAATGTACTACATAAACAAGCAGGGAGGCACCAGGTCAGGCCTTCTGTGCACAGAAGCCATGAAAATCTGGACCTTGGCTTATTCTTTGGGAGTATCCCTGCAGGCAATCCATCTGCCGGGAAAAGACAATACCCTGGCAGATGCTTAAGTCGAATCAACCAGGCCTATCATGAATGGACTCTGAATAGACAAGTGGTGCAAATGATCTTCAGGAGGTGGGGCACTCCAGAGATACTTGCTTGCATCCCACCAGAGCCACCACTTGCCACAGTATTGCTGCAGACCACCAAATCAAGGTACACTTCCTCTGGATGCCTTTGCTCTGGACTGGTCAGGGAGATACCTGTATGCCTTCCTTCCCTTTCCCCTGGTTTTCAGGGTATTGCTCAAGCTCAGATCCCACTCAGCATCTCTAATCTTGATAGCTCCAGATTGGCACAGGCAGCCATGGTACTCTCTTCTGCTCTCCATGTCTGTAACCAAACCAATACATCTCCCTCGGAGGCACAACCTGTTAACCTCCAACTAGGGGACCCTGCTGTATCCGAACTTCAGGTCTCTCAATCTCAAAGCTTTGCTCTTTAGGACTTAGAATATGCTAATTTACACCTCTCTGAAGCAGTGCTAGACATTCTAAGAGGGTACAGGAAACCTTCCACTAAGAAAACCTATTTTTCAAAATGGAAAAGATTTTCAATCTGGTGTTCATCTAAAGACTTGGTGCCAGTACAGTCTGGATGTCAAGAGAGCTCTCAGCTACTACGTGACAGCCACTAAGGACCATAGGCAGGACAGAAAACAGCTTTTCCTGTCTTATGGGAATGTGGGAAAGGGTAATCCGGTGTCAAAAAGGTCCATTTCTCAATGGATAGTCCAGTGTATCCAATTCTGTTACACTAAAGCTGGTAGGGAGCCCTCAACAGGATTGAGGGCACACTCCAGGAGAGGGATAGCTGCTACCTTAGCAGCTGCCAGAGATGTTCCACTTGTTGATATCTGTAAAGCAACTACCTGGAAAACAGTACACACCTTTACGAAGCACTACAACCTGGATATTCAATCCAGGATTGATGCTAGGTTTGGCACAGCAGTCCTGCAAAGTCTGTTTCCAAAATAAAGTTCTGTGGCCACCTCCAGTTGTACTGCTTTGTAGTCTGCAGAAAGTTATGAATATCTGAGTATTAATGGGGTTAGAAGAAAAAATTACTTACTATAGTAATCTCGTTTCTTCCCAGTGATACTCAGGTATTCATAACTTCCCATCCTGCCTCCCCTTCTAGACCCTTAGCCTCTGCACTCCCGCATGCTGTGCTACCAGAAACAAGAGTGTATATATGTATATATATATATATATATATATATATATATATATATATATATATGTATATATATATATATATATTATGGTAGCACAGTAGTGCTACCATAGTTAGGGTTGAGGAGCCATTTCTATGTTAAACCCCAAAACTTTGCACCTTAATAACTTTGCAACCGTTAGATGGATTTGCCTGAAATGTGGAATTTATGATCAAGAACCATAGGCCTTGGGATCTGCCAAGTTTTGTACTGGTCGGATATACGGCTGCGGAGTTATTAAGTGTGATCTGTGCGCGCGTTTACGCTTTTCTGGAATTCTGTGGTCGCTTCTACAGGTCAGACGGTTTGCGGTGACTGGCCTGAAATCTTCAGGGAACGTGCAGCCGGGTCCTCAATGTGCCTTTTGAAGATTTCGTGAAAAATATTAAACGGTTTAAAAGTTATTCAAAAACAGTTTCCCATTATAAGTCAATGGGAAAAGTTAACAAAAAGTTCAACACTTTCACAATGCATTTTACTTCGCAAATGGGCCTGTTACTTTCGCCAATCGGCCATTTTGCTTTCAGTTAGTGATCAGAAAAATGGTTGGCATTTAAATTTGGGACCCTCTAGCAACCTAATTTTTTTGTATTCACCTAGTCGGGCCCTGAGGATGCTTGCCATGTCTTTATTTTGTGGTAAACACCCAGAAATATATTTTTTCAAATTTCTGGAAAAAGTACTTACCATAGTGCTTTCGTGCTCACGAAAGTGTCGCCAAGCCCTGCGAAAGCTTTTGTAAGTGCGACAGTAATTTTCTAGTCTGGGGAAAATGACAGCAATTCTTTGGCACTGCACTGCAAAATAACCGTTGGGAGTTTTGGGCTGAAATTTGGAGGAACGAGCGAATATCTCACAGATGTGCCTTTCAGTGTTATATTGAAAAATATTACACAGCGGCAAAGTTATGGCACTCAAAGTTGACAGTTTTCCCATAGGATAACATTACGGCTCCCAAGCATTACAGGAATCCTTTGGCACCCTGCTGCAAAATAACGGTTTGGTCTTTTTCCTGAAATTTGAGGAAGACAGCCAACAGTACACAGATGTGCCTTTCAGTAGTTTGGTGAAAAAATATCACATGGCGGCAAAGTTACGGCACTCCAAAATTGACGGTTTTTCCCATAGGATAACATTACAGCCCGACACTTAACAGAAATCATTTGGAGCCCTGCTGCAAAATAACGGTTTGGTCTTTTTTCCTGAAATTTGGAAGGAAGACAGCCAACAGCCCACAGATGTGCCTTTCAGTAGTTTGGTGAAAAAACATTACAGGGAGGCAAAGTTATGGCGCTCCGAACTTTTCTTTTTCCCATAGGATAACATTACGGGCGTTAGCGGCGCTTCAGGGCCCGATATCGGAAGCGGTCGCGAGATACGGACTTTTCATTCAGAAAATTTAGAGTCCCATAATGGGGCTAAGATTCAAATTAGCCAGGACAGTTGTAAATAATATGATCTTTAAAATTTTTTCATCGTACGTTCCTGAGATATAATGTATTTAGTATTCCAAGATCTCATTTTCGCGCCGCTACTCGTTATTTTGCATACATTATTTGTACTACTGTCTTTCTCAATGCAGGTTTTGGGGAAACCAGCCTGTGCGCTACATTACTGTTACTGTTGCCCTTTCCGCTATGGATCCGCACTCCATTTCACTTACCATTGACGCCTGCGCCACCATGTGCTATCCTTTATGCTTTCATTTGCGCTATGCTTTCTGTTATTTTTGCCATTTCTGTCTACAGTACTGTTTATCTTACTGTTTCACTTTACATCACCATGCCCATTGACATTTCTGTTTGCAGGCACCATGTTACTATGTGACAACACATCACGTGGCAGACCATTCCCGTCTACGCCACCATGTGTGTTACCCTTTCTGTTCTCATTCGTGCTTGTGTTACCATGTGCGCCACTGTTAGCATTTCTGTTTGCGTTGCTGTCCCTGTTAGTATGCCACAACACATCATGTGGCGGGAGCGCGGGGCCCTTCCCAATGCATTATGCAGTTGGGCCCAGCGCTCCGCCGCTGCATTCCCATTCACTATTTCTGTTATCATTCTCAAAAGAAGGGAAATTAGAGGCAAAAACTCCGCTTAATGCATTAGTTAGGGTTGTTCCACAGGCGACAAAGTGAGGAAATTCGCTGTTAGGTTGAAAACCCCCTTGGACCCCCGCCACCCCCAACGGCATTGGGGTGCGATTGGGATCGTGGTCCTAACTCTCACCCCATTCTCCTATACTTCTGCTGCTTTACACATGTCATGGGGTGGGAGTTAGGCTGATTATCCTCAATGCGGACCCCAATGTCAGTTAGGGGTCCAAGGGGTTTTCAACCCCTAACAGCGGTAATTTCTCACTTTGTCGCTGTGAACAACCCTAACTGATGCATTAAACTGAGTTTTTTGCCTCTAATATATATATATATATATATATATATATATATATACACCACATTCAAGTACAATTTTTAGCAAATAGGGTTCATTATGTTTTACCCCCCTTTTCGTGTGTTTCTGACATTTTGGGGTTTCTTTCATTGTTGTGTTCTCCCTCTAGTTGAAGGTTTTTTATTAGGAGGTTGGGGATTTTTCAAATCCTAAATTATATTAATCATTAATATGTACAGTATTCTACTTCCGTGGGCTTGCCTTTCCAGGCATCTAGGAAATCTGAGGAGTTTAGAACACTGGCAGTTAGTATAGGGCGGCATTTGAAAAGTTGTCACATGCAGAGTTCTACCATTTGCATGTGTTCTATTCCCTCCATGCAGTCCTACCTAGAAGGCTTACTCCAAAAAGTTATGAATACCTGAGTATCACTGGGAAGAAACAAAGACTACTATAGCAAGTAATTTTTTCTTCTTTCACCTCTTGGAAAGAGGGGGTCCTAGTGTCTAAGCAATCTTTGTCCAAATGATTGGTCAACTTCATTATTTTCTGTTACAGGAAGTACAGTAAGGAACTTCCAAGTGTGGTACATGGTCATTCCACTAGCGGCATGGCCTTCCCTGTTGCTTGCTTCCACAGCGTCTCTGCTGCAGAGATCTGTGCAGCGGCCACTTGGAGCTCGGTCCATATTTTTACCAAGCACTACAGTCTGATTATCACCTCTCAGCCATTCTTCAGGGCCTCCTCTCCTAGGTCCCTTTTTCCAATCTCCCAGACTGTCTGACAGTTTTTGTACAATTGCTTGGGACTCGTCCTACCGATATGGCCTGCTGCAAGAGATACCCTCAAAATAAGATGGCACAGTTACGTACGAACTTACTATAACAGTAGATCTTTGAGAGGATCTCTTGCAGCAGGCCATGTTTTCCCTCCTTCCCCTCTCTTTCTTCCTTCATAGGTTTCCCTTCCTCTGGAGGGGAGCCTTCTGCTTTCTTTTCTTTCTAACAGTAATACCTCGGCTTTCTCCTTGATTCTTCTAGCAGGTTCTGCTTGTGATCTCTGGCGGGAAAACTGAGAAGAGAGTGGGGGCTGCCCACTGTTATAGAGTTGGCTGATGTCGGTGGTGGGCGGCTCCCTCTGGTAGGCTGCTAACTAGAACATTTCTGTGTGGTGCTAGTGCCTGATGTCTAATTCCTACCAGTGTGGCCTGCTGCAGTAACTGTACTATATGCCTTCTTCCCAGAGAGTTCACAGCTCCTAGTCCCTAAACTGGGAAAGACTGAAACACCAGTGAGTTCTGTGAGCAGGATACCCTAGGCTAAACTTTGCCAGAACAGGAGTGTGATCTGAAAGCAAGATTCTGCCATGCATAACATCCTGCAGGGAGTCCAGCTGTTCAGCAGTGGTGAAAATATAATCAAAACAAGCAGACATGCTGGTCCTGAGTGCAAAATGCATATGAGGGAAAAGTGCGACTCTAAACATCGATGAAGCCCAGGTGGGCCAGAGTGGCTTTGAGATATTTCTTGGGGGGTAGCCCTATATTGAGTAGGTGGGAATGTATCATGAGAGGGATTAAGGGTAGTGCTCTGATCACCTCCCAGTAAAAGCTGGCCTTGCAGCCTAGGGAGAAGCTTTTTTTTTTTTAATACTTTATTGATAGTGTAAGCATAACGACAACAAATTGATCATCTTACAGTCATATATGGTTGAGTATATCATATATTGTCACTTACCCTCCAGGAGAATTCCTGCCACAGTGGGGAGGAAGTCGCTTTAACTAACTTACCCACACATTTTGTTCCATTCTAAAGGTGAGAGGTGATCTCCCAACACTCTTTCCCATTTTGTAATAATGTACTGATTCGCCTTAGCCTTATGACCTTAACAACCAGGGACAGAAGGGAGCAGGTACTGCTGGATGCCTTCCAGGACAGCTTCCTGCTGCAAATGGTCAGTGAACCAACCAGGTTAGGGAATACCCTTGACCTTGTTCTGGCAAATGGGGACTTTGTGAGAGAACTTACAGTGGAGGAACCGCTGTCAGGGAGTGACCACCACTCAGTATGGCTCACATTGGATACGGGCAAGGAAGGAGTGGAATCTGGCACAAGAGTGCTGGACTTCAGGAGGGCCGACTTTGGGAGGATGGGGGAAGTGGTAAAAGGATACCTGGCCAGAATTCAGTCTAGCATGGGCACTAACCAGAGGTGGGAGCTCATAAAGCTGGGGATAGTGGAGGCAACCAAAACCTGCTGCAAGGCTCAGAACAAGAAGGCTAGGGCTAAGAAACCGAGCTGGTTGAGCAAGGAGGTCATGAAAAAGGTAAGGAGGAAAAGAGCTGCCTTTAGGAAGTACAAGAAAACAGGTAGGGGGGAGGACAGGGAGGAGTACTTGACAGAATCGAAAGAGGTGACAAGGGCAGTAAGGGGAGGCAAAGCATCTTCAGAACTCAGGCTGGCACAAGGCATTAAGAAGGGAGAGAAGGACTTCTTTAGGTACATCAGGGAGAAAAGGAGCTGTAAGGACCACATAGTAAGGATTAGGAAGGAGGGGGATTGGGTGGAAGCGGGGTGCAATAAGGCAGAAGCACTAAATGAGTACTTCTGCTCAGTATTTACTAAAGAGAAGGGGGTGACACCCAAGGGGAAATGGCAGAAACAGGGGCAAGGTGACAGTTGGGGAAATCATGGAGGGCAGAGTTCGGGAGGGTTTGAAGGCACTGAGGGTGGACAAGGCGCCAAGCCCAGATGGCATCCACCCCAGGGTACTGAAGGAGTTGGCAGAGGTCCTGCAGGACCTTGACAGACCTATTTAATGCCTCACTACATCTGGGTGTACCTCAGGACTAGAGGATGGCTCATGTGGTGCCCCTCCACAAGAGTGGCCCCAAGGATGAACCTGGAACTACAGACCAGTGAGCCTCACATCATCGTGGATAAGCTAATGGAGACTATCCTGAAGGAGTGGCTGGTAGCCTCTTAGAGGCCAAAGGACTACAGGACAGCAGACAGCATGGCTTCATATGGGGCAGATCCTGCCAAACCAACCTGGTGGAGTTCTATGACTGGGTAACTAGGCACTGGACAGGGGCCATGCAGTGGATGTCCTGTATCTGGACTTCAGTAAGGCATTCAGGCTCGATGCTGCATGGAAGGCTGGGAAGTAAGTTAGCAGGCACAGGGCGGGTGCAAAGCTGGTGAGATGGGTAGGAAACTGGCTGCAGGGAAGGCAGCAGCGGGTGGTTGTGGGTGGGGAGCTGTCACACCCAAGGGTAGTGACGAGCGGTGTTCCACAGGGCTTGGTGTTGGGACCAGTGTTGTTTGGGATATCCATTGCAGACATATCATGGGACATCAAGAGCAAGATCAGTCTGTTTGCTGATAATACCAAGGTAGGGGAGGTGGTGGATGACCTAGGGGAATGGCAGGGGTTGCAGGATGATCTGACAAAGCTTGAAACCTGGTCAGACACCTGGTAACTGGGGTTTAATGCCAAAAAGTGCAAGGTGCTGCATTTTGGGATGAAGAACCCAAGGAGGCGTTACCAGCTTGGGGGAGTGCAGCTAACCCAGACAGAGGAGGAGAAGGATCTGGGGGTGCTCACTACAGGGTCAATGAACAACTCAGCACAATTGAGGAAGGCAGCTGCAAAGGCCAACAAAATGCTGGGTTGTATTGCAAGGGGTATATCCTCGAGGAGGGAGGAGTGATTCTGCCACTGTATAGGTCATTAGTTAGACCGCACCTGGAGTACTGCGTGCAGTGCTGGCACCCGTATCTGAAGAGGGACATTAAGTTACTGGAGGGGGTTCAGCGCAGGGCGACAGAGATAATCAAGGGGCTAGGGGACTTATCATATGAGAGGAGGCTGAGGGAGTTGAATATGTACTCACTGGAGGAGAGGAGGGACGGGGGGACATGATTGAAACCTTTAAGTACATGAAAGGAATAAACAAGACAGGTACAGAGGGGCTGTTCAAAGTAAGGAAGTTGAGGGATACCAGGGGCCATGATATGAGACTGGAAGGAAGAAGGTTCAGGAGGGAGATGAGGAGACACTTTTTACAGAGAGGGTGGTGGCTAGGTGGAATGCGTTACCTGCAGAAGTGTTTCCAGTAGAACAGTGGACTGCTTCAAAAGGGGATGAGACAGGACAAGGGGGAGGGTTAATGAAGGGGAAGGGTGGAAGGGAGGGGCAGCTGCAGAATAAGGGGTGCTAGTTGCACATTCGAGCAGACTTGATAGACCTCTAGGCCTTTATCTGCTGGCAAATTTCGTATGTTTGTATGAGCATTTAAAAACTGGTATATCTTCGTAATTGTTGGTTTGGGGGTTGTTAGGGGAAAAAAGGTCCTCAAGGGATATGCGTCCAGTGAGGTCTGTAGGATTCTGTGTCATAAATCTTAATTTCCTGTGGATGTACATAGACATCTGCAGATAGTGCCACTTATCTTTTTCAGTCCATTCCAGTGTTTGGACGCACTCCTCAAAAGTAAAGGTGAGTGCCCCTCGCATAAGCTGCTTGGGGTACATGAACCCTTTTGTCACTTGATGCTTGTGCCAGGGGTCCATACTACCAGGTAGGAAGTCTGGGGCATTTACTAGCCAGCAGTATTTCCAGAGATCAGTTCTAACGGTGGGGTATTTGCAGAACACATCCCAAGCTTCTAAAGTAGTCTAGATAACTCTATATTCTTTTACTACTGGAGATGTTTGGGCAGATGGCTGATAGAGACATGAGGATTGGGTGTCACCCTGTAGAAGGGTGGTTTCTATATCCTGCCAATATGTCCAGGCTGGCGTATGTGTCCAGAGAAGGGCATACATTACTTGGGAGGCTATCCAGTATTCTAAAAAATCTGGTACAGCCTGGCCCCCTGATTTTTTTATCTGCCATTAAAAGGATTCTACGTAGTCTGAGTTTCCTGTTAGCCCAAATAAACTTAAATATCTTACCTTGGATATCTCTCAACCATTTTTAGGATAGTGTGGTGGGGACGCATTGGAACAAATATAAAATCCTAGGTAATATATTAATTTTTACCGTTTGAATTCTGGAGTACATTGGGAAGGGAAGTGAAATCCATCTTTTTATATCTGATTCTATTTGTGTTAAGATTGGTTTATAGTTATCCATATATAAATAATTAGTATCAGCCCTTAAGGTAATGCCCAAATACCTAAGGGTATGTAAATCCCACTTCATTTTGTATTTTGCTCGAAGGACAAGAGAAGGGGTGTAATTTATATTTAAAATCTCAGTTTTTGTGGTGTTGAGTGTATACTGTGACAATAAAGAATTTTCATCTATGATGTCCATCACTCTAGGCAGAGAAATGTGTGGAGATGTCAAATATAAAAGGACATCATCCGCATAAAATGCAATCTTATGTTCCTTCCCTGCTAATTGGATGCCCTTTATGCTCTGGTCAGTCCTTATCCATTGTGCCAGTGGCTGTATATATAAAGAGAACAGCAAGGGCAACAAAGGGAACCCCTGACCTGTGCCACACCCTAGGGTGATCCCCCTGGAAACCATTCCATTGGTTCGTATATATGCTTGGGGGGCTGTAGACAACCTTGCTACTGTATCTACAAAGGTATCCGTGAACCCAAACCCGGCAAGTATCTGATACAAAAACTTCCAATTCACTTGGTCAAATGCTTTTTCCGCATCTAGGCTGATTATTAATGCCCCCTCTCTACTCTTAATTAAATGGTCTATGATATGCATTGTTCGATGGGTATTGTCTGCTGCCTGTCTATTAGGGATAAATCTCATCTGGTCTCTGTGGATCAGATTTGGTATTATCGATTGGAGTCGCCTGGCTAATATGGAGGTGAAAAATTTGTAGTCCACATTCAGAACCGAAATTGGTCTGTATGAGGAGCATGCTGTTAAGTCCTTGCCGGGCTTGGGCACCATGGATATTACCGCCCGTCTCCAGGAAGGAGGTAAGACTGATCCCTCCTTCAACATCTCCTGATGGGGCGTCTTAATAATGGAATAATTGTCTGGCGAAACTTCTTATAGAACTCCGTGGGGAGTCCATCATTGCCGGGGGATTTGCATGTCTTCCCCTCTGCTATTACCCTGTTAGTTTCTTCATCAGTAATAGGGGCTATAAACTGCGCGTTCCAAGTCTTTTTTGTTCTTCCATAATAATTTTTATTAGGTTTCCAAATATCAACATACAAAATACACAATCAAAAAACAATCAGTGCTTGTCATAACATAGTTTTCTTATCTAAACATGTATCAGAGTCAGAGAACTAAAAAGTAAAGCTGTAAACATCAAATATAATCTGGATTATTCTATTCTCAAGAAGAAGTTCATACTGCATCAGTTTTGTATAGTATACCTAGAACCTAGAATCCAATGAAGATCATAGACCTATATCTATAAGTTTATCTAGGGTATATGACAAAAAGATGTCCACTATGAGGCACACACAGAAATAAAAAGGTAGTAACAGAATAAACATATTTCTATGTGTTAACATGTCCAAGTCATAAAGGGGGCCCATATCTTTATAAAGTTTTCATTCTTATTTAAAATGTTATAGCTGATCCTCTCATTATTCACTTGTAAGGACATTTGATTGTGCCATTCATTCAAAGTAGGACTAAACTTATCCAGCCAGTTTCTTAAGAGAATCCTTTTATAGCAAAGAGAGGCCTGGCATAACCATGTACTTTGTTGATAGCTTAAAGAAGGGCATTCTGACATAACACCCAAGATATGAATGGCAGGATCAAAGGGAATATCTATTCCAGTGACCTTACAACATATCTTATGTATTTTCATCCAACCTGGTTGTGTACTCTTACGGGTCCATAGCATATGTTCAAGGTCGGCTTCTGGCTGCTCACAGCACCAACATTTAGAGTCTACTCTACTCTACTCCCTGTATCGTATAGTTTCTTAGGTGACATATAGTAGCCATGCAAAATTTTTAATTGCATCAACGTACCTTGTAGTTCCTTGAAACTGCAGCAAGCTTGCTTCCAAGTGTCTTCCCAGTCTGAGATAGGAATGTCGATTCCCAGTTCTGTCCCCGAATGTTCTCTTGCTCTGTCAGTCAAGGCTACAGATGAGAGAGAATCTGTTAACCACTTGTATAGGGTACCTGGCTTCAAGTCTATATAATTTAATAATGTTTGCCCATTGATCATTCCTAGTCAGCTGAAGCTCGGTCGACAGGTCTTCTTTAGCTAAACATTCCCTTAGTTGTAAATAAAAATGCGATTTGTATATTGGGAATCTCTGTTTTAAGTCAGCAAAGAATAGAAGAGTGTTTGTTTCGGGATCCATTACATTCTTAAGTGTTAGTATACCAGCTTTTACCCAGGATGTGTTTCTTAAAGGCTTTCCTTCGAAACTCAAGATAGGATTAGACCATAAAGGCATGAAGTCAGGAAAGCATTTATGGGGATTGATTATGATATTAGTCTTTTTTAAGGTTCTAATAGATGCTAATAAACACGGATTGTCTTGAACATTTTGATCCTTTTTAATAACTAGATAATCACATATATTGTTGGGTCTGATGATCTGTTTTTCTGTGTCCAACCATAAAGGAGTTTGTGTCACTAAGTGGGCCTGTCTTGAAAAATGTACTAGTGTTTGTTTGAGAATAAAATCCAGATAAAATCTCTCCCACCAGGGAAGGGCAAACCCCCCAGCCTCTTTTGGAGCTTTAAGTTTCTTGATGCTGAGTCTAGGTTTTTTATTATCACAAATGAATTTCCTGACTATATTATCTATTTTTTTGAAAGAAAAAACAAAAACAGAATCTAATGGTATCAGACGATTTTCAAATAAATAAAATAGTTTTGGAGCTTCTATCATTTTGATTGCATTAATTCTACCCACCAAGGAGAGATTTAGTTTAGTCCAGCATTTAAAGTCATCTCCTCAATTATTCAGTAAAGTAAGATAATTATTTTGGAACATATCTTTATAGTTTGGAGAAATTTTAATTCCTAAATATGTAATATAGTCTTTGACCCATGTTTTATCCAATGTTTAGTCTATTTCTTGCTGAATATTTGTCGTGAAGTATCCATTTATCATTTTTTTTCCCCAATTTATGACCAGGCCAGAGATAGTGGCAAAACTGTTTAAAAGTATTTTGAGATATGTGTTCCTTGGATTTGTAATAGTGAGTAAAAGATCACCCGCAAAGTCAAGCACTTTATGATATTGTTTCCCTATCTTAATCCCTTGTATCTCCTGATGGCAGTTAATTGTTTGTATCAGAGGCTCAAAGGCTAATATAAATAGATATGGTGATAAAGGGCAGCCTTGCCTGGTACCACAATGCAGTTGAAAACAAGAAGATAGTGAACCATTGGCTATAATTTGTGCTGAGGGTTTATTATATATTAGTGATATCCTGGATAGAAAATTATCACCAAAACCATACTCTCTTAAAACCCTGAATAAATAACCCCATTGAAGCGAAAACACCTTCAATATGTCTAGAGAAAGAAGCATGTAATGTTCTTTTTAATTCTTACTCCGACAGATTAGATTTAGTAATCTACACAAGCATTCCACACTAGATCTATTTTGAACAAATCCCACTTGCTCCCTACCTACAAGTTTGGTTAATATTGTTTGGGTTCTCTTGGCTAGTATAGCTACAAATATTTTATAATCCGAATTCAGTAAGGATATGGGACGGTAGCTAGAGCAGTCAAGCAATCTTTGTCTTTCTTTGGAATAAGGGTAATGAAAGCATTTTGCGTAGAAGCAGGTGAAGACTCCAAATCTCCATTAAATTGTAACACTCTATGTAATTTAGATGCCAAAATGCCAGATAGCGATTTATAAAATTCTCCTGGTAGTCCGTCAGGCCCATGTGTTTTACCAATGGGTACACTTTTAATAGTTTCTTCTATTTCTTGTAATGTTATTTCCCTCTCCAGAAGATCACGGTCAGAGTCACTTAGGGTTGGTAAATTAACATTCCCTAGAAAGGCCTCAATGTTCTGTGAAGAGCATATGTCTGAATTCTTATACATTATTTTATAGAAGGCCAGAAATTCTTCATTAATGCCCTTATTATCAGTAATTACTTTTCCCTGCCTATTTTTGACGCCTGGTATAATGTTTTGTTGTTGGATAGTCCTAAGTCTAGCAGCTAGCAGTTTGCCACATCTGTCCCCAGATTCCCAATATTGCTGTTTAGTTCTGAAGAAAGCGTACTCAGCTTTAGCTGTTAACATTTTATTGATCTCATATTTAATCAGGAAGATTTTTTTAAGTACTTCCCCATCTGGAGTTTTTTTTTTTGATTTGGGAAGTTTTTCGCGAGATCTAAGTTCCTTTTCTTTTGAGATCAGTTCCTTTTCTTTTTTCTTCCTGTAAGCATATGAAATTATTATCCCCCTTCAAACAACATGAAGTATTGCTGTATTCCGACTATATGCAGTTAGCCCCAGCACTTGAGCTGCTCCGGAGAGGAAAGGGTTAAATCTATGCCAAAGCATAGAACGTTGAGCTCGAGCTCGGTTTGCAAACCTTTGTCCCAGGTACTCCTCAGTGTAACCATCAGATTCTTTACTCCACCTAACTGAGAAGTTGTTCTGGGGATTCTCTCCTTCACTTTGGTTCGGTTTAAGTGAAAAATCGGTCGGTTTGTCAACCGTTTACTTATTTTTTCAGTGTTCGCATCTCTGTCCTCGGTACAGTAAGTGTGCAGTGGGTAGTTTAGTATTTTGTGGTAGAAACTGTTTTTTTGTTTGGTTTCTTCCTGGTCGGTCCGGTTAGGAACCAAAGCAATTCTATTTTGATTTGTTCTGTGACTTGTATTGTGGTTTCCGGTACCTATCAGATCCTAAAAAAAATGATAATTTCCTTGTTTTTTTTAACCAACCTGTGACATGGTTGGTAGTTGCCTGGCTTAAACGCTGGTAAGGGTAACTTTTTTCCTTTAGGCATGTCTGAGAAACCCAAAAAGAAAATCAGTCCCACTGGGTTTCAGCACTGCACCTAGTGTGGGGAGGCCTTTGCTAAGGCTGATCCCCACCTCGTCTGTGTTTACTGTCTGGGGTTTGACCACTTCAAAGTGGACTGCCAAATATGCAAAAACTTTCTCAAAGCCACTTTAGATAAACTTTTAAGTAGGCTGAAGGAAAGGGAGGCTGAGAAATCCTATGGTCTCGATGGTCAACACGGTTTGGTTCTGACCAAACCTGAGGGGGTGCCCACTGACCCGGCGTGATACCTCCTTGGGCAGAAGGAGAGACGATTCTGCGGAATCAGTTCCATCTAAGAGAAAGCGCAAATCAGCCGGTTTGGATCCCGGTTCCTATGTTCCGACCACTGATGAAATAGCTAAAGCGATTGCTATTGTACAATCGCTTTGCCCGGTTTCAACCAAACCGACACCGTCTCAAAGACCATCGGTTCGATCGGACTTGTCTGATTTTGAATATGATCCTGAAGCATTCTATGAGGGCATTTGGGAAGGAGACGAAGATTATGAAGAAGAAGAGGATTATGAAGGCCTAGATGAGCCAGTAGAGCCTGACATCTCCCCTGACAGACCTTCCAGTGTGTCTCCTCCCAGGCTTTCTGAGTCCCCCTCCCATTTCTTGTTCTACAAGAAAGTGGCTGATACTCTTCAGCTTCCAGTGGAAGAGGCTGAACAGGATCAGGAGGAACCTGATTGTGTTGAGATGATGGATGTCCCAGAGTCCAAAAGGGTATCTATCCCTCTGCGTAAATCTCTGGGGAAACAGACACAGAAAATTCTTCAGTTTCCAACATCCATACCTCCTGTGGATAAAAAGATGGACAGGAGGTATGCCCTGTCAGGTCTTGGGATGGAATTCCCTACAGATCATTGCAGCCATGTTGGGGTAGTGCAAGCTGCAGCCTGTGACAAGGCGAACATTCCCCTGGCATCTCACCCCCCAGATAAGGATTCCAGGAAAGTGGATGCCATGGCAAAGAAACAGTACTTGCATCTTCTTTGGGGCTCAGGCAATCTAATTACATGGCATATACAGCCAGATACCAGACATCTATGTGGGATACGGTTCTGGAGCTGGCTAAGAATGCCCCTCCCCAGCTGGCCAAGGAGCTGGAACAGGTGGCTGTGGATGGTATTGAGGCATCAAAGGTTCAGTTTCATGCTGCTGTTGACTCGAATGATGTACATTCTAGGGTCATGGCTACATCTGTCTCCATGAGGAGATTTGCTTGGCTTAGGTGTACCAGTTTATCACAGGATACCCAGACCAGGCCATGGATTTTCCTGTCACCGGTAACTCTCTGTTTGGGGAACAAACAGAGGCTTACATAAAAAAGATGGACGAATACTGGACCACCTACAAGAGTGCTGCAGCCAAAGAAAAGCAGGTCACTCCTCAGAGGCAGCAGTCTAGGGCTGGCAGGGGCAGGCCTTTTCACCAAGCCCAGGTCTCCTCTTCTTTCCAGCAGAGGGGGTTCTTTAGGAGAAGAGGCAGAAGGGGATGACCAGGACTCCATCCTCCACACAGCCCAAGCCCCCTGCCAAACAGACACCCTGATGTGTCAGTCAGGGTCGCCTCCCCAGTTCCAGTAGGGGGCAGGCTGGCTCACTATTTCCAGGTCTGGAAGTCTATTACCTCAGACAAATGGGTCCTGGAAATAGTGAGCCAGGGACTTGCTCTCAACTTCAGAAAGTTTCTAAAAATGAGAGCAAAGTCTTTCAGTCCTCCCTCTTCTGTGTAGACAAAGGCTTTGGAGGCAGAAGTCTCCTCTCTACTGCTCCTGCGAGCAGTAGAGAAGGTACCTTTCAATCACAGGGGAAAAGGACTATATTCCAGATACTTCCTTACCCCAAAAAAGACAGGGGAGTGGTGACCCGTCCTAGATCTATGATACCTGAACAAACACATACTAAAGTCAAAGTTCAGAATGGTGACTCTGGGAATAATTCTCCCCTCTCTTAGTCCAGGAGACTGGCTAGCCTCCCTGGATCTCAAGGATGCCTATTTCCTCATACCTGTCAGACATTCCCACAGAAAGTACCTCAGGTTTGAGTTGCCCTCAGGTCACTACCAGTTCAGAGCAATGCCTTTTGGCCTAACATCTGCTCCAAGGGTGTTCACCAAGTGTCTAGCAGTAGTGGTGGCCTTTCTCAGGAGACAAGGCATCTTACTGTTCCCTTACCTGGACGATTGACTCATAGTGGGTCAATCCTCAGACCAAGTCAAGTTAGCGCTAGAGGTCACTCAAAAGCTTCTGGACTCCTTAGGATTCATCCTAAGCCTAGAAAAGTCTGTTCTGGAACCAGCCCAGCTTCTCACATTTATAGGGGTGGAGCTGGACACTGTCCAGGCCAAGGCCTTTCTTCCTTTTTCAAGGGTTCAGTCCCTTATCACTCTGGCTTCTTCTTTTCGTCCACTAGTGTCTTGGCCAGCCAGACATTTCTTGCAGTTGCTAGGCCACATGGCAGCTTGCACTGCAGTAGTGCAAGGGGCAAGGTTTCAGATGAGAGATATTCACTTTCATCTAAAATCTTTTTGGTCTCAGAAAAAGACCCCCTCTCCAAGTTAGTTTCAGTGTCTCAAACTCTGGTTCAGGCTCTCCAGTGGTGGCTGGAGGAGAAAAATCTGAGGCAAGGTGTCCCTTTCCTCAGTCAGGCCCCAACAGTGTTTCTCGCTTCCCTGCTGGGATGGGGAGCCCATTTGGATCAGCTTACTGCTCAAGGAACATGGTCTCATCAGGAGTCTCTCCTGCACATAAATCTTCTCGAACTCAGGGCTATCTTTCTAGCACTTCAGACATTCTCAAACACAATTCAGGGGAAAATGGTGCAGATCAGGACAGACAAGACCACAACCATGTAGTATATCAGCAAGCAAGGGGCACTCGGTCCTCGGCCTTATGTACCGAAGCCATGAAAATATGGTTTCTAGCTTATTCCCTGCAGGTTTCCCTGATAGCTGTGCATCTTCCAGGGAAGGACAATGTACTGGCAGATGCTCTCAGCAATATTTCCCAAGGTCACCACGAATGGGCCCTGAATCCTCTAATTCTTCAGATCATTTTCAAAAGGTGGGGCACTCCAGAGATAGATCTTTTTGCAGCCCCAGACAATCATCAGCTCCCCCTATTCTGCTGCAGACCCCCTCTTTTGGGGTCTGTTCCCCAAGATGCTCTCCTGTTGGATTGGACAAACAGATTTCTGTATGCTTTTCCTCCTTTTCTTCTGATGCTCAGAGTTCTGGTCAAGATCAGATCTCAGCCTTGCACTGTGATTCTGGTGGCCTCAGACGGGCCAGGCAGCCTCGGTACCCTCTACTACTGTCAATGTCAGTGACAATTCCTCTTTGTCTTCCCAGACAGTTCAGTCTTCTCACCTCATCACGGGGGAGGATACTGTATCCCAACCTTCAGACTCTCAGACTCAAAGCTTGGCTCTTGAGGAGCTAGAATATGCAGGCCTGCATCTTTCCCAGTCAGCCCTGGACATTCTTAAGGCTAGTAGAAAACCTTCCACTAGGAAAACCTACAATTCCAAATGGAAGAGATTTGGTTTTTGGTGTTCTCAGAGGCATATTCAGCCAGATTCAGCTGACATTGCCACTGCTTTGGACTATTTGGTGCATCTTAAGAGTTTAGGCCTCAGGCCTACCACTCTCAAGGTGCATTTGGCAGCCATCTCTGCCTTCCTTTAAGCTGGGAAGGGTTGTTCCTTAGCGTCCCATCCAGTTTTCAAGAGATTTTTCAAGGGTTTGTTTCATGTCAAGCCACCTTTTATTTACTCACTGAATTTTGATGACCGGGTAGGCCCACTGAGCCCCGAAGGTCCCTTTTTCAGGGGTGACCCGGGAGACAGAAACAGTACAATACAGTCAGGTAGTACAGGGTGCAGAGAAAGTAGACATGAAATTCAGGGTTACAATAAAGGCAATATTTCAATATATTGAACATAAGTGCAACAGTTGAGGGAGCTGAGGCATGCTTTTGGAGTCATTTTGGGTGAGAAAAGTAGAGGGATTGGTGTAGGATGTGGGACCAGGGGTGACTATCCAATACCCTGACAATGGCACAAGCTTGCCTCAAGCAGGTGGGACTTGAGCCTTGTGCGAAAGTTTAACAGCGATGGGGCTTCCTGTACTAAAGGTGGGAGAGTGTTCCACAGCTTAGGGGCAGTGTGAGCGTAGGATTTGCCACCCATGTTAGTCTTGACTCTGGGGATTGCTAGAGGACCAACCAGTGGTCCTGAGTATACGAGGGTTAGACTTAGGAATGATTATTCTTGTAAGACTAGGTGGGGCAGCTGGGTGCTGCAGTTTGTAAGCAAGGCAGAGCAGGGGGTACTGAAGACAAGCCTCAAAGGAAGGCCATTGAAGCTGGGCCAGCGAGATGCGGGGGTGGCTTCTTGGGTGACTCAGTGTCGCAAACCTCACCACCTTGTTGTACAGGACATGAAGCCTGTCGACCTCATGCTTTGACATACCCTGATTTGCAGGGGCAGCATACATTAATGTAGGAAGGAGGACACTGGAGGCAATTGCTCGCCTTGCCTCCGGGATAAGTTGTTTTTTTAGCCGGTACAAGGTGCCAAGTTTGCCATGGATAGACCTAGTTACCTGGTCTATGTGGGACTTACAGGTGAGATCTTGGTCGATAGTTAGCTCAAGGTATTTTATGTTGTTTACAATGTATATACTCTTTCCAGCAAGAGAAGTTAGTTGTAAGGAATTGGTCCTGTCCTGGCCGAAGGATCTAGGGCCAAACAGCAAGGCTTTTGTTTTTTGCTGCATTGAGGACCATTCTGTTAGATGTAAGCCAGGCCTCAAGTGTATTTAGGTCCCCTTGGAGGAGAGGGCCCAGGTCCTGGAGGGTAGACATGGACCGGTAGATGACTGGATCATCAGCGTATTGAACAACTGAGCTATCCCCGCAGTGATGGTTGAGGTCGTTTGTGAAGAGAGAGAACAGGAGGGGGCAAAGAATTGAGCCCTGAGGCACCCCCTCCTTGAAGGGAAGAGAGTCAGATACCTCTCCCTTCCAAATGACCCCTCTGGGAGTGGACTGATAGGTAGCTCTTGAACCAGTTTAGGGCCTGGGCATCAAGACCTATGCCGTGAATCTTAGTTAGAAGAAGGTTGTGGTCCACAAGGTCAAACGCCTTGGACAGATCTATAAAGACTGTACCCGACGACATGCCTAAGTCCAATGCCCTGAATACGTCCACTGTGAGACTGATGAGTGCTGTATCTGTCCCATGGTTTGCCTGAAAGCCATGCTGTGAGGGGGCTAGGAGTTGGTGGAGCTCAAGGTAGTCTCTCAGTTGCCCGTACACTAGCCTTTCTTGCAGTTTAGCAAGGGTACATAGCAAGGAGGTGGGCCTATAATTGCCAGTTTGTTGCGTGAGCCACCCTTGTGAATGGGGACCACATTAGTCACCTTCCACTGGTGTGGAATGTAACCTTCAAGTAGAGACCTGTTGATCCAGGTCAGAGGTTTGGCAAGGGACTGGGCACCTTCTTGAGTAATCTTGGGCTAATTCCATCAGGGCTTCCAGAGCCTTTGTTTTTGAGGGCTTTAAGTAATTTAAGGACCTCGCTCACCTTGACTAATCGTAGGTGAAATTGTGGTCTTTTCAGACTGGGGGGCATGTCAGAGATCTGTAAAGGCATAGATGGGGGCAGCCCTAACTTGTAATCATTGAGGTTGGTGAAGTGGTTGTTGATTACGGAGGCTATTTAGTGGCAGTCGCTGACACTCTGTCCTTGTACCTCTATTGGACCTAATGCCTCCTTGGAATTGCCCTTAAGCAGTTCATTGATGTGTGACCAGAAAAGTTTGGGGTTCCCCAGGTTGGACCGTTGGAGATGGGACCCTACTCCTGTTTGGGATCTGAACATCTACATTGCACAGCTTATGCAGCCTCCTTTTGAACCATTATCTTTAGCTGAGCTAAAATACTTGACATGGAAAACTGTGTTCCTGGTAGCCATTACCTCTGCCAGGAGAATCAGTGAGTTACAGGCTTTATAAATGGAACCTGATTTCATTTCATTTCACTTCACAGGGATAAGGTGGTCTTTCGAACGAATAGAAAGTTCCTTTCCAAGGTGGTATCAGACTGTCATCTAAACCAATCTGTCATTGCCTGTATTTTTCACTGACCATTCTTCCTTTGGGGAGAGAAGATTACACAGTCTTGATGTAAAGAGGGCCCTTAGTTATTATATAGAATTCACTAAGAGCCATAGAAATGACTGTTCACAGCTGTTTCTCACTTATGGAGAAGTGGGAAAAGGTAAACCTGCCACTAAGAGAACTATTGCCAGGTGGATTGGCTCCTATATACGGTTCTGCTACTCAAAGTTGGGGAAGGAGCCACCCTCAGGCCTGAGGGCTCACACCACCAGAGGTACAGCTGCTTCGGTCGCAGCAGCCAGAGACATACCTTTAGTGGAAATCTGTAAAGCAGCCACCTGGAAAACTGTTCACACATTTACCAAGCATTACTCTCTCGACATCCAGTCAAGAAGTGATGCTAGGTTCGGCACAGCAGTACTGCAGAGCCTGTTCCTAAAATAAGTTCTGTCATTCCCTCCTCCAAGGGGGTACTGCTTGGTAGTCTGCGTATAGTCAGAATACAGCAAGACTTCATGTTGTTTGAGGAAAAAATTACTTACCATAGTAATGTTGTTTCTTCTAATGGAGTCTTGCTATATTCTGACCTCCCTCCCTGCCTCCCCTCCTGGATCCTAGTTGTTTTTGGGAAGTCGGTGGGCAGGTGCAGTGCTGCACCCCAGGGGTGTACCTGGGTTACCTCTTCTTAGGATGAGGTTTTTGTTGTTATTACTTTAAATGTATATTATTGTTTTACTGCCTACTTGGATTATTTTTGGGGTTCTCGACTTGAGTATTTTGGACCCTAAAATATGTTTATTGCACTTTGGCACAACATTTTTTAAACAATTTCTAGATTGTTAGTTAGTTAGCAAAGTGCTCGTAAGAATCTGACTTTTACACTGAGGAGTACCTGGGACAGAGGTTTAAAAACCGAGCTCAAGCTCAACGTTCTATGCCTTGGCATAGAGTTAACCCTTTCCTCTCCGGAACAGTTCAAGTGCTGGGGCTAACTGCATATAGTCAGAATACAGCAAGACTCCATTAAAAGAAACAACATTACCATGGTGAGTAATTTTTTCTTCTACCCCGGCTATCAAGTGGCTGTCGCCTGAACGGCCAACGTCGGCTCCTGCCACCGTCATCCTTGTGGAGGCGCTGGCTCAGGCTTAGCCGGCCCGACCGAAGCAGGCTTCTCTGCCGGTTTTGATGGCGCTGTCACCTGAACAGCTGAAGTCTGGGGCACCGACCAAGGATTCCCGATCGGCAAAAGGGTTGCCCCATTGGCTGTCAGGCACCCTCACTCCTGATCGCCCAAGGCGGGTCGAGGGCAACTCAGGTGGATGCCTGCTTTACGCTGAGTCCGAAGACTTCTCATTGCGCTCACGTCCCATCAACGTGGAGTCCTCTGGGGGCTTTTCCATGGACGAGGGACCTACCTCGTTCATGGGTATTCTTGCGCTAATTTCCGAGTCCACGGGGATGGAGCTCGAACCAGTCCAGATATGGGCCAGATATCCCCTAACAGAGATTCTGGACATAGGGGACTCTCCTACGGAGGTCTTACCTGTGGCCGAGGTCAGTGTTGGCCCAACTTTGGATCTGTGGCAGCGTTCTGCATCTTGCCTTGTGCCCTCAGCCTGAATGACCTGCAAATATGCGGTCCCAGCTGGCTCCCTTTTGGGGGTTTTGGAGCATCCCTCGGCCGAGTGTCTGGTGGCCGACTCCGTCTTTTGTCACTTGGGCAATACAGGCGACATAGACAGACCGCTGGACAAACAATCCAAGAAATTGGATTGTTTGGCGAAGACGGTCTACGCTGCTTCCTCAATCGGCCTTCGTCAGGCTAGCTCGGCCGTGTTCATGGGACACTTTTCCCATGCCCTTTTTGGCTCCCTGGATGAGGTTATTTCTCACCTTCTGGTGGACCTGCAGACCATGGTCAAGCAGGTAAGGGACCAGGGAAGGGCAGTGGCAAAGCAGCAACTCCAGACTGCTTTGGACATGGGTGACTCTTGTACCTCAATCTCAATCTCAATCTTTATTTATTTATATAAGGCGCCTTTCTAAAACCAAGGCGCCTGTACAATACTAGATAAAACAATAAATAAAATTAGACTAAACAACAATATTAAAAATCATTATATGCTTTGCTAAAGAGGTAAGTTTTTAAAGATTCTTTAAAACTTTGGACAGTCGGGCTATCCCCGACCTGACGAGGTAGAGAATTCCACAGGGTTGGGGCCATAAAACTAAAAGATCTGGCCCTCAAGTTTTTAAACGAACCCTGGGAATCTCTAGCAATCCCTCGCCAGTGGATCGGAGAGAGCGGGAGGGACAGTAGGGGTGAAGGAGATCTTTCAGGTAAACAGGTCCCTGATCATGTAGGGCCTTATAGGTCAGCAAACCGACTTGAAGGTGATTCGCAGCAACTGAGCAACCAGTGCAGATCATGGAGCACAGGCGTTATATGACTGGACCTAGAGGAGCCCGTCAACAGCCTGGCTGCCGCATTCTGCACTAGCTGCAGGCGGCGAATCTCAACCCCAGGAAGCCCTAGGTAAAGGGAGTTGCAGTAGTCAAGGCGGGAGGTAACGAAGACGTGGACCAAAGTAAGGCAGATCGTCTGGTGGAACCAGGTGCTTCACCCGGGCGATGTTCCTCAGATGGTAAAAAGAGGTTTTGACAACTGCTGACACCTGGGATTTAAATGTCAAGCAGTCATCAAATACAACGCCCAGATTCCGCACCCAGTCTGAGGTAATTAGCGGGACACCCCCAAGCCATAGACCTGAGGGTGATCCAACCAATAAAACCGCCTCCTGGCGATCCTGGCCCATAGCCAACACCTCACTTTTATCAAGGTTCAACCTCAGCCAACTCACATTCATCCAGTCCTGGATTTCAGCAAGACAGTTATTAAAGACCGAAAAGGCAGCATCTTGGCCGGGCACAAAGGACATGTACAGCTGAGTATCATCTGCATAGCAGTGAAAACTCAGACCATACCGCCTAATAATCACTCCTAACGGCAGCATATATACTGCAAACAGCATGGGTGCCAAAATGGAACTCTGCGGTACCCCACAGGATAGGGAGAATGATGTCGAGGAAAAACTCGGACACCACTCTCTGAGTCCTACCCTCGAGGTAAGATCGAACTAACTGAGGACTGTACCAGACAGTCCACAGATAGACCGCAAGGCTGCCCAATAGCACACCATGGTCCACAGTATCAAATGCTGCAGAGAGATCTAGAAGGACCAGATGGAACGAGATCTTCGATCTCTCGCTATTAGGAGGTCATTTAGCACCTGAACCAGAACTGTCTCGGTACTATGTCTTTTCTAAATACGGACTGAGAGAATCAGTAGACATTGTGGCTGGTCAAATGATCATCTAACTGCAATGCAACCACCTTCTCAATAACTTTACCCACAAAGGGTAAGTTAGAGACAGGCCTGTAGTTTGCCAGGCAGTCCGGGTCCAAGGAGGACTTCTTAAGAAGGGGCTGAACCACAGCCTCCTTTAGAGGATTTGGAAAAATCCCCCTCTCCAAGGACCTCCAGACTATCTCAGCAAGGACGGGACCGATTTTATCCACACACCCCACTAAGAGACATGTGGGGCCCCGATCCAAACTACAGTTGGTCGGACGCAATAATTGTATGATCATCACAATTTCATCGATTGTGGGGAGGCCGAAGTCAGACCACACAAACTGGGTGTCCGACATCTCCTGCTGACCATCACCTGCTACCTGCTCGGTAGTGGCCGCAGTAGCCATGTGCCGTAGGGCTTGGTTGAGGATCTCAACCTTCATGGCCGACACTCAACACAAGCTGGCAGATGTCCCCTTTTTGGGCACCAACTTGTTCGGGTCTGGTGTGGAGGGCCACCTCCAATGTACTGAGAAGTCCAATGCCACCCTGGACTCTGTGACATCTTCCCAGAAGGAAAAGGGCCCCAAGCACCAGAAGCGCAAGCCCTGTCGCTCTTCTGCTCCTGCGGCCAGACCAGCTTAGCAGGGCCAGCTTAGCAGGGCCAGCAGGCACAAACCTGGCAACCGTGGGCCAAGTCAGCAGCCTCATCGGTCAGAAAGCCTGGAGGGAAGGGTCCCAGTGGCTCCTTGGCTGGATACTCCTCCTCTAAGCCTGCCCAATGACGGGTTGAGGGATGCCACCCTCAACCCTGTCACACCTCCCCTGGGTCCTCCCATGGGGGGGGCAGCTCCACCACTTCCTTTCCACCTGGTCCATTATCACCACAGACTATTGGGTGCTGGAAGTGGTCGGCTGGAGCCTGCCTCTAGAATTCGAACAGGTCCCCCCGAGCCAAGCCAAGCCCCACGGGAGGATCTGGTGTCCGCTGTCACTCAGTCGGCTGTCCGAGATGACATCACTCAGCTCCTGCACAAGGAGGTGGTACGCAGAGTTGTGGACCCTCCTTCAGACCCAGTGTTCGTTTCCAGGTACTTCATGGTACCAAAACGGACGGGGGCTGCTGCCCCATTCTTGATCTGCACACCTGAACAGGTTCCTCAGGTCCCACACCTTCCAGATGGTAACTCTTGCTCAGATCATACCATCCCTGGAGCACAACATGTGGTTTTGCTCCCTGGATCTTCAAGATGTGTTCTTTTAACGTTCAAATCCGTCCATCCCACCAACGGTTCCTCCACTTCTGAGCCAAGGGAACCCTCTATGAGTTCTAGGCCATGCCCTTCAGCCTTTCATTGGCCCCCAGGGTCTTCACCAAATGCATGGCAGTGGTGGCAGCTTTCCTGAGAAGCCGAGTGGTCTGGGTCTATCCCTACCTGGATGACTGGCTCATAGCAGGTCCCTCCAGGCAGGAGGTGGGGCAGTCCAGGGATCTGGCCGTCCAGACTTGCTTTGATCTTGGCCTCCTGATCAACGAGGCCAAATCGGAACGCGTGCCCTCACAGGTGATTCAGTTCATCAGGGTAGAGCTTGACTCTTGCCGAGCCAGAACTCGGCTCCTGGCGGACAGGGCAGAGGTTCTCTCCTCCTTCGCCCAATAATTTCTGGCTGGGCAATGGCACCCTGCCCAGGACTTCTTGCACCTTCTGGGCTACATGGCAGCCTGCACCAGCGTGGTCCGATGGGCCCGCTGACATATGCTTTCCCTTCAGTGGGAACTGGCCAGCCAGTGGTCCCGGTGCTCAGATCACCTCGACCAGCTGGTTACTGTGACCCAGAGGATATGGGATGGCCTCCAATGGTGGCTGGTCCCAGCTCACTTGCAGGAAGGCATCCTGTTAGTTCGCCCCAATCCGACAGTCATCCTGACGACCGACGCCTCACTGATGGGTTGGGATGCCCATCTGGGGGAGCACAGAGCCCATGGGTTCTGGTCCCCTCAGGAGTCCCGATGCCACATCAACCTGCTGGAGCTCCGTGTGGTTCGGCTAGGCCTGACCACCTTCACTCCGTTCATTCGGGGTCAAGTGGTCCAGGTCCAGATGGACAATACCACGATCATGTACTATCTCAACAAACAGGGCAGGACGCACTTCTTGCCTCTGTGCAATGAAGCTCTTCGCACATGGACCCTCGTGCTCAGCCTGAAGGCAGATCTCGTAGCCATTCATGTGGCAGGAGTCTCGAATCAGCTGGCCAATGCTCTTAGCCGGATAGGCGAGGCATCTCATGAGTGGTCATTCCATCAGGAGGTAGTACAAGATCTGTTCTCCCACTGGGGCACCCCTCAGGTGGATCTGTTCGCCTCCAGGGAGAATGTGAAGCTGAGGCTGTTTCATACCCACCCACCCCCAGCAGGGCTCGCTGCAAGGGGATGCCTTCTCAAGGTCATGGACCCCAGGCCTCTTCTATGCCTTCCCTCCACTTCCCTAGATACAAAGGTACTCATCAAGGCCAGGAGAGACAAGGTGCTGATGATCCTGGTAGCCCCAGACTGGCCGTGCCAGTTCTGGTACCCAGATCTCCTCAGCCTCAGCTCCTGGCTCCCGAGGCGTCTTCCAGAATGCCCGGACCTGCTCTCCATCAATCAGGGGAAGGTATTCCATCCAGACCTTCAATCCCTGCACCTGACAGCCTGGTTCCTTAGTGGCTAGAGTTCCAGGCTTTGGGTCTCTCCGACGAGGTCCTCAGATTTGTTGAGGCATCCCGTAAGGAATCGATCAGAAAATGCTATGCCTTCAAATAGAAGAGATTTTCCATTTGGTGCCAGGGCAAGGGATTGGACCCTTTGTCCTGTCCAGTGGCTAGCATTTTGGACTATCTGTGGTCCCTCTCCCAGCTGGGGCTTTGGTCGACAACCCTTAAGGTGCACCTGGCAGCCATTTCTGCCTGCTGGGCGTGGGCCGGTATGCAGTCAGTGGCACAGGAGAAAGTGGTCTGGTGCTTTTTCAATGGCCTAGATCACATATCCCCTCTGGTGCATGAACCTCCACCTCCGTGGGATTTACTGCTGGTTTTGGAAAAGCTCATGGGCAAGCCATTTGAACCTATGCACAAGTGTGACATGTCACATTTGTTGTGGACGACCGCCTTCTTTGTGGCTATCATGTCAGTCAGAAGGACTGGGGAGCTCCAGGTGCTCTCGGTGGAGTCTCCTTACTTGGTCTTCCCCAGGGACAAGGTTGTCCTGTGCCCCCACCCAGAATTGCTTCCAAAGGTGGTGTCAGAGTTTGACGTTAACCAGGTGTTGACTCTGCCAGTGTTTTAGCCCAGTTACACCTCGGAGACCGCATATAGGCTCCATACCTTGGACCTGAGACAAGCACTTGCCTACTACAAAGAGCATACGGCGGGAGTTCAGGGAGAGGTTCGCCAGCTGTTTGTCACCTATGCTGGAGCTCCTCCTGAAGACCTGCAGCTAAGCAGACGATTGGCAGGTGGATCACTTCCTGCACTGATCTCTGCTATAGGTTGGCGGGTAGGGAGCCTCCTGTAGGGCTAAGGGCTCATTCCACTCGCCATTCTGCTGCGTCAGTGGCTGTTTCTAGGGACATCCCTATCCAGGAAATCTGCAGGGCTGCTACCTGGAAGTCAGCACACACCTTCATTTCCCATTACCACATCAACCTCGAGTCACGCCAGGTTGCTAGTTTGGGGGCCTCAGTTCTCCAGTCCCTGTTCCCTAAGTAGGGGGTGTGCACCTTGCCTCCCTCCTCCCGGAGAACTGCTAGGAGTCTGCCAACAAGTGCGGATAGAACAACATAGCCACATCCCTAGAAAAAACAGGTTACTCACCTGTAACAGTAGATCTTCTACGGACTGGTCTCTTGCAGTAAGTCATTACTTATGGGAGTATCCACCAGGTGGTGCTGTCTCATGGCAGCTTCTTCCAGCAGTCTTCCGTTCAGGCCACCTACACGACATCACTTCCTGTGGATGTGTATAAGAGTGGGTGGCCCCCAGTATCCTCTGTTCATTTTCCTGCCAGCTTCAGCTCACACTCTCAGCTCTTCTGACCTCCTGGGTTGCAGTCTTCGACTCAAACTTGAGCCAATTTTCTATCTTTGGGTCTGGGACCTGGGACTTGCTCTCAGCACCCCCGGACTTCCATAGCAGGCCTGTGACCCACTCACAGTACCCCTTCTGCTCCTAGATTTGGGCTTTCTTGCTGGGTCTGGGGCTTCTTAAGGAACTAGCCTGATTTTTTTCTTCTACAGTAGGCCCGGTGTTCCATTAGAGCTCCCGGTACACCTGCTGCTCCCTGACCCAGGCACTCTTGCTGGGTCTGGGGAATCTCTAGGGCTGCTATTAATAGCCCAGCCCGATTCTGCTTCTCTCTGCCGGGCCTGTGGAACACTTCCAGGCCCTGGCTCTTCTACTTCCAGGACCCGGGCCTGTGCACCACTCACTGCACCCCCGGCCCTCCTTGCTCACAGCACCCCTGCTGCTCCCTGTCCCAGGCTGTCTTGCTGGGCCATGGGACTTTATCATGGCTGATCATCCAGCCAGGCCGGAATGGATCTTGGGGGGGCCACCTTAAAGGCTCCCTGGTCAAGGGAACTCGTTCTAGGCATAGTAGGGAGTGGGATTCACACTCCTCACACTCCCTCTGCCTTACTCCATCAACGGTGGCTCCTCCATCGTCGATGGAGCTTTCCTCGTCGTCGGGGCTGCTACCCCCGTTGACTGAGCCTGCTGAGCTTGTTTTATGTTCGACGGGCCTCGTCCCATTTCTGAATGTCTCCCATTGATGGGATGTGTTGCCCCACCAATGGAATGTTCCTCTTCGACAAGGTTGCTTCCCCCATCGACGATATGTGTTATTTGCCCTCCTTTATCGATGGGAGTTCTTCTCCCATCAGTGGGACATGATTCTGCTGTTCTGTCGTTGATGGAGGCTTATTCTCCATCGACGACAATGGGGAACTCGTCAATGGGGAAGTCTCTCCTGTCAACGGAACGGTGTGTTTTGCAAGCCTCATTGACAGGATAGCTTCCACCGTCGACGGGGAGGCTTGTTTCTGGTCTCTTGTCGATGGGGCTGATTCCACCATTGACGGAGGAGCCTCTCCTCCTTTCCTCCTCAACAGGGATGCAGGGATGCTTCCCTTGGCAGTGAGGGCCTCCCACCCCGGGACACCCCCTGCTCTAGGCTTTGCTCCTGTGCCACCCCCCCCCACTGGTCCCGGCACTAGCACCTTGTTTAAGCATCCTTGAGGTCTCCCGCACCCGCTTTTGCGCCCCTTTGATGTGTTCTTTCCTGGGCCTTCAGCCCCCTCCCCTCCCATTTATGTGGACTCCTTTTATGGAGATTATGGAATGGGGTATCCTTTTGTGGGAGGATGTTCCTGGCAGGGACCTCTCGGACCATGGGGACCTTGGTTCCCCCTGTCCACGTCTTCCTTTTTGGAGGCCACCACGCCTGCAGCCCCCTGCTCCCTCCTCACTCCCGGATCCCTCCGTCACGGAGCTCATGCTGCAGATCTGGCTCTCTTTTGGCTTCCCTGCTGTGAGAGAGTGCGTGAAAATACACAGGAATCAAAGGAGGGACAACCATAGCAGGCTCCTTGGGAATGTCGAGGTAGGCAGCCATGTCCCGATGAAAGGAGTCCAGATCCTCATATTTGGTCTCGTCCTGCTTCCGCTCAGCCTGCCCCTCATGGCCCTGATCAGCTCAGCTGCTGTCTGCCATGCCCTCCCTTTCCCATCACTTGCTCCATGCATGCTTCGATGCGGTTGATGCATTGGCCCACCTCTCTGCCTCTGATGTTGCCCTTCGGTGCTTCGTCTGGCTGTGGGTTTCAGGTTTGCTGCCCGGCATCCAGCTATTGGTCGTCGATTCCCCCTTTTTCTGGGAACCTGCTGTTTGGACCTGGTGCTCAGTCCATCCTGGATTTCCTTCAGGCTTTGGGGCATACTCTCCGGTCTGTTCAGGACCTCTATCATGCCCCCAGGTCCCACCCCTGTGCCCCGTGGGTGGGACGTCTCCAGCCCAGCCCCCCTACCAGGGTGCCTCTCAGGACCACAGTAGGGCCTCCAGGGGGTGGCACAGTCTGCCCCTCCACGGCATCCCCATCCCTTACACATGGCAGGACCCACTTCTGTGCCTTAACCCGCTTTTTGGGTATCCCCTGCCTCCTCTTACAGGCCTCAGAGGTGCCTGGGGATCTCTTTACCTTTCTTGGAGGCTTGCTTCTGGACTGGACGCTTCACTCTTCCATGCGGATCTGATTGGTACTCCTGCCACTCTTCCTGCTGGAGCCCTTCAGTTGTTCCTTCCTATGACCATTTGGGATGTTTTTTCCCCCGGTGCTCCTTTTTCTACTATCTGATCCGCTCTCCTTGTCTATTTACTGACTTTGACTTTATGCCAGGGCCTGTCGACCTCTGTCTTGTCAGGATGAATCACTGTGCTTGGCCACCTACAGTTCTTTCTACATCATGCCTCCTGCATGCTGTCCTCACCCACCTTTGTGCCTTTCTGAGTGGGTGTGGTTTCAGTTGACATTTCTCCTGGTTTCGTGCCAAATGTCTTCGCCTAACTGTTGACCTATCTGCCTGCTTGGAAGGGGTTTGTGTTGAATATTTCTCCTGGTTTCATGCCAAATGTCTTTGCCTAACCATTGGCCTATCTGCCTGCATAGAAGAGGTTTGAGTTGGACATTTACTTATCAAACATTTAGTACTTACTCCACCCCGGCCTATCTGCCTCTGGGGGTATGGTTGAAGTTGACATTTTATTGTGCTTTTACATCTTTGGCTTTGCCTTTCCTCCCATTTGGATTTTACTGCTTGGTACTTTCCCATAAGTAATGACTTACTGCAAGAGACCAGTCCATAGAAGATAGTACAGTTAAGTAAGAACTTACTGTAACAGTAGATCGTCCGAGGACTGTCTCTTGCAGTAAGTCCCCCCGCCATCCATCCCCCTGCCTTGTTGCCTCAATTCTGCAACTCAGGACATTGGGTGGGATCGCTGTTCTCTGTTTTTCTGGCCCTCGTTTACCTCTGTCCAGGCCATGCTCGCCAAAGCCAATGATGAGCAGAGGGTACTTGGGGCCGCCCACTCTTATACACATCCACAGGAAGTGATGTTGTGTGGGCAGCCCCCACAGAAGACTGCTGGAAGAAGCTGCCATGTGTCAGTGCCACCTGGTGGATACTTCCATAAGTAATGATTTACTGCAAGAGTCAGTCCTCGGAAGAGCTACTGTTATGATAAGTTCTTACATAACTGTACTTTCTAGGAGTGGTATATGTTGTTCATCCACACTCACCCACCCGGCCTCCCCGACTTCGATGCACACCTCTGCTTCCAGTGGGCTAGATCTGGCGTCATGGGGCAGACCTGAGGGTTTTACCACCCGGGTGGGAGGAGCCAGCTTGAAGACGTTCCGGCGACCCTTAAAGGGAAAGGCAATCTGCCAACAAGTGTGGATGAACAACATATACCACTCCTAGAACTACTGTTACAGGTGAGTAACCTGTTTTTTCCCCACCACCAAAATAAGTACAAGTCCTTTGCCCTCTCCTTCCTCAATTCCTCAAGTCTCATGGCACCCCCCCGAATCTGTTCCCCATTTTAAATACCTTGGTATCACCCTCTGTCCTGCCTTCTCCTTCCATGAACACATTACCGCTTCCTTTTCCGCAGTTAATGCCAGAATTGGCCTCCTCTACAGAATTAGGTCCTGCCTACCCCCTGCTGCTCTTAGACTGGCTATCTCTAGCTCTGTTCTGTCCCTGGTAGTTTATGGTATAGCCGTTTACAGGTCTGCCTGAAGCTCTGCCCTGAGTAAAATTAAACTTGCCTTAAACAAAGCCTGCCGCCTGGCCATTGGCTGCGACAGGTTGACGCATACCTGTGATCTCTATCAATGCTCAGCCTGGCTAAATTTCCATGGGTGTCTCTACTATCAGACTTGCCTACTAGCAAAAAAAATCTCTATGAATCGGCTGTAACCATCTCCTTTCTCCTTGGCAGCACAGGTGGGTGATCAGACACACCGACAAAACTGCTTTCCAAGTTCCCTTCTCTAGAATCACCACCAGTCAACGGTCTTTCAAATATAGGGCCCCTTTATGGATGAACTCCATCCCCTGTTCCCTCCTATCCATACCCAGGTTGGGCCCTTTCAAAAAAGAACTGCAGGACCACATCCTGGTCTCATCAAACTGTGACTGCCCATAACACTGTCATAACCCTCCTACTATTTCCTCTCCTTCATCTTAGCCCCATGACAACGCCCATTGGGTGGCTTTCCAGTCTCTACTATTTTTCCAGCTCTCCTTTGGTCCACTTCCTGGGCCTGTTTCTCACTTTCTTCTCCACAGCTCTGTTGCTCCTTTCTCCAATATTTATTTTTTCTCCTCAGACTAATTCCAACAATTTTGGTTACTCACATGTCAATTGACCATGCTTATTATATTGCACTGTTATTAGATAACTCCCTATTGTATAATTTTCTCTTTGTGTATAATTACTTATCATTGTTCATGGTGTCTGTAACACTTTCCTGCCTCACTCTGTAGTGATGTGGAGCCTTTGAAATAGCTCCCATTGTATAATTTTTCTCTTTGTGTATAATTACTGTCATTGTTCATGATGTCTAACAACACCTGACTGCCACACTTTGTACTGACGTGGAGCCTTTGAAAAAGAGTCCCTGACTCAAAGGGTTGCAATTCCTAGACTTCAATAAATAAATAAATACTACCTGGACATTGCCTTACGTCATTTATACCATGTGGGCCCATTCAGATGAACAGCATGGAATGGTTTGACTGATGTCATGGAATGCCTTCGAAGTATGATAAGAGACAGCAGTAGCTGCTGAGGTGAAGAGAACACAATGTAGATCTGAGGGCACCACAAACCTAGATAATTTATCAGAAATTGGTCATAGCCTGTCAGAATACATAACTGGCATGGAAAAGAAAACAGGAGGGTATTGAACAGTATAAAAATTATTTACTGTGTTTTCAAACAACATGAAGTCTTGCTATATTCTGACATTATGCAGTTAACCCCAGCACTTGAACTGCTCCGGAGAGGAAAGAGTTAACTCTATGCCAGAGAATAGACCGTTGAGCTCGAGCTCGGTTCAAACCTCTGCCTGCTGCGCTTTGAAGTGTAACCATCAGATTCTTTACTCCGCCTAACTGAACAGTTGCTCTGGAGATCTCTCTTTCGCTTTCGGTTCGGTACAGAAAAAAACGTTAGTTTTGGTATTGAAGGTCTGGATGAGTTTATAGAACCAGACATCTCCCCAGACAGGCCTTCTAGTGTTTCCCCTCCTAGGCTTTCTGAGTCCCCTTCACACTTTTTGTTTTACAAAAAGGTAGCAGAAACCCTCCAGCTCCCTCTGGTTGAAGCTGTTGAGGAACAAGAAGGGCCTGACTTTGTGGAAATGATGGACATCCCAGAGTCAAAAAGATTGTCTATTCCCCTCCATAAATCCCTGGGGAAACAAACACAAAGACTGCTTAAAACACCAAATTCTGTACCTCCTGTGGACAGACGAATGGACAAGAGGTACATGTTGTCAGGCTCAGGTACGGAGTTCTTGTACCAGCAATGCAGCCATGATAAGGCTAACATACCCTTGGCTTCACACCCCCCCAGATAAAGACTCCAGGAAGCTGGATACCATGGCTAAAAAACAGTATATGGCATCCTCCTTGGGACTCAGGCAGGCTAACTACATGGCCTACACAGCCAGATACCAGAAGTCCAGATGGGATACTGTTCTGGAACTAGCTAAACAGGCTTCCCCCCAGCTGGCCAAGGAGCTGGAGGAGGTGTCTGCTGATGGGATAGAGGCATCTAAGATCCAGTTTCATGCTGCTGTAGACTTTAATGATGTACATCACAAGACATGGCTACATCAGTGTCTCTTCAGAGATTGGCTTGGCTCTGATGTACTAGCTTCTCACAGGACACCCAGGCTAAGGCCATGGATTTCCCTGTGGTTTATAATTCTCTGTTTGGGGAGCAGACAGAGAATTATATGAAGAAAATGGATGAATACAGGACCACTTACAGACGCATTGAGCAGGATTTCTCAGGGCCATCACAAATGGTCCCTGGATCCCTTAGTGTTAAAGGCGATTTTTTTCAAGGTGAGGCAATCCAGAGATAGATCTCTTTGCAGCCCCGATCATCAGCTTCCTCTCTTCTGTTGCAGACTCCCAGTCTTGGGCTCAGTCCCCCTGGATGCTCTACTTCTGGATTGGGAGGGGAAATTTCTGTATGCCTTTCCCCCCTTTCAAATATTCCCAAAAGAGTGCACATTGGGACGCGATGCTCAAAGAACCAACGAGAATTAGAAAGCAACAAAAAGGTTCTGCCACATGCAAAACTCATGAGAGGGATGCATAAATAATTTAAAATGTCATTTTATTGCACCGTGACAAAATAGGACGTCCTGTCTGACATGTTTCAGACTGGCTACAATCCTTTCTCAAAGGCTGAAAAAAATCTAAAAACACTCCTCTTAAATACACACATAATCACAGGTGACTCACATAACAGACTTAGTGAAACAATCTTGTTTATGATCATTGTAATAGAACATCAAAGGAAAAGTGTCATCGTCAATTAAAACTCCAGCAAATCCGAGCTTGTCATAAAAAAAGAGACTTCATGTCTGTAAAAAGTATAACCATCTACTAAAATATGTAACAGACCTAATGTAACACCACTGTTAAAGCAATAACACAGCCTAAAATACCTAACTATTATTATCAACCCCCCTTTCCTCTATTATTCAAAGTTTCTGGTCAAGATAAGATCACAGTCTTGCAAAGTGATCCTGATTGCTCCAGACTGGGCCAGGCAGCCTTGGTATCCTCTATTGCTGTCCCTAGCAGTCCATCTTCTCCTATCTCTTCCCAAGAATCACAACCTGTTAACCTCCTCTCAGGGGAGGATTTGTTACCCCAACCTTATGTCTCTCAATCTCAAGGCATAGCTCTTGAAGAGCTAGAATATGCAAGCCTGCATTTGTCTCAGGGGGTTTTGGACATTCTCAAAGCTTCTCGAAAACCTGCCACCAGAAAAGCATATAACTCCAAATGGAAAAGATTCAGCATTTGATGTTCCAGTAAGCACATATCCCCAGATTCTGCTGACTTGGCTACAGTTCGGATTATATGGTTCATCTTAATGGCTTAGGCCTCAGACCAGGTACCCTGAAAGTACACTTGTCAGCTGTTTCTGCATTCCTGTCAGTGGGGAAGGCCTCCTCACTGGCATCTCATCTTGTTTTCTATAAATTCTTTGAAGGATTGCTCCATTCCAATCCTCCTTTTAAGAATCCTACTCCTGTTTGGGATCTTAATGTTTGCATTGCTCAGCTTATGCAACCACCCTTTGAGCCCTTGGTCTCAGCAGAACTTAAGTACTTGACTTGGAAAACTGTGTTCCTTGTAGCTATTACCTCTGCCAGACGTATCAGTGAATTACAAGCTCTGTCAGTGGAGCCTAATTTTATCTCATTCCATAGAGATAAGGTGGTCCTTAGAACCAACAGGAGGTTTTTACTCAAAGTGGTTTCAGATTTTCATCAAAACCAGTCCATGTCTCTTCCTGTGTTCTTCACTGATCATTCTTTTTCAGGAGAGAGAAGATTACACAGTTTGGTTGTTAAAAGGGCACTTAGCTACTACATTGAGCGTACTAAGGCACTTAGGTTTGACTGTCCTCAGTTGTTTCTCACTTATGGTGAAGTGGGAAAGGGTAAACCTGCTACTAAGAGGACTGTTGCCAGGTGGATTGTCTCTTGTATACAATTCTGCTATGAAAAGCTAGGCAAAGTACCCCCCTCAGGCCTGAGGGCTCATTCGACTAGAGGTACAGCTGCTTCTCTGGCTGCTGCCAGAGATATTCCCTTACTAGAGATATGCAAAGCAGCCACCTGGAAAACAGTCCATACATTCACCAAGCATTACTCTCTGGATATCCAGGCTAGGAGTGATGCTAGATTTGGTACAGCAGTACTGCGGAGCCTATTCCCAAGATAGGTTTGGTGCCCTCCTCCAGGGAGGTACTGCTTGGTAGTCTGCATAATGTCAGAATACAGCAAGGCTTCATGTTGTTTGAAGAAAAAATTACTCACCTTAGTAATTGTGTTTCTTCTAATGGAGTCTTGCTGTATTCTGATCTCGCTCCCTGCTTCCCCTCTCAGAACCTGTTTTTTGGGAAGTGGGCTGGCAGGTGCAGTGTTGCACCTCAGGGGTGCACTTGGCACTCTCCACTATATTTGGAGGGGGAGTGGGTTAGGTTATATATTTTCTATAGTTATGTTTTGTTCACTACCTAGTTTTTGTTTTGGAGTTCTCGACTTGAGTCTTTTGGGGATCCAAAATATTTGGTTGCCTTTTGGCTAGTAGATTTTACAATTTCCACTTAGCAGGTGTAGTTAGTATTAGCTCGTAAGAATCTGACTGTTAAACTTCAGAGTGCAGCAGACAGAGATTTGAACTGAGCTCGAGCTCAACATTCTATGCTCTGGCATTGAGTTACATTGTTCCTGTCCGGAGCAGTTCAAGTGCTGGAGCCAACTGCATAATGTCAGAATACAGCAAGACTCCATTAGAAGAAACACAATTACTAAGGTGAGTAATTTTTTCCTTTCTCCGATGTTTTTACCTCCTATTTCTGGTCCCAGTAGCCCCTCTCTGACCGACCCCCCCCTCCCAGCCCCATCACTCAGCTTCCCTAGGACTTACCTTCCTCGTTGTCTTCTACCACATGACCTATGAGGAGTGCCTGGCTGCCGGTGCAGGGCCTGCTAAGGGGTTAGTCATCATTCTGCCATCAGGGGTTGTTTTATGCCATTTTCACTCCTAGGCTCACAGATGTGCAATGGGCATGATGTGCGAGCACCACCTTCACAGAGACACCCCCAGCACCCTAAACATGAGGACCCTTCCTTCAACATGTGGGTTGCATGCATTGCCACCTGGATACCTCCAGGCAGCAGACAAGCAGCAAACCATGGCAGCTACATTCCACAAGGGAAACCTCTGCTGATGTGGTACATACATAGGGCACCAGCCTCCAGGAGATTGGTAAAGCAGCTACCTGAAAAACAGTGCACTCTGTTACAAAGCACTATTGTCTGAACATACAGTCCAGGAGGGATTCCAGTTTTGGAACTGCTGTCTTTAAGAAACTTTTTCCTAAATAGTTCTAGACCCATCCTGCCAAGGTATTGCTAGTGAGTCTGCCATTTTGTAAGGCATCTCATTGATGGATTCCTCTTGTTTGAAGGAAAAAAAACTACTCACCATAGTGATGTTTCTTCTCGGAGAGCCATCAGTGAGCCTTACAAACCATGACCCTGCTTCCCCATCTAGAAGCTGAAAATAGATTCACACAGTATTCAGTTCTCATCTTATTGTTGCTTGAAGGTTCTATGATGCAGAGTCAACAACTAACTTGTCAACTGGCATCACAGTGCCAGGCTCCCTGTTGACTGAGAGTTGCAGTTGGCAGGGAACCATGCACAGCAGGGTCTGTTGTTTTCTTTGGGGGGCTTAGCCCCCCAAACCCCTCACGTGGGGGGGGCTCTGCCCCCTGCACCTCCCGTTATTTTAGATACCAATTCTGAGTCGGAGTTGGTTCAGGGAGGGGGTGCAGGACAGGGGAAAGTGTTGCCTGGTCCCAGGCGCAACCTCTACAGCGACCTGGCGCCGTTGTCGGCAGCAACATATGTCGCTGTAGAGGTTTCACCATGGGAGGTGCATACCTTGCTTGAACATTACTCACTGCAGTTTCTTAACAATTTTAGAGTTGTAGTCTTTTCAGTTCTACATGTTTTGTCTACTTTAATTTATTTTGGTTTTTCAACATTTTAAAAACATATTAGAAATACTTTGGTAGCCATTTAAGGCACCTTTACATGACAGGCTCTGAACCACAGTGAACAGTACAGAGCAACTGGAGTGTTAACCTTTCCGTCATGTAGAGGCGAAGCTGCACGGCATCACAAGTGAACGTTCACTGGCCAGACATTCCCTGATTTCCTTGATTATCTGTTGCATTCCCTTCTTGGCTGCTGCCATATATAGGGAGTGCAACATTCACAGTGATCCAGGAGAGAGTCTCACGTGACCCTCCATGATCCATGTTGCTTGCCAATGCCGCACTTCCTCATGGTGGGTCCCGAGGCTCATATGAGCAGTATTGTGCCTGAGTTCAGCTACATATATTTTCTGATACTAGAAAGAATGCTAAACTCTGGCAAGCAGGCAGTTTTTTGGAATGAGGGCTACAAAATGCTTTAAAATCGCTCAGAAAGTGGCCACTGATACTGGGCATGTGCGTATGTGTATTCATATTCCGTGGGATATAAATATGCATAAGTGTATGCCCAGTATCACTGCCTCACTTTCTGAGTGATTTTAAAGCATTTTTACCACCATTTCTAAAAACTGCCTACTTGCCCAAGTTCAGCTTTCTGTCTAGGATCAGAGGCCCGGATATTCAAACTGCGCCAGGCTGTGGTGCAAGCCTGGGTGCAGCGCAACTTGGCTGTGCAGGGGCGTTGACTGGGTGATATTCAATGGAGCTGCGCCATGGCACAGCATCATTAAATATCGTACCCTGGCCACCCGCAGTTTGCATGGCGCAGTGGCACTGCCCCAGCGCAAGTGGCCAGAGTGGAGCAGGGGGATGCGCTGGCGCCAAGTTCCATTGCGCTATCTCATAAACCGCGATATTCGTAAAATTGCACATGCAAATGGGGCCATAATGTATGCAAGGTGCAAATGGGGCCATTTGCATGTCATTATATCCCCAGTTTCTGTATCTATTGGAGGGAGGGGTAGTTGCAGTCACTCACGTATCATTGTGTATAGCAGTGGGGAAAGTAAGAAACTACCCTGCTTTTGGTACATTTGCTCCCCTAACCCCACCCTGGAATTACATTGGCAGTACTGTGTATTAGGGTGTCATGCCTGATCTCGATATGTGCATCTTTCTTTCTTTCAGTCCCTGATCCAGAATAAGGTGGACCTGAGAGACACACGGAGACACTGTGACAAGGGCAACCTGCATGTGAAGCCAGTCCAAGGCACTGCCATCTTCTGGTACAATTACCTCTCTGATGGACAAGGTACTGAGAGACGCTAAAGTAGTATTACTTGTGTATCCACTATGTCTCTTCTCCTTTGCAACACAAAAGAGCATTACATTGTTCAAGCGAGAGGCCACCAGCAGGATAACATAGATGAGGCTAATTTAAATATTGTTAATCTTTTTATTTTTTTAACATAGTTTTTCTTCTTTACCTGACCCTCTGATCAGATCTCCTTCCATATTTACCCAGCTGCTGCTTCTCAGTTATGGAGTATCCTCAAGTCACATCCCTGCTCGCTGAAGCCATCACCTTTTCAGACCATCCCCTGGGTAGGACCCCACCATTTCTCAGCTCCTTTGGTGGGCATTTGGCACCTCATATCAGGCAACCTATTGTGGTCAGTTTGGAATCCCTGCCCTGGCCTTGCAGTTGTGGACAGGGAGATCTGTATTGGGTGTTGAGGAAGGCAAGGCTTCATCCTTTAATAGATGTGCTGTAGTTTCCCTGGTTTTCTGACCCTACCCTGAGCACACATGTTCACAACCCCATTGAGTGATGTCAAATAATGTGCTGGTGCTTTCCTGTACTCCCAGCCCAAATATGCCATGTCACTCGATGGTGCCCACCACTTGTGGTCATTCAGGTGACAGTATTGCAGTAGACGGAACAACCCACCCTTCCCAGAGGATGAAAATGTCCTGTGGGATGCTTCATCCTCCTCTCCATGGCCAGCCCCTGATGACAAAGGTTTGATCTTCCTGGACTCAAGTCTCCACCACTCATTCACACAAATGGGACTACGCTGGAAGTGCTAGGACCCCACGAGAGTCAAAAATCTTCAAGAGGGCCGGCGCTGGGATAGGACCACGCATGCACGGCACCATGAGAGTATCTTGCGCCTGTATAGGTTATCTTGGCGGTGACCCTCCAACTGCCTCAGTTCCTTTTCTCCTGCTGAGTGCGCTTCGATGTTGACGTCGCTCGCCTGTCGGAGTCAAGTTTTCATCTATACGACAGCAGCTTATGTGTTCAGTATTAGTTTAAATTAACATTTTTAGTGTTCTTTTCTTATTTTAAAAAAAAAGAAGCTATGATGAAGAAGAAGAAAAATAATTTATCACTTGCCATCAACGGAGTTGACCTTAGACGGTTCCGGTAATGGTAGGAAGACTTCATTTGAAAGTTGTAATGAGAGAGGGGCTGTGTCCGGTCCACCACCTTTTGCGAAGGGGGGGGGGTCCAACCACGGGCAGTCCTGTGCTTTGGGGAGGACAGTCTGCTGAAGCACAAAACTAGTGGTTCCGGGTTTCCGGCTCCGTTTGACCTTGAACTCTCTTCCTCTTTTGGGGGAAGAGGAATCGGTACCGCTCGAGGTTGCCCTCTGGTACATCTGCGCGGAGATCATCGGTGGTGGAGTGCGGTAGGCCTGAACTGACTCTGGTGGGTTCCCCTCTGGCCCTGCTCTTAACGGCCGCATTCTTCGACACCATATCCCATCTCTGTCCTCGGTGGTGTTCCAGTGAGCAGTTTCACCTCTGGGCCGCTCTTTTGAAGTAGGGAGTTTCAGTATCTGTCCAGTTTTCCTGGCCAGTGGACCCAGTTCCAGGGCCTCCAGGCCTCGGAGCTACTGGACCAGGTCCAGGATGTGTGCGGTGCCACCTTTGGTACCAACACCATCGACGCCAAACCGTCGTGCTTATCCCCTCTCCTTTTTCCATGCAGGGGCCGGCACGGGTATCACTTTCCTTCTTCCCTCCCTTCTTCAGGTCTATGGTGGTGGTGGTGCCGTTGGCACTGCAGGTGGTGCCACATGACACTGTGTGTGCCGTGGGCAGTGTCGCAGGTGCTGTGCAGGTTCCATTGACACTACAGGTGATGTCAATGCCGCACGGTGCCGTACCGTCACCGTGAGTGAAGCCGGAACTGTGGTTGGTGCTGTGTGGCAGAACAAGTTGCGAAGTTTCACTTCTGTGGATCTCTTCTTTTCCTTGGAGGTTCAAACAACATAAAGTCTTGCAGTATTCTGACAATATGCAGTTAGACCGACCAGTTCAACTGCCCTAGAGAACAAAGAGCCAAACTCCATGCAAATGCAGAGAACATTGAGCTCGAGCTCGGTTTTCAAACCACTGTCCTTGGTATGTTCTAGTAACTGATCAGATTCTTTACTTCGCTCTCCAGTGAAGAATCCTTGGAGATTTCTCCTTGCTTTCTTCAATCTAAAGCTTAGTTTCGTCGGTTTATTCAAAGCACTTTGTTGTTTTTATTTTAGTACGTTCTCAAACCACTGTCTTCAGTATAGTGTATGTTCCTAGGTTGGGTAAGTGTTCGGTTTCTGATTGGTTCCATGACCATGAGGGGTCCAAACTTTTAAATTGATATTGTATTGGGGTACTGGTGCAAAGTCCTGGCCAGAACCGAGGGCTCTCAGTTCATTTTTGGCTGGTGCTAAACCATTGGCCGGTTTGGACTTTGTCTTCTCTTTTACCCAGCCTAACTAAGCCTTCAGGGGTAAATCTCTTATTTCTTCATTTCTTTATCCTGGCCTAACTAAACCACACAGATAAAGTAGACATTTGATTTTTGCTTAACCAGCCTAACTAAGCCACTGGTTTACGCTCCAAATTTTAGGGTTATGTCACAGAAACCCAAGAGAAAAAATGGTCCCACTGGGTTTCAGCATTGTACTGAGTGTGGGGAGCAATTTGCAAAAGCTGATCCACATTTGGTTTGTCTTTACCGTTTGGGTTTTAACCACTTACAAACAGACTGTGATATTTGTAAAAATTTCCCTCAGTCTACTTTAGACAGGCGCCTCAGTAAACTGAAGGAAAAAATGGACAAGACTGCTGAGGCCGGTTCCGGTTCAACTGAACCTTTGGATCTGACAACCGACCTTTCAAGCCAGGGTGAACCATCGACAGGTAAACGATGCTTAGAGTCAGTTTCAGAATCCGCATCATCGAAGAAAGCCAAACGCTCCAGTTCAGAATCGCGTAAGCAATTGGTCTCGGTTTCAACCACTGATGAGATTGCAAAAGCCATTCGAATAGTGCAGTCTTTGTAATCTGGGTTTGGCGAACCGACACAGGTACCGTCTGGGCAGCCAATGGTTCCAGATATCGGTTCAACTCCTTCAGGACACATTGATTCTGAAGAGTATTATTTTTCTGAATATGAGGAGGACGATGAGGAACAGGATGAAGGGGAACTCATTGACCCTGACGTCTCCCCTGACCATCCTCAGTCCGAATCCCCTCCTAGGCCTGTCTCTGAGGCTACCTCCCATTTTGCTTTTATGAGGCAGGTAGCTGAGACTCTGCAGCTCTCTGTACAAGAGGCCAGGCAGGAAGATGATGAGGAAGAGGACTACAGGGAGAAGAAGGATTTTCCTGTATCCCAGGGACTTTCGATTCCCATTCATAAGTCCCTTAAGAGGCAGACTGTAAAGATCCTCCAAACCCCTACTTCTGTCCCTCCTTTGGATAAGAAGATGGACAGGAAGTATTTTCTAGCCGGCAATGGTACTGACTTTTTAACTAGCCATTTAACCATGTTGGGGTAGTTCAAACTGCAGCCTGCGAGAAGGCTGGCATTCCTCTGGCCTCTCACCCCCTGACGAGGATTCCAGGAAGGTGGATTCTCTTGCCAAGAAAAAGTACCTGGCATCTTCCTTGGGTATTAGGCAAGCCTCCTATATCGCTTATGCCTCCAGGTATCAAACGTCCCTTTGGGAAGCTGTTGAACAACTGGCTAAAAAGGCCCCTCCTGAGCTTTCTGCTGACTTTCAGGAGCTGGTCAATAAGGGGGTGCAAGCATCTAAGTCCCAGTTCCACATGGCTGTGGACGCCAATGATGCAGCTTCCAGGGCTATGGCTTCTGCTGTATCCCTCAGACGTTTTTCCTGGCTCATGTGTACTAACCTGTCCCAGGACACAGAGAATAATGCCATGGATTTTCCCCTTGTCCAGAACTCTCTGTTTGGGGAACAGACTGAGGCATATATGAAGAAGATGAATGAGTACAGAGTGGCATACAGGAGTGCTTCAGCAAAGGAGAAAGATGCCACACCTCAGAAGCAGCAGGCCAGGGGCAGGGGCAGACCTTACCCTGGGTCTTTCCACTAGTACCAAGATTTTCCCTCTTATCAACAACCCAGGGGGTTCTTTAGAGGGAAGGGCAGGAGGGGTGCTGGCAGGGCCGCCTCCACTCCCAGTCTGCTACCCCAGCAAAACAGACACCCTGAAAGCTCTTTCAGGCTGCCTCCCCTTACCCTGTTGGGGGCAGGCTGACATACTATCTCCAGGCTTGGCATTCCATCACTTCAGACAAATGGGTCCTGGAGATAGTAGGTCAGGGACTTGCTCTCACTTTCAAGGTGCCCCCAAAACTGTCAGCAAGAAATTTCAGACCTTCCAGTTTGGCAGAAACAGCTCAGCTGGAGGCAGAGGTTTCCACACTTATTCAGTCAAGAGCAGTGAAACCTGTGCCACATCAGCTCAGGGGAAAAGGACTGTACTCAAGGTACTTCCTGGCACCAAAGAAAAATGGGGAGTGGCGGCCCATTCTGGATCTCAGATTTCTAAACAGACATCTTACAAAGCCAAAATTCAAAATGACAACCCTGGCTACCATTCTACCTACTCTCAAGCAGGGGGACTGGCTGGCATCCCTAGACCTAAAGGATGCTTACTTCCACATCCCCATCAGACAGTCTCACAGAAAATATCTCAGATTTCGACTGCCCTCAGGCCACTACCAATTTAGGGCTATGCCCTTCGGCCTGACATCTGCACCAAGGCTGTTTACAAAATGTCTGGCAGTGGTGGTGGCATTCCTCAGAAGGCGAGGGGTTTCAGTTTACCCCTATCTGGACAACTGGCTGTTGGTGGGTCAATCCCCCCAGCAGGTCACAGAAGCTCTAAAACTCACTCAAGATACTCTCCTCTCCTCTCTCTGGGGTTTTTGGTAAATCTTCAAAAGTCTGTCTTAACCCTCGTACAAATACTAGACTTTATAGGGGCAGAGCTGAATACTGTTCAGGCAAGGGCCTTCTTGCCCATTGCAAGGGCACAGGCCCTCATAGAATTGACAAAATCCTTTTAGGTTCGAGTTCCTCATCCAGCAAGATACTTCTTACAGCTCCTAGGACACATGGCCTCTACCACAGCTGTGGTCCTGGGAGCCAGGTTCCAGATGAGTGGCATTCAGTTCCACCTGAGATCCTTTTGGTCTCAGAGAAAGGATTCTGTGTCCAAACTGATTTCAGTGTCTCCCACCCTTCTGTTAGCTCTTCAGTGGTGGAAGGAGATGGACAACCTCAGAGTGGGGGTCTCCTTTCTCCCTCAGGTATCCTCTCTTGTGCTGACAACAGATGCTTCTCTCCTGGGCTAGGGTGCCCACCTGGGGATCACACAGCACATGGTACGTGGCTCCCTCAGGAGTCTCTCTTGCACATCAATCTTCTGGAGCTCAGGGCAGTGCTCCTGGCTAGTCAGAAGTTTGACAGTCTCTTACAGGGCAAGGTGGTACAGGTCAGGACAGACAACACCACCACCATGTACTACATCAACAAGCAGGGGGGAACAAGATCTTCCCTGCTGTGCACAGAATCCATGAAGATTTGGAAGCTTGCATATTCTCTTAGTATGTCACTGTTGACAGTTCACTTGCCAGGCAAGGACAATGTGCTGGCAGATACTCTCAGCAGAATCAGCCAGGGCCATCACGAATGGACCTTGAACAGGCAGGTCCTTCTCTCAGTATTCAGGAGGTGCGGGGTTCCAGATGTAACCCCCCCCCACAAATGGGGGTTCCTAAAAGCCTCCTAGGAGCTTGCCTAAGTGTTCCCCCTGCCTGTTGGCGTTCGGCGCTTAAGCCGTTTGAATGGCACTGTGAGTGCTTGTAGAGCCTCCACGTACTGTCTCTTTAAGAGCTGTCTGCTTGCAGAGAAAATCAGTTCTATATGGGGGGACTGTGTGTTTAATGCTCGAATCCCGCCCGAGCTGTGGTGTAATCGCTCCATTTTGTAGTCACTGAAAGCATGAAGGGAGCCCACCTGAAAGATGTAACTGTTTGCCTGTAATCGTTTAGAGCATTAGTAAAATTGCAGTTTGTCTAACCTGCCTTTATTGCAGCTGGGACTCTGTGTGTTGTGCCCCTCCATTTTGGACCTGAACTGCTGTGCTGGGCTAATTGGGTTTAGGGGAGCTTTAAAATGGAGACTGCTTGGACCAACCAGGACTCTCACCTGGAGCCTGCCTAAAGGGGAATGTATGATTAGTGCTTCTGGGAATTGTAGTTTGGACCTTGGCGTCTTTTTACACCAACAGAGGGAGCCCTGCAGTGATTGACAGCCGGATACACCAACCGAACCTGTTGGAGTCTAAGGGAAATGCCCTGAACTGTTGCTGGAGAACCAGATGCGAGTTGACTTTAAAGGGAGTAGGAGCTTTGTTCTGCTGCAGCGCACAGTTCGAGTGGGAAGCACGTGTAAGGTCCTGAAGTCGGCCTGTAGCCATTAGCGAGGGCTCATCGGACTGAATCCGAGTTTGTGGAGAAAAAGGAAGAAGTGTGCAGATCCAGGCTTGCCCGTAGAAGACCGAAGATTTGCAGAAGTGCGATCGACCTGTTGAGAACTCTGTTGCTGCATGTCTTCTTGGATTTTGTAGTATTTGCGATCAGGATCGAGAAGCAGCTGCCTGGTATAGTCATTTTCTTTACATATAAATGTGCCTAGTGTTTGTAGGGGATCGCGATACCTTTTCCCCTGGTTCTGTGAGTCGTGAGCTGAAGCTGGAAGCTGGACTTAAAGCTAATCGGACTGCATCCGTCTGCTTTTCAAGTCAGTTAGGCCCTGTCACAGGGGTCTCATCTCCATGCCTTGCTTATCCTGGCCATCGAGAGCTACCTCCTCAATTCAGCTCGGTTTGGGGTTTGTGAGTACAAACAGAGGTACTTCCCTCACCTTCATTTAATCAAAGTGTGTTAAGTGATTGTTGTGTGTGCTTCTGTTTGTGGACTGAGTCATCTGGCTTGGATTACAATTTGTTTATGCAAGTATTTTCTTCATACAGGGCCCTATCCAGCTGCACCAGCCAGCCAACCCTGGGCAACGGACCTGACTAGCCCCCCCCTCCCATCCTGGGTACCCAGAGAGTGACATTTTGGACCCTAAATATATGTGCACAGTACTGTGATTCAAACTTATCTAAACCAATCAACCTGATTACCCCCACTTCCGTGTTACTGTCCCCTGAATAAACCAGATTTGTTGTTGTTATACTGTATACTGGCTGTGGTGTTTATGCATCTCAAACAGTATTGCAAGTTGCTGTGTATGTTGTCTAACCTTGTTTTACAGGGTATCCTCCGAGACGGGATGCAGACTCAGTCTCGAGGGTAAGTGGTATCTATGCGTAGAAAGTGTGCATATGTGGGTATTGGGAAAGTAACTCCCGTGTATTGTGTGGGCCACTAGTGGGAACAACGGGGGGGGTCACAGTGTCCCAGAGGGCTGTACCCAAGCTAGTTTAACCACTGCTAACCCTGACCTCTGGGTGGAGGCACCCGTCATAGAACCTAGGCCCCTCAACCTGTCAGTAGCCAAACAGGCAGGGGTAGTAGCTCTTGGGATAGCACCACCTGGGGGTTACACAGAGATAGATCTCTTTGCAGCCCCAGACAATCACCAGTTACCTCTATATTGTTGCAGGCCCCCACTCCAGGGCTCAGTGCCACTGGATGCTCTCCTTCTGGACTGGTCACACAGGTTCCTGTATGCTTTCCCTCCCTTTCCTCTGATTGCCAGAGTCCTGGTCAAGCTGAGGTCTCAGTCTGCCACAATGATTCCCATAGCCCCAGACTGGGCCAGACAGCTATGGTACTCAATGCTCTTGGCACTGTCAGTGGCCAAACCGATTTCTCTACCCAGGAGGTACAACATGCTGACTTCCTCTCAGGGCAAGATAATGTACCCCAGTCTTCAGTCCCTTCACCTCAGGGCTTGGTTCTTAAAAACCTAGAATATACAGATTTACAACTGTCTCAATCTGTCTTGGATATTCTGAGAGGTGCCAGAAAGCCTGCTACCAGAAAAACTTATTCCTTTAAATGGAAAATATTTTCCATCTGGTGTGCACAGAAGGATTGGATCCACAGCAAGCTGCAGTACCAGAACTTCTGGACTACCTGGTCCACCTTTACTCTCTGCATTTACAGCCATCTACCCTGAAGGTACACCTTTCTGCTGTCTCTGCTTACCTTTCATCAGGGAAGGCACCTTCTCTGGCTGCACACCCAGTTTTCAAAAAGTTTTTCAAGGGGTTGTTGCTCCTTCATCCCCCACATAGGGAACCTACCCCTGCATGGGACCTGAACGTATGTACAGGTCAGCTTATGCAGCCTCCTTTCGAACCTATGTTTTCTTCAGATCTCAAGTTTCTCACTTGGAAAACTGTTTTTCTAGTATCTATCACTTCTGCTAAAAGAATCAGTGAGCTTCAGGCCTTGTCCATGGAGCCCAACTCACAGGGACAAAATTGTGCTCCGAACTAACAGGAAATTCCTCCCTAAGGTGGATTCTGATTTTCATCTGAACTAATCCATTACTTTGCCTGTATTTTTCTCAGATGACTCTAGCTCAGGTGAACGCAAGCTACACAGCCTGGATATAAAAAGAGCTATTAGCTAATATAGGGACATGACAAAAGAACTAAGGAAGGATTCCTCCCAGCTTTTTCTTACTTGTGGTGAAGTTGGTCAAGGCAGGCCAGCTGCAAAAAGAACTATAGCCAGATGGATTGTGGCCTGTATCCAGTTCTGCTACAGTAAGCTGGGTAAGGACCCACCAGCAGGTCTTAGGGCCCATTCCGCCAGAGGTACTGCGGCCTCCCTGGCATCTGCCATTGAAGTCCCCCTGCTTGAGATATGTAAGGCTGCCACCTGGAAGTCTGTCCATACATTCACCAAGCATTACAACCTGGATATCCAGGCAAGGAGTGATGCCAGATTTGGCACAGCAGTACTACAGAGCCTATTCCCCAAATAGGTTCTGTGTCCACCTCCTGGGGGCACTGCTTTATAGTCTGCATATTGTCTGAATACAGCAAGACTTCATGTTGTTTGAAGAAAAAATTACTTACCACAGTAATGTTGTTTCTTCTAATGGAGTCTTGCTGTATTCTGACCTCCCACCCTACCTCCCTTCAGAACCTAGGGAAGGGTGCCTCTTCTGCAGCATTTTGTCATTTAAACCATTAGTGGGTAATGGTTTTCTGTGGGCATCTGGGACTTGAGACTTTATACGCCCCCTTTTTTTTTCCTTATATTGCCCCTGCCGGGGTCCTGTTTAGGCTTAGTTCTGGCCATTATATACATATTTATCCAGTTCGCTTCATAGAATCTGATCGGTTACTAGAACGTACTGAGGGCAGTGGTTTGAAAACAGAGCTCGAGCTCAACGTTCTATGCATTTGCATGGAGTTTGGCTCTTTGTTCTATGGGGCGTTTGAACCGGTCGGTCTAACTGCATATTGTCAGAATACAGCAAGACTCTATTAGAAGAAACAACATTACTGTGGTAAGTAATTTTTTCCTTTTGTGCAGTGGTATTCCACGGAATAAAGTGCTGTTCTATTCCACGGATCCTAGTGTGTGGAGATCTACGGAGGTTTCTGTGAAGTTCTGGTGGTTTTCCGCTGGTGGAATTGTTTTTCAGCACTGTTCTACTGGCAGAATTCCACATTCCGCGCAGCACTACTGCCGGCTCCATGAAGTGGCGTCGAGCTCCTCAACACCTTTCCAGGTGGCGGAGTCTCAGTGATTCTGACCTAGACCTCCTCTTGGAGGTGCTTCTGGGCTAGACATGGATCCGGGTGAGTCTCTCCCTGTCCCACTTGTTGGTGAAGCAGCGGATGACTCCTTTTTAGAGACTGGAATGCAAGCCTTTCTGTATCAGCAGAGTCCATGATGGAAGATCTTCTTTTCAGTTTTTCTCAGGGATATGGGATCCACCATAACATTTCAGGGTTCTTCTGTGGACCAAGGACTTCTGTGTCTGGACTTCTTTCAGTCGTCAGTACAAATACACCCTGTGGAATGCTCTAGTTCAATGGTCAAGACCCTTCTGGAGTCTTCCGCTCCTTTGATAGGGGTATATATCGCCCCCCCCCCCACGTGACACTGCCCTTACGGTGGCTACCATTGGCAATGGGTGATTAACCTCTCCTCAGCTGTGGTTATTGGTTCGGTCCTCTGATTAAGTTATGGGGGCACTCAGGCTCCTTATACCCCTCAGATGAACAACATCATTGTCATTCTTGTAATAGGCAGTCCTTTCAAGGTAGAGGCCTGAAAGCCTTGTCAGGCACTAACTAATTGTTTAAAAAAAAAATCATCACAGCAGAGGGCCTAGTACCAAAAGCATCTGATACCAACCTTCTGGATCCGGCCCAGGTTCCACCTCAGCTGCCTGAGAAGGTCGCCTCTCGACAACAGTGGAGGGCACCCAACTTCTTCTACTTCTAGGGGAAGTCCAATCCAGCAGAAGTATGGGTCATTAGGATTTTCTGAGAGGAATTTTCTCTTAATTCATAGATTTTTCCAAGACCTAGGCGGCTGCCCAGTCTGTTGTTTTTTTTCTGTCAGACTCTCTTTCCTTGGATCAGGGCCTCAGAGCAACAGAAGTGACTCCACGGTGAGTTGGAACATAGGTTCCTACTTCCTTGCTTGCCTCCAAGTTAACAGACGGTATGCTCCCTTTCTCAACCTTAAAGGTCAAGTAGGTCCTTGTTCAGGAAGGAGTTCTCTGTATTCAAACCTTCGCTTCCTGGACATTGGCTCCATGCCAGTCGCTCCAGGCTAGACTCTTCGGAAGCAGCTGCCTCAGCTTTCCTCTCCCTTCCCTAGGAAAGGTTTTTCTGTTTCAGGGAAGGTGTCAGTTCCACTTTCTCTTAGGAGCTCCCCTAGATTTCTCCAGGGCAAGGGAGTCTCTCTGTCACGGAGTTATTTCACTTCGGGCAGATGACAAAATTGTGATGCTTTTGTCAAAAAGTACGGTGGATCATTTTCCTACCCCTGTACAGAAAAGGCTGTGGTGAGTGGTGTCTTGAGCACATTGTGCCAGTTTGAGTTGTTGTACGGTCACTTTCGATGACTGGGGCAGCCCGAGCCTGTTCCTTTCTGTGTCCCCTCTTAACACAGGTCTGCCCCTATCCTGCTTCAGAAATCCAGACCATGGTGTCTTCTGTCAGGATCATTATCTTTGTAGACAAGTTCTCCTGTACATTTTTCCTCTCTTCCCTTAGTTTAGAGAGTGCTGCTCAAGTTGTAGGCAAACTGGGGCAGAGTGATTCCTCATCGGAATGGAAGTGGGTAGACTCTGGTTCTCCCAGACCTTTGCAGATGTTTCCTAAGTCATGTATAGGTCTCTAACCAGGGAAGCTTATGTGGCTAAATGGAAACCCTTCTCCATTTGATGAACAAATCCCACCTGAACCGTTTGGTGCCCACCAAATAATGTGTTCGAGTGCCTCTTGGACCTGTCGTTCGCAGGTCAGCCATACTTGGCAATGGAGGTACACATCTGCGCTTTTTCTGTCTGGAACCAGTAGACATTTCCTGTGGCTCTTACTGTTACTCAAGTTTTTGCCTTAATTCCAGAAGGGAAGGGTGCACTCCTTTCTCTCTCTGAATCTTAGGACAGTTCTGTAATTCTCATCGACAGAACGAAAAGCTACACTTTGAGCAATTTTTGTAGGTTCAGCATGCCTCAGCTAGGTCATCTTCTTGTTCTGAGTGGTTTTTGGCTAGGTTACTAGCATGTCTTCAACACTACTAAGCCTTGTCTCAGTCCAATTGAAAGGCCGGGTTCACACCACTCTATCAGGGTGGTTGCGGCTTCCTGGTGGAGATTCGTAATATGTCCATTGCACTCTTCTGCAAGGTGGTGAGTTGGAGCTCAGTGCATACCTTTGTAAAGCACTATGTTCTGGATGTCCTTTCCAGACAGCTCCTTTCTTGGCAGGACGGTCCTTTGGACTTCCATTCTGAGTGATCCCTTTCTCCGACCGCCCTACTCAGGGTGGGTTGGTTTTAGCTTGGTACTCTCCCGTTAGTGTGAATGAGTGGTGGAGATTTGAGTCCAGGAAGATATGGAAATTACATACTTACTGTAATTCTTGATCTTCTTGGATGCAGTCTCCACCACTCATTCACACGCCCACCCACCATCCCCCGGGTTCACTCGGTTTGTTTCTTTGGTCTTCACTGCCTTGTTGTTCGGGCTGTGAAGACATTGTTCAATAGACTCTTCTTGCATGGGTCATCTGAGCCTTCACATGCCCAGAGGTTAGGGTAAGTTATTTATTTTATTAGTTATGCTGCACCTCCTTGGTCGAAAAGGTACTGAGGCAGTTGGAGGGTTGACGCCGAGATAGCCTATACAGGCACAAGATACTCTCACAGTGCCGCGCATGCATGGTCCTGTCCCAGCGCCAGTCCTCCTGAAGATTTTTGACTCCCATAGTGTCCTAGCACCTCCGACATAGTCCCATTAGTGTGAATGAGTGGTGGGGACTGCGTCAAGGAAGATCAAGAATTACAGTAAATACGTCATTTCCATTTTCCAAACTCTGTCTGGAACTGGAAGGAAATGTATGTCTCTTTGCAGGTGACACAAAGATCTGCAACAGGGTTGATGCACCAGATGGAGTGGAAAGGATGAGAAGGGACTTGGCAAGGTTGGAGGAATGGTCAAATGTATGGCAGCTCAGATTCAATGCAAAGAAGTGCAAGGTAATGCACCTGGGAAACAAAAACCCAGGGCAAGAGTACACAATGGGGGGTGAGATACTGACAACAGTAAAAATGGAAAGGGACCTGGGAGTAATTATATCAGATGACCTAAAGGTGGGCAAGCAATGTGAGAAGGCAGTAAGGAAGGCTGGGGGGATATTGGGATGCATAGGGAGAGGCATCAATAGTAGAAAACAGGAAGTTGTTATCCCTCTGTACAGACAGTTGGTGAGAACCCCATCTGGAGTACTGTGTGCAGTTCTGGAGACCCCATCTCCACAAAGACATAGACAGAGTGGAGGCTGTCCAGAGGAGGGCAACCAAAATGGTGCAGTGTCTGCACCAGAAGACATACGAAGAAAGACTAAAGGAGCTTAATATGTATACCCTTGAGGAAAGGAGGGAGAGAGGAGACATGATAGAAACGTTCAGGTACCTCAAGGGAATCAACAAAGTCCAAGAGGGTGGCATCTTTCAGAAAAAGAGATGTGCAAGAACAAGGGGGCACAATTTGAAGATAGAGGGGGGATGGCTCAGAGGTAATGTGAGGAAGTATTTTTTCACAGAGAGGGTTGTGGATGCATGGAACAGCCTCCCTGAGGAGGTCGTGGAGTCAAGAACAGTGGGGGAATTCAAGAATGCATGGGACAGACATAAGGCAGTCCTAGTGGGGGGTAGGAGGAAGTAAGCTGTTGGTTAATTAGAATCTGCAGCTTATCTGTTAGGTAGGAAAATGGGCAGACTAGGTGGGCCAAGCGTTCCTTATCTGCCATCAAATTCTATGTTTCTATGTTTCTGTCACTAGCAGAAACCCTAACACTGCACCAACATGCTGGTGTTAACCTTTTTTTTTTTCTATACAAGATTTTTCCTCCACTTCTGGTGGGGCTGTCAGGCAGTTCCAGCCCCTCCGTTGGAGGGGCTCATTCTCCGGTCCCTGACTGTCCTGCATTTGACCCTCCCGGTGGGTCTCCCACAGGTTGCCCCCGTGGTAGAGCCAAGGGCGAAGGGTGTCAACTTTCCCTCTACCCCATATTCCTCCCTGAGACCAACATCTAGACTCCAGGGTGCCGGCATGGTCACTGAGAGGCCATAATGGAGCCTGCCAGCTCCAGTTTTCCACATTTTCTCCCCTTCCCTTGCCTCAGTTGCTCAGGCGAGTGTGGAGACATGCGCATGCAGCGATCCGCAGCACCCTGCCTACTCTAGCCATTCCCATCTGCACTGCCCTCAGGCTTCCACCCCGGGGGTAGCCTTGCAGTGGTCATGACTGGGTCCCTACCCGGGAGGGAGGGGAGGGAGCTGTGCCTGGTGGCCGCTCAACTGCCTCCCAGACTCCACCCCCCACGACCCCATCCTCGTTCCCAAACTCAAGTTGCCGGCATAACGCAGCTGTGGCATCCAGCACCTCAACCCTCAGCACCACCAGGAAAGCTTGGTGTTAACTTTTTATTTTCATTAGACCTCCCCCACCCATCCACCCTGGATAACACAGCTGAGTAAGATGCGACATCTCATTTACTCACCTTTGAACATGGGGATCACAAGTCTGAATCTCATCACAGTCACTGGCTCTCACTTTACAGTCTTAAGCGAGTCACTTGACCTCCCCATGCTTTTGTTCCCTCCAGCTGTGAAATTATTTTGATTTTTGATTTTTATTTGTAAATGGATAGGCACGCTGAAATACAATTCCATTTAAAGGTGCGACCCATAGTCTCAAATACATACAAACAATACAAAAACACATTACAGAAACATATAGGAAAAACAATGGCCATGTCTTATAGTTAGGAGTACACTTAAAGACAGCCACATGTCATTTGATTCTTATTATGCATCAGTAAAGTGCTAATAAAGGTTTTATAACAGTTTAATCTCCTTATGTTTGTTGGAATATCATTCCATATTGTTGGTACGGCATATGCAAAAGTATGTTACGGAGAAGTGGAACTCCTCATTCAAAAGATATATCCTTCGGTGAATACAGTACAGAGGGAGCAAGATCGAGCAGCCGAAAGGCAGCTCTCCTCTCCCAGGGAGGACCCTGTCACCCACCATAGTTCCACTGCCCCCAGATGGAGGTCCAAGGGTATTGCAGGCGGCAAGCAGAGGGGGGGCGCCTCGGAACTGTGGTATGCATATGCCTCCATATACATATATGTATATATGTGTATAGATACTGTATATATAACCTTTCTGTTTGGACCGGCTACATAACTTTGCGACCATGTTAAAGACTTATGTTCTAGGAGAAACGAAGACTCATGTACACTGGGCTGGTGACAGGCAGAATTGTCATGGAATTGGGTGGGCTAGAGTGCATTGCTTTTGAAGCCCCCCCACCAACATAGTCATGAGCAGAAATTGGTGGTGTCTTGAAGATGACGACCTCCCACAGTCCTTGCACCATGTGGGATGGGGAAGAGATGAGCCGTTAGGTCTCTGAAAGAAGCCGAAACTTGTTTCCCATTTATGCTGAGCATCTCCTATGTCCTGTATTTTATGTATCGTAAGTGTTGTCTGGGTGTGGAATGGTTAGAGCAGTAGGCACAGTTCATGATCAGGCAGTGGCAGCAACCAAAATTGATGGCCAGGACATCCTTCCCACCTCCAAATATTAACTTGTAGGCCATGGTTTATGTGTTCCTACACCCATGACGCTGGTTGCTGCTTTGCACAGTTGTGGGACCATATCATGGGGCACATTTTGGACACACATACTGAGCTCAGCTCAGGCCCACAACACACTGAGCCAAGATCTCTGCTAGATATGACATAGCTGAAAGCTCAGAACACAATAGGAGATGGTCTTAACACAAACCAGAATAAATTAGTCAAAGCCCTACAAGGGAGAGGGGAAGACCATGGAATAAAACATGATCTAACAGGAAGAACAAAGATCTTAAAACTTCCTAGGAACAATACTTGAAAAGAATTTCGGGCCATGGCGCTGGGAGAAAAGCGTCTCACTGCACAGGTGAACAACATTCCAGTTAAGCCCCAAGAAATGACACTATCATTGTAGAGCAATGCCATTGATTTATGTGGATTATTACTTTTATTTTTTATTTTCATTTGTTTACCAGGTAAGTATACTGAGCCAAGACCCTTTACATGACCCAGGCCACAGGTTCAGGTGACAAAAAATACATACTGTGGGAGCATACTTAAGAAATACATACATAGCCAGCCCAGTGGCATAGAGGGCTGAGGCATCCGTGCCTTACCTCCTGCCACGCCGGTGACCCATGTTCACGGTGCAAGCGGGCTGCCGGGGGTCGACTGGGGAGAGAGATGATCAAGTGTTCGAAGGACTGCTCTCCTCTCCTGGGAAGGGAGGATTAGCGTTGCCACCGAGCGACTGCCCCCGGGTGGAGGCCTGAGAGTAGTGGAGTCTGTTGGGCACCAAGGAAGGGAGTTCTCTGTGGGACTTTCGAGGATGTGCATGCACCTCCATGAATTCACATCTGGCGTGTGCGCCCCAGCAACGAGGATGGGAGAAAATGGAGGAAAAATACCCCCTGGTTGCAGGTAACGACCAACCCTCCGCAGACTCCGCACCCGGTGACCAGGCAGAACTTTGGAAGGTAAGTCCCAGTGATACCGGGGTGACGGGGCTTGGGGGAGTTGGTCTGACTGGGGCAGCTGGGGGGGAACAAAGGAGATAAAACTTATATGGAAAAAATAGGAATACATACAGTACATTCACATTAATTAACAAGCGCAAGTAAAGCAGTCAAGGAAATATTTTTGAGCTATTTAATACTTAGTTTATTGTCTTTCATTTGTCAGCATTTGTTGCATCATTTTCGTTAATCACATATTGTTATTTGGTGTAAAAACCCCTAGTACTGACAACATTGCAGATATATTACAGCACTTCTGGTTCATAGTAGTCAACTTTACTACAATCTAACTAGAACAGTAACAGTAGGTGCTACTGTCTGGGATGTGTTCCGTCCTTTCACTATCTATAACTAGTTGTCTTGCATCCAGAGAGTACCCATAACAGGAGTCTATCGGGGGACATTCTCTATCTCCGGTGTAAAAGATAAATATCTCTTTAGTATAGTTCAGGCTTCTCACTCTTAACCACTGTCATGGAGTAACCATCTGGTCCATTTCCGTTGATATACCTGTGGCTTTTGCTTAAGATTGATCGTTAACCTTTCCAGCAAATGTATGGATTCAACCATATCCTTCCATTCCCCTACCCCCGGGGCCCTCAGCTGCAACCAATTCTTTGTAATAATTTTTAGGGCTGCCGCAACCAGGATCTTCCATAGGTATCTGGCATCCTTATCTTTAACTTCCCCTGGGATTAGTCCCAAAACCAAGTGTTCAGGTCCTAACTGCGTCTCAATTGCAAATATCTGTTCTAGATGTTTCGGAACCTCCCTCCAATAAACAGTGATACCTGGACATAACCAAAAGACGTGTCTGTGAGGCATGTTGTTCTCCACAAGCCCTCCAACACCCAGCCGTGGCCTCTCCCTTCATATGAACCATTTGTGTTGGTACTAAGAAATATCTGGTTCTCAACTTCCAACAGAAGTCCCTTCACACCAAAGAACTAGAAGTTGACCATGTACTTCTCCACATCAGAGACCAGTGTTTATCAGTTATGCGAATTACTAAGTCCTGTTCCCATTTTTTCTTTATGTGCTGGGACATGTTGGCCATATATGCCACATAATTATTATACAGCAAAGAAATGGCATGGTCAGCCCCACTTGCCCACCACACTCTTTGAAATAGCCTTCTCTCTTCCAACACCGGCTCCTCCAGCATTATCTTGTTAATTTGTATATTCAAATAGTCTCTCAATTGGTAATACCTGATTTTATCTGTCTGCTTCAGGCCATATTTTTCTTGGATTGCTTCAAAGGAGAGTAGGGTATTCCCCAACATTATTTGATAAGGCACGCACAGACCCCTTCTAGCTTGTTTCTGATACCACTTATCAAGCGTTGCTGGTGTAAACTGACGGTCATATGCCCACCATCTGTACCTCCACAGATTCCCAAATGTGGCCCCCCTGCTTATTCCCCTCCTCCATCCTTCCAACATCGCCCTTGTACCTGAGAGACCGAACGTTTCCCCTGTGTCCAGAGGCCCAAACATCACTGCCCACAAAGGGGGATCCCTTTGTTTCCAAAGATCTATTCACTTCCAATGGGTGTTGTATCCCGGATTGCCCCAAAGTAGTGCAACCCTCATCTGGGCTGCCACCCAGTAGCCCTGTAAGCATGGGAATGCAAGGCCCCCCCCCTTCCTTAGGAAGATAAAGCAAGGATCTTCTTAATCTAGGTTTTTTTACCCTTCCATAAATAGGAGAAAAACATACCCTGCCAAGTCTCCAGATCCGCCGGAGTTAACAGACATGGGACACATTGAAATAAGTAGAGAAGGCGTGATAATGCATTCATCTTGAGGGCTTGAGCCCTAGCACTAAGTGAGATGGGTAGAAGGGACCATCTTTGAAAGTCACTTTTAAGCTGCGCTATTATAGGAGAATAGTTCAGCTTTCAATTGTGTATTGTTCCTACCCAACTTTACCCCTAAATATTTTATCTCTGTCTGATCCCGTAACATGGGATACTTACTTTTAAGCTCCTCAGTAGGGGTAAAATTGAAACAGAGAATTTCCGTTTTATTCAATCAATCAATCAATCAAAACTTTATTTTTAAAAGGCGCTTTTCTCCAACCAAAGCGCCTGTACAATTTCATAAAACAATAAATAAACAAGATTTAAAATTATTATAAATCATTAAAAGCTATATTAAAAAGGTGAGCCTTCAAAGCTCCTTTAAAACTTAGGACAGTCGGGCAATTTCGCACCTGACGAGGTATTATTCAATTTATAGCCGGATAACCCTGAAAACTTATCCAGCCGTCTGAATACCGCTGGCAAAGACTTCACGGGGTCTGCCACGTACAAAAGAACATCATCAGCATACAGAACCAGTTTGTGGGTTTGTCCCCCCATATTAATCCCCTTTATCTCTGGACACTGATGGATGCTCTGAGCAAGAGGTTCAATGAACAGGGTAAACAGTAATGGAGAGAGAGGGACACCCCTGTCGCGTTCCTCTTTCTAAATTAAAAGTCCCAGAGATATGCCCATTCGCTCTGACCTGTGCTCTCGGAGAGTCATATAACTTAAATATAGCCGTTATCAGCTGCCTCAGGAACCCAAACCAGGAAAGGACCTCTTTCAGAAATAACCACAATACCCTATCAAACGCTTTTTCAGCGTCAAGGCTTACTATCAACGCCGGTAATTTTTGCATGGAAATTTGATCTATTATATGTGTTGTTCTACGGAGATTATCCTGTGTTTGTCTTTCCTGTATGAAACCGGATTGGTCTTTCAAACAACATGAAGTCTTGCTATATTATGACATATGCAGTGAGTCCCAACCTTCGAACTGCTCTGGAGGTGAAAGAGTTAACTTTCCATGCTGAGCTCGAGCTCGGTTGAAACTCTGTCTGTTGTTCTTCAGACTCAAACCGTCAGATTCTTTACTACGCCTCACTGAACAGTCGCTCCAGAGATTTCTCCTTCCGCTCGGTTCATTTCGTCGGTTAAAGTATTGTTTTTCTCGGTTTTCGACTGAATTTAAACCGCAACCGGTCGGTTCAGACTCTCTGTGGTATTGTGAATACTAGATAGGTTTTACATTAATTTCTATTCTGTGTGGAACTTGTAAACGGTTTATCGGTTTGGTTTGAACCGATCAGGTTGTTTAAAATATATTAATCTGTCATTTAGAGTATGGTTACCGGTTCTTATCGGTTCTAAAAAAAACGGATTTTATTACGTTTTTTTCCACGACCCGTGACACGGTTGGGAACCAATAAGAGGGTCTTACCTGGTGGATTGCCATAAACGGGTAAGTTTGGTTAGGATTGGCACCATGTCTGAGAAACCCAAAAGAAAAACCGGGCCCACTGGGTTTCAACACTGCAGTGTCTGTGGGGAAGTCTTTGCCAAGGCTGACCCCCACTCCACCTGTGTTTATTGTCTGAGGTTTGACCACCTGAATGCAGACTGCCAGATTTGTAAAAATTTTCCTGCAGCTACCCTGGAAAAGAGAGTTGGTAGGCTCAGGGAAAGGGAGGCCAAAAAGTCCACTGAACCAGATGGCCAGCCCGGTTTGGTTCCAACCAAACCGGAGGGAGTGCCCTCTGACCAGGGCGAGACTTCCTCGGGCAAAAGGAGATCCGACTCTGAGGAGTCGGTTCCAGCAAAAGGACTAGGAAATCAGCTGGTGGAGCCAAAACTTTCCTCTCCAACCGCTGAAGAAATAGCCAAAGTGATTAAAATTGTCCAGTCGCTTTCCCTGTTCCATCCGAACCGCACCATCAGGTAAGCTGTGAGGGTTCGGCCGGGTTCTAATCGAAGTTCAAGACTATGATTTAGAGGAATATTATGAACCGGAGGAGGGGGAGAGGAGTATGAGGAGAGTGAATGTGGATTTGAAAGTCTGGATGTGCCCATTGACCGACATCTCCCCAGACAGACCTTCAGGAGTGTCTCCTCCAGGCTTTCTGAGTCCCCTTCTCATTTTATGTTTTATAAAAAAGTGGCTGAAACCCTCCAGCTCCCTATGGAGGAAGCTGTGGATGATCAAGAGGAGCCTGACTATGTGGAAATGATGGATATCCCAGAGTCTAGGAGACTGTCTATTCCTTTGCATAAATCTTTTGGGAAACAGTTAAAATTTTAAAAACTCCTCACACTATACCTCCTGTGGATAAGAGAATGGACAAGAGGTCCACATTGTCAGGCTCTGATATGGAGTTCCTTACACAACAATGCAGCCATGTTGGAGTAGTACAGGCTGCAGCCTGTGACAAGGCAAATATTCCCTTGGCTTCACACCCCTGACAGGACTCCAGAAGGATTGATGCCATGGCAAAGAAACAGTACATGGCAGCATCCTTGGTACTCAGACAGGCAAATTATATGGCTTATGTTGCTAGATATCAGAAATCCAGATGGGATACTGTTATGGCTCTAGCAAAACGGGTCCCTGGCCAGCTTGCCAAGGAGCTGGAGCAGGTGGCTGCTGATGGTATTGAGGCATCCAAGGTGCAATTCCATGCTGCAGTGGACTCTAATGATGTGTCATCAAGAGTCATGGCTACATCTGTGGCACTTTGCAGAATGGCTGGGCTTAGATGTACTAGCCTGTCACAGGATACCCAGACTAAGGCCATGGATTTTCCTGTTGTGGGTAATTCTCTGTTTGGGGAGCAGACAGAGAATTACATGAAGAAAATGGATGAGTATAGGACCACCTACAGGAGTGCACAGGCCAAGGAAAGGCAGGCCACTCCTCAAAGGCAGCTTTCCAGGGGCAGGGGCAGGCCTTTTCATAGGACTTTTTACCAAGCCCAGGCCTCCTCTTCTGCTTATGCCCAGAGAGGGTTCTTCAGAGGGAGAGGCAGATGGGGTACAAGCAGGCCTGCTTCCACCCCTCAGCCCAAAGCCCCTGCCAAGCAGGCACCCTGATGGGGTTGCCAGAGCCGATTCTCAGCTACCTGTAAGGGGCAGGCTGGCTTACTTTATCCAGGACTAGAAGTCTCTGATATCAGACAAGTGGGTCCTGGAAGTAGTAAGCCAGGGACTGGTTCTCAGCTTCAAAAAATTTCCAAAGATGAGAACCAGATCCTTTCCACCTGCAAATCCACCAGAGGCACTTGCCCTAGAGGCAGAGGTCTCTTCCCTCCTGGCTCTCAGAGCTGTGGAAAGGGTTCCACCCCCTACACCAGGGCTAAGGATTGTACTCCAAGTACTTCCTTACCCCAAAAAAGACAGGAGAATGGCAGCCCATCCTGGATCTCAAATATTTAAACAAGCACCTTTTAAAACCAAAATTCAAAATGGTGACTCTGGGAATTATTCTACCCTCTCTAAAGGCCAGGGGACTGGCTAGCGTCCCTGGACCTCAAGGATGCCTACTTCCATATTCTCATCAGAAGCTCCCATCGAAAGTACCTCAGGTTCGAGCTGCCCTTAGGCCATTACCAGTTCAGAGCAATGCCCTTTGGCCTCACCTCTGCTCCAAGGGTATTCACAAAATGCCTGGCAGTAGCAGTTGCTTCCCTAAGAAGGCAAAAAATAGCCATCTTCCACTATCTGGACGACTGGTTCATAGTAGGCCAGTCTCCAGACCAAGTCAAGTTACATCTACAGATAATTCAGCAACTGCTCACCTCTCTAGGTTTCCTTCTGAATCTTTCAAAGTCAGTTCTAGAGCCTGTCCAGCTCCTCATCTTCATAGGCGCAGAGCTGAACACAGAGAAAGCCAGAGCCTTCCTTCCTTTGGACAGGGCAAGGACCCTGGTCTCTCTGGCCTCCTCATTCACTCTGCAGGTCTCTTGACCAGCAAGGCATTTTCTACAGCTCCTGGGGCACATGGCTGCTTCTACAGCAGTAGTGCAGGGAGCAAGATTTCAGATGAGGGACATCCAGTTCCATTTGAGAGCCTTTTGGTCTCAAAGGAAAGACCCTCTAACCAAATTGATCCCAGTAACTCGAACCTGATCCAAGCCCTACAGTGGTGGCAGGATCAGAGCAATCTGAGACAAGGGTCCTTTGTCACTCAGTCTCACTCCTTAATCCTTACTACAGATGCATCCCTCTTGGGGTGGGGAGCTCACATGGGCGACCTCACTACCCAGGGATTGTGGTCCCCTCAGGAATCTCTGCTCCACATCAATCCGTTGGAACTCAGAGCAGTTTTTCTAGCACTTCAAGTTTTTTTCCAAATCTGTTCAGACCAAAGTTGTACAGGTCAGAACAGACACCACCACCACCACAATGTGGTACATCAAGAAGCAAGGAGGCACGCGGTCTACGGCCTTGTGCACCAAAGCAATGAACTTGTGGTCTCTGGTTTACTCCCTGAACACCTCCCTTACGGTAGTTCACCTCCCAGGCAAGGACAATGTTCTGGCAGATGCTCTCAGCAGGATTTCCCAGGGCCATCACGAATGGTCACTGTTCCCCCTGGTCCTGGAGGTAATATTTGCTAGATGGGGCACCCCGCAGATGGATCTTTTTGCAGCCCCAGACAATCACCAACTTCCCCTTTTTTGCTGCAGGCCCCCAGTCTTGGGCTCAGTCCCTCTGGATGCCTTAGTTCTCAATTGGGAAGGGAAGTTTCTCTATGCTTTCCCCCCCTTCCCTCTCCTGTTCACAGTGTTAGTCAAAATCAGATCTCAATCCTGCAAGATGATCCTGATTGCTCCAGATTGGGCCAGACAACCCTGGTATCCACTCCTACTGTCCTTAGCAGTCCATCTTCCCCTGTGTCTTCCCAGGAATCATAACCTGTTAATCTGTGCTCAGAGGAGGGTTTGGTACCTGAACCTCAAATCTCTCAATCTCAAGGCCTGGCTCTTGAAGAGTTAGAGTTTGCTGATCTACACCTCTCCCAAGGTGTAATGGATATTTTGAAGGCTTCTAGGAAACCTTCCACCAGGGCTACCTATAATTCCAAATGGAAGAGGTTTTCCATATGGTGCACTGGGAAGCATATTTCCCCAGAATCTGCTGATTTACCTACAGTCCTGGATTATATGGTCCATTTAAATACCTTGGGGCTGAGACCAGCTACCCTAAAAGTACATTTGGTAGCTGTGTCTGCTTTTATTTCAGCAGGTAAACCCTCTTCTCTTTCAGCTCATCCTGTATTCTCCAAGTTTTTTAAGGGATTGCTTCACACCAACCCTTCATTCAGGGATCCTGCCCCTGCCTGAGATCTTAAATGTTTGCATTGCTCAGCTTATGCAACCTTCCTTTGAGCCCTTGTCTTCAGCAGAGCTTAAGTACTTGACTTGGAAGACTGTGTTTCTGGTAGCCATCACTTCTGCCAGACGCCATAAGTGAATTGCAAGCTTTGTCAGTGGAGCCTGATTTTATCTCCTTTCATAGAGATAAGGTGGTCCTCAGGACTAACAGGAAGTTCTTGCCTAAGGTGGTTTCAGACTTCCACCTGAATCAATCTGTATCTCTTCCAGTGTACTTCACTGACCATTCCTCCTCTGGCGAGAGGAGGCTGCACAGCTTAGATGTGAAGAGAGCCCTTAGTTACTACATAGAGTGTACCAAGGGTCACAGGTTTGACTCCCTCCAACGGTTCCTCACTTATGGTGAGGTTGGTAAAGGGAAACCTGCCACTAAAAGATCCATTGCCCGGTGGATTGTCTCTTGTATCCAATTTTGCTATGAGAAACTGGGTAAGGTTCCTTCCTCAGGCCTGAGGGCTCACTCTACCAGAGGTACAGCTGCTTCCCTGGCTGCTGCCAGGGACATCCCTATTCTAGAGATATGTCAAGCAGCTACCTGGAAAACAGTTCACACACTTTTTACCAAAGCGTTACTCCTGGACATCCAGGCTGGGAGTGATGCTCGAGTTTGGCACAGCTGTGCAGAGCCTATTTCCTAAGTAGGTTCTGTCCTCTTCCATGGAGGTACTGCTGTGTAGTTCGTATATGTCATAATATAGCAAGACTTCATGTTGTTTGAAGAAAAATTACTCACCTTAGTAATGTTGTTTCTTCTAATGGAGTCTTGCTGTATTACGACCTCCTCTCCCTGCCTGCCCCTCTCAGAACCTCTGTTTTTGGGATGTGGGTGGGCAGTGCAGTGTTGGCACTTAGTAGATGCCCACCTTGTTGTTTTCACTCCTCCTTTTTTGGGGTGACTCGGTGTTGTGTTTTTCATTTTTTGGGTCTCCTGACTTGAGTCTTTGTTTTAGGACCAAAGAAATGTGTTCTTATGTTTAGTAGCCAGTTGGCTAGTGTAGGTTTACAGCTTCCACACAGGACCTCAGTGAGTTTAGCTCGAAAAGATCTGACGGTTTGAGTTTGAAGAACAACAGACAGAGTTTCAACCGAGCTCGAGCACAGCGTTCCATGCCTGGCATGGAACGTTAACTCTTTCACCTCCGGAGCAGTTCGAAGGTTGGGACTCACTGCATATGTCATAATATAGCAAGACTCCATTAGAAGAAACAACATTACTAAGGTGAGTAATTTTTTCATCTGTACTAAAGAGGGGCCGTACTCCTGAATATGTCTGGCCAAAAGAGATGTAAGTATTTTATAATCAGTGTTCAATAGGGAGATCGGTCTATATGAAGGGCATTTTGTTGGGTCCTTTCCCGGCTTGCGTGTCACCGAAATCACTGCCTGGGCCCAAGAAGGAGGGGCCGCAGCCTCATCTCTCATGACCTCATCAAAAACCTTCCCCAGAAGTGTCTGTATCTGGTTTCCAAAACATTTATAGAACTCCGTAGGAGTCCGTCCGACCCCGGACATTTACCCACCTTAAGCCTTTTAATCCCCTCCTTTATTTCCTCCGGTCTCACAGGTCTCACTAACCTTTCCCCTTGCTCCCTAGTTAGGCCCGGTAGTTTAAGCGAACTCAGGAATCTCTTTACGTCTTCCCTTCCCTCTTTTGTGTCTTCTGCATGTAACTTAGTATAATATGTTCTAAAGTCATCTGCTATCTCATGGACCCCTTTGTTATTGTTGCTCTTGCCCGTTTTGCCCTCAACCTGCAAGCGAGGTAATGCAGCGATCGAGGTCCCCCCTCATAATGTTGTTGTCTCAAAAAGAGCAGCCTCTGTTCCACCTGATAATCCAAAATTCCCGTCAGCTCTCTCTTATAGTCCAACAACTGTCTCCTCCGCTTCTTGTCATACTTTTTTTTTTACTGCCCCTCCAAATCTGCTATCAGCCCCATTAGCTTAAGTCTTCTGGCCTCCCTCTCCCTCTTTTTCCTTGAGGCCAGTTGGATAAATTTACCTCGCAGGACAGCTTTTGCGGCATCCCAGCAGATGGCCTGTGTGGTATCCTACTCTGTATTATCTAGAAGGTAAGCCGTATAGGTGTCTGCTGTTTGGTCTCTGATTTCTTTATCTTTCAAAAGAGAGGTGTTCAGCCGCCATAGGATATTCCGGTGAGTCTCCCCTAGGTCTATTTTTATATATATGGGCGCATGATCAGACAAAAGTAAGTCCCCTATCCAAGTGTCCTCAATTCCCTGTACCTCAGTCTTCGTGACTAGAATATAGTCTAGCCTTGAATATGTGTTATGGGCCGCAGAAAAAAAGGTATAGTCCCCCTGTCTAATGTGTTGGTGTCTCCAGGTATCTAATAATCCCATTTCTCCTATCAAATTCTGGATTTTCCTAGCCGTTCTGTGTGGTTTCCCTTTTACCCTCGAGGAGGAGTCCATATCCGGGTTCAAGGGCAGATTAAGGTCCCCCCCACAAATTATGACTCCCTTCCCCTGCTCTAACAGAGTGGCTAGAAAGTAATGATACTCAGGTAATGTTGAGCTAGGGGGAAAAGTACACGGATGCCAGTGTGACAACATTGCCTCTAAATTTACCTTTCAGCATCGCGTATCGTCCCTCCTTATCTGTCTTAGCCTCCATTTTTTTCAAATGGGGAATTAGAAGGTACCAACACCATCACGCCCCTCCTTCTACCATTCTTATAGGAGGATGCAGCCATTTCCCCAAAACCCAATTTTAGGAACTTATTATGCTCCTCCATCGACAAATGGGTCTCCTGGAACAATACAAAATCTGCCGCAGCTTTCCTTACCTGGCTCAATATTTTAGATCTTTTAACAGGGTTTGTAAGGCCATTAACATTGTAGGAACAAAAAATCATACCCTTACCTGCCATCACGAGAGTCTGTATTTAAAAATATATTCTCAGGGTCCCCCCGGACTCCTCCTCAAGAGCCACCCCACACATCTCCCTTCTTTACTTCAATTAACTCACTCTTAGGATGGAACACATCCCAGATATGAAACAACATATAAACCATTACTTGATAACAGTAGCTCAACTTTACAGCCAACTGGGCTTGTAACCAATGCATGATCTTTGACCTCCAAGGTAGAAGTCCCACTTTTTGGGGCTCTAGTCCTACCTCCACTTTATACCGATGGAGGCAAGTTCAGAGGGATTACCAGTGTCTCTACAACAGGAGACCCCCTCTAGAGAGCTCTTGTTCGTGACTTGAAGCTCTTCGCTTTCCTGTATGACCAATTATTCTATTGAGCTGAAAAGCTTTTTATTGGGGCACTGCGTGCCTAAGCACCTTACAAAAGAAAATGATGTTCTGCGCTGATCTAACCGTCTTCCATATAAACATTTACCTTCTGACTTAATCCCATTCTCATGTCTTCTGTAGGCCAGAGAAATCTCCTCACCACTTCCCAACTGGGGTACCTTCTCGAGGAGATGTTAGTCCCACCTCACGTGGAGGGACTAACCCCAAAACCACCAAACAAGAATCATTACCCCCTTCCCCAATCCCCCTTCCCTTCTCCAGAATTCACTAATCCGACTAATTTTGTTTATTTTGTTCATTAATTCCTCCTTAGTATTCCCCTTTTCCCAAACCTCAAAAGCTTCTTATCCTTCCATTCCCATGTTTTGTGTTATTAATGCCCATTCTTGTACTACCAATATCTTAAGCCAATAACACTGTACAGTTTCAAATATAATGGTCCACACTTTGTATATTTCTTCTTGATCCAGGCCTCTTCCTCTGTTTCAGCTCCGTAACTGGAGCTCTTGTTTTACTTTTACAACAAATCCACTACAATGGCCCCTTTCTAGTGTCTAACCGAAGATTAGCCCCTATATATTCCCCCCCACCCACTTCCACCCTCTCCCCCCAGCCACATAAATAGTAACCCAGTTCCTGATGATGATGTGATTCTTGCACTTCTATTTAATTTCCCTTCACCCTCCTTCCACTGCATCCACGTTTATATTTACTCATAAACCCTTCCACGTCAAATCCCACTTCCCTGAGGCATCCAATATGTGCATAGCTTTATAACTGCGGCAGGAAGTCAGGAGTCGTTAACTCCCCCCCCCCGCATTCTCATAAGATCGTATAATTAGTAGTCATGTGCCATGTAGTCAGACTAAGCAGGCATAGTCCCCAGTTATTAAAGTCTTGTTCATTTCTCTTCAAGCGCTCTGAGCACATTGTACTCCCTTAAGTCCCCATCATAGTCTCTTTTAAGTCAGTACTTGCAGCGTATTCCCATTTCGCATCTTCATCCTTCAGCCGTTGAGTTGTTATTCAGCATGACGTCTTGTTCTCTCGGAGGGTTGCCTTGTTCCTGCTCTCCTCGCTCTAGTTCTACATCTGGGGGTTTTCTTTTGGCTAAGACCTTGTCCCACACCCCCAAACATGTCCCTGCTTAAACCACCATTCAATCTTTTATGCCTCTTTTGAACCAGTTCCACTCCCCCAGCTGCTGTTGGATCCGCCGTCCCTGCTCATCAGGTATGTGCAAATCCACTCTCTCCACAAACTCCTTAGCTTCTGCCAGCTCTTGAAATCTCAAAATACCTTTTTCTGTTTGAACTTTCAGCCTAGCAGGGTATTCAACAAAGGCCTTTACCCCTTTTTGCTGTAGTAATTTCTGAGCTATTTAAACTGATGGCAAGATGTGGCAGCCCACAGATTGCTGGGGAGGCAGTTCCACAAAATAAAAGTGGATGAGAAGTTTCTAGGATCCACATTCATACTTACAACAGGAAAACACGAGATTTGGGTTTGAGGACCAAAGAAAACTTTTAGGTAGTAGAAACTGCACAGGGTAGAGTCGTCAGGATATTTTAGGGGCCTTGTCAACAGAAAAGGAATTTACTCCTGACTTATGGAGAAAAGCAACCAAGACTAGAGTAAAGGTTGCAATGATGGGTATGCAATGGGGCATATAATGTAAACTGTCAGCTACTGTTGTAAACTGAAGCGAGGCTAGTCAAATCTTGAGCAGCAGTCCTTGAGTAAATTAAGACCAGAAATCAATTAACACGAGGGGACAGCTTTTAGCAATCAGATGGAAATCAGGGGTAAGAAGATGTCTATACATTGCACCAAATTTCTGATTAACCTTTGTACATACAAATGCTATATGGTCTGATAACATAAAGAGAAAACCCAGCTATTTCGTACCAGACATTTTCTGCAGAGGAGCACCAATGGGGTTATGTACCACGAGAGAGGAGTCAGACTGGGATAAGCAATTTAAAATTGGCTTGGAGCCAGATAAAATGACCTTTGATTTCTTGGAATTAAGAACTAACTGGTTACACAGAAATACAGAATTTGCCTCAACTGAGGGGCAGGAGACGGGCATCAGGATGACATATAGTATTTCTAGTTACCCACATACATGATGTATTTTCACACAGAATCCCTCAGAGGATTGAATTTTGCGAGTTCATACAGTACATGTTTCTGAAATAGCAGAGCATGGCAGACACCTTGTTGTCAGTTCGACATATCAACAATATTGTTCTCACATGAACATATTCATGAATGCTACATCAAAGACACACTACTTCTATGACTAACAAACTTTAGATTTATTTTATATCCATTAAACAATCCTGTGTTATATTGCCAGACAACAATGCGGAGTTTTGATGTGATAGTACTAACAGCTGAAAGGCTGCAATACATTGGAGCAATCCTGGACACAGCCTAAGGGAGAGCTTTTCTGTCCACAAACAGAGCAGCAAGGCTAAGAGAAGTCACTCGCTGGGTACAGGACTTGGACTTGGTTCCAACATGAGCGGTTCTACAACTGCTAGGTCACATGGTAGCAGCTATTGATACAGTTCCACTGTCACATCTGAACATGAGGATCCTGCAATGGCACCTCAAGGTTCAATGGGATCAAGGTATGGAAAAGCCCATTTGGATCTCCAACGCAGTCCGACAGTCCATGACCTGGTGGCTCATCCCGACCCACCTGAGCATAGGGGTCCCCTTTCAGTGACCCAGTCCACTGCAGACTCTCACCACTGATGCATCAAGACTGGGATGGGGAGCACATCTTGCTTTGCATCAGACGTGGGGCTCCTGGAACTCAACGGAGCAAGCTCTTCACATAAACATTTTGGAGATGAGAGCCATTCTGTATGCCCTTCAAACTTTCCAAGGGGTACTCCTTCCCGGACCTCTACTGGTCCAGTCGGACAATACCCCAGTAGTCTTCCATCTCAACAAGCAAAGGGGTACACATTCGTATCCTCTATGCAGAGAAGCAATGAGAGTTTGGTCCTGGGTGGTGGATCACAAGCTGGAAATTATGGCAGTTCATGTTCCAGGCATCCACAACGTCCTCGCAGACAGCTTAAATCACGCTCGATCTCAGAACCATGAGTGGGAACTACAGCAAGAAGTTGTAGATGACCTCTTTGAAAGGTGGAATCAGCCAGAACTGGACCTCTTTGTGTCCCCACACAACACCAAACTAACCAATTTCTGCTTTCTAGATCCAGGGCCTGGTCTTTCTGGTGAGACGCATTGTCCCTTTCTTAGACAGGGAGGTTTCTGTATGCTTTCCGTCCCTTCCCTTTTCTTCAGAGGGTCCTGCTCAAGTTGTAGGAAGAAGAGGCCGGTATGATACTGGTAGCACCATTCTGGCCTTGACAGATTTGGTTCCTGCTGTTGCAACAGCTGGTATCGGAACAGCCAGTTCCGTTGCCCCTCTCCACTCACTTGCTCTCCCAAGAGCAAGGGACATTGGTCCATCTGGCCCTCCGGTCCCTGCACCTGCATGCTTTACTCCTGAAAACTTAGCTAGGGATAGGTTTGGGAGTATCCCTTAGAGTGGCAGAGGTGCTCGTGGCAGCGAAAAAACCCTCTACCAGGGTGACCTATGCCATGAAATGGAAGCGTTTCTGCTTATGGGTGATTCTCCATTCTCTGGATCTCCTAGGTTGTCTGGTGGAATCTGTGCTGGAGTATCTTCTCCACCTGTCAGACGTGAGCCTCAGTTACTCATCCATAAAGGTGCATCTCTGTGCTCTGTCAGCTTACCATACACCAATAAACAGGAAGAATGTGGCACAGCTGGACATCTGAAAGACCTTCCTGAGAGATATCTTGCATATTAAATCCCCAGGAGAGACCCATTACCATCCTGGGACTGCCTGTTTGTTTTAGAAAAGCTCACCTTGCCACCTTTTGAACCAGCCGCAAGCTGTGAGCTCCGCCTTCTGTCTTGGAAGGTGTTATTTTTAGTTGCCATTACCTTAGCCCAGAGGATTTCCAAGCTATAAGCTCTGATGTGTAAAGTTATCTTGTTTTTCACAGGGACAGAGCAGTCCTACATACAAGCCCAACATTTTTACCAAAGGTAGTGTCTGAGTTCACGTTGAACCAGGATATCCAACTACTAGTTTATTACCCAGAGTACTCAAACAAAGGGGAGGCATTGCTACATACTCTGGATGTACATAGAATTTTGCTTTACTGTCTGGCCAGGATTAGTTCCACCAGAAAGACAGACCACTTGTTTGTCTCCTTTGCCCACAGGAAACTTGGAGCACCAGTCACAAAACAAACTCTAACTAAGTGGCTTGTGCACTACATCAGTTTTTGCTACCAGCACCACAACAAACCACTACTGGGACCGGTGAGGGGTCACTCCACCAAAGGGGTGGTGACATCTTTTGCATCCCTTTGAAAGTATCTTCAGGGGACCTCTGTACGGCCGCTACTTGGAGTTCAGTGCATACCTTTGTGTGGCACTACAGTCTGGACACTGCTTCGAGGAGGAGAGCAGGTTTTGGCCTAGCAGTCCTTCAGGGACTTCTCTCCTAATTTCCCCCAGTTTTTTATTGTCCTCCACCCTTTTGATCTGCATCTCTTCTTGGGCTTTGCTTGAGACTCAGTTCTAATGGTATTACCTGCTGCAAGAGCTCCCCCTCAAAGTCAGATAGTACAGTTACGTAAGAACTTACCATAATAGTAGATCTTCGAGAGCTCTTGAAGCAGGTGGCTTTTCCACCCACCTGGCCCCGGGGACATACATTACATCTTCTCTTTGGGGATGGGAGATCATCTTTAGTTCTCCATCTGTATTTTCAGCTGGGTCTCCGGTGGGAGAACTGAGGTGGCACTAGGAGACCACCCCCTTTATACCACGTCTGACTGTTGAGGTGGTCCCCGTCACCCAGACTGATAGCTAGAAAATTTTTCCCGGGAGGTCCTAATGCCTGATGGTCTTAGTCCTAATGGTATTACCTGCTGAAAGAGCTCCTCTTGAAGATCTACTGTTACGGTAAGCTCTTGCATAACTGTACTTTCCCCTTCCTCTTAGAGAGCTTCCTTGGTCAACCCAACCTCCCTTACCCGCTGGCTCAAGATACGTTAAAAAAAAAAAAAAGAGAGAGAGATAGAGATTCTACCTAAGTCTTGGGTTGAAGGAAAGGGGTTCTGCCCCAAGGTGGGTCCTGTCCCCACTCCATGTCTATGGGACAGTATGAGAGGCTTTGGCACCCACCCTCTGCGGGTTGGTAGAGTACATTGCAAAATTGCTTCCACCTCAGATTTCTTTGTAGTGTCTATCATGCACATCTCGTCTAGACATGGTTTGGATGTCAGACCATTTTGGCTTTTGATCTCCTAGCATGCTGGAGTGATTCGGAAATTTGGAGGTAGGTGCCATTTTTTGACACCTAGATGCTCTCTAGTGTTCTGGATGCCAGTGGGTCTCTCGCTGTCTCTCTCTTCCTTCCTTCCTTCCTTCCTTTCTTTCTTTCTTTCTTTCTTTCTTTCTTTCTCTTGCTTTTCCCCTCATCCCTCCTCTTCTCTATCCCCTTGGGACTGCCCAGTGGTTGGGGCCCTCCTATGCCACACCCTCAGGTAGCCTCCCTCTTTCTCTTGTGCCGGCTTATTCTTCATTCTGTTTTATGTCTTTTCCTTTTACTATCTCTCAGGCTTCCTTGCCCCACCCTCTTTCTTCTCTATATCTGTTTTTCTCTCTCTCTGGTGGAGAGAACTGAGGCGAGGGAGAAGTCGGTGTCGGTTACTGGCTAATGCTCGAAAGCAGCACGCCAGTACCCTTCGCAAGCGTGCTGCCCCAACAATTGACCCTCCCACTAGAAAAAGTTCTAGCTATAAGCTCCTATGGGGTCATAGTGCCTCCGGCGTATAACCCACTAGTGATGAATGGTGAAGATATACAAGAAGATCAAGAATTACGATAAGTACGTAATTTTCATTTACTGCCCATTTTCAAGTCCCTCAAGATGGCCACTTGTAGAATCATGTCAGCACCCACTTCAGTTGCTGGCATAGATAAGAAAATTGATGAAAATTTCCGGGTGGATGAGCAGGGTTCTGAATACCCGTATTCTCACCCTGGTCATAAAGGAGTGGTCCAGGCTACTGCCTGTGAAAAGGCAAACTTTCCCCTTTCCTCTCAGCTTCCTGAAAAAGATGCCAGGAAGCTGGATAGTATGGGCCAAAAAGTTTATAATTCAGCTTCCTTGCTATTAAGGTGGTAGTATGCTTGACCTGTACAGCTCATTACCAAAAAGCGCTCTGGAGCTCAAAATTTGCAATGACCAAGAAGACTACTGGTGACTTGGCACAAGTTTGGCTGAAACAGCAATATCAGTTATTGATGCCACAAAGTACCACTTCTGTACAAAGAATGTTTGCCTGGCTTAGAACTACTAACCTGGGCACTCAGACAAAAGCAGTGGATTTCCTCTGCAAGGGAAATTCACTGTTTGGTGACAAGACAGAGGCTTACATGGAAAAGGTGGATGAGTACAAAACCACCTACAAGAACAACACTGAGAAGGAAAAAGCCTGCACTTCCTACAGGCCTTCTGGAAGGGGAGGTAGAGGTAGATGATACCTCCTTTGTGTTTACATCACCCGTGAGTCATGACTACCCTCCACAGAAGGGTTTCTTCAGAGGCAGGGGTAGAAGGGCCACTGGGCATGCAGCTGCACAATTGGTACCCAAGGCTCAGAATAAGCAGAACCCCTGACAAGTCTGCTCAGGTTGCCCATCCATTGCCAGTGGGGGGAAGATTGACTCATTATTTTCAGAATTGGTCAAAAATGATCACAGTCAAATCGGTTCTGGAAACAGTGACTCAGGGTTTGTCCCTGCAGTTCATAAAATTCCCAAGACTGCAGAATCACGAAAGTTTTCACCCTCACACTCTGGGAAAGGAACTTTATGCTTGATACTTCCTGACCCACAAGAAAAATCAGGAGTGGTGACCCATTTTAAACCTGAGCTATCTGAACAGACATTTAAAAAGGAGAAGTTCAAAATGGTAACACGTGGCTCAGCGATCCTGTCACTGCAAAAAGGCTGGGGTCACTGTGTCTGAAAGATGCCTGTTTTCATATAGCAGTCAGACCCAGTCCTGCACAAAAGATTAAACAAATTAGACTGCCCTGGGAGTGGGTCCCAGGGTGGTAGCCTGGGTAAAACATTGGCTGGACAACAGAACGCAGAGGGTAATAGTGAACGGAGTCCACAGTGAAGAAAGAGGAGTTACGAGTGGGGTACTGCAGGGTTCAGTACTGGATCCGGTCTTTTTTAATGTCTTTATAAGTGACATCACAGAGGGACTGGAAGGAAAAGTATGTCTCTTTGCAGATGACACAAAGATCTGCAACAGGCTTAATACACAAGGTGGGATGGAAAGAATGAGAAGGGACTTAGCAAGGTTGGAGGAATGGTCAGACATATGGCAACTTAGATTCAATGCAAAGAAGTGCAAAGTAATGCACCTGGGAAACAAAAACCCAGGAGAAGAGTACACAGTAGCAGGGGAGGTACTAACAACAACAAAAATGGAATGGGACTTGGGGTAGTAATATCAGATGATCTAAAGGTGGGTAAGCAATGTGAGAAGTCAGTAAGGAGAGCTAGGGGGATACGGGATACTGGGATGCATAGGAAGGCATCACAAGTAGAAAAAGGAAGTGATATCCTCTCAGCCAGACAGTTGGTGAGACCCCATCTGGAGTACTGTGTGCAGTTTTGAGACCCTCATCTACGCAAGGACATAGACAGGATGGAAGCAGTCCAGAGGAGGGCACTAAATGGTGCAGGGTCTGCATCAGAAATCATATGAAGAGAGACTGAGAGAGCTTAATATGTATACACTTGATGAAAGGAGGACAGGGGACATGATAGAAACGTTCAGGTATCTCAAGGAATCAACAAAGTCCAGGAGGGAAGGCCTTTCAGAAAAGAGATGTGTAAGAACAAGGGGACACAATTTAAAGATAGAGGGGGGACGGCTCAGGGATAATGTGAAGAAATCTTTTTTTACGGAGAGAGTGGTGGATGCGTGGAACTGCCTTCCTGGGGAGTTTGTTGGGGCTAACACAGTGGGGGATTCAAACATGCATGGGACAGACACAAGGCAATTGTAGTGGGGGGGTGGCAGGAAGTAGGCTGTTAGTTAACTAGAATCTGCAGCTTATCCAGTAGGTAGGGAAATGGGCAGACTGGGTGGGCCAAGTGGTCCTTATCTGCCGTCAGAGTTTATGTTTCTATGTAAGTCTATAAGGTTGGAGGAATAGTCAAATGTATGGCAGCTTAGATTCAACACAAAGAAGTGCAAAGTAATGCACCTTTTTTATTTATAGATTCATAGAAGTGTGACGGCAGAAAAGGACTGACAAGGCCCAATGAGTCTGCCGATTTGTCTAGCTATCTGTTTGGACCTGTGCCCCCAACCTTTAACACTCCCCTGTGGTTGTCCCATGCACTTTTGAATCTCCCCACTGTTTCTTTTCCAACGACTACCTCCGAGAGTCTGTTCCACTTTTCCACCACTCTCTCTGTGAAATAGTATTTCCTAATGTTACCCCTGAACTGCACCCCATCCACCTGCAGGCCATGCCCCCTTGTCCTCTGATTTCCCTTCATCTGGAAGATGCTTCCCACTGGCACCCTGTTTATACCCTTAAGGTACTTGAAGGTCTCGATCATGTCCCCACCTCTCCCTCCTCTGTTCCAGGGAGTACATGTTCAGATCTGTCAACCTTTCTTCATAGGATAGGTGGCTTAACCCTTTTACCATCTTTGTCGCTCTCCTCTGAACCCGCTCCAGCCTCCACACATCCTTTTTGAGGTATGGCCTCCAGAACTGGACTCCGTACTCGAAATGCGGTCTAACTAGATGGGTGTACAAGGGTACTATGACCTCTTTATTTCTACTGGTGATCCCCCTTCCAATGCATCCCAACATTCCACTCCCCCTAGCCACTGCCCTCCCGCACTGCCTTTCCACCTTTAGGTCCCCCGATATAGTGATGCCTAGGTACCTTTCTTGTTCCGTTACCTCCAGATCTCTGCCCCCATACAGTACCTGCCCTCCAATTTCTGTAACCAAGATGCATGATTCTATACTTTTCTGTATTGAATGCAAGCTGCCACCTCTTTGACCATGCCTCAAGCCTCCCCAAATCTCTGCATTTTTTTTTACCTCTTCCTAGATGTCTACCGTATTGTAGATTTCGATATCATCTGCAAACAGACTCATACCTCCCTCAAGGCCCTCCATAATGTCCCCAACAAATATATTGAATAGTAGAGGCCCCAGCACTGATCCCTGAAGGACCCCGCTTGTGACCTTGCCCTCTTCGGATGCAACTCCATTTATTATGACCCACTGCCTCCTATCCCCCAGCCAGTTTTCCACCCATTTAATTACCCTTTGCCCCAGCCCCAGTCCTGACATTTTACACAGCAGTCTCCCATGGGGCACGGAGTCAAATGCCTTCCTGAAATCCCAATAAGCCACATCTACCACCCTCCCCTGATCCAGTTCCTTGGTGACCCCGTCAAAAAACACTATCAAATTTGTTTGACAGGATCTGCCCCTAGTAAAACCATGTTGCCTTGGATCCATCAGGCTGCTTTCCTTGAGGTAGCCGGTGATCCTGCCTTTTATTAGTTTCTCCATGAGCTTGCCTACCACCGATGTCAAGCGCATGGGCTTGTAATTTCCCACTTCCTCCCATCCCCCTTATGCAGCGGGACCACATTTGCCTGCCTTCAGTCTTCCAGCACCACTCCAGTCTCTAGGGACTGATTGAAGAGTGCAGTCAGTGGTACTGCCAGTATCTCCTTTAGTTCCCTTAACACCCTTGGGTGCACCCCATCCGGCCCCATTGCCTTGTCCATCTTCATGCAGCCAAGTTCCTCCATGAGAAAAGGCCTCATCTCCACTTCCCCCTCCCCTGCCATTTCTTTTCCTGCTCTGCTGCCTTCATCTTCTTCCTCCCTATTGAACACTGAGCAAAAATAGTTGTTAAGCAAGTCCGCTTTCTCTCTGTCCCCTTGTAGCATCTCCCCCTGGTTTGTTTTTAACTGGACTATTCCCTGCCTAGTCCTCCTCTTTTAACTTACATACTAATAAAAAATCTTATAGTCCTTTTCAAACAACATGAAGTCTTGCTATATATAGACATTAGCAGTTTGATCCAGCTCTAGAACTGCCCCGGAGTGAAATGGTTAAAACCATTCCAAAATAGAATTTGGCACGAGAGCAGCTCTATCTGTGTCATTTCAAACTTGAACTGTCAGATTCTTTACTCCGCCTCAGTGAACAGTCGCTCCGGAGATTTCTCCTTCTGCTCAGTTCATTTCTCGGTTTAAAAGTGTTTTCTCGTTGGATTTAACCGAGAATAGTTTTATTTAACCGCCAAAACCCTGTCATTCAAGCTCTATCTGTGGTAAATCGTAAGTCAATGAAGGTTTTAGTTCTGTGTGGAACTTGTAAGTTATCGTCTGGTTTTTGGAACTTTATCAGTGGGTTGAAAACTCATTTAAAACAAAAGTTACTATTTTAGAGTGGGTCTCGGTTCTTGCTTTTCCAATACCTGTGACACGTTAGGAACACGATAAAGAATTCTTACCTGGCACTGCCGTTAAAGAGGCAAGTTTTGGTTAGGCTGGCATTATGTCCCAGAGAGCCCAAAAGAAAACCCGGGCCACTTGGTTTCAACACTGTGATGTTTGTGGGAAGTCTTTCCAAGGCTGACCCACACACCACATGTGTTTTGTTGTCTGAGGCTTGACCACCTCCAGTCAGACTGCCAGGTATGTAAGATTTTCCTGCAGCCACCCTGGAAAAGATTGGGCAGGCTCAGGCGGAGGAGGCCAAAGTCCGCTTGACCGGATGGCCAGCCGGTTACGGTTGCCAGACGAACGAGGAGAATGCCCTCTGACCGGGGCCAGACTTCCTCGGGCAAAAGAAAAGCTGGTTCTGAGGAACCAATTCCAGTAAAGAAAACAAGATAATCAGGTCTGGGTCAAATTTCTTCTCCAGCTGCTGCAGAGATAATGAAAGCCATACAAATTGTCCAGATATGTCTCGGGGTCCGTCCAAACCACCACTATCTGGTAAAAGGTCAGTTTGTCCGGTCCCAGTGGTTCAGAATTATGATATTGAGGAATTTGATGAACCAGGAGGAGGGAGGGAGGATTATGAATAGTATGAATGTGGCTGGGAAGGTCTGTGTGTGCCTATTGAGCGGACATCTCCCTAGACAGACCTTTAGAATCTCCCCTATGCTGTCTGAGTCCCCATCTCATTTTATGTTTTATAAAAGTTGCTGAAACCCTCCAGCTTCCTTTAGAAGAGGCTGTGGATGAGCAAGAAGAGCCTGATTTTGTAGAAATGATGGATATTCCAGGAGTCTAGGAGATTGTCTATTCCTTTTATAAGTCTTTTAGGAAACAAACAATTAAAATTTTAAAAGCTCCTAATTCTGTGCCTCGTGTAGATAAAAGATGGACAGAAGGTATACATTGTCAGGCCCTGATACAGAATTCCTTTCTCTGGCAATGCAGTCGTGTTGGGGTAGTTCAGGCTGCTGCCTGTGATAAAAGCTAATATTCCCTTGGCCCACATCCTCCTGACAAGGATTCCAGGAAGATTGATGCCATGGCAAAAAAAACGGTATATGGCGGCCTCTCTGGGACTCAGGCAAGCAAATTATATGGCTTAAACATGTGGCTAGGTATCAGAAATCTAGATGGGATACTGTTATGCAATTGGCCAAGCAGGCCCATGGCCAGCTAGCTAGTGAACTAGAACAGGCGGCTGCCAGTGGCATGACAGCCTCTAAGGTTCAGTTTCTGCTGCTGTGGATGTTAATGATGTTTCCTTCGCTAGGGTCCTTGGCCACATCTGTAGCTTTTACGTAGGTTGGCCTGGCTCAGGGTGTACTAGTTTGTCTACAGGATACCCAGACTAAGGCTATGGATTTTCCTGTGGTGGGAATTTCTCTGTTTGGAGAGCAGACAGAGAATTACATGAAGAAGATGGATGAATATAGGACTACTTACAAGAGTGCCCAGGCTAAGGAGAGCGGCAAGCCACTCCTCAAAGGCATGCCCCAGGGGTAGGGGTAGGCCTTTCTCTGCAGGCCTTTCTACCAGACTCAGGCTCCCTCTGCCTATGCTCAGAGGGGCTTCTTCAGAGGCAGGGGCAGACAAGGGGTGGCAGACCTGCTCCCACCCCCCGCCTAAACTCCTGCAGGCAGGCACCCTGATGGGTGCCCAGGCAGAATACTCCTGTACCAGTGGGGGCAGGCTTTGGCCCCACTTCAGTCAGAATTGGGCTATCTTTAACCTCAGACAAGTGGGTTCTGGAAGTAGTAAGCCAGGGTCTGGTTCTCAGCTCAAAAAGTTTCCCAAGTTGAGAAGCAGACTTTTCTACCTGCAAAGTGCTTCAGAGACCCTCGCTCTGGAAACAGAGGTCTCATCCCTGTTAGCTCTCAGAGCAGTAGAAAGGGTTCCTCCCCTGCATCAGGGCAGGGTCTGTGTCTAGATACTTCCTTTACCCCAAAAAGAACAGGAGAAGGCGGCCCATTTTAGATCTCAGATATCTGAACAAGCATCTTTTGAAACCAAAGTTCAAAATGGTAACTCTGGCAATGATTTTACCTTCCCTAAGGCCACAGGACTGGCTAGCCTCCCTGGACCTCAAGGATGCTCTGTTCCATGTCCTAATCAGAGATCCCATCGAAGTACCTCAGATTCAAGACTGCCTCGGGTCATTGCCAGTTCAGGCAATGCTGCCTTGACCTTACCTCTGCTCAGGGTATTCACAGGAAGTGTCTAGCAGTGGCAGTGGCCCATAAGGAGGGAGAGTTGCTGTTTTCCCTATCTAGACGACTGGCTCATTGTAGGCCAGTCCCCAGAACAGGTAAAATCTCACCTGCCGGGTCACCCAGCAGCTCACCTCCCTGGGTTTTCTGCTAAACCTACCAAAGTCGGTTCTGGAACCAGTCCAGGTACTCACCTTTATAGGGAAGAATTGCACACAAAGCTAGCCAGAGCCTTTCTTCCCCAGAAAGGGAGGGTAAAGAATTTAGTGGCTCTGGCCTCTTCCTTCACTCTGCAGGTCTCTCGACCAGCAAGACACTTTCTGCAGCTCCTGGGGCACATGGCTGCATCCACAGCTGTTGTGCAGGGAGCCAGATTTCAGATGAGAGACATTCAGTTTCACTTGAGAACCTTTTGGTCTCAGAAGAAGAGACCCCTTTCCAAGTTGGTCCCAGTGATTTCGAACCTTGATCCTAGCTCTCCAGTGGTGGCAGGATCAGAGCAATTAGAGCGGGGCTCCCTTCATTTCCCTTCTCACGACTTGACTCTCACTACAGATGCTTCCTTCTGGGTTGGGGAGCCCACATGGGCGACCTTTCCACTCAGAGAGTCTGGTCCCCAGGAATCTCTGCTCACATCAATTTGCTGGAGACTCAGAGCTGTCTTTTAGCTCTTCAAACTTTTTCTGCATCTGTCTACGACAAAGGTGATTACAAGTCAGAACAGACAACACCACAACAATGTGGTACATCAACAAACAGGGGGGCACTCGGTCTTCGGCCTTGTGCACGAGGGCAATGAAGTTGTGGTCTCTGGGCCCATTCCCTGAACACTTCCCTCATAGCAGTTCATCTTCCAGGAAGGACAATGTCCTAGCGGATGCCCTCAAGCAGGATTTCCCAGGGCCATCACAGATGGTCCCTGGATCCCTCAAGAGTGCTAGAGGGATAGTTTTTGCCAGGTGGGGCATCCCTCAGATAGATCTTTTGCAGCCCCAGACAATCCACAAACTTCCTCTATTCTGTTTGCAGGCCTCCAGTGCTGGGCTCAGTTCCCTGGATGCCCTTCTTCTGGATTAGGAGGGAAGTTCCTCTGTGTTCCCCCTTTCCTCTCTATTCGAAAGTACTAGTCAAAATCAGATCTCAGCCTTGCAGGGTGATTCTGATTGCCCTGGTTGGGCGGGCAGCCCTGGTACCCACTCCTTCTGTCTCTGACAGTCCATCTTCCCCTATGCCTCCCCAGGAATCACAATCTGTTGACTTGTGCCCAGGGAAGGGTTTGGTATCCGGACCTCAAATCCCTCAACCTCAAGGCCGGCTCTTGAGGGTTAGAGTTGCTGATTTACACTCTCTCAGATTGTTCTTGAGATCCCTAAAGGCTTCCAGAAAGCCTTCCCACTAGAGCTTCTTATAGTTCTAAATGGAAAAGGTTTTCCATTTTGGTGTGCTAGGAAAAATATTTCCCAGAATCTGCTAGATTGCCTCATTTGTTAGATTACATGGTACATCTCTTAATTCCTTGGGTCTCAGACCAGCTACCCTGAGAGTTCATTTGGCAGCTGTGTCTGCTTTTGTTATCAACAGGAAAGTCATCCCTCTTTCCTCTCATCCTGTGTTTTCAAGTTTTTTAAGGGATTACTCCATACTAATCCTCCTTTTCGAGAACCGGCCCCTGCTTGGGACCTTAATGTTTGCATTGCCCAGTTAATGCAACCCCTTTTCAACCTCTGTCTTCTGCAGAGCTTAAGTTTCTAACTTGGAAAACTGTTTTCTAGTGGCTATCACTTCTGTAGACATAAGTAGTTGCAAGCCTTGTCAGTGGAGACTGGCTTTGTTTCTTTCCTCAGGGATAAGGTGGTCCTTGGGACTAATAGGAAGTTTTGCCTAAGGTGGTTCAGATTTCCATCTTAATCAATCTATCTCCCTTCCCAGTATTTTCACTGATCCACTCCTCTTCGGTGAGAGAGGTTGCACAGCCTGGATGTTAGAGGCTCTTAGTTATTATGTAGGCGTACCAAGGTCACAGGTTCGAATCCCTCCAACTTTTCCTTACCTATGGTGAAGTTGGGAAAGGCAAACCTGCCACTAAGAGATCAATAGCCAGGTGGATTGTCTCTTGTATCCAATTTTGTTATCAGAAAGTGGGCAGAGCCCCCCTCCCCCGGTTTGAGGACTCATTCTACCAGGGGTACAGCTGCGTCTCTAGCTGCTGCCAGAGATATCCCTTTATTAGAGATTTGCCAGGCTGCTACTTGGAAAACGGTACACACTTTTACCAAGCATTACCCTCGGATGTCCGGGCCAGGAGAGATGCCTGGTTTGGCACAGCTGTTCTTCAGACCTATTCCCTAAGTAGGTTCTGCCCCTCCTCCATGGAGGTACTTTGCTGTGTATTCTGCTAATGTCTATAATATAGCAAGACTTCATGTTGTTTGAAGAAAAATTACTCACCTTAGTAATGTTGTTTCTTCTATTGGAGTCTTGCTATATTATAGACCTCTCAACCTGCCCCTCTCAGAACCTCTACTTGGTGGGAGTGTAAGGCAACTTAGTGTGGGTACTACTTATGTCCTGTTAGCACTTTCTGTCTTTGACTTTTGGGGTGTATGTGTATGCGTGTGTGTTTTATTATACTTATGTT